>OX376056.1:16179273-16874373 GCA_947361185.1 Charanyca ferruginea | reverse complement strand
TAGAGAATAACAGCGCTGGACTAAGCGTATACTGCCATCTATCGGGCAAGAATATCATTAGTTAGAAGCTGATTCAACTATTGACCGCTAGATGGCGTTAATATTAAACACGAAATCTTTTTTTTCTATTTCAGGTTTACATGCAAAGACCATCTAAAGAGGCACAATAGAATACACACAGGTGAAAGACCATACCGATGTGACTTATGTGATCGTACGTTTACCCAGAGCAATGACTTGGTCAAGCATACGCGCTCACACTTAGGAAATAATTTGTATAAGTAAGTAGGTATATTTTAACAACCTATTTTGTTAACGACTTTATACTGGAAATAAGTGTATGGGTTCAGTTTTCACCCCCGACCCTTTCTTGGGTCAGCCCGAGCCGAGTTTCTTGTTTTTAATTCGTCCTTTTAGATCCGATCCTGCCTGTTCCTTTGCTGTCCTCCCTCAGCGACGCCCTTACCCGAAGCCCATACCCCACCGGGGTGCCCTTTAAGTGTAGTCGCTTAGTTATTTTTTTTACCCAAATTGTAGGGCTTAGATTATCTTTAGGAAAGTTTGATTAAGCAACCAACAACCTACTAGGTTGCTTAGAGAGATGCCATACCAGAAAGGGGTCCAGTTCAGTTTATTTGGGGAGTTATGATCAGGACGGAATAGCTATTGGAATATAATGAGAGTTTGATACGCCAGGTTGAACCACGTTTATGTGCCTTAGTTGGGTGACAGAACACAATTACATGCGAATATCATAACGCTCAAGGTAGGGCTTCGAAACTGTCTAAACTCGCGGTAACAATGGACCTGTAAATTACCAACGTCTCATCACCTTGATTCTTCATTACTACATATTATAAATTAACTAGCGACCCGCCCTGGCCTCGCCTGGATGCAATGTAGACTTTCCTCTTAAAGCGTTCAATCTCTCTGGTGAATACAATGTGCAATGAAGTAATTCGCCAGAGAACTAAAGTCATCGACGTTGCGCATCGAATTAGCACGCTGAAGTGGAAGTGGGCCGGCCATGTCTGCAGACGGACAGACGGTAGATGGAGCAGACACGCTCTAGAGTGGAGACCGCGTTTGGGCAAGCGTAGTGTGGGACGCCCTGCGGCACGATGGACCGACGATTTAAAGAAGGTGGCTGGCAGCGGATGACTGCGGGTTGCCTAAGACCGGGTTGGTTGGCGATCTTTGGAGGAGGCCTACGTTCAGCAGTGGACGGCAATAAGCTGATATGATGATGATATGTATTGATCAAAACCGCATTAAATTAAAATCCATTGCGTAGTTTAAAAGATCTCAGCGCACAGATATCGGGAGCGACTTTGTTTTATACTATGTAAAGAAGTTGAGTTGGTTTTCGTTTGAGCTAATCTCCGGACCTCTGGTCCGATTCTATAAATAATTTCGCTAATAGAGAGCTATGCTATTCCTGAGCGTCATAAGCAATTTTTTTATATATAATGAAATAAGGATCCACAGAAAAATTACGTGAATGAAGTCGTGGGCAAACGCTAGTAAAATATAATTATGTAGTGATGTTTAACTCTCTTTTATGTGCGTGTGAACAGAGGGACCACACTGGCATTTCACAAAATAAAAATCGTAGGATTTAGTAGTAGTCTTAAAACAATTGTAAAACTAATCTGCGAATTTGTAAGGAAATAAATTAAAAACTACAGCCCTTAAAGTGCGGTCCCTCAATCCTCACAGACCATCAGCCAGATCTCGGAAAGTATCTGACAATTTTAGATATTGTGACTACAGACATTTATTAAAGTATTTGTAAAGATATTTACGGAATAACAGACAAATTAACATCAAAGATAAAAAATATATAACGACTAAACTGTGGTTACTCAGAGTCCACACATGAAAGATAAATATTTTAGTGAATATTACCGAAACAAATGAATAAAATCTTTCTTTTTCTAAGTTTACCTATGAGACTTAAAACATTATGTAAAAAGAAATGGAAAAAGAATATCGACGCAATTAGAAGATAGCGATTATTATAACTGGTCCCTCAATCCTCACCTCCACTGACATAAATGTGCATGGCCTAGCTGCTAGACGAGAGGACTATCAGAAAGTCTAGTGTGCTTAACTTTTAGCAAATAGTTTCTACTAAATAATAAGTATCTAAAATTGTGTATTTCTTACCTCTTCGCTGAGATAATATTATTTTTTTAGTCCTATAAAAACAGATAGAGTAGTGTGACCACACAATGAAACAAAATGTAGACAGTACTATTATTTTTCTGTTAATATAGCATTAGATGAAACGAAAACAAGTTTGTACGGTTAGTTTAGTGTTATATTACATGGCTAAGTGTATTTAATAAAAAAAAATAGATCACAAAATTAACTAATCACTTATTATAATACTTTTATTTAAGTAAGTGAAATTCGGATGTAGCTTACTGAATGTAAGAATATTTGTTGGTCAGTACTTTCAATAATTTTGGGATGTTGATCATCATAGCAAAAGAAACGCTCAATTATAAATCAGTGACATCGGGCCATGATGTCACTATCGGTAATGGCCAAGACTGCCTGAAACTAATGCTGGAATGAATTCGGATGCACCCATTATTTTGAAGGTTTTGTTTTTTACTGTTATGGTAACAGGAACATTACTCAGAGATTTTTTCCAGTACCAAAAAAAAAATGAAAATGATGTAAAATGTTTAGATATGTCCTACCAATCAAATATAATTAAAAGAGACATTGCATTTTTACCTTTAAATATAAATTTTATTGAAATTTTTGGCATATGTATTTTAGAAGAGGCCATTAACATCGATGAAGGAAACAGAAACTGTACCACTTGTGATGACCAACTTAGTTACCATTACGAACTTTCCAATATAATATCATTCGATTTGAATGGTACTGGAAAACATTCTGAGTAATGTTCCTGTTACCATAACAGTAAAAAACAAAACCTTCAAAATAATGGATGCATCCGAATTCATTCCAGCATTAATTTCAGACAGTCTTGGCCATTACCGATAGTGACATCATGGCCCGATGTCACTGATTTATAATTGAGCGTTTCTTTTGCTATGATGATCAACATCCCAAAATTATTGAAAGTACTGACCAACAAATATTCTTACATTCAGTAAGCTACATCCGAATTTCACTTACTTAAATAAAAGTATTATAATAAGTGATTAGTTAATTTTGTGATCTATTTTTTTTTTTATTAAATGCACTTAGCCATGTAATATAACACTAAACTAACCGTACAAAGTTGTTTTCGTTTCATCTAATGCTATATTAAAAGAAGAATATTAGTACTGTCTACATTTTGTTTCATTGTGTGGTCACACTACTCTATCTGTTTTCATAGGATTAAAAAAATAATATTATCTCAGCGAAGAGGTAAGAAATACACAATTTTAGATACCTATTATTTAGTAGAAACTATTTGCTAAAAGTTAAGCACACTAGACTTTCTGATAGTCCTCTCGTCTAGCAGCTAGGCCATGCACATTTATGTCAGTGGAGGTGAGGATTAAGGGACCAGTTATAATAATCGCTATCTTCTAATTGCGTCGATATTCTTTCTCCATTTCTTTTTACAAAATGTTTTAAGTCTCATAGGTAAACTTTACGTAGAAAAAGAAAGATTTTATTCATTGGTTTCGGTAATATTCACTAAAATATTTATCTTTCATGTGTGGACTGAAGGACCACAGTTTAGTCGTTATATATTTTTTATCTTTGATGTTAACTTGTCTGTTATTCCGTAAATATCTTTACAAATACTATACTAAATGTCTGTAGTCACAATATCTAAAATTTTCAGATACTTTCCGAGATCTGGCTGATGGTCTGTGAGGATTGAGGGACAGCACTGTAGTTTTTAATATATTTCCTTACAAATTCGCAGATTAGTTTTATAATTGTTTGAAGACTACTACTAAATCCTACGATTTTTATTTTGGGAAATACCAGTGTGGTCCCTCTGTTCACACGCACATTCTCTTTTTATGAGTCTGGCTCCATTACGAAGTAGATTGCGTTAGGCAACACTTATTAATCATTCTAAAATATACATTTGAATTTCACAGATGCAATCAATGCAGTCAAGGCTTCAGACTAAAAACGGAACTTCGCCAGCATATATCAGAACACTTCATTTCCTCACAACTGGAAGCCTTAAAACTCTGATAAACCTCATGCTTTGATCGAGAATAGTGATGGTGCTGTGAGGGTGGCACAAGATAATGAAGTGGTTCAAGACTGTAGTAAAAACCAATAAAATTCTTCTGACCGAATTTCGGTCATGGAGTACGCAGGTGATGTTCACTCACTGTTAAGACCTACACCCAGGGCTTGTTAACGTTACCAAATAACAAAATAATACCGTTACGTAACGTTAATTTCAATGTGATACCTTAGTAACGTTACAAAAATTTGACGTTATTTGATAACATTACCAGTAATATAACTACGAATTTATCGTTATTTTTACCGTTACTCTAGCTACGTTGCCGTTCCGTAGGTATATATCGTTGTGCGCTCGCTTTTCATTGGATCATGTTATTTATACCTATGCACTGTGGCCGCTCTGAATCTTGGTGTTAGATAAATTATCGATTATCACTGACTAGATAGGCTCCCACACTCACAGTACTCGCTTTTCTCTCGCGTTATAATAGGGTAATGTTTTGATTGGCCCTGCATCAGCGCGGCGCGGTGGCGGGCGGCCCGCCGCTCCTCTGTCCTTGCTGCTTCTACTTTTAACCATTTAAAAATAAGGATATAATTAACGTTAAGATACAATTAACGTTACCAAAGATTAACGATAAAAATTAACATAAATAACGTTAAATCTATTAACGTTATTTTATTATTAACGGTAATCGGTAACTCTGTCAAATAAAGGTAACGTTATAAAATTTTACCGGTATTTAAAGCTCTGCCTACACCACACTTGCTGGCAGCAGTATATGCGATCTGCCGCAACGGCACGCCGTCTTCCGGCTAACAGTATCGTCTCAATTCTATTGCGGTCCGCCGCATGTCGTCGTCAATTACAAGGATTTCTTTTCCATTATATTAAGGGGCTATTAACCGACTTTTACAGATTTTAAACTGACAATCACGTCAAAATGTACAGTGTAAATGATTTGAAAAAAATATATGTTAAACTAGAACATTCTCTTAATCACTTAGTAGGTGAATATTTTTAATTATATTCATATTATATAGTTTAATTAATACGTGAAGTTGTGTCTGACGCGGACAAAACATTGACAACCACACAAAATCTACCAGGTATAATTAAACGAAACTTACACCATCTTACAGACAATTGTATTATTTATCTTTTAGTATACGCCTTTTTTTTTAATTTTGATAGAACACTACTTTTATTAAATTTTTTCGATTAAACTTTGAGAGTTTTGGACGCAAAACTGATGCAGAACGGACGCAGTCTGCGTCCAAAACTTTCAAAATTTAGTCGAAAAAATTAAATAAAAGTAGAATTCTTTCAAAATTAAAAAAAGGCGTATACTAAAAGATAGATTTTATGTGATTGTCAATGTTTTGTCCGCGTCAGACACAACTTCACGTATTAATTAAACTATATAATATGAATATAATTAAAAATATTCACTTACTAAGTGATTAAGAGAATGTTCTAGTTTAACATATATAATTTCAAATCATTTACACTGCACATTTTGACGTGATTGTCAGTTTAAAATCTGTAAAAGTCGTATATCGTCGCCTTAATGGCTATATGCGACAGCAATTACAAATTCATAACAAAAGATGTGTGGTCCGCCACAGCTCCAAGACAACCGGTGCGGATGATGGCTGGCCGTAAGTCAGTGCGTTGATATCATGCGGTTTCCTATAAAAAAATAGTTTGAATAAATATAATAACCACCAAAAATAGTAAATGATCACCAAATCTTAGTCACCAAATGACCACCAAAAACAGCAAACGATCACCATATCTTAGGACACTTAAGTCCCCCCTGCGCCGGATCCGATGTGGTTAGGTTAGGTTAGAACTGTGATCCCCTACCTGCCAGAACCAAATGGCTTTTTACAGTCAAACTCATACATTTCTACAATACTTTGGTTAAATGTTGGTGATCATTTATTATTTTTGGAGGTCATTTACTATATCTGGAGGTTCGTTAAACATTAAAATGGTGTTCAATGTTGGTGATAATTTACTATTTTTGTTTTGGAGGTCATTTACGATATCTGGAGTTTCGTTAAACATAAGCCAAAAATAAATATGGCCTGCCGCAAGTGGTTAGCCGCAAGTGCGTTGTAGGTCTAAGAGTGAGTGAACATCTCCTAGTTTGTTGGGACGGCAAACCGACACGTTCAGGGAGAGATTAGGCACAGGACCAACGTTTCTAAGCAATAAACTTTAAATAAAAGGTTACTAATAAAATAGTTTATAAATGATCGAAGATATGGTGCTTTTTAAGCAATCTAAGTGTAATTTTACACGTCAAGTAGGTGAAGTATATTACCTAATTATTTTTTGTAAGTAAATAAAATAAGTTTTATTCAATAGTGGGTCCTATTTTAACTCCGTTTCTGATCTTCAATATTTCTATCTCCAACTCATTTTTGTACTTACCACCAGATGACAGGGAAGGAGCTGACATTAAAAACCGCGCGAAGATCTACAAAACCATGATCCTATTTCCATACTATAATATACTAGCTTTTGCCCGCGACTTCGCCCGCGTGGATGTCGGTTATCGTGGATGCAAACAAAATCGCGGATTAAAAAGTAGCTTATGTCCTTCCCCAGGGTTCAAATTATCTTCATGCCAAATTTCATCAAAATCGGCCGTTTCTTCGTGAAAGCGTGACAGACAGTTACTTTCACATTTATATTAAGTAGTAGTAAGTATGGATTAAATGCGTAAAGTAACTCTGTCTGTCTGTTACGTTTACACAACGAAACGGCTGAACCGATTTTGATGAAATTTGGTATGAAGATTTAGACTTCTTAATCCGTGTCTTCGTCTGCATCCACGATAAGTGACATTCACGCGGACGAAGTCGCGGGTAAAAGCTAGTACTATTTTAATACGGTACTATTTTATAAATGCGAAAGTTTGTGAGGGTGAATGGATGTATGTTTGCTCTTTTACGCTTTTACGGCTGAACGAAAACAGATCTAAAATATACTTTTTATCCCTTTTTTGTGTCCCATGGTATATTAAGGACTTTGGCGTCATTCTGAAGACGCAGACGAAAGTCGTGGAATACAATAAAAGATAACCACGACAGTAAGCGAAAGGCTCGCTACAGTTGTGGTGAAATCAAGAAGAAATTGCACACAGTGCAGTGCAGTGAATCTGCACGGTTGACTTGCGACCCACACGTGTGTAGGTAATGGAAGTTACTGCGGCTTGCGACATCGACACGGTACATAGGAGATATTATCGATCTTACCGTATACTACTGTGACATTTATACGTACCGTGTAAATGTCACAGTCAAAATTCGTAACAGGTCATTATTATATTTGACTAGGTACAAAACTCGGTCAATAGTTCTTTTGACTAAGGACAACAATCAGTCAATACTTAGTTCTTTTGACTAGGTACAAACCTCAGTCAATAGTTCTTTTGATCGGTTTAAATGTATCCTTACTACTTAGCCTTTTGACCGCCACAAAAGCAATTGTTGTGATGAATTGAACTTAAGAGTGAATGACCTTTTGACATTTCAATTTCCTATTTATTTTTTAGCATAAGTCGTGCCACGGCGAGGTCGTGTCTTCCTGCCCCTAAGACGACCCACCCATAGTGGGTCCACTATTTCTTATGTTGCTCTCGCTGGCTAATCTCACACAAACGTCACTAAGTTGTCACGCTAGCGTTTTCTAGGCCTCCCTCGGCAACGACGCCCGTCTTCTGGCACCTACTGCGTGACGACTTTGGCCCATCTAAGACAGCTGGGCCAAAGTCGTCTCGCAGTAGGTGTTGCATTGACCCGCTCAATCCCACTTCAACCTTGCAGTCTTATTCTGCCCTACTAGGCACAAAACCGGTACTTATCTCAAAAAAATCGTAAAGTTGATTGAACTACGCCTTTTAGCACTATCTGAACAAGATAGAAGATCCGATGGCACAAAAATCAACTTTACGATTTTTTTTAGATACCGCTTTTGCACTTAGTAGGGCAGTATTGCCCTCATCGGCGATTCCTGTTTTGAAGCGTATTCGATCGTTGAGCTTAATACCCACAATACGCTTCATCGCCCTTTGGCAAATCCTGAGTTTAGACTTTTAAGATT
Organism: Charanyca ferruginea; assembly: GCA_947361185.1. Lineage (NCBI taxonomy): Eukaryota > Metazoa > Arthropoda > Insecta > Lepidoptera > Noctuidae > Charanyca > Charanyca ferruginea. Next base: position 16,866,068 of record OX376056.1, on the reverse strand, counting down.
CTGTTCCAAAGACAAGAAGCTAAAAAATTAAAATAATTGCCTATAGATATTGAACATGCGAGGCGAGTACCTAATAAGTTGCATAGGTACGTTCCACATTGCCCCTCCCTTGTGTTACGAACTACGCGGAAAACGTAAAGAAACTCTATACTATGTAGTTTTCCACATATGTGTACATTAGGCAATAATCATAGTAATGCAACCGTCGACTTAACAACTGCGCAAACGCATGCTTTCTTACCGGCGCGGAGGAGCGAAGTCTGTTTCCGCGGATATGAAGTGGACTTGCCGACTAAGGTATCTACCTTAATATTTTACATTCTTTTGTCCGCCACTTCGTCTCTGTAATCAATAAATAGTTAGGTAGTCAAATGAGATGGCAAATAAGTGACGACACGGTTGCTATAGCCATACAAAATTCATGGCGGAATTGCGTTTTGACAGCTCATAAAAAGTATGTGAATTGATTGGTGTCAACTAACATTTACCTATTTCTTGCACAAAAAATTCAATTCTACTTTATGATGTGTGAATAAAACTGACCTAAGGCTGACGAAAGGCTGACCCTTGTAATCTGTTGTGTTATAGCCAAGGGCGTCGCCAGCCGATGGCCTAGGGGGGGGCAACTTGATATATGGAGGATAGGAATAGCATGAATTTTAAATACAGTCAAAAGCATATAAAGCCTTACTGGAAGTGCGTGTCTTACCCCTACGGGCGACGCTTATACTACTAGGGCCTCTTCACTCTAGCGTTTCTAAAGCGTAGGCATTCGATGATCGTATGCCCAGCACAGACGCCGCGGCATCGGCGTTTCCTCTGCAGATAATTGAACGCTGCGCTATCGCAGCGCAGACGTCGCAAACTCTTGACTATACAATTCAATGGCGTAGCTACGTGACCAGGGGCCCCGGTGCGAAAAAAAAGATGGGGCCCTATCTAAACTGGTTACCTACGTTTCATTATATCAAGTAAAAACAAATACATATAAGTATACTTATTTATGCTAAAATAAATTCACATCTTCCGCTTAAATGCATAGGACGGCCCCCAGTCAGTGGAGGTCGTTTTGATATCGAGAGGAAGCGCATACCAGAAAGGAATGAACTGGACATAAAAGGAGGAATGAAAAAATCTGAAGTATGAGGAGGGCAAGATAAGATTGTTAGAAATCCGTAGATTTCTAGAGTGTGAAGAACATAGATATTGAAAGTGGAACATTAGATATGAAGGAGGGGAGATACATTGGAGCAGAGAGGAAAGCGTTGTCAACGCACGGGAACTTTTTTGGCGAATGGGCAATTATTTTAGCTCGTACCTGAAGCTTGACATGGTCATATTACCTCAAATTAAAGATAAACCTGACGCAACTATTGAGGACCCTATCCAGCTTATCCGTCTGAGACAACATATGGGCCCAAACCCCAATGACCAATTGTTGTGAAGTGACGGTTGATATCATCTAGGTAAATTGTCTTCGGGAAGTTCACATGACGTGGGCTGCCGATACCAAGAGTTCCGAAGAAGTTCCAGATATCAGCAAGAGAAGAAGGCGAAATGTTTTCGAGGATATGGCGGCGTTTGGCGTTACGTATAATCTGATTACAGATTTCTTGCTTTGATGAGGTTTCTTCACCCGATCCCTGTGCCTCATCGCCATACTAACCCCTGTCGTCATCCAAGGAGCAGGTGGACGCCTAAGGTGAACCCTCTTCACAGGAACGTGTCTGTCGTAGAGAGCAAGGACCGATCGATTGAAGATACACAGCTGGTGGTCTACGGTTGTTGTAGCTGCAAGGTGACACCCATCTAGTTCCGACGCATCCTGACGTAGCTTCTCCACATCCATGCGCGCAAAACAACACGTATACAGACCTTTATGAACCGGTTTAGGTTTTGTTTTAGAACATACGAGAGGAAAATAAGGTCATGGTTGGAAAAGTCAGGTGCAGAATACTCACCATAAGTGGACACAAGAGATAGACAGGTCGTTAGTACTAATTCGAGCCACGTGTCATCCCCTGAGATATTAAAATAAGTAAGTCGGTTGCAAAGGAAAAACATCGAGACTAACAGACTCGATTATGAGTAGGAGTTTACGGGAACAAGAGGCATATTGACGCAATGTGTATGCTCTGACAATAGGCAACACCATAGGGTTTTAACACATTTGATATGGATCTCCAGAAAGAGGTACCTACTCGCGGCGGCACAGCTGTAAAGTGAAGGAGAAGAAGCAAAGATATTGAAAGGAAAATTGCTACGAAGACAAATAGCAACATCATTTCCAATTGTATTATTACGGATAAGAACGAAACCGGAAAAAAGGTAGGTTGAGAGAAGATGAGGTTTGAGCCAACTCTCAGAAATCAGGACGATGTGCGTGAACGTAGACATCAGAAAAGGTCTCTAACAGGTCAAGTGACTTGACACACTTTGTGTATTGATGTGGCAGACATTAAACATAAAAAAAGCCTTTCTGTTGACTAAAGCTCCGACGCACAAAGTCACCAAACTTCAATTAAATAAAACTTGCATCAGCAGAAGAATTAAAGGAAGCATTGGCACTTTGGCAGAGTTAAGGAGTCATTTTCAGATAACATAAAATGATAATATAAATTAAAGAAATTGAAATATCACGCAAATTCATAAATCAATTGCATAACAGCTGATTGGTTAAAGTGGCTAGGCACAAGAACAGAAATAATTTGTATTTATATTCTGACTGTTTGCTGGCCAGGGGCGGGGTGCCCCCTGAGCTTAGGGGCCCCGATACATCGCACCGCCTAGCCTTCGGATAGCTACGCCACTGTGTATAATGAACAAAAATTGTAATGAAAATTATTATATTCATTACCATAAAAAGAATTTTCGACAAAATATAGGATAAACAATAGAACAATGGGATAAATATAATTTGAAAGCAATAAAATATTCAATTAGGTGCAAGATTTTAATATTGAAGAATTCAAGCGAGATCCTTGACCCTTGGTCCTTGATCCGAAGACGACACGGTTGGCGCAGTGGCTGAGCGATCGACTGCTGCGCAGCGTGTTGCGGGTTCGATTCCCGCCCAGGGTAAACATTTGTGTGATGAGCACTTGTGTTTGCCTTGTGTCTGGGTGTGTTGTTTATCTATATATGTATGTATTTACAAAAAAAAAATATGTATTTGTGTATGTATATCAGCTGTCTGACACCCATAGTACAGGGTCTCCCTAGTTTGGGGTCAGATGGCCGTGTGTGAAAATGTCCCCACATATTATTATTATTCTTTTTGATCAATAAAATTTAACTAATTTTTTTTTTCATCTTTTTGAGTGTCTAGGGGGGGGGGCAGCTGCCCCTACCTGCCCCCCCCTGGCGACGCCCTTGGTTATAGCCACAAAATGATTGACGTCATCAAGCGCGCCATTTTTTAACAGGTTCTTTAAGGCCAGCTCCAAGTTAGTGCATATATTTATCATTATATAACCAAGGTTAAGGTACTGTAAGAGCTTACTACTGTGGAGCCTAACTGGTCCTTACCGTGAGTATAGTGTACCTACCTACTATGGGACGATGTCGGAGGGAAACTTCAATGATAGAGGACTTCTCTTTATGTGCTCTGTGCAATGATATTCTAATAAACAGATATGTTATACACTCACAAAACAACCGAAAAAAGTGTTCCGCGCAGCAGCGGCTGCACACATACACACTTTTCATTCATTTTACAATTCACTACAAGTCAAAATGTTGAAAAGGGATGGCTTGAAAAACCAACAAGAAAAAAAGAGACAGTTAGTGTTGTCAATCGCGCTTGAATGTAAACATACATTATCCTGGCCACCAATCACCGCGTCTTGGCATCATAGACTAACAAATTTTACGAGACAGAAGGTACAAACCGCGAGTACATTTATACACGTGGTTTGTACCTATAACAACTAATAAACAGGTCTACACTTTGTCCACTGGTTTAATCGTTTTTTAACAGCTGCAACTAGTAAACAATATTTATGTTTTTTGAACTGATACGCATACCTGTATTATAATGTCTGTAAGAGGTCATAAATAAGATAATCCAACAAGATTAGGCAGTTTATATATTTTTTCATTAAACGAAACGTGAGTATTGTTACACATTATAGATTGAGGACCCGACAACGCAGTGAGTTAATCCGTTGTTCTCAATTTATAAGTTTATATATTTATTTTATAACACATTTTAAAGTTAACTTAAGGTGATCGGGAATAATTACATTATGAGGCAGCTGTCAAAAAACCAATCACCCAATGGACAGGGTATATAGGTATAATAGAATATATATAATAATATATAGAGTAGAAAATATTTATTTTGTAATAAAATTCATTTCTTTGTTTGTGAACAAAATGTTTAATTTTTTATTAAGTAAGTATGTATATAAATGATTAAATGAAACAAAATGATTACATATTATAAGATTAGAAAAAAGAAAAACAGAACTGTGTGTAAACAATGACTTTACTGCCTACGATATCGCATCTGTACTTTTATTCTATGTCCGGAGTGAACGCGTCCTTGTCTTACTCACGTAAAAAAATATATTTCCATTTCTTTCTTTTTTCTAACCTCCAAATATAAGAATATTAGGAAAATAATTGAAATATATAAATAAATCGATGAATATTGCGTAGTTACATGTGGTATGAGATCCCTTGTGTTTTATTAAATATATGTATCATAATTGGTACAATTTCTAAATACACAAAATAGCATTTTTTTATTTTTTTAGCTGCTTTAACAAAGCGTTTCGCTCGTCGCCATGCGTGACGCAGACTAAAGGCAATACGTCCCAATTAGGACGTTTTTGAATCTTCAAAATTGGGCGCTCATAACATATCTGTTTAATATAATATCATTGGCTCTGTGTAATAGAATAAAACGTGTAGGCATCTGTGACGGCGGCAGGCTAGACAATCTCTGCCTGACATATAAAAACAAGACTAACGTTCTAAATCTAAATAGTTTCTAGAAGGATGCGGAGTGTTTAGACGAAGCCATATAGTTAATGGTTTTGACCAGCATGATAAATGCATTACAGTACTTAAGGCCAATGCTTTTTCTCGAATCACACGTTCAACGAATGGCGTTGGGCTCAACGTGTGAAGCTAGGAAAAACTGCTTGACTGCTTCCTCAACAGACCATTCCAGCCGGTCTATAATGTAAACATCTCCCTTGGTGAATTTAAGCGAACAAAACTTGAGAAGAGCAGTGGAGGGCTGTCAATTCATAGCATGTGAGATGACAGCTGTTATCTCACAAAACTGACAGCGACCAAGGGAGGTTTTACAGAATAGCACTGCATTTCGCACACAGTTATTTTTTTCATTAAAGCGGACTTTGATTTTGTTTTATATTTGTTCTGTGTACAGAGCGGGCCTCGGAAAGCATGTAAAGCCGTTGGTCACGGCTGTTATTCATAGGTCTTTGATAATCGTTATGGGTAGCCTAAAACCAAGGGCTACCATGTTACCCAGTAACTGGGTTGTGGAGGTCAGACAGGCAGACTCTCCATGTAAAACACTGGTAGGTAGGTATTCAGCTGCATGTGGTTAGACTAGAAGCCGATTCCAACCTACTTGGGAAAAAGGCAAGGCAGATGACGTTTCTTCTGTGTTCTTGTAAAAGTCTAGCAGAAGCTTAGGGCGTGTTTCAGCCACTTCTAATAATTTCCGAATACCTATATCTTTAGGCAAATCATTCATTCAAATACTATTCCATTTTTGAATATATCTGTTCCATGGTCTCCGATGTCTATTGAATGGTTTTCAACAGGCCCTTAATAAAATAAATACTAGATACCTACATAAGTAATAGGTTATGTAGGTAGGTTAGGTCAAGTGCTTCTAGACACTTACGATCAGGTGTAGCCTACATACTAGAGTGATTAGGTACCCTAATTATGTAATTTACTTATTAATTATGTAGTATTAACCAAATAATTTTCATGCATTATAACATGCCTTTAAATATTTATAACGCATTTAAAACAACATAGTTTGTTTATGTTAAACTTTTAACGAAATATTAGTAGACTTAGTAAGTACAGGTACCTTTTACAGAACATCCGAATTGCATTAAAAAAACCAGCCAAATACGTGTCGCATTCGCACACGAACGGTTCCGTACCACCGTACATTAATTAACACTTCATACAAAACATACGAAAGGTTTTCGAGTGGCATCCACAAACCGGAAGCCGCAGCGTTGGTAGGCCTCCCGCCAGATGGACCGACGACATCGTCAAGGTCGCGGGTAACCGGTGGATGCAAGCGGCAGGTTGCCGCTCGTTGTGGCGATCTATGGGGAACGCCTTTGTTGAAGAGTGGACGTCTCCCGGCTGATGATGATGATGGCAAAGCATACAATGAACACGTTTCTTGTATGGTAGTTGGTTGCTATAGCGGCCGTAGTATATAACACCACAGCCTAATAAAAATGTCAAGTGCGTCAAGTTTCGTCAAGTCGGGCAGTTCGCACAATAAATGTGGAATCAAAGCGCTTGGTTCGAGACCGTGGTACTTCAACTATACCTATAGAGGTGACGCTTCTCCGTATCTCTAATCGTCCGATGATGGAATGGGGATGGGGGAATTAAATTGTGCAATTACAAAGCATACTCTCTGAAATGTACCCGACTAGAAAAGGCTAGCAGCGGTGCGGGGATGTTCAAAGTTCGGAAGCCTAGTCCTAACCGGGGAGTCGGTGTCAATGATATTACGTTTCAAAAGATGCAGTCTTATGACAGGGAGACTGGCGGACAGAGATAGACAGCAGAGTCTAACCAGCCGGGTCCCGTTTGTCACTGTGGGTACGTTTATTCTCATCTGCCCCTTTCGACCTTGCCCATAATAAACGCTACTAGTTAGTTGCAAGCCACCACCCCAGTGGGTGGTGGCTTGCACTAACTACTTAGTAGCGTTTACCACCCCGGTGGGGTGGTCAATGTCATTTATGTGTCATCTGTCCCCTTTTTGGCAACCCCCCCCCCCTCCGCTTATGGGGAGGCCTTCTTTCAACAGTGGACGGCTTCCGACTGTTGATGATGATGATGACCACCGGGGGGGTCCTATACGCGGCGTATAACTTTAGGTGGCATATAATACGCCACTTATAATTAGTACCAGCCACCACTCCGGTGGAAATCTCGAAGGGGGAAATGGGAATAAGCCTTATGTTAGGGAACCCTAAACATTATAAATCTGGCAAAACTACATACTACGCAAGGGTCACAAGGTTGCGTCATTAGGGAGTGCGTTATGCCATTCATACCTACTAGTTAAGTTAGGGCTACTGCGTAATCAATTAGGTACTCAATTAAGAAATAAACCGCTGTCTCGTATTTATACTACAGTCATAATATCTTCGTTATCTCTTCGCCAGATATGTTTCAGACGCAGATAGGGCGAGCAATGGGCCTTAATAGTAGGCTCACAGTCACCGAAATGGTAAAATAGAGGTGAATGCTAGGAGTTTTTCTGAGGTATTGAATCAGAAATGAGCAGATCCGCTGGCAGGAGATCTAAGCTAAGGTTACTGTCACAATCCAATTAATTAATTGCCAAAAAGTGGCAGTGGGCGGGGAATATTGCGTGTCGCCTCGCATCATGGATGGCTGGTTATGCCGAAGGGTTCTGGAGTGGCAACCGTGAGCTGGATGGTGCAACGTGTGTAGTCCATAAGCAAGTACTCTGTGAGGTGGATAAAGGATTGCTCGATGTGGCAGTGCTGGAGGCCTATGAGCAGCGTCGTCTTTCGGCAGAAATATGTACTAATAAACAAACACACTTTACCTTTTTTATAATTATATTCGTAAAAGACCAAGTTTTTTTTTTGGTTGGATGTAGTAGTACCTTGTCTCTGGAAGTACTGCTATGATATTCTCTAACGTTAGGTACCATTCGTGACTGTGCTCGACGGCGAACTCGACATTATGTCAGCCGTGAAATCGACTCAGCGACTGTTTTTGCTTAGCGAATATCGTTTTTCATATAGATATATTTATAATAAATGACAAAAATGTCTTAATAATTCAACTTGAGTAGTTCCACCAAACGCTCTTAATTCACGTGGCGCTAGCGCTGCGTAAGCAATAGTTATTTGTTATACAAGAGTGCAAAGTTGCTTTTTAACCGCGTGTTCAATTTTGATGACCGAGCAAGCGAAGGATTCTAAAATTGAATCACGAGCGCAGCGAGTGATTCAAAATTAGAATCCTGAGCGTTAGCGAGGGAATCAAAAGAGCACGAGGTGAAAAATCTTTGCACTCGAGTGCAACACGTAACTTTTCATTCCACCTCAGCGAGGAAATGACTAAATGCAAAAAAAAAACGTTTACAATCACAAGATAGGTACACTTTTATTTCAGTTTAGGTATTAATTACTACATTATGACAGGTAAGTATTACAGAATAATCTTTAAATTATAACAAAATAATACTAAGGTATAATTAAGAAAATTTTAAAGTAACGTTGCTACAGTTATTTAAATTGAGTGTAATATTTTTGTTTGGCACTGTAATATTGGTGTTAGTCACTTGTGTACTGTTTTTCGGTAAACTATCTGTCATACTTAATAGTTGTACCGATTCATCGGATTCCCTTGGCGTGAATGTTGGAGAGAGAGGGAGATGGTTAGGTGTTTCATAACGGCTTATTTTTGATGTAGAAGGGCCAGTCCAAGGATCCGATTGAGGCTCTTTCAGTGTAATGGCTCCTACGATGCCTTCACATATTTTAGATTTATTTTGGATGGAATCCTCTATGTATCCCTCTACAACTGCATTGGACTTCCAGCCTCCGTGGCGCTTAAGGGACAGGAGATCAGCTCCGGAATCAGCCAAAAGTGTGGCTGAAGTTCGTCGGAAACAATGACCCGTGTACAACAGGGGTTCTGGAAGTTCAAGAAATGTTGCTATTTCTCGTGGGATACTGCCAATTTTATTAGTACCCATAGGCTGTCTAACACACTTTCCATTGCGATACTGTAGAAAAAATCGATTGATTGGAGTGTTAGGCGGGCGTAAGGCTTGATATTTCTCAACAATCGTTACGTATTCCTTGCGAATGACGAAGTTGCGGTCTCTTTTTGTCTTTGTATTAGGTAAATTAATTAATAGTAAGTCATCTGAATGTTTCTCAATGTTTTTGACATTAAGTTGTGTTAGTTCATTAGTTCGACATGCTCCGTTTATTCCAATAATAAGAACAACCTGTAACGTAAAGAGTATTGTAGTAGATAAATGAATAAAATTGATATGAACGCATAATTATGCCTATCAACATCTACTAAGTATACTATTTAATTGAGATTAATATACTTAAGTAGATACTGAATGTGCAACTGACTTACTTTTGCCGCCAAATATACGGAATCGGGTGCTTCGTTAAGAAACTTTTCAATATCAGATACTGTGAAAACCTTCGATTTTTTTGGTTGATGACCAGATGAGGCTCTTTTTAAAAATGCCACTAATTTAGGATAGGTATCGATATGTTTGTCTTTTTTCATTTTTATTGTTGCTTTTAGCATCGAATACGTACTCCATAGAGTGCTTGCTTTCTTGTTCTCGGATAATTCTATAAAATATGCCAGCAATACGTTTTCTGAGAAAGTTTTGGCTCCTTTTGCTAGTCGCCACGTGTTGAACATATCGTACTGTTTTAAATACTTCTCGCGTGATTGTTGAGGGAGAAAGCTCATTTGCGCATTATTAACAGTTTCAGTCAATTCTGTTGGCATCAAGCAAACTTCCTCGTCGCTAGAATCACTCATTTTAGTTTTTTCACTTGTTTTCAAGTTTCTTGTTTTTAATAGGTTTAACAATGACGTGAAAAAATGCCGCGTAAAGAACCGCGTACAAAGCAAATTGAAAAAAGAACACCAAGAAGGTTCCGAGTCTGAGTTTTTAACAAATTAAAAAAAAGTTGTATGATATATTCGGCACCATACAGGTAGCAGTAAATAGGTTTAATGTTTTTTTTAATTCACAAACTTAGTGCACACGATGTTCTAAATTCAATTTACTTTATCCTCTAGAGAATAAAAACGGCTTTTCCACTCAGATATTGAAGATTAAAAATACTCTTTCCGAGATGGTGGGATGAAAAGGTTATTTAGTACGCAAATGTAACTTGCCGCTGCCGCAGCGTCGAGCTTTAGGTTGTGTTACTTATAGAATAGCATCACTTGTACGGTTACATAATTTTTTGCACTGATAGAAAGCTGTACTGTTACCTAGTATTGGCCAAGTTTTATGGTGTATATTCGACTTCCATACGGACGAAGTAGCGAGCAGAAGCTAGTAAAGGAATATTTTAGTTTTATTTGTTTGTTTGTAAATTAATGATCAGTTAAGTGAATCATCAATAAAGTATTTCAAGAAAATTGACGCGGTATTTTATTTTATACGGAAAACTTCTACAATTGAACTGGAACTCTAAATAAATTTATAGGCTGGCACTCGAAGGCTTAATAATAAACCTACTAGTGTGTACGTGATCTAAGGTTGATAGATATACGATCACAGATACTGTGTATACGATGCTAAGATAGAAGTGTGGAGACAGCTTTATGTATGTCCGTCGTGGGCCAAGGAAGTCGTTGACGTCGATTATATCGACTCTTTGTTTGTGAAGTTTTAGTTGTTGTCTCACAGTGGTTTGTAATTTAAAAAAAATCAAGGTTATCTGGTTCCCGACGGGCCATGTGACCAAAATAACCCAAGATCCTTTGGTAACATATCGTGGATAGATCTTATGCGTAGTTGCTCGAGGATAGATCTGTTTGTCCTCTTGGAGAGATGCATGACGAGCATTCTTCACCAATAAGTACCTAAAACTAAAGGCATGTTTTTGTCTCAATGCAAGAGCAAAGACTATAGGCAGGGAAAGAGTTACGAGCATTGATCACCACGCTTACTCAAGCAAGACCTGGGGGCCAAGTCTGCTGTTTTTATAATTTCGTCATTCCAACACGATCCCATTGTCATTTTGCTAAATGTTCGTAATCTGCTAAATTAATAATGGTCGATCACTGTTCGGTCAATGGTCTCGTAATAGAATTGTGTTATAATGACATTGTCGTATTGTCATTATTATGAAACCCGTTAGTAGAAATGATTTTCGAAAAACTACTACAAAATTTGACCATTTATTCATGCCAGATTTAATTTATATATACTTATATTTACATATTAATTATAAGTTTTAAGCAATCTGAAGTAGTTAGAAGTTCGTAAACCAAGTCAGTCATTAATTTGTCTTTATGTACGAGATTACCATTCCATATCATTTCTTTCAATTAAGTGTCAGTGGTGGTCGGTGGACCATTGGAAAGTCATAATGACGCCATTATATTAGTAGATTACCAAACTTGTCAAAATCAACAATAATTATGACATCAATGATAGACCATTCTGACACTATTGTAATAGCAGACTTGAGGCCCAGGTTGCTTTATGATGTTTTCTTTCACCGCTGTCTGTTCTGTATTTACCCTCTACCAACTAACATCACCAGCTTTTCGTCGTCTTCTGAATTTTATTCCATGCTGTCAAATTGAGTCAAAAACTCCCGGTTCTGCGCTTTTTGCATTAAATCAGTCGGTCCACCCAGCCACAATCAAGTAACCATATTCATAACTTAAAACAAAAAATTCGGTGTAGTGAGCTTCAGATGAGCTGTCATCACTCACCTCACCCCATCAGAAACTCACTTCACCTAACTTGGCACTTGCCACTGAATTTGGCATTGGAACTTGTTACATATTTTTTCAAGTTATTGCGTCGTACGATCATGTAGGTACCTGGTTGTGCTAATGGATGGGATGTGTGTCTGAACGTAACTACGTGTTAAGCCAAACGGGAGATAATCGCGAACAAACGTACATACTTACATACAAACATAACGGGTCAAACCTCCTTGAGAACCTCCTTTTCTTTTAAGTCGATTAAAAATCTCAAAAATCGGTCAAGCGGTTTCGGTGGAGTTCGATAACAAACACTATGACACCATATTTTTATACCTATTAGATTGTTTAAGACCACCCTGCCGGTTTGGGGTAACCTGTAATGTTAGTTGTGTTATGAATAATAGGGTGATTTATAGGAACAGAATAGTGCTACTCTGCTGGTCTAATTCTACGCTACGTTTAATGACAATGAACCTAATACTGTCGACACAGCAATCAAAATGTTCTACCCAGCGTATACCGTGCAGTGATTGTTGTACTCGTAGTAGGTAGGGGGCAACCCTGTATTTCGCGAATAGCGTGGCAGGGCACTGTTAGTTGTGGTAACGCGCGTTCAACGCACGCGCATCGAATAGTGGAGTATTGATTATTTTGGAAGTTCGGACGATTTTGTTTACGTTGCAGGTTTTTTGGAATTTGGATTTTAATTCATTTCTTTTTGAAAGGTGAGTGTTTTTTTATTATTTTTTGAATAAAATATTCTCAAATTTTTAAATAAGGATTTCCCTGTAGGTCCCAATATGTTGAATGCATATTATAGTGTTCTAAAAAGTGTGTACGGCCCTTCAAAAAAATTGCTCATAAAATTGATCTCACTCTAAAAGTAAAAACTAAGGTCACTTTCAAGAGATCATACGACTGTTGCAATATATTGCTAATTGAACAGTTTTGACAGTTAAAATTAAGCAATTATCGTTAAGTGAAAGTTCAAACTTTTAGTTGAAGCAAGACCTAAGTCTATGTTGGTTCTAACCTTGGATTTCATTAAGACAATTCTTGGGAAATTATTTATTTGTAACCATTTGGATATTATTTGTTCCATCACATTTAAGATCTCCTACTAAGTCGTACAGTGGAACAAGTGATTTGGTATACAGGCAATATTCATTTGTGTGTACCTCTACCCACGGAATAATAAAAACAAGTGGAAGTGCCACGCAGCCATCGAACGTGTGGCACAATTATGTGGAAATGATCAACATTGGTTCAGTCGCGATCAACTACTTGCTGCGACGTGACATATCGCACAATATCGCACGTAAGGAAAAAAAAATCAACCATGCCTTATTGTGCAATTTTTACATGCAAAAATGATAGCAGGTCAAAGAGTGTTTCTTGCAGAGGTATATCGTATCACCAAAAAGTATAAAACTATCATAAACAATATAATCGATTTTTATTGACAATACCATATTTTTGCTTTGATGCGAACTAAAAACTACCTTATGTCCATTCACTAAAGTCTAAATTAGCTTGCTCGCTGTCTTGACTGTAATCGTTTTACGTGGCATAAATTCTAGAAACTTCGACGCTACTCGTTTAGGGATGGGACACATTAATGCAAATAGTTCGTGTCGACAAAACAATAACACAATAACAATAACATGTTTTTAAAGATCCTAACTTTTTTTTTAATAAATAAAAGTACGAGTTTGAAAGAATGAGTTTTAAAAACCTTATACCTATATTCAGGCAAATAGTCATTCATTCGCGGTTAGACGTAGGCCTATAAATATTCTATATACATGTATATAGTTTATTTTCATGTACAAAAATTGAGATGTCAATTATGTTTTTAAAAGACTGTCACATATTTAAAAAAGATATTGTCATGTCTAAAATAATGCGTCATTTCATTGGGATGTCAATCAATTTCCTACATACAATCATATTACGGACTCGATGAAAGGTATCGCAGAAAAATATGTCAATACATCATTAGTTAATCATCATTTTTGATCTATCACGTACATTAAAAAGATTAATATATTTCTTACATTGTACTAATTATCGATAACTTGACCACATCTCTTATTGAATAGCAAAATATTTAACAGTTGCATGCGAAAATGACATCTATTCTTAGTAACAATAGATGTCATGTTAAGTAATTTGGTAACAGCGCTCTCTAGCGTCGAATAGCTGAACTCGTTGGACATTGCTCGAACTGGATTGTTAGATGGAAAAAATCTCTTTAGTGATTTGGTCATGTAAAATAATAGCAACGTTCGTCAGTTGTGATACGATTTAATTTCGAACAACAATAAAATAAGCTTTTCGCCAAAGTTGCGTTCATAATTTGTAGCCAATTATATAATCGTTTTCTGTGTATTGCAAGTACGTTTTAATTTGCAGATGTGTGAGTTTGGCGACACTGGATCCAGTATTAAGTAAGACTAAGGGCACTTCCTCTTGTTTTTATTATTCCGTGCCTCTACCTATACCTCCTTGAACAAACGTTTTGATTAACGCCTTCTCTGTACGAGTAAAGGCCTCTGCCAGGGCAAAGGCCTCTGCAAGCAGTGCGATAGTAATAGGCTGATATTATTTTTAATAATATTATTTTTATTAATATACCAAATAACTTGCGAAATTACTTTTGACGCTTATGGCATACCTACCTACTTAGGAAAGTGATGTAAAGCAATTGACTACTCGTAACATTGTTAATAACTAGTTGTAAACCTGTATATCAAATAGGTTGTCCGACTGTACTTAATTAAAAGATATAATAATCTCTACTCATTTTTATTTTTGACAACTGAAAGTTATCGAAAATAAAACTGTATGATTTTTCATTAGAAAAGTTTTCCAATATTTTGAACTACATGAATCAAAGTCAAAGTCAAAGCATTTATTTCATTAAACCATTTACAGCTGGCACTAGTTATTTAGTCAGAACGTTGAAGCTAGTTGCTCGTTCCAAAACGTAGTCTCTATGGAGAAGAACGAGCATAAGGAACTGCACGGACACTCTTCTTAATCAAGTTTTTACAAAATCCTATGGTTACATTATTCTTGTTCTTCTATATGTGAAAATAATATAGGTAAAGAGCAATTCAAAACATTTAATAATAAAATAATTATAGATCAAAAGGATAATAACAATCATACGGGTTCCATTTTTATCAATTAATTATGGAACAATCTCGTGATTGTATTCGCTTTTGAATTTGTATTTGTGTTTTTATTTGTTTATTTTTTAACGATGAGGCGTTTTGTGCTATACTGACTCGTGTTAGTACAGCACGAAGCGCGTTGTAGGTATTCGTTTTTGAATTTGTATTTGCTTTTTTGGCTTCACTCTCAGTGTTCCTCGCGGTCTATCTGCATTATCTGAGATGGAACCCTAAAACTTCAAAGAGTCGTACTCAGATCCGTTTATTATTCACACAATACTAAAACAATGTATAAGTAAATAATCATCATCTTCTTCCCCTTGTCCCATGTTACTTGGGATCCTGTCAACCTTCAGTATATTAACAAATTATACCAGTTCAGAGCAAAAACATCTGCTCACACAAAACTACAAAACTAATTTGAATATTAATTACGAAGACTGCCTTGCCTTTTACATACGGGTGCTGTTCACCCCTGAAAATCATGTTATCCAGAAACACTACGTCCCTATTTATTTAAAACTTTATTAGTGTTTTGCTAAAGGGTAGTCAGAAGTCAGAAAGTCTGACAACCAGTCTTACCATGGGCTATCGTGTTACCCAGTAATTGGGTTGTGGAGGTCCGATAGGCAGTCGCTCCATGTAAAACACTGGTGTTAGTGGTATTCAGCTGCATCCGGTTCGACTGGAAGTCGACCCCAATATAGTTGGGAAAAGGCTAGGCAGATTTTTTTTGTACTGTATTAATAAGAACAAAGTTCTTAATAATTAATTACGATCTAGCCTAGAAAACTAATAAGCAATTTAACTCTAACTTAATATGTTACGTGATAGATTATGTTAAAACTAAAAATAGTGTCCATTTGGACTTTTACACTAGTCCGTAGCACTTTCTTAGAGTCTGATAAAATTTATAAAAACACTATGTTCATGTGTTTTATGTATAGCACAACATTGTTACTATTATTCATTCACTTTACACATTAATTCAAACGGTTTAGTTATTTTTAGTCTACGCACTAAGTCTGTGTTGTCTGGATTGCCTCCACATTCACGTGTCGGTGAAGTCTGTGTTCGTGGGCTTCAGCAAATTTTTGGATAATGTTGGTGACGGATTCCATTTTCAACCGACTTCCTAAAAGGAGGAGGTTATCAATTCGTTTGTATTTTTATGTTTGTTACCTGATTTCTTTGGACTGGGTGAACCGATTTTGATGATTCTTTTCTTATTTGAAAGCTAATGCTTCCCGTGTAGTCCCATTTTAATTTGATCCAGTTCTGACAATGAAATCCATGAGAAAACCGTATAAGTCTTAAATTTGCATTAAGTATGTGCGCAATTTGTTACGCGATTTCTCTGGCAAACGTAAACCGATTTTGAAAATTCTTTTTGGAACGAAGTTCCTTATCGCGCGTTGTGAAAGGGGGCTAGACGGAAAAAATTCTTACGAAAAGTTGTCACGACACTTTTTTGCTATTTTTATTACTTCACAAACGCAGACAATTCGAACAGAAAAATTGAATCGTTGGAACTGTCAAATAGAGTTCATTATTAGTTGAATGGCGGCTTTTCTATGAGAATATTGGAGCGAATTAAAACCTTATTTTTACACATTAACCGTGAAATTCGGTTGCACATAGCTCCTATTGTCCGGTCGGGCACCAGCCTATACGTTTCTCAGAATAATTTTATCATACCTAGTTTGGTAAAATTTCAATTTTTAACCGTTTACGTTTACAAAATAAAGTCTGAATTCGCTTTTCGTAGAATATGTTTATGTATTTAAAGGCGGCGCGGCGAACTCTTTGAACTAGGTACCTACGGCGATATGTTTAGTACCTAAGTTTATTCGCTCAAATAGTGGCGGTACCTACCTCAATGACATCGGAATTATCATTGCGTGATAATTCCGATGATAACGACCTACGAGATAAGTCCACCTTTCACTGTGAGACTGTGTGGATTGTGAAAACGAGTGTAAATTTTAAGTCGATAATTAAGCCATAGAATACGTAGGTTAGGTAGGTAGGTAGTTACTGTACCTACTTCTATGATTTGTTTAGTAGGTACCTATTGAAAGTTTGGGTTTGGTAATCATGAGCTTTCTATCGGTCGCGGTCGTCAGTAGGTAACCACTGCACCTTATCGCTCTAGGTCACAGAGTACTTTTCTCTAGGTTTTACTAGCGACAATAATATTTTTTTCATCCCACCATCTCGGAAAGAGTATTTTTAATCTTCAATATCTGAGTGGAAAAGCCGTTTTTATTCTCTAGAGGATAAAGTAAATTTATCTTCAATATCTGAGTGGAAAAGCCGTTTTTATTCTCTAGAGGATAAAGTAAATTGAATTTAGAACATCGTGTGCACTAAGTTTGTGAATTAAAAAAAAACATTAAACCTATTTACTGCTACCTCTATGGTGCCGAATATATCATACAACTTTTTTTTAATTTGTTAAAAACTCAGACTTTGTAAACGTTTTTTTTTTGCATTTAGTCATTTCCTCGCTGAGGTGGAATGAAAAGTTACGTGTTGCACTCGAGTGCAAAGATTTTTCACCTCGTGCTCTTTTGATTCCCTCGCTAACGCTCAGGATTCTAATTTTGAATCACTCGCTGCGCTCGTGATTCAATTTTAGAATCCTTCGCTTGCTCGGTCATCAAAATTGAACACGCGGTTAAAAAGCAACTTTGCACTCTTGTATAACAAATAACTATTTCATCCCACCATCTCGGAAAGAGTATTTTTAATCTTCAATATCTGAGTGGAAAAGCCGTTTTTATTCTCTAGAGGATAAAGTAAATTGAATTTAGAACATCGCGTGCACTAAGTTTGTGAATTAAAAAAAAAACATTAAACCTATTTACTGCTACCTGTATGGCTGTATGGTGCCGAATATATCATACAACTTTTTTTTAATTTGTTAAAAACTCAGACTCGGAACCTTCTTGGTGTTCTTTTTTCAATTTGCTTTGTACGCGGTTCTTTACGCGGCATTTTTTCACGTCATTGTTAAACCTATTAAAAACTAGAAACTTGAAAACAAGTGAAAAAACTAAAATGAGTGATTCTAGCGACGAGGAAGTTTGCTTGACGCCAACAGAATTGACTGAAACTGTTAATAATGCGCAAATGAGCTTTCTCCCTCAACAATCACGCGAGAAGTATTTAAAACAGTACGATATGTTCAACACGTGGCGACTAGCAAAAGGAGCCAAAACTTTCTCAGAAAACGTATTGCTGGCATATTTTATAGAATTATCCGAGAACAAGAAAGCAAGCACTCTATGGAGTACGTATTCGATGCTAAAAGCAACAATAAAGATGAAAAAAGACAAACATATCGATACCTATCCTAAATTAGTGGCATTTTTAAAAAGAGCCTCATCTGGTCATCAACCAAAAAAATCGAAGGTTTTCACAGTATCTGATATTGAAAAGTTTCTTAACGAAGCACCCGATTCCGTATATTTGGCGGCAAAAGTAAGTCAGTTGCACATTCAGTATCTACTTAAGTATATTAATCTCAATTAAATAGTATACTTAGTAGATGTTGATAGGCATAATTATGCGTTCATATCAATTTTAAGTATTCATTTATCTACTACAATACTCTTTACGTTACAGGTTGTTCTTATTATTGGAATAAACGGAGCATGTCGAACTAATGAACTAACACAACTTAATGTCAAAAACATTGAGAAACATTCAGATGACTTACTATTAATTAATTTACCTAATACAAAGACAAAAAGAGACCGCAACTTCGTCATTCGCAAGGAATACGTAACGATTGTTGAGAAATATCAAGCCTTACGCCCGCCTAACACTCCAATCAATCGATTTTTTCTACAGTATCGCAATGGAAAGTGTGTTAGACAGCCTATGGGTACTAATAAAATTGGCAGTATCCCACGAGAAATAGCAACATTTCTTGAACTTCCAGAACCCCTGTTGTACACGGGTCATTGTTTCCGACGAACTTCAGCCACGCTTTTGGCTGATTCCGGAGCTGATCTCCTGTCCCTTAAGCGCCACGGAGGCTGGAAGTCCAATGCAGCACTTTTTGAAAAAACAACAAATACCCATAAATTTTACATAGACGACGTTTTAGTTTCATCAATCTTTGTAGTAGTTACTTGCAATCTCTTCCTATTAGATTTGGATGAGAAGGAGCTACTAAAAAGCGGAAAATAAACAGCTTTTTACAAAAAAGGCAACCGCCTTCAACAACTAAAAAGTGCAAAAATAACTTTAGCACAGAACACACATTGACTTTAGTTTCGGAAGTCGGTGGCAATACAAAACAACAAACAGAACAAAGCTAGCTAACTGTGCTAAAGTTATTTTTCACTTTTTAGTTTTTGAAGGCGGTTGTCTTTTTGTAAAATGCTTTTTAAGGTCATGGTGAAGGTCGTCATTTTTTATGAACCAGGGTGCATTGACAGCATCCCTGAGTACTTTAGGCTAGGCAGATGATGATGAGTTTTTGCTAAATCTTTCATAGCTTGGTAGGTATTGTAAGATTTCATAACGTGCTGAGGTCTTACGTTACCGGATCGTAACAAGTATTTTCTGGTGTGTTATGGTGTACTAAGAGTCGGAGGTTCTAATAAATCAAAGCGGGGAAACCGAAAGAAATGACTATATTGTTACGTCTGCACGCCAGGCCAAACATAGCCTTGATATATAAAGGGAATAAATATAATGACCACCAAAAATAGTAAATGATCACCAAATCTTAGTCATAAAATGACCACCAAAAATTGTAAATGATCACCAAATCTTAGTCACCAAATCTTAGGACCCTTAAGTCCTCCCTGGAGCGGATCCGACATGGTTAAGTCAGGTTAGAACTGTGACTTCCTACGCCAGAACCAAATCGCTTTTTACAGTCAAACTCATACATCTCTACAATACTTTGGTTAAATGTTGGTGATCATTTACTATTTTTGGAGGTCATTTACTATATCTGGAGGTTCGTTAAACAAGCCATATAAAAATAAGCCTAACGGTTCTAAATTCAAAATATTTTCTAGAACAAATTCAGAGTGTTTAGACGAAACATTTAGTTCAATGCTTTCGGCCAGCTTGCCATACGCATGCAACCTATACAGTACCTACGTAAATTCCGAAAGATTATAACATCCAAGTAGATTTCTAGGTCAACACTCTAAAGACGTAAGTAATGTAACTACTTAAGCAAATCTTACACCTGTTCATTACGGAATCTGGCAGTTACATCATTAAAAACGTAGATACTTACACATGCCTAGATCAGTGATATATAGAAACTTAACAGTTCAGTAACACGCGAATTTAGTAATTATTTCTTAATAATCTGGTAGTGTTTGTACTACTTAAAGTATAATAGGGAATAACATAATTGTTCGGTGGTCTTGAGTCTAGAAAGTGCGTAGGTATCCGGTTAGGAGAGTTCAAATTGTAAAAAAGGGCTAATGTGATATTAAAATGTCTTTTGGCCAAATACTCAAACGCTAGGTCGCGCGTTAAGTCTCGTGCTGTCTTTATTACTTTTTGTCAAAGAGACTTAACGGCATCTTAAAATTTAAGTATTTGACCAGTAGCCATACGGATCGTTCGGTCATGGATAAGCTACGTTTGCGGTCCATGGTTGGGTGATTATTCATTTCTTACCCAGACCTCTATGTGTAATGGGAAGTCAGATACCAGAAAGTCTGACAACCAGTCTTACCAAGGGGTATTCACGTGTAACCCAGTAACTGGGTTGTGGAGGTCTGACAGGCAGTCGCTCCATGTGAAACATATGTATTTAGCTGCATTCGGTTAGACTAGAAGTAGACCCCAACGTGATTGTGAATATAGACATGCGGCAAGTTTTTACATTGCCATGTACTTATAAACATTAATAAGAATAAACAGTTTATTATCAGGCAACTGAGGCCCATAAATGAAACACACAAAATAATCTTAAACAATAATAAACATACCTCTATATTATGGTACTTACATTAGCCGTGGTGGCATTCAATAAGGCCGTGCTAGAGATTTTGTACTGAATTGAAAGATGCTAGGAATGCATATCTGTAATTTGTATGCGAAAAAGAATTTACAAAAATAGAACGCAACCTTTTAAGCCCTAGAAATAATACAATAGCTTTCGTGACCACTACAAGTGGTTTGTGGATCCAAATAAGGATCTGGTCGATGAGAATACTTAATTATTTTTTCATCCCACCATCTCGGAAAGAGTATTTTTAATCTTCAATATCTGAGTGGAAAAGCCGTTTTTATTCTCTAGAGGATAAAGTAAATTTATCTTCAATATCTGAGTGGAAAAGCCGTTTTTATTCTCTAGAGGATAAAGTAAATTGAATTTAGAACATCGTGTGCACTAAGTTTGTGAATTAAAAAAAAACATTAAACCTATTTACTGCTACCTCTATGGTGCCGAATATATCATACAACTTTTTTTTATTTTGGTAAAAACTCAGACTTTGTAAACGTTTTTTGGAACGAAGTTCCTTATCGCGCGTTGTGAAAGGGGGCTAGACGGAAAAAATTCTTACGAAAAGTTGTCACGACACTTTTTTGCTATTTTTATTACTTCACAAACGCAGACAATTCGAACAGAAAAATTGAATCGTTGGAACTGTCAAATAGAGTTCATTATTAGTTGAATCGCGGCTTTTCTATGAAAATATTGGAGCGAATTAAAACCTTATTTTTACACATTAACCGTGAAATTCGGTTGCACATAGCTCCTATTGTCCGGTCGGGCACCAGCCTATACGTTTCTCAGAATAATTTTATCATACCTAGTTTGGTAAAATTTCAATTTTTAACCGTTTACGTTTACAAAATAAAGTCCGAATTCGCTTTTCGTAGAATACCTATGTTTATGTATTTAAAGGCGGCTCGGCGAACTCTTTGAACTAGGTACCTACGGCGATATGTTTAGTACCTAAGTTTATTCGCTCAAATAGTGGCGGTACCTACCTCAATGACATCGGAATTATCATTGCGTGATAATTCCGATGATAACGACCTACGAGATAAGTCCACCTTTCACTGTGAGACTGTGTGGATTGTGAAAACGAGTGTAAATTTTAAGTCGATAATTAAGCCATAGAATACGTAGGTTAGGTAGGTAGGTAGTTACTGTACCTACTTCTATGTTTTGTTTAGTAGGTACCTATTGAAAGTTTAGGTTTGATAATCATGAGCTTTCTATCGGTCGCGGTCGTCAGTAGGTAACCACTGCACCTTATCGCTCTAGGTCACAGAGTACTTTTCTCTAGGTTTTACTAGCGACAATAATATTTTTTTTGATTTGATTAAAATGTTTTGGTTTAAATTAAGCCAGTGGGAGCTTAGGTGGGTACCTAGGTAGGTAGTGGTACTTACTTTTATCATTGGCGAATTATTTGTAGTTGTAAGTAGGTAAGTGATTAGGTACTCTTTTGCTAGAAAAAGAAAGGCAGGCAGGCGTAGTACCTATAGGTGCTATAGGTAACCTATTTAAATAAATTAGAACTATTCACAAACACAGTTTTAATCAACTTTGGCTTAATTAAAAAACTTACCTATTAGGTATAAAATTTACACTTCCCTGTATCGAAGCAACTGCTCAATATGGAGTCCATTTCGCTCGATACATAAACGGGCACGTTTAATTAAATTGTCTTTTAATTACATTATATTTGTTAATAATAAAAAAAAATATTATTATAACTTAAAAAAAATAAAATTTTATTACAATTCCTTCACTAATTAATCGAAAGGAACTTCGTTCCATCCGGGTGTCCCGTGACACCTCTCAAGTTTTTTTTTTTGCATTTAGTCATTTCCTCGCTGAGGTGGAATGAAAAGTTACGTGTTGCACTCGAGTGCAAAGATTTTTCACCTCGTGCTCTTTTGATTCCCTCGCTAACGCTCAGGATTCTAATTTTGAATCACTCGCTGCGCTCGTGATTCAATTTTAGAATCCTTCGCTTGCTCGGTCATCAAAATTGAACACGCGGTTAAAAAGCAACTTTGCACTCTTGTATAACAAATAACTATTAATCAATTTCTCCTAGACCAACTTAGGCATGTCGTGTACCTTTGAAAAAATTGATCCCAATCTACAAAACCCTGAAAGGTAAAAAGTCCAGTTATTTATTTGATCATAATTTGCTCATATAAACCAGGCAGTTCAATTAGTAATTCAGTTTGATTTCATTAGATATTCAAGGCAGAGAAAGTGGTGAATTACATCTATTCATATTGATAAAGTCATAAAGTACCGTATCTCGGTAATATAATGTTACATAATAAACACGGAATATGACATGCAAAACAGATCAGAGGAATTAACGTGGTATTCTAGGAGCGTAGCCTACTAATTAGGGAAGAATAGAGTGATTTATACATCAACTTCATCCTGAGGGTGTCGTAGAAGTCGACTAAGGGAAAATCCAGAAGTCCGGCAGCAACGGCTTCAACCTCACTGCGATCCCCAAGACACCTGACAAGCGTGGAGATTATGGCAACCCCTACCTTATGGGAACAACAGTTGACATCTCGTCAGCTGATGATGATGATTCATACATCAACTTCATAGGCAACATCATCGACCTTACTTATAAACGTTGCTTGAAGTGATGATTAACGACTGCTTAGGCATACACTTTTACGTTAAAGCAAGGATGTAATTTATGTATGAAATATTTAGCGAATTATAGAAATCATACCTTTGGCAGTTGTCACATTGCTAAAGCTTTTAGTACTCACTGCAAAATACCAATTTGGTCCATTTACATAATTGCGGGACGATTACATCTGTAATTATATTCGGTCAATAAACGAAATGCACCACAATATTTCTCATTAGCTGCGTGTCAGTAGCGTTACTTTTAGATGTAAAAAAAGAAAAAGATATTTTTCATCCCACCATCTCGGAAAGAGTATTTTTAATCTTCAATATCTGAGTGGAAAAGCCGTTTTTATTCTCTAGAGGATAAAGTAAATTGAATTTAGAACATCGTGTGCACTAAGTTTGTGAATTAAAAAAAAACATTAAACCTATTTACTGCTACCTGTATGGTGCCGAATATATCATACAACTTTTTTTTAATTTGTTAAAAACTCAGACTCGGAACCTTCTTGGTGTTCTTTTTTCAATTTGCTTTGTACGCGGTTCTTTACGCGGCATTTTTTCACGTCATTGTTAAACCTATTAAAAACAAGAAACTTGAAAACAAGTGAAAAAACTAAAATGAGTGATTCTAGCGACGAGGAAGTTTGCTTGACGCCAACAGAATTGACTGAAACTGTTAATAATGCGCAAATGAGCTTTCTCCCTCAACAATCACGCGAGAAGTATTTAAAACAGTACGATATGTTCAACATGTGGCGACTAGCAAAAGGAGCCAAAACTTTCTCAGAAAACGTATTGCTGGCATATTTTATAGAATTATCCGAGAACAAGAAAGCAAGCACTATGGAGTACGTATTCGATGCTAAAAGCAACAATAAAAATGAAAAAAGACAAACATATCGATACCTATCCTAAATTAGTGGCATTTTTAAAAAGAGCCTCATCTGGTCATCAACCAAAAAAATCGAAGGTTTTCACAGTATCTGATATTGAAAAGTTTCTAAACGAAGCACCCGATTCCGTATATTTGGCGGCAAAAGTAAGTCAGTTGCACATTCAGTATCTACTTAAGTATATTAATCTCAATTAAATAGTATACTTAGTAGATGTTGATAGGCATAATTATGCGTTCATATCAATTTTATTCATTTATCTACTACAATACTTTTTACGTTACAGGTTGTTCTTATTATTGGAATAAACGGAGCATGTCGAACTAATGAACTAACACAACTTAATGTCAAAAACATTGAGAAACATTCAGATGACTTACTATTAATTAATTTACATAATACAAAGACAAAAAGAGACCGCAACTTCGTCATTCGCAAGGAATACGTAACGATTGTTGAGAAATATCAAGCCTTACGCCCGCCTAACACTCCAATCAATCGATTTTTTCTACAGTATCGCAATGGAAAGTGTGTTAGACAGCCTATGGGTACTAATAAAATTGGCAGTATCCCACGAGAAATAGCAACATTTCTTGAACTTCCAGAACCCCTGTTGTACACGGGTCATTGTTTCCGACGAACTTCAGCCACACTTTTGGCTGATTCCGGAGCTGATCTCCTGTCCCTTAAGCGCCACGGAGGCTGGAAGTCCAATGCAGTTGTAGAGGGATACATAGAGGATTCCATCCAAAATAAATCTAAAATATGTGAAGGCATCGTAGGAGCCATTACACTGAAAGAGCCTCAATCGGATCCTTGGACTGGCCCTTCTACATCAAAAATAAGCCGTTATGAAACACCTAACCATCTCCCTCTCTCTCCAACATTCACGCCAAGGGAATCCGATGAATCGGTACAACTATTAAGTATGACAGATAGTTTACCGAAAAACAGTACACAAGTGACTAACACCAATATTACAGTGCCAAACAAAAATATTACACTCAATTTAAATAACTGTAGCAACGTTACTTTAAAATTTTCTTAATTATACCTTAGTATTATTTTGTTATAATTTAAAGATTATTCTGTAATACTTACCTGTCATAATGTAGTAATTAATACCTAAACTGAAATAAAAGTGTACCTATCTTGTGATTGTAAACGTTTTTTTTTTTGCATTTAGTCATTTCCTCGCTGAGATGGAATGAAAAGTTACGTGTTGCACTCGAGTGCAAAGATTTTTCACCTCGTGCTCTTTTGATTCCCTCGCTAACGCTCAGGATTCTAATTTTGAATCACTCGCTGCGCTCGTGATTCAATTTTAGAATCCTTCGCTTGCTCGGTCATCAAAATTGAACACGCGGTTAAAAAGCAACTTTGCACTCTTGTATAACAAATAACTATTATTTGTATAACATAAGACGTATACATAGTTTTATAATGCAAGATGTTGGGCTATAACTTGGCCTATATGTTTTGCCATAGAATATGGTGTACAAAGTAAAAAGTTGCGAAACTAAATGAATCTACCACCTATCATAAATTACAGAAAAGTACAAAATGACAAATGTACTACTTATGTTAAACAAACAAACTTATAATAAAATAATCTATCTGTAACAAAATATAGCAAATTAATATAAATATCCTATTTTACGGCAGGTACCAAGTTACATACAAATAAATTGTCGGCTTAATTAATTAGAAGCTAGACTTCTTCCATTGTTAACCATGCCAGGATTCTTCTATTTTTAGTAGCCAGACTTCTTGCATTGTCAAAAGTCAGGATTCTTCTATTGTCGCAAGTCAGATTTTGGTATCGTCGGCTGATGAGGCATATCGCGCGTTCTTCCTCTATTTTTTTCGTATCTTAATATATGTTCGGTCTTTAAACCTTTGTCCTACGCATCTTTTTTTATCCTTGAACTATTATAACGAATACCCGAGCCTTTTGACCGTGAGATACTTTGTGGTCTGGTATGTTAATAAACAAAACTTTTTGGGAACGACTCTCGGAAAATAATGATCTAATAAATATGCCTCCGATTGAAATGGGTGAAGATTGTGTATAGTAAAATATAATAAAGGGTTGTTGTAGGAATGTGAAGAATTTGGTTCATCTACTTGCCTTTTTCAATTAAAAATACTGGCCATGATGAACCTTTTTTATCAATTTACCTTACTGACCACCGGTTTCTCAAACGTAACATTCATCATTTGCCTAGCCTTTTCCTAATTATGTTGGGGTCGGCTTCCAGTCTAACCAAATGCAGCTTAACAGTTATTAGAGTTTTGCATGGAGTGATTGCCTATTTGACCTCCACAACCCAGTTACCTATTGGGTAACACGATACCCCTGGTAAGACTGGTTGTCCGATTTCTGGCTTCTGACTATCCATAACGACTGTTAAAGATCTACGAATGACAGTCGGGACCAACGACTTTACGTGCTTTCCGAGGTACGAAGAGATCTCCGAATAAAATAGATGGTCAACCAATCTACAGATCAAGCAAAGTAAGCTTTGCTTAGGCTGAATTATCAACAATAATTAACAGCATCTTACTTGTGTTTGACAATTTGTCAAAATTTTACGTTAATCTTCGTTTGAGAAGTTGTAGGTAAGATCCACTATCAGACTCTCGGGCTTCTGTCATCCAAAGATACTTCCAAGATAATCTTTACGGTTCAATGATCTATCCAAGGCAAGGATTACCACAAAAACCGCACTAGGTGCAATCACTACTGAGTAGTGTAAGTGTAGTTTTAGAATACTGACGACATTGAGAACCGCCTGTAATAACAAATGAATCTCGTTTAGTACCTAGTGACTGCCTACACGCGAATTTATGGGTGATTTTCAAAGTAAACTAAGCTATTGTTTCGGACACTTTGTAAAGTGCCGTGTGATACGTGTGTACGTGTGATGAAGTGTACATCGTAAATCTTTACAATATAATGTTACTTACTTTGTAAGATTCAGTTCTGAGAATTTTCATTGTCAAAATATTATGTTGTACTCGAGTTGTTTGTTGACATATGCGTCGTGTTTGATGAGTTTTGCAACGGATGTTTCTAATAGGAAAATATTTCTCTGATTTATTGTGGTTCTTAATTTCCTTTCCCTCTTAGTTATTTACTCTTATTGACGCGAAGCGATGCAATTTGACCGATTTGCGTTGCTGAGACACTCGAATCAAACTTAAACTTGATGTTCAAAATCTTTAAAATGCTTATTATTATTGTTATTATTATAAACTCAAATCAAATCTATCATTATCATTTTTCGTGTATTGACAACTTTTGGGCATATATACTGGACGAAAAACGGCAATTCCCAACGATGGACACAGTCACAAAGGTAAATTGCCTAGGCTTTATATAAATCAATGACATATGATATTTAATTTTAAAATTCCAATTTGAAACCAATACCATCTGTTTTTTTATATCCTTTGAGACAGATTAAGTATCTATTTAAGTTTTAGGTTTCAAATAGGACCGACTAGACTATCTAGAGATTACTCGATTCGAAACATTTTACAAGATAGAGATTTCCAATATTGTACTGCCCTACTTTCTACCTCAAATACTACAGTTTCTATATTTTTAAATATAGGGTTGCCAGTTTTCCTTATGTATTTTTTCTTAGATCTACGTTTATTTAGGCCCTAAATAAACATAGACTCGAAAGGAAAGATCCAACGTTTTAAGGTCTTTGTTTTTGGGTCTATGTTGTTCGGTATTCTGTCGTTTTATCCTCCTTTTAGTTAGGTTCCTATGATAGTAGGTGTCACTAATTTACTTTGCCTGAAAATACAGTCAAAGAAACTTACATGAACAGATTAACTTCACAGTATCTACTTACGACTTTTTTTTAATTCTACGTAATTTTCTACACTTATCAACGTTCTTAAAAACAGCAGGCAACACAGTTTACAACGTTCCAATATTAAAAGCTGTACAATAGACGGTATTACCTCGCTATTATTTCAGTTTCCGTTCGCATTTCGATCCAGACTGCATCAGATGTTTTCTTCAATAAGGAAATATTCGTATCGGCGATTTACAATGCTTGATTATTCTCTTCCTCTGTTGGTAGTTGGTACTTGAGGAGATTAAATTGCTAGTGAGATTGAATCGTCACCGGTGTCAGTGGAGAGGTTGTTGGATTTTTGTGTGTCTACCATCATGGACCACCATACTTATTTGGTAAACTATAGTTGAAGACGTACGCGTGTGCGCCTGTGATGAGGCATTTAGTTCGTCTGTGATCTTTTAGGGAGCTATCTCCCTATTGGCTATCTTGACGGGGCGAGGTGTCACAGCACAGGGGCATTTGTGTTTAGAATTAGTGTTGTCCTTTGTAAGTGTGTTTATGCACTAACAATAGTTTTCTAAGTTTGGTTTACTAACATATGGATCTAATCGCCCCAAAACAAAGAATATTTTTTCTTTTAATTTGAAAAGTGCTTTTAGCCGAGTGACATACAGCGATTTAAATGCACTTACAAGCATTAGGGTTTGTGGACATTGTAAAAAATACTATAGTTGATCTGAATTTTATTAGGTCATCATCTAGGTATTTGGAAAGTTATCATAGAGCTGGTTTTTACGCCACAAATCAACGTACGCTAATTTATTATCAGACATAAAAGAGCTACTTATTTTTGTAACACATTACGGCTAAATACTCAAACGCTATTCGTTAAGTCTCGTGCTGTCTCTATCACTTTATGTCAAGGTGACTGTAACAGCACAAGACTTCTTACAATTCCGTTCCGTTTTCCGTTTGAGTATACCGCCATCAGTTACTTAGTATTGTGCACTACCACAAAATATTAACAAATAAATCTTTCTCATTCTGATAAATCGACGGAAATTGTCTTTTTTACGATTTTTTAGTACATCTACACATTCTATGTTAGTACATCTATTACCTATTCTAGTTTTAATATTAGATTCAAATATTTGCATTGCATAAATGTGGTGTGTGTTGCCTCTTTTTCTTTTCAAGTTTTTCCGTAAAATGACCTTGTAATATTTTTGCACATGGTTTTAATGAGAATATGGTAGTCTGAATTT
Organism: Charanyca ferruginea; assembly: GCA_947361185.1. Taxonomy (NCBI): domain Eukaryota; kingdom Metazoa; phylum Arthropoda; class Insecta; order Lepidoptera; family Noctuidae; genus Charanyca; species Charanyca ferruginea. The sequence goes on along the minus strand of OX376056.1, from coordinate 16,836,563 downwards.
AATGATGTGCAAAAACTGGTAATGTCAATGTTTACACAATTTCTGTCTGCGACCCACCTAGAAACGAGATGTAAGAAGAACCATTCGGAAGTTGGGAAAGATTTTTGAAGTTGACAAGATAAAGGTTGTTTTTATATACAGAGGCCAGCATATCAAGCTACAACAATCTGTCAAATTTCTTTGATAGGTTTTCAACTTTATTAGGTACAAAATAATAAGATTCATATTTAACTAGGATTATTTTACAGTTTGGTACGGTTTTATGAGGTAGTTTGTTTTTGTTTTTTGTTTGTAAGAGATACCGCTTCTCTGGAAGTCCTGACCCGATAACAAAAATTCTTTAATTTTGTTGATAGAAAGCTATACTATCGCTTAGTGTCATAGGATAGTTTTTACTAAACATGAAATCCTGAATACTGCATAACATATGAAGCTAAAATTTTGTAGGTAGGTAAGTAGTTTAAGGTAGAAGATTTAGGGCTCTTACACACGAGCGGCATGTTGCAGAGGTAACTGCAGCCGTCGACACGCGTCAGCGGCAAACGTCGACGCGTCGTGGGCAGCCGTCGAACTTCCAACTTCAAACGACGGCGCGGCGCGTCCGCTGATCTTTGAAGTTGGCATGTCGACGGCTGCGCATCAACGTTTGCCGCTGACGCGTGTCGCCGGCTGCAGTTACCTCTGCCGTTGGCAACATGCCGCTCGTGTGTAAGAGCCCTTAAGCGTAAAGACATTTCGGGTTGTATGCTTAAACATCTAACATTAAAGAATAGTAAAGAAAACCTAGTCTCTGTAAACAATATGGTAGAAATTATTAAATCTGAAATTCTAAATGATTTTTTGATTAAATTAATTACTACTGTATTCTGTTTAGTGACTTATTTCTTTCGGCTCTATCTATGTTAATAGTATACAAAGTCAATTAGCTTACGTCTACATATTATTTGTTGTATAATATTAGAATATTAGATATAGATATTATCTATTCATTTTGTCGGCAAATTAGGGACACAGCTTCGAACTAATAACTTACTTCGATGAGAATTTATGAGCTCTAGATACAAGAGTAATGAACAATTACATGTTCATTCAAATAATGATTAAACAACTTTTATTAATAATGGCCTAACTCCATAAAAACATTATAATCTTGACCTGGCACAAGTTTCTTGACATTGCTGGATTGGCTCAGTGAAAACCGCGATACTTAAAGTCTTCAGTGAATGTCATAATAGGGTATTTTGCTCTATACGAGAAAAAATCTATAAATATGTTATTGAGACAGTTTAGGCATAAAGCAGTCGGAAAATGTAAGTTTTAGTTCATAAAATAACAAAACAAATTTTTAAATTCAATTCAAAGTTTTCAGTATTTTTAATCTGTTATAAAACACCATGAAATAGTAGCGGCCATATTATTACGCAATACGGCTGTGTAAACAAAAAATTGACAACTGTCAGTCAACCGATTGGCGTAATATAGTCTTTGCACTTTTATTATTTTCGTGACCAACGTATTTTTTTCATTATTACACCTATTACAAAATATGCTTTTAATTATTTTTAAATGATATACAATTATCATATTTAATATGAGCTCATTTGATACAAAACGAACTGACGTCATTTACGCTTAGTAATATGGCGTCCAGTAAGAGGCGTTTTCGTCAAACTACGCGCGAAATTTGAAAGTCCAAAATTTAGATGCATTTTTATGGCAGTTATCGATTGAATAAAAATGTTGTGTTTTTTTTGGTGGCATATTAGCACTACAGAATTTCTTAGAGACACTTTTCAAAAATGGGTGTAATACCCTATTTCAACGTTTTGGTCGATGCCAGCTGTAGGTACACCACACTTGCTCAAAGCTATAGATTTTGCAATCCGGGTTTGGTTGTTAGTGTATGTGAGTTTATACAGGGTGACTGGAAATGAATGACCGGTATTTAAGCCACATATTGTACTAATTATTAGGACCTTTTTATTTCTACTAGGTCACGCATGGGAATCCACTGGTTTTGGAAATATTCGAGGTCAAAGCAATAATTTATGCACTTACTAAACTTTTTTCCAAACAAACAAAATTCGCTAGCTGATAAGTAGGTTCTGTGAGGTATCTACTAGCAATAACAAATAAACTTGACTTTAAAGATGCTTTGTAGTAGAATGATTTAATTGTTATTAGATCATTCTATTACAAAACATCTGACAGCCGCCTGTGACAGAGTAAGGATTGTAAAGTCCATCTGACATATAAAAATAACTCTAATTTTCTAATGCTAAATATATCTAGAAGGTTCTAGAGTGTTCCGACGATGCCATAGGTATAGTTAAAGGTAACAGCATGCCAAATGCATGCAACGCTTACAGTACCATGCGTTTGATAATAACCCTATTATCAAACGCACAGTACTGTACATTACACCTAGTTTTGAAAAGTGTCTCAATAAAATTCTGTAGTGCTAATATGCCACCAAAAAAAACACAAAATTTTTATTCAATCGATAAGTGCCATAAAAATGCATCTAAATTTAAAATTTCCAAATTTCGCGCGTAATTTGACGAAAACGCCTCTTACTGGACGCTATATTGCTCAGCGGAATTGACGTCAGTTCGTTTTGTATCAAATGCGCTCATATTAAATATGAAAATTGTATATTATCTAAAAATAATTAAAAGCATATTTGGTAATAGGTCTAATAATTACAAAAATACGTTGGTTACGAAAATAATAAAAGTGCAAAGCCTGTATGAGCCATTCCGCGAAAAGTTGTACATACGGAAAAAGTACTGTCACAAGAATATACAAACAATTTACAAGACCATCTTATACTCCATTGAGTTCATTTTTTTTTTATGTATAGTATAGTTCTTTAGCTTTAAAAATAAATACAAAACGTAGTCATTTGTAGCTAATTTAACTGATTAAAAAATAAAACTAAGGAACAAAAAAGGTTATTTTAGCGTGTCACACCTCCTGTCGCAAACTTTAACTAACCAAAATTCATGTTTTTTTATGACACACTTAAGCGTTTTTTGTGAGCTTTTAAAGATTAATGTTTTCTTTTCAATTATAACATATTTTTTTAAACAAATCTTATTGTATTACAAGAAAAATCTTGAAATAATTGATAATCAAATTAGCACCAAGGTGGACATTCCACTTTAGTCACTACTGTTTTATTTGCTTTCTATAGTACAAAACTACTAAAAGAAGTTATTTTATTTTCATGGTAACATTATTATGGTAGACCAACCATTTGTTTTTACCCATCGGGCTTTTGTGACGCGGTAATCGGTGACGGAAGGCGTATTCGACGCACGACGCAATTAAGATGTCCACTATAGTCACAGTTATAACGTGATACCAGTAAGTTCTAAGAATATTCTTTCATTTGTGAAATAGACTACATGTATCTGTGTATGTAATGAATTAATGATTTCTTCTAAAAGAACAAAGAATATTGAAAGTTGTCGTCATTATTGTTAGTAAAGCAGGATTCGTCACGTCTGTTTAGTGTCGTGACATATTAGGGGAACATTTTTTGTGACTTAATGGACACATAAGGCTAAGTTTACGTGGTGTATTTTAACCGACTGCAACTAAGATGGAGTTATGTGTTTTTGTTTATATTATATGTACATACATATATTATATATTTACGGCTGTAAAGTTATAGCCGTGTATCCATCGACTTCATGATAGTCACTGATTAGAAGTTTAAAAATATTTATTATTTTTTCAGTTCATCATAAGATTCCGCATTTGTTGAACGAGGTAAACATTACCGAAAAAAGCTTAAACTACATAAATAGAACAGCTAAAGAAAGGCACGAATAAAAAAAGATGATTGCGTTCGATTGGAATGTCCAAGACTGTTCTCGGAAAAATAATATTTTTTGTATACTTATTAAAAGTTTATCATGAACACCGCTTATGTTTCCATTTAGTCACGATGACATTTCCTACTAAGTCACTGTCACAATTTTTTACACCAAGGTATCGTCTGTAAAGTGGAATTTATTACTAGTAAAGGTATATATTTGGGATGAAATATAGTAGAATGTGATACATATTTTCATTTAAAATAGTTTGAATCAATTTAGAAAGTGCTAATTAACTAAAATGTTAAAAACATAAGTCAATCTGACCTAAAACGTGACGAAAATATTTTAATAGGTGATTTAAAGCTAGAAATATATTGCAGATAGGGTTAATGAAATTTATTTCAGTATTGTTCATAATTATTTTAAATAACAATTGTTAAAAGTATGTAATAGATAACTCACATTGCTGATAAAATATTACGTTAGTGATGGTTACTAAATGGACATTTTTCATCGTGGTTCATGTTCGAAACTCAGATATTTTTAAAGTTATATATATTTAGTTGTATATTATATAGTTTTCTTAAACCCTGATAAATACCACATCGAATCATACAAAAACCCTTATATTTTTATTTATTTATTGTCCATTTTGTCCCACTTAGTAACGGGACAATATTTCGCGGATTGGCCCGTATACGCTAATCGGTTGACTGACAGTTGTCAATTTTTTGTTTACACAGCCGTACGGTGTAATAACATGGCCGCTACTATTTCATGGTGTTTTTTAATAGATTAAAAAAACTGGAAACTTTGAATAGAATTCAAATAAAATATTTTTTTATATATGAACAAAAATTTACATTTTCAGACTGCTTTATGCCTAATCTGTCTCAATAACATATTTATAGATTTTTTCTAGTATAGAGTAAAATACCCTATTGCGTTTTTGTAACAGTCCTCTGATTCTAAAGATATTGAAGGTCAAAGTAGCAATTTTTTTACAAAAACGCAATAGGTTATTTTACTCTATACGAGTCGAGTCTGTGGTAGAAGAAAAAACATGTCCTAGCAATTGGTACTATATGTGGTTTAAATATCGATAAGTTATTATCAGTCACGTGATATGAATATAAAGCCACCCTGGATACAGAAGAAAATCCTAGTGTAGGGCAATTTTATTTTTACCAAAAACACCTATAGCATTTAAAATTTACACATCGTGACCTTATCAATGTCGCCCTATCACGTCTGCTCTGTGAACTTTAAATTGTAATACCATGTTCGGAGATTTACAATAAGTCTTGGTCCAAGATCCCAGAGCCACCAGGCCAACGTTATTTTTTTATTTATGTAAAACAAAAAATATCAAGAGATTTTTTTATTGAATCCGCGTTTTTTTTAATTCTTTCACTAACAGGACTTAGGTAGGTACCCTATATTTTCCCTGAAAACTATATTTAACTATAAAAAAAAAATAGGTATCCGTAAGTTTTTATATTCAGAAGTCGCCACTGAACACACAACTGAAGCGACTTTTTCTTTTCGTGTATTACTGTATACTAACATTAATACACGAAAAGAAAAAGTCGCTATAGTTTTTGGACTACGGCGATGCAGTTCTATTTTGCCGTGTGTACCTTTCGTGGCCACATATTATCAAGTTGACATACCGAGTCTGACCCAAACAATGATATTCTAAATATCATTGGACCCAAAGCTGAGAATTGTGTAAGCTCAAAATGGAAAAGTGATAAATTATGCGTAGTTGATACGATCTTTTGACGTAATAATAAGTGGTTCACGTCTGTCAAAAGTCTCTCGACCTTTTCAAGTTTAATAATGAGCTTTGTAACGAAGCAATTGAAATAATTGTGTATGTTTAACGGTATTAACGGTAGCATAAGCATAAATATGGGACGTTCATTAAGGGCCAAAGCACACGCGCTACTTTTATCATCGGCAATCTGCAATGTTGCGACTGTATCGATGTTGCGTCGCGTTTTGACGACTCTCTGCGTTCCATCGCAGTATTAAAATCGCGCGTTTTAGAAAGCAGTTGTTCGATTTTGGGCCACCACTATGTACACTACATAGATAAATAGGGAAAAATAAGGGGATTTCCATAAAAATACAAACATATTAATTTGAAGAAGAGTTTAGGTGTAAGAAATGATTATTTGGGAAGAATTTTTAATATGATAACCCAATTTTTAGGCCGGCCATGACGTTGTGTTTGACAGTTTTGACAGTTTTGACAGTTTGACGTTTGACAGTTTGTGACATTAGCGACTTTCTTTGACTTTGTCTTTGATTGAATATCTTAAAATATCTTTGATTGATTGAGTCGTGTTCGCGCGCGTTGGTTTGGATGTGTCGAAACACATCAGTTGTCAGTGATTGTTTTTGTTTTGCGACCTAGCTTACTACTACGGATATTGATTGATTGCTTCTGTGATTTGAATTACGTCGTTTATGGTAAGTATATTCTACAACAATAACAAGTTCACTTTCTGGTATGTCCCCTATAACCTATGTATTGTCTTGTGTTTTCGAAATCCTTTTTCTATCAGATGTTTTCTTCCCTTGTTCCATAATCTAACAGATTCCAGTTTATTAACAATGGCGTGCCTTTATAGGCACGCCATTAATAAACTGGAATCTCTCTCTGGAACTCTGTAATAGATGAAAATGAACAATATTATGTTGCCGATGATATAGGTCCCGAAATAATTTCGTTCATCAAACGGTATCTTCATCGGGTATAAACTTTTTATTTATTTCTATTCTGTAACATATCGATGAAAACTGTATAACCTCTTATTTGTTTTGTTTTAGGTTGATATAAATGGGGTAATGTGCTCACAATGTTTTGACGTTATAATGCAAGAAATGTTTTGTGATAATCATGAACTCCAGCATCGTCATGATAGAAATGTTTGTGTTAGGTGTATGACGTCTATGTTTAATAGACGTGCTCACTCTATTCCTGAGGGTGCCGTAAGACAATATATTGCTGAAACCATTGCTCCAAGAGAGGTAAGCACCTCTTCTATTTTCTTTTTTGTTCATAAACGGCAGGCATAAATATAATACAAATGCAGATATTTCTTGATTATAATCCAAAACAACAATGTTGCAGAAAAAAAAAGAACAGTCATAAAAAGTTAACCAAATAGCTATCTTTAAACTATGCTTTTTTATTTTAGATACCCGACGGAGGCTTGATATGTTTTGCTTGTTGTGTACATGCTCGGAGTATAATTCAAGAAACAGAAATCGTAGCAGCTCCTGTAGTTAACACAAATTCATGTGTATGGTGCCGACGGTCTCTTACCCATACACGCAGACACTCTATACAACAAGGACCTGAACGCACCATAATCACAGCAAGAATATATCCAAGAGAGGTAACAGTAACAGCTTACTTAATTACCTACTTTTAGAATGAAATAATTGTGCGAATAGCCTATACAATACACCTACCACTGCTTTAAGTCAGCCTTTGTATGTTTGTGCATGAAGTATATGTATAATATGCACACTCACAATATATAATATGGACACTCACTAACACATTAGTTGGCTCGCCAACGCACCACCGCCCAGGCCGGCAGTCCGACAACGACTGACCGCCCCACCTATCGCACCAGTATTTATAACCGAGCGACGTATGCGCCCGAGGCAACGTCATAATACTGTTATCGGTTTGTAGCGTGATATATTGATATCTCTACATACACTACATCCCTTCCTTGTTTTAACGTAGTTGTATGTTACCGCTTGACCAGCACCTGCAACTGTCCAATCGCCTAACTACGCACTCTCGCCGGCAGCCCTCGTGACACCGACTCAGTGACACTAGACAAGACACGGGCAGCGTATGTACCCACCTATGTACACTACATCTCCCTCCTTTATCAAATTAATTGACGCAACCAGTATTTTTCCAAAAACATACATTGCTCATCCATCCGACGTCTTCGACTACTACATATTGATTGAGTAGGAGACCCAAGGTGTCCGCCTGGACTTCCTGGACGCAACCACCGGATTCACCCTCAACCCTCCGCGTCAGCACCGCACCGTTGCGCTCCGCCATCCCGGCAGATCGCCACTGATTATAGACAGTTTGTCTCACAGTCATCAATAACGTTGACGGGGACAATGGATACCCCGTCCCATGCGTTTTGTTACAACCAACGACACTATAAACAATCATTTTTTTTATAAAACTTGTGTATGTTTAAAGCAGTAATTCATTATACAAGATTTGACTGCATTTTGCTAAGCAAAGCGGTAGCGCTGGACTGTAGGAATTAAACATAATTGATAGTTTAAAACTCAGGAAGTAATTTTGTTGAGTCACTATCTTATTGTTGATTTATTTAAATGGAATGGTAAATTAATTACAGGTTAATTTACTCATATTATACGATTTTAATTCTGTTATTGGTTCTATGTGATTAAACCTCTAAAGCACTTCCCAGGGGGATAACTCTGTTACTATAACTAACCTAACTAAAATCAGTACCTATTTTCACTTGAGACGGACATGTTTTATTAGAATATAATGTATCCCTACAATTCGGATGATAACCAAATCTAGTCTTTAGTAACCGTTCTATCAAACAAATAAACAAATAGCCGTTGGGACACGTACTTTGGCTCTTTCATACAAATAGTTATCATCATAGACCCCCCGTTGGTAAACAACGCGTGCCAGCATGATTCCATAATCTTTCACAAATCTTCGGGACGTTTCAACCAGCGACAGATAGGCCTATCTATCACCAGTACGATAAAACTCGAGATAGAATAGGTTATCGGGTTTGACCGTAACTGCGAAGAGCTGTTGATATGATACTAGCACAAATGCCTTCGTTCACAACCCAGACAAATGGCATCTCCTACCGCCAGGCAGCCACCAGGCAAACACCAACTGGCTTAGATATCTACGTAAGCAGATCTGAAACACAAACATGTAACCATGTAACATTGTTTGAAGTAAATAAAGCAGCTGAATACAAATATCGCCCGTTATTTAGTTAGATCTCGGTCACTTACATTGGTGGGCTCAGTCATTAATGGATTGTTGTAAATATCAGGATAGTGTAACTTCCTCAAATCCTTGGAAATTGCTGAAATGAAAATATTAAAGTTAGCTAGTACTTGTACCTGCCCCTTGTTTCCTTGTTGCCCCTTGCTGGTCCCTTGTTGTATTGTGCTGTTGTCCTCCATTGTCTATTCCTCAAAACCTCAAATATACTAAAATAATGCAGGCCTGGGAACTCCGGAATTCCAGTCCACAACCATTATATACATTAATCGAAGGTTCCTTGAGATCTTTTGTTGGAGAACTTTAGTCCGCGCATAAAACTTTGTTACAACGTCTGTCAACACCAATCCATCCATCTACTTGATGTCCGCATGTCACTGCAGGGGTTCAGCAGAATATCAGCGTCACGTATTTTTTCTTGATAAATGCTAAGCTAGCCTCCCATTTTGTGCACTATGGAGTTTCCAATTGGATAAAGGTTTTTTTTACCACTTGTGGCAACGGCGTGTCACTATGCCGCTACGCCTCATACTCGCGAATAATCTTTTATCTCTTTCATCGCTCTTCCAATCATCTATTTTCATCCGTTCCTTCGCTCTGTACTTTCATCTTAGCTTCTCTTATCCGTTCGAGTGCAAAAGAATGTTGCTACAGGAAATTGCTGTAATAAACAGTGAGTTAAGTGGAAGTGTTGTTTCTATCTTCTATACAGACTATACACACATGACGCTCCCACAATAATAACCATGAAATGACAGAATTATCATAAAGTTTCCAACTTAATGGGGGTTATTCCAACCACTTTCTAATTTAATGGAGGTTTTTTCCAACCCTTTTCCAATTTAATGGGGGCTACTAGCCATTTCAGACTTACCCGTATTATAGAAATACATACTGACCCAGAATAAACCCATTATCATTTATGTTTAATATATGTATATTCCATTCTTTACTGTACTTCTAGATTACTCTGGCTCACAAACTAATTTATTGTGGTTGAAATATGAGGGGTAGTTGTTTACTGTTTCAATATTTGTAAATATGTGAACACTATGTATATGTATACATAACTTAGCTGTCATTTCTAGATTTTAATACTTTGTGTTTACTAGTGGTTTTTATGCAAGGTATTCACGTACAATTATATAATTTCTGTACGTACAAAATATTGTAAACATTTTCTTTTTAAAAGAGTAAGTATGGAGTTTCTTGCCCAGTCTTCTCCATACGAAACTACCACTTGGAATGGGTAACTAGATTCAATTTTCTTAATATGACCTTTATAAGTGCCTTTTCATGGTTTAATTGAAATAAATGATTTGACTTTGACTTTGTTTAGTTTTCCTTAACCACATCCAGTATGTCCAGTATGTATACAAACAGGAACAATTACTGCTGACCTGTTTTCCTTATAAAACTGTCAATTTAATGACCAGTAGGTATATTCTACTGCAACCACAGTCGTTTCCGACAAATGTCAATTTAATGACCAGTAGATATAATCTACTGCTTTCACAGTCGTTTCCGACACATGTCAATTTAATGACCAGTAGGTATGAGCTACTGCTATAACAGTCGTTTCCGACACATGTCAATTTAATGACCAGTAGGTATGAGCTACTGCTTTCACAGTCGTTTCCGACACATGTCAATTTAATGACCAGTAGGTATGAGCTACTGCTATCACAGTCGTTTCCGACACATGTCAATTTTATGACCAGTAGATATAATCTACTGCTTTTACAGTCGTTTCCGACACATGTCAATTTAATGACCAGTAGATATAATCTACTGCTATCACAGTCGTTTCCGACACATGTCAATTTAATGACCAGTAGGTATATTCTACTGCTTTTGTGCTTCTTGATTTGTTGTTTTAGAACTAATCTTGGAGATGGCACAAATCAAGTAACCAAGCTTGAGGTCCCCAGTTTGACTCCCATTTGATTTTGTAATGCAACAATCTTCTTCTTCTTCTGCCCTTATCACACGTTACTTGGGGTTGGCACAACACGTCTTCGTCTTGTATTCCGTCCTGTCCAACCTCATGTTTTCACTGGCTCCTTTTCCATTCATATTATTCGCACAATCCATCCATCTTTTCCTTGGCTTTCCTCTCCCTCTCCATCCATCCATTTTGAAATGTAACAATATTATGTATATTTCCTTCCAAATAATTATAATAATAATATTTTTTTTTTATTTGCTCAAAATAAGGATTGTAGTACATGTTAAAAATACAGTTTCACAAAATAAGTACTATATCTACAATTGTGTGGGTGAAGCACTGTTCTCCTAGCTAGGTTATGAAAATAACCTGTGTTAAGGAGAAACAGTCCGATCCCCTAGAGTAGTGACGACAAGTTACATAGTCCTTGTGATGTAAGTAGGTACTGCTACAATATTTAGAGTTTTGTGTGTAATCATTTAGTTAAAGGTTTTGTAATTTTAGGTTACGTAACATAACTTTTAGTTTAAGGTTAGTAATTAGTGTGTGGTGTGAATACGGTGTGATGGTGTGTCATGTAGCTATGTCATTGAGAAGAGTGTTATGTGTATGTGTGCGTGTGTGTGCGTGTCTGAAGTGTCAGTGAGTACTTGCGGGTTGTTCGATTGATATAATAATATAATATTAATATCATGCTCATCACTTAAGCTAAGAATTCTTCGGTTTCATCATAGGTCTTATTTTGAAGGTACGATTGTACCATCTTCTTGCATTTGTAGTAAGGTAAGCTATAGATCTTACACTTTTCGTTAATTTTATTGTAGAGTGACGGTCCGAGAAAATAAAAAAATCTTTTAGCAAAGGATGAACGAACGCGCGGCAGAGTGCAAATTCTATCTTTACGACGTTTATTGATTCTGGGAAGCTGGTATGGAGTTTTACGGTGCTGCAGAATAACTGTTTGTAAAATAAAATGTTGCCGAATATTGAGAACTTTGCAGTTGTTGTAGAGTTGGTCAGTTGGAAAGAGAATAGGTCGAGACGTAGCTACTTTTAGTATGGCCCTATGTGCAATTTCCAGAGGCTTTAGGGTGGTTTTAGGCGCACCACCCCAACAGGAAATACAGTACGTTATGATGGATAGACAAAGGGCGAAATAGACATTACGTATTACTGTTGGGTTGGCAATGTAACGTAAAGTTTTAAATATATATATTAGTTTGCGAACTCGGCCAGTTAGTAGATTGATATGAGTTTTAAAATTTAGGTTCCTGTCTAAGACTATGCCTAAGTATTTAATGTTTTCAACAGATGTTATGAGTGGACATTGGCAAGAGACCTGTGCCTGTACGTGGCAACTATGAGCTTTGAGTGAAATTGGAGCCTTTGGTTGGGAGGCCGTGCTAATAGAAAAGGTCAGAAATTTGGTTTTGGAAGCATTTAGGGTTAGTGTGTGGGAGTTAAGCCAATTTAATGCGGAATCGAGGCCCAACTGCGCTGTATGCTCGAGTATAGGCCAGGAATCCGCGATGAATGTTAACGCTGTGTCATCTGCAAATGATATTACCTTGGCATTAGCGATATTGAGGTCACAAAGGTCATTAATAAAGACTAAAAATAGAGTGGGGCCCAATATGCTTCCTTGTGGTACCCCATAATAATTATCTACCTGTAGGAGACTGTTTTTATCTGCATTAAAGAGTAGAGAATATAACAAAGTTGTGTTCCTCTTAGATAAGTTCTTTGTTTTCTCAGAAAACATTTTTTTTCAATCTACCTTAAAAAATAAATGTTATTTTCTCTTTTTCTTATAAACATGAATAAGCGCCATTATTACGCATTATTCTATTTCTCTATTTTTTTTTTTTAAGAGTTTTGTTTTCTAAGAAAAACAACATTATTTCAATCGACCTTCAAAAATAAATGTTACTTTCTCTTGTAAACATGAATAATCATCATTTTTTTTTTACAATAAAATATAAAAACTCACGGTTTTATCCTCGTCGCCAATGTATAATATGCACACTCACAATATATAATATGGACACTCACTAACACATTAGTTGGCTCGCCAACGCACCACCGCCCAGGCCGGCAGTCCGACAACGACTGACCGCCCCACCTATCGCACCAGTATTTATAACCAAGCGACGTATGCGCCCGAGACAACGTCATAATACTGTTATCGGTTTGTAGCGTGATATATTGATATCTCTACATACACTACAGTATATATAAATAAATAATACATAATGCATTCTTTTGTTTTATCCAGATTCCACCAGGAGGACTGGTTTGTTATACTTGCTGGGTAGCAGCACATAAAAATGTTGAGCATGCTACAAGGGCTGACGATGACAGGCAAAATCCAGGCCCATCTAAACTTCATCAAAACACTAGGTGTGCATGGTGTGGAATGTCTCTGCACCGTAGGCAAACACACTTGGCAAGTGGTCCATGGAAAGATGAAGTTGTAGCAAGAATTTATCCCAATGAGGTAGGTAATATTTTTTTTTATTAAAACACTGTACACGGGTTACGATATTGTGTGCTTGAAAGACTAACCAGTGACTATTAGTCAATTGTAATTCTTAAAGCTAAATTCTATAAGCTTCACATATCAGTGCCTATTTGCTTTTACACATACTTAACAACCCTTTCTGTTGCCACTATATCTAAATTATTTTATTGTTTCAGTTACCAGAACATACGCTTCTTTGTTCCTTACTGCTGGAGTTCTCATTGTTTTGTGCCAGCTTGTACCAATTTAGAACGAAATAGAGTACTGGAATATTTAATAAAAATTATATTAAAATCTGAAGAATCAAGTCTCTAATTAAAATAATGAGTTATTATTGTAGTTTTATCTCGGGAAAACGGACTGTGGGTTGCTGTGCTCATATAATGACCATTGTGTGGTATTTGGGTTGGGTGCGGTACCAAAAGAGCATAGAAGCACCAGCGTCATTCCTGGATGGAATATTAATAAGGGGTGATGTAGAAAATGAATAAAATAAAATCACAAATCCTAACAAGTTGTTTTATTTATATTCCTCACATGACTGATGTCTCATCCTCTTACAAGTCGCTAATATTAGAAACTAAATATCATGAACTTGATTGAAAATAGTTACTGTTTAGTTGGAATAGAGCAATTGGTGTCTTCCCAGCTGGTTACTGTGTAGATACTACTTTTTACCTGACTACGGCAAAGCCAAAGGGAGGCTTATGATTTTGACAGGCTATGTATGTATGTACGTATGTTCATCTGTTCGCTCATAGCTCCTAAACTACTTATCAGAACTGAACAAATGAGGTATCGTTAGAAGCATCTTGATCGTCCGCTGGTTATAGGCTATATGACGTGTCACCGAATCCAATGTAGCGCCCTCTGGCGGACAAAAAACCAAGATAAAAAAAAAAATGAAGATAAAGCATACCGTGTTTGGTATCATTGGAAAGGGATTCACTAGTACCTATCAAATATATAATATTTAGTTGTGACTTATCACAAATTATTTAAAAAAAGAAAAGATAAAAAAAATAAATTAAGATATGCATCCCGTGTTTGGTATCATTGGAAAGGGGTTCACTAGAACCTTTTAAATATATAATACTTAGCTGTGACTTGTCACAAATGATTAAAAAAAACCTACTACTGGTATTTAAACTCCAAAATGGTTTAAATAAAAAAATAAAGGTTAAAAACTAAAACCCGACCACAACAAAAAGTGATCTAAAAAGAAAGAAACAAGAAAATATTTCACACAGAAATCAAGACATAGCCTGTACAAAATGGTCATGGTAAAGCCGTGGTTGCATGCCATTATGATTCATGTTCATCGCACCCATATGGGACACAGGCATGCAACTACGGCTTTACCTTGACCATTTTGTACCTATGTCTTGATTTCTGTGTGAAATATTTTCTTGTTCCTACTTTTTAGATCACTTTTTGTTGTGGTCGGGTTTTAGTTTTTAAACTTTATTTTTTTTACAATAACTTGTTACGTTTCTGGTACCTACTGCACAGCCTCACAATTCTATGAATTTTCGAAGTCCAGAATATATTGATCAGCAGCAAGGGCACAGTTTGATAAACCAAATAGCGTTCAAGTCTTGTTTGTTTGCTCCTTTTGACACCGGTAACCAATCTCTGGCTGCTCGAATAGGTTAAGTATATAAGATTTGCTGCCGTAATCAAGTAGAATATCCTGTACCTAGTACTATTTTATTATTATATCTCAAAACCCAAGTGTTTTTGGAATTACTCTTGTGTTTTTCGCAGTAGACAGTAGACAAGACACATTATTCAAATGTCATTGTCAGTCAAAATGTCATTTGGCATAATACTGATCCGCCATATTTATATGTTGTGTTGCTCTCCTTGGCCGAGTTAATTTGTTTTTACACTAAAACTAAGTAAAATTATACACAACTACCATAATAAAACGGTTTCTATATTGTGTAGCCATATTTACATATGGTGTACATAGTGCTGGCCCAGGCTCCATATATTTTCCGAACATCTCCTTTATCGATGCTATATCGCGATTTTGCGACCTCCTGCGTTCAGACACGGTATCGGAATCGCGTGTTTTAGGGACTGCTAAAATGCTGGATCGGGTCGGCTGTAGTGTTGCCGATCGATAGGCGACTACTGACAAAGCAAGCAGAAGTGCAGCTTCATTAGAATCAATGGTAAGGGTGTAGCTTCGTCAAAATCTAGTGCACCACTGAGGAAGCGCTACGAGTCGTGTTCCGCAGATGAAAAATCTCCAATGCTAAAAGTAGTTAGTTTGTTGTGGTCCTAAATTGCCATAGCTGGATAGTAATTATAACATATTATTTGGCATGTTGAATTAGTTACACGTACTGACTTACCTAATCAATTTTATTTTTGGCAGATTCTGGGTCTGTTCATTTTGGCAGAGCTTAGCTTTTATCCACTGTCGTATTTGCATGGCTATAGCAATGACGTCATTATTATTATCAACATCATTAATAGAGCTTTTGAAATCTTACTACTTCGTACCTATTTATAACCCTGTCTCTTGTTTCGCCAACCACATATTTCTAACAATATCGCTTCAATCTGTCTGGCCCATGAATTCATAAAAGCGATGTATAGGTATCGAACAATTCTGAAAGGTTCTTCACACTCGCGTTACAAAACTTCGCGAACAACGGGTACCGCGGGTGGAGATGGCTTCACTGATTCGCGTTCCCCGCTCATAGTGATTCGAGCAAGTAAATTCACGACGCGGTTCGTCGGCGAGTGTTAAGCTAGCTTTACAATTTCATAAAGGTATCAACGCATGAAGAAATGATTTCTAGTTAGGTCTTTGAACTTCTCCTGGGAATATTCCCAGAGCATATGCTTTTCAAAGTTATTTATTAGTCTCGTCAGTAATGTATGGTTTACCACAATACCTTTCAAATGCATTTTATATCTTGAGAGTTATAGTCAACTCTCTATTATAATTTTAATACACGTTTATTTTTGACAAATAATCTATTTATCAGTTTGATCATTTTCTAAAGATCTATGTTGGTAAATAACGTCATATGGACAATACAATGTGTGGGCAATAGGTACTCGTATGTCAACAAGGCCAATTGGCAATAAAACTAACTTTTGCCCCTGACTTTGTCAACGTCGTTGTCAGTTAATGCAGATGCAGACAAAGTCGCGGATAATTAAGAGCTTTCTTGGGGTTCAAGCTTCAACTACACTGTACCAAATTTCATCAAAATCTGTTCAGTAGTTTAGCCGTGAAAGCGTAATAAACAAACATACTCACTTTTAAATTTATAATAGATATGTCGTCTGTCTGTCTGTCGTAGTGTATAACTACTAACATAGATTATAAGCCGCATTGTTATTAAAAAAAAATCTAGTATATACGTACTAACATAGGATAGATATCCCTGGATAAAAGATATATTTGTTACTAACATATTATAAGTATTTTTGTTTTTTTTTTGTCAGATAAGTAAATAAATTATTATTGTTAAAAGTCTGAAATCGGCCTTGAGCAAGCGTAGTGATCAGTGCTCGTGCCTTCCTTGTATGAGGCCTTTGCCCAGTGCTACAATAATCGGCTGACATTTAAAGTCAAAGCATTTATTTCAATTAAACCATTTACAGGCACTTTTGAATTGTCAAATAGGGGTATGCGTCAAGGGTGGTCCCATATAAATTTGATCGAAATTAATTCAGCACTTTTTGAAAAATCGATCGAAAGCAAAAAAATATACATGGATGATGTTGTAATGTTTTCCAACCTTCTACTTTCAATCTCTGATTTGACTATGTTGCCGTTTCTTAATGGATTTGGATGATAAGGAAGTACTAAAAAGCGAAAAATAAAAAGCTTTTTTACAAAAAAGACAACAGCCTTCAAAATCTAAAAAGTGATAAATAACTTTAGCACATAACACAAATGACTTTAGTTTCGGAAGTCGGTGGCAAACATCAATCAGAACAAAGCCACCGACTTCCGAAACAAAGGTCATGTGTGTTATGTGCTAAAGTTATTTATCACTTTTGAAGGCGGTTGTCTTTTTTGTAAAAAAGCTTTTTTAATCAAGTTTTTACAAAATTCTGGTTACACTATAACCGGGATGCAGATGTCCATTGCTGAAGACCTCTCACCACCAAGGTGATCAAGGAGGCTGCTTGTTTATTGTCGCGATAAGAAAATTTACATGTTAGGAAGCCATTAAACAGCGGATACTACGATTGCGTTAACTAGGACGGTTTTTTTCTAATAAGAACATTTAGGAACTTTATTGTGACACATTATTTCATCAGTAGACCCTGGGTTGTGGAGGTCACACAGGCAGATGCTCCATTCGAAACACTGGTATTCAGTTCCATCCGGTTAGACTGGAAGCCACCCTCAACGCGTTGAGGTGTGCACGCACAACTGCTGTTTGCTGAACTCTTGTCGATCAAACGCAGGCTCGCGAGCACCCCTACGCGTCTTACTTACTCAGTTTAATAAGATTTTCCGGGATATCGAGTTGTTTGCTGTATCCGCTGGAAAATTTAAAAGTAATGCGTTTAAAATTATATCAGAATTACCTAACCAAATAGCAATCTTAAAATTATAACTTCTATTTTTAATACTCTGTTATATCTTCTTTCTCTTCTTATTATTTTTACTTGTTTAAATTTCAGTTCAGTTTGATTTTTATGTTTAATAATTATACTCTCTATTCAATGTTATTTATATCGCACGCCGTTCGTGTTTGTTTGACTTTTTTATGTTATTGGAAAATGTTGTTGGTTATACATTTATACTCCCATTTTAGTTTTAAGTTTTTTACCATAACCATGTAATGTGTGACTGTTTATTTTGCCCAAATAAAATAAAATATTGTTGGTAAAAGGCTAGGCAGCTGATGTTGATGACATTGTTTCATTGTAATGGATATCACCTCCTATTTATCATCAACAGGTAACTAGGTTATGAAGGCCTGGCAGGCAGTTACTCCATGTAAAACTTTAGACTGGAAGCTGACCCCAATATAGGAGGCTAAGCAGATGATGATGATGACATTGTCTCATGATTGTGAGAATGCCACCTCTCATTTATAATCATCGTCTTCCAGCCCTTATGGGACAAAGGCTATGATGATGATTATAAATGACAGCCTTTTTGTGTTGCTAACTATAAAAGTTATCTTCAATCATCACCGTCATCTTCCTGCCATATTACTTGGAGTCGGCCCAACACATTTTCTTCTTGCATTCCGTCTTGTCAACCATTATGCTAACACTCCCTTTTCTTTCTTATCATTCTTCACACAATCCATCCAACTTTTCTTTAGCCTTCCTGTCCATCACAATCTATCCATTTCCTCCTTGCTTCATCTTTGTAGTGGATGTAACCTCTCACTTATAATACCTTAATTATAGGAACTACAGTGGTATTCTGCAAAAAATCTCCCTTGGTATAAAGTGAAGTGAGCTGGTTCCCCACGATGCAAGGGATTTAAAACTCATCACAAACTTACATTTCACCTTACGTTGGTATATAGACTACTGCAACAATTTATTTATGATGAAGTAGGAAATTCTAACAAACATCCATGCATGTCAAATAATCTGCCCAATTATCATTTATGTTCCATCTTTAATCTCAATTTACTATCCGCTAATTGACGCAAAGGGGACCTCAAGGGGGTATTAATAGGAAAGGTAGGTATTATTGATGAGGTTCTTGTTCTGCTATTATATTAAATTGATCAAATTAATTTATTGGGATTGAGAAGAAACCTACAAGGCCAAATCTTTCTGCATTCATTGCATGAAAATGAAACAAATAATGCAATGCACTCGGGGCATTGAATGCACCACATTACAAAGTATAAAATATTACGTATTAATTATTATTGAATTTAATTATTATTTCCAGCTGATTATAATAGAACTCTAACAAATACAAATTGGGTTGCATTTACATCTGCATAAGCCGACGGAAATGTTCAGGAAATTCAGTCGATAAACCATTTTAAAGTTTTACGCCAGATGTTTAAAGCCGTACAGATCGATTGGTCAAAGGTTAAGCTACGCTTGCTGCGGTCACTCTGTAGATGGGTGGTGGTAGTCAGAAGCCAGAAAGTCTGACAACCATGCAGTCTTACCAAGGGGTATCGTGTTACCAAGTAACTGGGTTGTGGAGATCCGATATGCAGTCGCTCCATGTAAAACACTGTATTCAGCTGCATCCGGTTAGACTAGAAACCGACCCCAATATAGTTGGAAAAGACCGAACAGATCAGATGATGAACGCCAGAAGTTTTAGGGCCATTTTTGAGTCAGGTAGTTATTTTAAAATTAAGTCATTTACGGGAATCTGACCAACCAGAAGTCTACATTTTCGATCCCACATCCTACCTTTAAAATTTCATCAAGTTTTCTTACTTATTAACCAAAAACTACTTCGGCTTTATCAATGCTTGAACTGACTTGAAACTTGAAGCTTTCAATTTTCTCCCCCTGAAAAATCGGTACATCATAGTGAATTAAGAGTCCGCCTGTACAGTTTTTGTCCCCGACCCTTGCTCGTGCCAGCCTGCGCAAGTGAGCCTATAGCTTTAAATTCGTCCCTAAATAACCGAGATCCGATCCAGCCTGTCCCTTTGCTGCGCTCTCTCAGAGACGCCCTAAGCCGAGGCCCGTACCCCACAGGGGGTGCCCTTAGCGTGAAGTCGCTTAGTTTACAAGTTTTTTGATCTATCTGGAGGCCTTAAATTCACCACAGGAAAGTTCGGTTAAGCAGTCGACAACCTCCCATGTTGACCTGCGAGATGCTACACGGAAAAAAGTGATGGTGTGAAAAAGATAATTCTTTTACGATAAATTTTAAACCAATTTGGTAGGTAACACTTAACACCTACGCACATTTTCGACTATATTTTATAACTGCCAAAAACCCGTTTGTGTTCACAATGTAAACACAATCTGAAGTAAGAAAGTATGTTTGTTCAACAATTTAACATTCGTTTAGCGGTTAGCATAGCCGGTCAACCAGGTGTCAAGGTTTTTAGATAACCGACTTGTTAACTCTTGGTTAAGTCATAGTTATGTAAAGGTATTTTTAACTGCTGTTTTGAAGTTTGAGTTGTGGTGTTGACATTGGTGTGACACAAAGTTGGTGTAGTGGCTGAGTGATTGGCTAATGCGTTGCGTGTCGCGGGATCGATTTTGACTTGGGATAAATATTTGTATAACTTAGTGGTAGTTTTCAGGGTTTGATTGTTTGTGAATGAGAATTTACTTTGACTACGGTACAGAAGAGACTAACTAACTACGGCAAAAGGAAGTTGCTAGCCGCAGCGAAAATGCCTGGAAGCGCTATTGGTCGATGAAGGCTCTCATAAAAGGTGACCTTCCAATTTACCATAAACGCAAATTGATGGACATGTGCATTCTGCCTATCCTTACATACGGCGCTCAAACCTGGTCTTTATCTGTTCAGCCGAGGTCCGGGCTCGAGGTTTGCCGGCGAGCGATGGTGCGCAGTATCCTAGGAGTCACATTAACGGACCGCGTTAGGAATACGGTTGCGGCGCTTTAAGACGCGGATCGCCACGTCACTCAAAAAGCAGCCAAGCTTAAGTGGGACTGGGCTGGCCACATCGTCCGCATGTCGAACGTATCATGGGCAAAAGCAACCACAATGTGGGTCCCGGAAAACGTCCAGCAACATCGAGGCAGACCTAGGCGAAGATGGCGGGATGAGCTTGACGCTTAGAGGAGAGATTGGTCCACACTAGCTCTGGAGAGAGAGGGTTTGGAAGAAGAAAGGAAGGCCTTTGCCCTGCAGTGGGACAATACAGGCTGAAAATAAAAAATAAATAAACAAGAGAGACTCTTAACGTGTGGCAACTTTAAAAAAAAATAAACAGGAGAGATTCTTAATGTATGGCCACTTTTTAAAATTAAAAATAGTGCTAAAATAAATAGTTATTTTTTAGAGAAGGGAATTGGAATTATTGGTTAATTGAGTCTAGTATAAAGATGTACCGACTAGTCGGGAAAGCCGACTATACGGACGTATTAATTTGTATGCGGCGAATAGTGGGCAAAAGTCGCCGACTAGTCCGTCAATAACTTTATTCATATTTCTATGCTTAAAATAGGGTGATAGGAATACAATCGTAACCATCATTAAACATAATTTTAATTCCACCACGAGAAACTATTTGGCATTGATAACACTTCACTTTACGGGAATCCTCCTGCATTCCGCCAAAACCCAAATATCGGTTCGGCCGACTAAGTCGGACATTTCTCAACCGACTAGTCGACCAGTCGCCTAGTCGGCCAATATCTGATCTATAACCGTATTCATATACACCTAAGGGCCGAATTACGACATGATTTCTGCAATTTAAATAAGCAATCAACGAGTTTCTACCGTAGGACATTATACCTTACATTATAGGCATTTAATTCACCAAGGCAGTTTTTAAGACGGTCAAGGAACGAATCATATATTCTGCTGGGAATATAAACATCCGATAAAGGCGAGCCGCTTGTGCCGGTTGCCGAAAAGTAGCATTAAATAATTGAGGACAAGGTACCTTTTTGCCCGACTACGGAAAAGGAAGGGTTATGCGTTTAACAGACTGATTAAAATTGAGGAACAAACAGACAGACAGAAACGTTTTGCGATTTTTTGACGTTTAGCTGTCAAACGTTCACTTTGAAGTCGTATAAGCTATTCTTAATTAAATAAAACATTAATTTCAAAACCAAATGATTTCTTAAACTTAAGTTAATTTGTACCTGCTCTATATTCTAGTACCTACCTAGTTAGTTATTAAAGTAAACTTAGGTACTATTGGTACTGTGAGGACTGGGAGAGCAGCTATCTACTATTAATGATACTCAAATATTCTTTAGATAAGTTCGTGTAGGTCTTGGTTAATCAGTTATTTCCATCTTCTGAATCGTTGTTCGTTAGTCTCGCTTAAATTCGAGAACGGCTGGACCGATTTGGCAAATTTTGGTCTTGAAATATTTGTGAAGTCCAAGGAAGGTTTATACGGAGAAGCTTTATTGAGAAAAATCACGAAAAAAAGGGTAGGTAGGGACAGGACACGTCTGTCAGGTCAGCTAGTAATATTTTATTTAATCGTTTGACTTGACAGTCTACACGTCGGTCGTCAAGTTCTTCTTATTCTACAAGAGTGTTCATCTCATAACCGTAACCAATTCTAATAAGGTTGTATTCATTGTAACCAGCCTGAGTCTCTATAGTACCTAAGTAAACAAACAAAACAATACACTGTCTATGTTTATTGTAAACAAGTTTTAGGATTACGTCGTAATAGTGATAGTGGCCATACCAGTTTTATAATGGTGCTACAATACAATTTTTATTATACATATTATAGTTTTCCTAGAGAAATTTGATAGGTAAGTAGGTGATGCAAATTTTATAAGCATCACATTATGCAGTTTTTGAATCAATTTTCTTTGATAACTCGTTTTATGCGTAGCATGACCTAATGTTTTTTTATACTATAAAAAGTAGGTGTGTGTCTACGATTTCTAAAATGTTAAAGTCCTTAGCAGACTTTCGCTTGCCAAAAATATTAATGTACCTACATATCTCTAGAATTACTATTTTATATTAATTATGACTACAGATATCTGCTATAATTGCATTTAATATGAAGTATATGAGTTATATCAATAGATAGAAGAAGAAATGTCAAATAAATTAAGCAAGTATTAATGTCCAGCCACACCGCAACGGTCTATTTCTATTATAGGGTAAGTTCGCCTGTTCGCGTCCATCGCCCAATTCGCGTCCATTTTACGGATCTCCCTTTAAAAATCCTCGAAAATAAGTAAACTAACACACCAATCAACCGAAATTTAATTACCGCTAATACCTCAATGTTTATGAGGCACGCACGCATGGACAAAAGGTCCGTGCGCCAAACCAATCCCGTTTAGAAAAAATAATTAATATCGGCTGTTCAACAAGGGAGCGCGTAGCGCGGGATATTTAGAAAAAAAATAGTGTGCAGCGGCGCGTTCGATGGTATTTTTTTATTGTTTTATGTGAATTTTAGGATACATAGCTGTTTCTAGACTTTAATAATGAAAAAAGGAATAATATTAATTATGAATTTGCTTATTTTTTTTATATTTAACGGTTAAAATAAGGTGGACGCGAATTACTACATCGAATTTACAAAACTTCCACTTTGCGTCCGCAATGGACGCAAACTATACCTACAGGGAATAATAATAAACCAAATTGCGTCCACTAGGTATTTTCGTTAAATACAATTGACTTGCTTGTAAAAGTAATTAAAAATGTGTTGTTTGTTATTATTGTACATTTTTTATTAAGACTACGTGTTTATAATTCTATTTTCAAATGAAATGAGTAATTTAATTCATTCTTATTTTTTTTTAATTTAAGCTGAGTTCTTGACAATTCAAAAGCGCCTGTAAATGGTTTATCTGAAATAAATGATTTGAGTTTGTGTTTGAGTTTGGGTTCTTCGGAGACAAGAAAGAAGAAGGAAAAGAGAACATACACAGTAGACAATTTATGCTATTAGCATATAGGAATTGCATTTATATATATAAAAATGAATCCCTATTTCCATTGGTCACGGCATCACGCGTGAACGGCTGGACCAATTTCGATAATTCTATTATTATAATATTCCTTCAAGTACGAGGATGGTTCTTACGGAGAAAAAAAAACAAAAAAAAATTGTTGGGTAGGTGTATGGTAGGTGTAGAGTAGGTGTAGGGTAGGTAAATAGGCAGGTAAGTAGGTACATAGGGACAGGACAACGTATGTCGGGTCAGCTAGTATTATTATAAAAATTATTAACTGTTATTAGAAATAGCATATCGATAGCAGCTCAATCAATGTTGAGAAGAATTATTTTTATTTTTTTTAAGTGATTTTTTAATGATAATAATGTTGATTTTTAATATTTATATTGTTAAATAAAAAAATTGTTATAATACAATCTTTCTTTACAAATTCTTAAAAATATCACCCCTATATTCATTTTCTAAGCTGGTGGACGCTAAATGGTCCACGGGTGGACGCAAATTGGATTTTGTGGACGCAAAGTGGGTAAAACGCTTAATTCTGAAGTTTATCTATTTTAAAAAAAAACGCAAAATGTTTCGAACTAAACTTAAGGTTAATCTTAAAATAGACTAATTTAGTGAACACATTACATCATTTTTTCATAGAAATTAGTGCTAGGACATTTTTATTATCGCCGTCAAACTTGCCAACTGCACTAAATGGACGCGAACAGGCGAAATGACCCTACTTACAGTCCGTGCCACGAAAGATGAGACTTGACACAGACTTGATTTGACTTGCGCAGTACTCGATTTAAAGGTAAGAGACCTTGAGTACTGCGCAAGTCAAATCAAGTCTGTGTCAAGTTTCATCTTTCGTGGCACGCACTATACACTAGCTTTAGCCCGCGACTTTGCCCGCGTAGAAGTCGAAAATGGTTCTAATAGGACTTTTAATCGTGTTTTTTACATTATCAATTTTGTTTCTCACCCTCCTTGACGCGGTAGCCCAGTCTCCTTGCCTTGTCAGGGGTGTGATTCTGTAAGAACTTATTCTAAACTTCGAATCTGAATCCGCTGTGAGTTTCTTGGTTGGCATTCTAAAAACTCGATTGATAATTCGAATTTACACTAGCGCCACCCTTGCGAGTGTGTTAGCGAGTTAAATTGACAGGGAGATTTTGACAGATAAAGTATGAGATGACGTAAGAAGTGGCATTCTGTAAGGTAATTTCCCCGTCACTTCAACGCTCACTTCGCACTCGAACCCGATTCAAAGTGTCAAATATATCAAGGTCATTTTGAACCTTATGCGAAGTGAGAGTGAATAGCGATGTGAGATGCGAGTTGTTGTTTGAATTTTACAGAATCGACCTACAGGCCTTGTAGGCCTAAAATGTTTTAATACTTATTGTGACAAAATAAAAGGGTATATATAATGATCACCAAAAAATACTTTAGGATCTTAAGCTCCCTTACCAAAAAAATATACTAAATTATACCAAATGTACTAAATGGTCACCAAATCTTAGTGTGCAAAATAACCAAAATCTTTTTGACCCCCTGGGGCGGATCCGACATGGTTAGGTTAGGTTAGAACTGGTGGTTTGAATGGCGGGACAGGCTTTCACGCCCTACCGCCGGCCTCGCCATCATTGAGGCGGTCCGGCCAGTGCTCGAGCGCTGGCTCGGGAGAAGGCACGGCTCCCTGTCGTTTCGGGTGACGCAGGTGCTCTCGGGGCATGGTTGCTTCGGGAAGTACCTGTGTCGCATAAACAGGGAGCCGGACGCCCGGTGTCACCACTGCGTCGACTGCCGGGAGGACACGGCGCGGCATACGCTGGCAGAGTGTGCCGCTTGGGAGGAGCCGCGCCGTGCCCTCGTCTCAGAAGTAGGCAGTGACCTGTCGCTGTCGGCCGTGGTCGAGTCGATGGTCGACAGCGCAGAGTCCTGGGACGCGGTGGTTTCCGTCTGCGAAAGTGTCATGTCGCAGAAGGAGGCTGCGGAAAGGGAGAGGGAGATCACAACCTCCCACCCTGCCCGCAGCAGGCGCACCGGGCGTCGGCGGAGGGCAGACAACGCCCTTTTCCGGCCCCCCTAAATGGGTCCAGGGGCGGCAGACTCGGGGACGTCTGTCGCTCCCCACATATATCAGGACCCGAGGTGGCGGCGCGTAGTGTTCCACGCGCGCCCCTCTAAGACGTCCGGGGGGAGTCTAACACCTCACTCCCCCCCCTGACCGGAGAAGTGGCCCGCTGCAGCGGGCCGGCACTAGCCGGGGGTTGCGGAAGTATCTCCAGTTCCCGCGACCCCCGACGTAGGTGTGAGATGGAACACCGGGGTGGTTTTAGTCAGTAAGAGTCTGACAGACCCCTCCGCCCGCCCCAGGGCGGAGGACATCCATGAGGATTTTCCACCCCGTACCAAAAAAAAAAAAAAAAGGTAAGAACTGTGACCCCCTACGCACGAGGCGAGCGAACGGAGCGAGCGTGCCGCGGCAGCGGCCGCCGAGTGCCAGAATGAAATCGCTTTTTACAGTCAAACTCATACATTTCTTCAATACTTTAGGAAACACCATTTTGGTGACTATTTACTATTTTTGGTTTTATTTTATTTACTATTATTGGTGATCATTTAGTAGATCTGGAGGTTCGTTAAACATAAGCCAAAATAAAATGCAATTTAAATCAAAAGCACTAAGGAGTGTTGATATCAACTTCGATGCAAATCACCCCCAAAATAACTTTTTACCCCTTTTTAACCCCGTTAGGTGATGGGCTTCAATAA
Organism: Charanyca ferruginea; assembly: GCA_947361185.1. NCBI lineage: Eukaryota > Metazoa > Arthropoda > Insecta > Lepidoptera > Noctuidae > Charanyca > Charanyca ferruginea. The sequence continues at coordinate 16,809,852 of OX376056.1, read as the reverse complement.
AATACGAAACACGTCAGAATTGATTATCAATTCTGTTAAAGAATGTTTATGCAAAATTTGAAGTAGATTGGACCAAGGAATCACGTCGTCCCATACAAACTTTGCCCGCGTTTTTCATCCCCTTAGGGGTAGAATTTCGGAAAATCCTTTCTTATCGGATGCCTCCGTCATACAAAAAATACGCCCTTCAAGTTTCAGGTTTCTACGATCAGCGGTTAAGGCTGTTCGTTGATCCGTCAGTCAGTCATTCAGGAGAAAACATTTTATATATATAGAAGATAGATAGATAGGTTGTCATTGATTGTCTCTGAGATGAGATTACAACTAGATTTTGAACGTGTTTAACCTTTTGACTTCCGTCATGGTTATGATTGAATTATGATAAACACTTTTTTACGGAAGGTTGTAACCTTTAAAGGCACGGTTACACTAGGGCAACAATTTGCGGTCAGCTGCAGGGCACTTCTCGTGATTAACCTTTTGATCGCCACGTCAAAAATGTAGAAGGTGCCGTCGGCGGCAAGCTACGAATTATAAAAAAAGAAAAGTTCAACTAATCTAAAGAAGGAGGAATCAAGGGACATAATCAGCAAAAAGAAATAAAAAAAATGTTTTAAGTGCTTTACCCAATCTGGTTTAGGCTCCGCTCGCCCCTTGAATCTTGCCCCTTTCGATTAAAATGATCCACTCACCCCATTTCTTATTATTTGGTGTAGTGATTCGCCCCGCTACGTTTGGGGTATACTTGCCAGCGACGGCATCTTCTGCATTTGTGTCGTGGCGATCAAAAGGTTAATCACGAGAATTGCCCTACTGATCGCAAATTATCGCCCCAGTGAGGTCAGGCCTTTAAAGGTCACAACCTTCCGTAAGGAAGTGTTTATCATAATTCAATCCTAGTCAATTAAAACGAAAGATGACAGGAAATGTAACTTTCAATGATAATGACTTCCTTATTCACGCTTATGAGACAACTATGAAATTACCTTTGTCATATATTGTGTCGCATGAATAGGTGCTTTGTAATGTTAATGGTTTCCTTAATATTTTGTTGCTTACATCTAGGTAGGCAACAAAATAGACAGCCAGATTGACAAGACAGATTCTATCTCAATTTACACTGCAGACGAAGGGAAGGGAAGGGAAAAGTCAATTTCTCGTAGTCGTAAGTACGAGTATCTACGAGAACACCAGACCGCCAGACCCGGAACAACTCTGTAGGCCATACAAATATTTGTTCCGTGCGGTATTCGAACCAACGACACCCAGCGCAGCTGTCAATCGCTCCACCACTGCACCAATCGTGTCGTCAAGAATGTTTGAAAATTCACCGAAACACTCGTGTTTTTTTTTGGGTCTATCTAATTTGAACGTTAACACAATTTATAAAACTTATTGTACTTACTTCGTTTAAAAATTCTCTTCCTTGGCCCGCAGTTTGAGCCTTTAGGCTGATTTATAAATCGGAAGATAACCTTCGTCTATAACCGTCTAACGCAGGGTTTCTTAAAGTGGGGTACACGGACCTCTTAGGGGTTCGTAGCATGTGTAGTAAATTCAGTGAAAATTGTGTAGTAAACTCAGCATTTCGCGGCTAAGCCACGAAGACGAAATAAGGCTTGTTTTCTTTTCCTAAAATATTTTTTGACAGGGGTCCGTGGAACAGTTTACATTTTTGGAACGAAGTTCCTTATCGCGCGTTGTGAAAGGGGGCTAGACGGAAAAAATTCTTACGAAAAGTTGTCACGACACTTTTTTGCTATTTTTATTACTTCACAAACGCAGACAATTCGAACAGAAAAATTTAATCGTTGGAACTGTCAAATAGAGTTCATTATTAGTTGAATCGCGGCTTTTCTATGAAAATATTGGAGCGAATTAAAACCTTATTTTTACACATTAACCGTGAAATTCGGTTGCACATAGCTCCTATTGTCCGGTCGGGCACCTGCCTATACGTTTCTCAGAATAATTTTATCATACCTAGTTTGGTAAAATTTCAATTTTTAACCGTTTACGTTTACAAAATAAAGTCCGAATTCGCTTTTCGTAGAATATGTTTATGTATTTAAAGGCGGCGCGGCGAAATCTTTGAACTAGGTACCTACGGCGATATGTTTAGTACCTAAGTTTATTCGCTCAAATAGTGGCGGTACCTACCTCAATGACATCGGAATTATCATTGCGTGATAATTCCGATGATAACGACCTACGAGATAAGTCCACCTTTCACTGTGAGACTGTGTGGATTGTGAAAACGAGTGTAAATTTTAAGTCGATAATTAAGCCATAGAATACGTAGGTTAGGTAGGTAGGTAGTTACTGTACCTACTTCTATGTTTTGTTTAGTAGGTACCTATTGAAAGTTTGGGTTTGATAATCATGAGCTTTCTATCGGTCGCGGTCGTCAGTAGGTAACCACTGCACCTTATCGCTCTAGGTCACAGAGTACTTTTCTCTAGGTTTTACTAGCGACAATAATATTTTTTTTGATTTGATTAAAATGTTTTGGTTTAAATTAAGCCAGTGGGAGCTTAGGTGGGTACCTAGGTAGGTAGTGGTACTTACTTTTATCATTGGCGAATTATTTGTAGTTGTAAGTAGGTAAGTGAGTAGGTACTCTTTTGCTAGAAAAAGAAAGGCAGGCAGGCGTAGTACCTATAGGTGCTATAGGTAACCTATTTAAATAAATTAGAACTATTCACAAACACAGTTTTAATCAACTTTGGCTTAATTCAAAAACTTACCTATTAGGTATAAAATTTACACTTCCCTGTATCGAAGCAACTGCTCAATATGGAGTCCATTTCGCTCGATACATAAACGGGCACGTTTAATTAAATTGTCTTTTAATTACATTATATTTGTTAATAATAAAAAAAAATATTATTATAACTTAAAAAAAATAAAATTTTATTACAATTCCTTCACTAATTAATCGAAAGGAACTTCGTTCCATCCGGGTGTCCCTTGACACCTCTCAAGTTTTTCTTTTCTTTTTTTATTATATGTGCAGACATTTCACACACGGCCAACTGACCCCAAACTAGGGAGACCCTGTGCTAAGGCAAGTGCTTATCACACAAATATTATTACTCTGGGCGGGAATCGAACCCGCAACACGCTGCGCAGCAGTCGATGGCTCAGGCGTTGTCCTAGGTGAGCGTCCGAACGCGTCACGACGCGACGCGACGCGCACCTGTCAATGCACCTATCGATATCCCTATTTACCTATCTATCTATATATTAGATACCTATTTCTATTGAGGAAAGGTTGTTATTGACTTTCACTAAAAAACACTGGCACTTATAACAGTAAATATTTAATTATTAATAAACTACTAGTATTGTGTCGGGGCTCGTCGTGTAAAACAACAAATCCGCACTCGCCGCGCTGGGTCGCACATTGATAATGGCGACTACGTAGGCCACAAGTACAGACAACCAATATTTGACATTTACGCGTCGCGTTGCAATATCGCGTTTGTCGTTCACGTAGGACAACGGGTAAGCCACTGCGCCAACCGTGTCGTCAAATGATGTCCACCGTGTCATTATGAAAGTACACTATGAAAATCTTTTGTAGTTATGGACTATTCCATGACTATGGCTTAACGGCTCTTGTATTCAAAATATGTGAAACCACCTTATTTATTCTTCAGATAAAAATTATGTGCCGATCAATGATATTATAATAAAGTGCCGATTGATAAATCAGCAATTTTGACCTAGTTTCGGCTTGATATAATTGACGGCAGTCAATAAAAAAATTTAAGATCATTCCAGTCTACCAAGTTTGCTTAAACGACAACCTACTAGACTGGAATAATCTTAATTAGACAGAAATCCAATCCTGTTCAATATTAACACGTATCAAATAATTTACACGTGCAAATTAGGTCCCCGTCCCAAAGGATCAGTTTACCAACACTGAAATGTAGAACCTCAAATCGTTAATAATAAATTGATTCTTAAAAAATGTGTCTGAAAGATATAAAGTGTCGCCTTAAACTTTGTGACATAGTAACAGGTCAGCGCAGACAGTAATAGGTATATGTGCAAGGAAGACAATGGGGTATTTGATTTTTGACATCTGCCGTAACGTGATTTAACTAAATCTCTAAGGGATTTGATCAAATCCCCAATTGTACAGACGCCTGCACATCAAGCCATACCAAATTGACAAATTTTCTTAATTGAATATGAACCTTATAGTTTTGTGATAAAGTTGAAAATCTATCACCCATCCACGGATCGACCGCGGCAAGCGTTGCTAAGTAGTAAAGTAGTACAAATCGATCGGTCATAATGGTTAATGACCGATCGATTTGTACTACTTTTACTTAGCCACGAGCTCCTTCTGCGACATATTTTTATATGTACTTATAAAAAACATACATACGTACATATAAAAATATGTCGTATTAGTAAAATACAAAAAAAAAAACGCAAAAAAACTTTTGATTCATAAATTTTATACAGTTATGCGGACATAAATGTATGGATCTGAAGTTTTTAATACGAGTCTTCAGTTTTGGTAGAACAAAAGTTGTCGTCTATTATGTTAGTAGGTAATAAGGTCCTGCGAAGTTATTAGTATTTTAAAAATAACCCTGTATACCACCTACAGTTGAATATTGCGTAGGTAATTACGTACAAGATAATAAATGCTACACTCAATTTTCAACACTACTTCGAATGATTTTTAGTTAATTTTTAATTAATAAACGACTATTGGTCGCTCATATCACTGCTCTTACTGCTCTGACCCTAAGGATATTACGCAAACGAACAAGGTTGACGCAGCCTGACATAAAACTTTATAAAGTAATAAAATATACTTGCGTAACTGTAATAACGTTTTATCCTTAATTTTCGAGAAGTTTCCTAAAAGGAGCATGGTTAGAGGAAATCTTTTTAACTAAAGTTGAGAGGGAAAACTGGTTCTGAGGGTCACACATGTCCATTATATGAGATAACGTTGAGGGAACACCTAAAAGTTTTAGAATTATTTTCGGACTTCTTGTAAATTAGGGTAGGAAGTACTAATGTGACCTTTCCAATTATATGTGACGTGTGTGTGACTTTACTATGTACACCTACTTTCTAATATTGTTTTGGACATCACTGGCATCGGTGAATGATACCATCATGAATAACTGGTCTTATCTATACTAATATTATAAAGAGGTTTTGTTTGTTAATTTGTATATAGGGCGTAATCTCCGAAACTACTCATCCGATTTCAAAAATTCTTTCACCAATAAGAAGCTACGTTATCCCTGAGAGGTATAGGATAGCCTATAGCACTACGTGTATGTTTTCTTACCATGGTGCGTAGGTGACCGAAGGGGAGGGGCACTATGGGCTCCGGACCCACCGCGCTCATACTCGATCCCCTTCTAGCGAGCTCGTCCGCGGCATCGCTACCGCGCGGACCGCTGTGACCATTGATCCATTGAATGGTTGTATCATTAACAATACCCACCTCGTTCAGTCTCTGATGACATTCGTGTATCAGCCCGGAGTTGACCGTGTAGCTGTTTAGAGCTTGTAGTGCAGAAAATTCACGCGGACAAAGTCGCGAGCAAAGTGCTAGTGATTAATATAAATCACAGGTGGCAACTTACAACAACCCTAGAGGACTCCAAAAAATACTTCCAATCCAACTAAGCTGTTTGTCAAACTAAAAAGTTGAAACAAATGACGACCTTATATTTTTGCAAAGAGGTATTAGTTCTAAAAACTGCCATTACATAGACAAGTTGGCATCATTGTAGGTACGAAAAGATATATCGATGTCAGTCTAGCTAGGCAGTAAGTTGATGTTAGAACAAAGCCTACATACAGGCTTTGTTATAACAAAGATAAAGACAAAGATAAAGTACACTACACAAAAAAATGAACAATCTCGTTTTATTCCGCGTATAATTGTTTGACTCGGCGCGAATTTATCTACACATAAACTACATAGGTCCCTACAAATAAATAAAATTGAAGTGTCTATTTGTAAAGTCAAAATAACAGCATTTTACTAAATTCATTTTTGGAAAGTATACACGATACTTTATATAAAAAAAAAAGATTTTTAAAATTTTTGTCTGTCTGTCTATCTGTCTGTTCCAGTTAATCTCTGAAATGGCTGCACCGATTTTGATGCGACTTTTACTATCAGATAGCTCATGTTATAAAGACGATACAGAAAAAATATAAGGTTACTCGAATAAAAAAATAAATTTCGCTGATAACACTCAGACGAAGTCGCGACTTCGTCTGAGTGTTATCAGCGAAATTTTTTTTTTTTTTGTCTTGATATCAGTTAGTTATTTAATAAATGTTCACAAAATTGACAAAAACCGAGATACTGCTTTCTTACTAAGTAGGCGAACTGAAAGTTAGCGTTTAGTTTTTTATTTTTCATTATAAAAAATTGCTCAAGAATTTTTAAAACCAAAAGGTAGTCTAGACTTTTAATTTTTTATATTAAATAAAATAAAATAAATAAAATATACAATAAAATAAAATACAAAACCTTCCAGACGAATTGAGAACCTCCTTCTTTTTAACGTCGGCTGAAAAGCTTTCATTGTACTCAAAGTCAAAGCATTTATTTCAAATCGTTCGTTCCAAAATGTAGGGTAGGTCTCTACTATTCTACATACAATGATTCAGTTACTTACACTAATTAATTTATTAAACTACTACTCGGTCACATTAACTTGACGCATCTCTGGAATGCGAGGCCCCGCCCGCTTCCCCCGCATTCCAGTATAGATATATATATAATAATACGTAAATGTATTGCAAGATTGGCTAATAAAATCCATGCCCCAAAATCAAATCGGTAGTTTAAATTGTTGACTAAGAGAAGACTGGATGTTTCTTTCATTTGTTATTTGATAGATACGTACGTCAAAGTTTACTACTTAGAAGTTTATTAAAAAATTAAAGACAAATACGTCAAACAATGTCTGATAATGGAAGTCTATTGAAAAAAATCGTGAAAATAAATGTTTATATTATAATATTTATAATTTTTATAATTTTTTTCCTAATTTATTCAAATATTGTGATTATTTGCAAAAAAAAACACACAAAACTGCCAATCTCGCGAGATCTCGAAATTGGCGAGATCTCGTAGTATTGTTATTCATAAACTCGCGGGATCTCGCTTGAGTCCCAATCTCGCGAGATTTGCATTCCCTAAATGTGACCGAGTTGTACTTACCAGGATGTTTGGTAAATCGATGCTTTACTGTGTCGATGCAAAGCCGTAAGGCGGAACTAGTGTAGACTATTTGTAACCACTTGAACCGAACTTGTCTCAGACTAAGTGTGACTATTTTTTTTTAAGCAAAATTTTAATGTTTTTGTTGACAAAACCCAAAATATTGCATAATTTATTTCGAAATATGAAAGTGTAGGAAAAGGCAGTGCGCCTGTGTTTGAACATACACTTGTACACCTATACTATAATAATTGAATCAAGCGCTTTGCTTCCACATTTGTTGTGCGAACTGCCAGACTGTGGAATTTACTGCCCGCCTCTCTATTCCACGATACCTACTACATATAATCTGAGTATCTACAAAGCACAAGTGAACCGGTTTATCCTAGGCAAGCGTGCTCCACCTTAGGCCGCATCATCACTTAAGATCAGGTAAATTGCGGCCAAATGCAAGACTAAGATTATACAAAAAATCTCATGCGTACTTCGCTCGTACCAGAGAATGTATTATTACTATAAGTAAATCAATTTCAAAGATTATATTACTAGAATTATAGTTTCATTTTTCTCTGTTTAAAAAAACCATCGTCATCATTTGAATGCATAACCAACCATGCAAGTCACTAATAAAAACACACAGCTCATCGTTCGTTCACATTCGTTTTGATGGATTCCCCATGTGCAAATACACAGAACAATGAGCCATGAACCATACATATAGAGCCCCTATTTTTAAGTGAACTATGAAGAGCTACTAAGAATATCATTAAGGATTGTTTCACACGTATCGCAAATCGCAACCACATCGCAGCTAAAACCACACCTCGGACACTTCATACAAAACTTGCAAAATAATTACCTATTACTACTACAAAACCAAATGACGTCTGTACACGAGCAAATGTGTGCGTGAATTTTAGTAGGGTTGAATCAGTTGGATGTCGTGGCGTACAAAATAAAAGTGCAGCGCTTTGCGTCGGGCGAACCGAACATTCGAGCATTATTATGAAGTGATCTTGTCCGAGCGGTCAATTATTTATTTCTAATAAATAAAATAAATGATATTTGATTATGAATACTCGGATTTGTAATGACATAAAAGTAATATTATAATATTTATTATGTAAAGAGGTTTATTTATTCATCAATAATGGTAAATGAAGGTACCTAATTACAAAATATGGAATTCACGATCGCCCCGTACCATTACGCGGCAACGCAATGGGGCGACGCGACAAAGTTAGTGCGTAGGGTAGGTACTACTTTTCAATTCCAAGAATGAATAGAACGTGAAAGAAAGGGACATAAGTACATAACAAAGACAATAAAGAGAGAGAGCAATATTAATAGCTGGTAATGTTGGTATGTTATTATTACGGAAGTTTTAATTGTATTATTATAAAACGACGAAAACTTGGAAAATAAACGAATCATCGAGATTAAAACTAATAAATAAAACTTAAAACAAAATAAATCGCAAAATTGTGTGTTTGTGTCAGCAGTACCTACAGCGCTGCAGTTCTTACGATTTTGAGCGCCCTGGCTAAAGAGTCGGCGGTTAGCCCCTGTAAGTGCGGGGTGAGGGTGCGGTATCTGATATAGCGCGGGGAAGGGAGTGTCTCTTCTGTACGTAGTACTATTAAGTATTCTGTGCTAAAACGTAACCACCAGCGATACAGCGAAGGAGCCGTGTCAGTCGTGAACTCGTGACCACAGTATAAGGGCCGTAAGATCAATCGTAGTTTAAACCACGGAATAAAGTTTAATCCCCCGTCTTCGATTGTTTCCTAAGATCAATCGTAGTTGATCGACCATAGACAGTTTAAACTAACGATTATTTTAAACTGACCCAACGGTCCAGTTAAACTCCCACGTGTGGATTAAACTCTGTCTGTTGGTTGGTGTTTCTTTCAATATGACTGCCCGGTTGTAAAATGTTTTGTAACAGTTTGCGTACCTGATATTTTTTTTGTGCCTATTCGTTAAGTTGTGAAGTTGCTTTGTTGCATTTTGTTGTTTTTGTTTTTGTCGTGGTTTGATTTCTGGCATATTCCAGAAGTACTATTGAAATCTTCGGCAAATTTTGTCCAAGTTTCCTTCTATAACTGATTATTTTACAACAACAGTTTTTTATTGTCCAAAGCATTGGAATATCTTTTGACTAAAGTAGTTAATAAATCTATTTCGAAAATCAAAAAGTTAGGCTCCCTCGTTTTTTAAATTACAGTATTTTTTTAAGGTTTTTAATACTACCACAGCTAAAACAAACAAACAAATACCACGCACGCAAGAAGCTTATAGATAAAAGTGGAGGCACCGCTCTAAATACCTAAGTGAAGCCAACTGTGGGCAGACGCTCTCTTTCTGAATGCATACATAAGATAAAGAAAACATATATCACTGTCTCGTTCTTATGTATGCATTCAGAAAGAGAGCATCAGCCCACAGTTGGTTTCAAGTTTTTGTTCTAAGGGTTGGCTCCATTTATATCTATATCTTCATGCACGCACGGACCACACACAACAAGCTACGAATAGGGGAAGTAAACAAAAATCAACAAAACGTCAAAACTCAAACGTCAAACAGACTAAACATTGCCATTATTTTAATGAATGAATGAACAAAATTCGAAAAAACGAATGAATGTTGCCATATGAACAAGACTAATCGAAGTTTAGCTGATCTGTTCATATTTTGCACTTGATCTTATGACGGTAGATTAAACCATGGATCAAACTTTATCGATAGATTTCGAAAACTGTAGTTTAAACTGGTTTTGATCTTACGGCCCTAAGTAGTACTGTCGTGGCTTCCCCTGCAGTTGGCAGGGGAAGCCGACATATACCACTCATTAGGTAGTTGTACCATTCATTTAATTCCTAATCACAACCTTTCTAAAAAAACACTTTATACAGGGTGGGGATGGCAATAGCACAAAAATGGATCATGGTAGGATTAATTTGGTGTAATTGTTTTTATTGAGCATTAATAATAAATATTATAATATTGGCATAATATTAAATTATGACACCACAAGTTGCCGCTCTTCTCACAATTTCGAAAACCAATATTTCATATGGTGTTTTATTTTGGTTAACATTTATATGCTCTTTAATTTATCTGAACTTTTTTTTTAATTTCGTTTTTAGGATTTTTTTGATAGTTTCAAAATATTCTTATGAACCAGTGTTACCAGTGTTACCTTTTATATATATAATCCTGAAAATATGGATACGTAAGAAATACATATTTTCCACTTCCCTCCTTGAAGTGAAAAATATGTATTTCATAATCCTCCGCTGTTCTTTTCTCATTAATTTTGTTGCGGGATCAAAGACAGTTTGAATCGTTTCTCCGGGACTCATCGGGCTTCCTTACTTCGGCCTTTACTGGTTGTCGCCACTGTTCATTCTGACTTACAGGAGTTGCAGTGGTTTGGGAATAGTGGGGTGGGCATGTTCCAATAAAAAAGTAATCCTGAAAACTCGTTTAATTTTCAATTAACTGTCAAATTCCATTTTTAGTTGCACAGAAATCAATAAACAATTGAGTTAGCAAACAAATGACATCACATTTTACAATATTGCCATAAAAAATCTATGGGGAATCGCATTTAGATAGCTCTTACAAAGTATATCAATTGATTAGTGAAAAATATGTTACGTAATTAGGAAAAAACTAAAATTTTATCAGCCTAAGGTATTTTAGGGACAATCATATGTGTCATTGTCATATCGTAAGGACATGTTTCTGACCACAATGCAACTAAAAGTAGCTGCAGCGATACTTCACATGGTACCACCGCGCGCCCTTTTTTTGTCGCTGCGGTGTGTGTACGTATGAATAGGCTCTAAGTATTGTTGGGTCGGCAGTTCGCTACTACTAGTCTTACTTACAAGATATAGCTAAACAGTTGTGGGTATGTGACATGGAACGGCTTCCATCTGTAATTTCATAACCTAACCTGAATTATACAGTGAAATATAATTCAAGCATTATACTACCCAAGTTCTGTTATAAACCTAAGTAAGTAGTATTTTTTAAAATATCAAGGAAGCGTTAATAAAACATTTTTATTTTGTTTTAGGCCCGCGTACGCTAGTCAGGGTGCTATCTTTTAACTCCAAGTTAGTTACCAAAGATTTATTATGTATGACATTCAATAATTTTAACCTCGTGTTAACTGACTCTTAGTTATTTTTTGGCGCAAGTGGACCTTAAAGATTCAGATAATATTGAAATGCGAATCAAAAACTACTACTTCCGTAGTAAAAGTAAACGAGGCATAACACTAATGTTAAACATCTATTTTTATAAACAAAAACATTAAAAAAATTGTTGTTTGTTTTTACTTTCGTAAGCCGCGACGGCAAACCTCATTGCCAGCCGCAATCTGAAACACGGCTCTTGCAAAACATTTACATAATGGCGCTCAATGGACCGTCACCTTAATCATTTACCAATAACCCACCAAAACTATCGGTTGGTATCGAAACCATCTCAGAGCGAAGCAAAAACCACCAGAGACACACTCACTTTCACTAACTCACATTTTTATTCTTCTTTTTTTTTCGCAGGCGCCAAAGCCGAGGAAGTGGTAACATTCGGTGCATTTGATTCAGACAGCGCTGTGAATTATAGTGAATGACTGCTGGTTTAGTGTTTTTTAAGTGATAAGTGAATATTAGTTTAGTTTTGTGAAGATCGACTACGAAAATGGTGAGTTGCATTTTTTTTTTCTAAATCGATTCTATGCTGTTTGAGTGCGTGCCTTTGCCGTTGGCTTGCAAAACGACATGGCGTATTATCCTGCGCAAAATAAGAATTTGTGTTATTGGTTGACGTAATATTTGATACGAAATATTTTGCAAAAGACAAGCATATTAATCAGCTTTGACTTAGGTTATACTTTGATAAGATTATGTTCCAACTTCTACGAAATGAACGAAGGCTTACGAAGTAAAATTATGAATAAATTATCAAAAGACGTAACTTAATTAGTCTCACTTCAAATTGGGGCAACGAACAATTACTTTTTGAGTAGGTTTCTTAAAAAATAACTATATTTACAACATTATTATGCCAAACAAAGGAAAGATAAAATCAATAAAATAAAGGCATCATGAAGCAGTTGAAAACGTACTAAACAATGTAAGTTCAAATAATTACAGTTGGATTTAGTTCAGTCAAGATGAGCCAATTCACGACATCATTTCTTTAATTTGGCTATTTAACGCAAATTATTCTATGCAAAAGTTTTGGTTGTATACCTATTAAACTTTTATCGCCAAATATTAATAGAGTATCACATTTGGCATATCAAATTCGTTTGGTGTATCTAGTTAATTGTATTAGGTATATAAAAAATCTTTCTTTTCTTTTATTTCCATTTTTAAAACGTTGACTTGCCCCTGTCTAGAAATTTCTCCTAACACCTATCTGACAACCTATCAAACAACTATCTGTAGGCCAAACAAATATTTACTCCGTACGGGAATCGAACCCGCGACACGCAGAACTGAAGCCAATTCGCTCAACAATTGCGCCAACTGTGTCGCCAATTATTTGGCCAATGTGAACGACCTAGAGAAGTCAGCATAGATACTTTCAGCAAACAATTTTAAAAGCCTACGTTGTGGATAATTCGAGATCTATAGACATGATTTTATAATTACATAAGTTACATCGCGTGCTAAGCAACGGAACTGGAACTAATAAACAAGTTAATTATTCCATATACATACTCAGACAGGCATTTAAACATTTTCAAATGGAATGAAATTTTTGCCTAAGCTACGATCTAATAGCAACGAATTATTTAGAGCTTACTTTAAAAGTTAGGTATTTAGAATACAACCTTCGTAGACGATCTGAAGGTGCCCAACCAGTTGGTGACCAGGTTGGTTTGCGATCTCTGAGGGAGGCCTAACGTTCAGCAGTGGACGGCCATCCGGCCGGCTGATGTGACGATGAATCTTCTTAGTACCTACCTATCTTATAAAGCTAATACATAGTTTTTACTAAAACCCTCATAGAACCATTCATACATCCAAACTAATATTAAAAATGTGTAAGTTTGTTTGTTACACTTTCACTGCTAAACTGCTGAACCGATTTTCATGAAATTTGGTACGGACTAAGTGTAGGATTTATTCAGGTATTGTATCGGGAGATATCAAAAAAACGACTTGATTCTTGAGTAAAATTGTATAATGTTAATAAAGTAAAACTGGCGGTAGATGGTGTAAAAATAAATGTGTAAAAAATAAAAGACAAAAGTCATTAGCTAAAACACATGTAGCTGCACCATTGCTATGACGAGTTTAGTAGGCGTTCTGCGTAAACATACCCCCGGGCGTTGAAAGCCTGTCTTTCAACCAGAATGTTCAGACTCGGGGTAGATTGGCAATGGGCAAATCTTGCAGAATGATCGGCGGAGCAGGCCACTGGAGGTTTTGACATCTGCGACTCTAATCACGCCATCCGAACCTGGATAGGTAGCTACAATCCGACCCATTTTCCACTTCAGAGGCGGCATGTTGTCTTCCTTTAGAAGTACCAGGGAGTTCAGCTTCAGAGACCCTTTACATGTGCGCCATTTCGTCCTAAGTTGGAGCTCCGAAATGTATTCCTTGCTCCATCTTCTCCAAAAGTGTTGTCGGAGTTGTTCGATGCGTTGAAATCGAGATAAGGAATTGGTGGAATGGTTATGGTAGTCAGGTGTCAAAGATGGCAAAGATGTCAAAGGACGTCCAATTAAAAAATGTCCGGGTGTCAATGGTGTCAAGTCTTCAGGATTCGATGACAGCGGAGTTAGTGGTCTGGAGTTCAGAATCGCTTCTATTTGCACCAGCGTAGTATAAAGCTCTTCGTAAGTTAGATTACAAAGGCCCAACACCCTGACTAAATGATGCTTCGTTGACTTGACACCAGCCTCCGCAAGGCCAGCAAAATGAGGAGAATATGCAGGAATGAAGTTAAAGGTAATTCCCTCTTTAGTCATCTCCTCAGATAACGAGTCGCAATTCGCTTTAAGAAACTTTGATAGGTCATTGCATGCACCAACAAACGAGGTGCCATTATCAGAATATATATTAACCGGTTTACCCCTACGCGAGATGAACCTCTTTAACGCCATGATAAAAGTTTTGCTGGTTAAATCACCGACTAGTTCAAGATGAATTGATTTTGTTGTAAAACAAACGAAAATAGCGATATATACTTTAACTAACTTACAGCCACGACCCTGTCGAACCGCAGACTGTATTGGACCTGCATAATCCAAGCCAATATTTTCAAAAGGGAAACCTCCAGCTAGAAGTCGCTGCCGTGGTAAATTACCCATGATCGGTGTGACAGTTTGACCTTTAAGACGACAACAACGTACACACCTACGGTAGCACAACCTGGCTAAATTACGACCTCTTATAGGCCAGTATGTGTCCCGTATTGAAGCTAACAGTAGCTGGGGTCCAGCATGAAACAATCGTTTGTGTTCATACTCAAAGAGTAATTTTGTGAAATGATGATTAGACTGTAAAAGAATTGGACATTTCTTATCATATGGTAAATCAGAGTTTTGTAATCGGCCTCTAACACGCATTATTTTATGTTCGTCCAGAAAAACGTTAAATTTCAACAATGGACTTTTCTTTGGTAATGGTTTATTATGAAGTAATAACTTGTATTCACTAAAATACTCGTTTTGACTTATTCGAATAATTAAATTTAAAGAATTTTGTAGCTCATCATTACCAAAGGGACCATAAACAGATCGTTTTTTACATGCAGCAATAAAACGTAAAAGGTATGCCACCGTGCGCTGTAGCCTTAAAAAACTTGAAAATCGGTTAAAGTTAAGAAATTGATTTGCCATATTCTCATTAACAGTGCCATGTAAAGTGACGTTTGGTTTGATTTCCGGCAATAATTCATCAGTGGATTGTGTAAATCTAAAAGGCCAACATGATACGTCATTCTTTAAAAAACTTGGACCAGACCACCAATTATCTAAAGAAGCTAATAAATGAATGTCTACTCCACGAGAGACATAATCAGCGGGGTTCTGGTCAGTTGGGACATGTCTCCACTCGCAGTTGCCAGTCTTTTCTAAAATTTCTGCAACTCTGTTGCGAACGAAGGGTTGCAGCTTGTTTGGCAACATTTTAAGCCATCCAAGAACGACAGTGGAGTCTGTCCAAAAGAATGTACGCGGCCTAGTGTTTAAGCGTAATGATGCGACCTTTTCATAAATTCGAACTCCGACCAGAGCACCGCAAAGCTCAAGTCTGGGAATGGTGGTTGGTTTCAGAGGGGCAACACGACTCTTTGCTATCAACAAACGCACCAACACTTGATGTTCACTGTTAACACTGCGAACGTATAAGCATGCTCCGTATGCTCGTTCCGATGCATCAGTGAAAACATGAAACTCTAAAAAGTCCATTGAATCAATTAAAACACGACGTGGAATATTAATTTCATTTAATTTTGGTAAATTCTTAACTAGTTTAGCCCAAATCATACTAATGTCCGGCGATAGCTGTTCATCCCATGACAGTTTGTGTAACCATAGTTTTTGGAGTAACATCTTCATCACTATGATACATGGAGCTAGAAGCCCCAAAGGATCAAAAATTTGTGATATAATTGATAGCATGTCACGTTTTGTATCGCTACTAATAATTGGTTGACTAATGGGAAAATAAAGTTGATCAGATTGTGATTGCCAACCTAAACCTAACGTTTTGGTAGACTCAGATCCACCAATATTCAAGTCAAGTGAAGATTGGGGACTGTCAGAACCAATCATCAAACGCCTATCATTTGACTTCCACTTCCTTAAGTTCATTCTAGCTGAAGCAAGAGTAGAAGTTACTTTAGGACGCATATCTCTTACTTCATCGAGATCGTCTCCTCCCGTCAGCAAATCGTCGACGTAGAAGTCGCGTAGTATGACCTCAGCAGCTCTTTTATCAGCGCACTCTAAACCTAACTGTTTTAGACACCTTGTTGCAAGGAACGGAGCGCTGGCCGTGCCATACGTCACGGTATTAAGCTGGTACGTTTGCAATTGAATTAACGGGTCATCACGCCAGACGATTTGTTGAAGATGTCTGTCATTTGGATGAACAGCTATCTGCCGGTACATCTTTTCCACGTCGGCAGCAATAATATATTTATGTTGTCTAAAACGTAATAATATCGATAAAAGCTCATCCTGTACTACAGGTCCGGTCATCTGTATACTATTAAAAGAAGTACCTGTAGTAGTAGCGCTGCTGGCATTAAAAACCACTCTTAATTTAGTGGTGACACTGCTGTCACGCAAAACTCCGTGATGTGGGAGGTAATGTCCTGAACGTTCAATATTTTTACATTTTGACATATGACCTAGACTTTCGTACTCTGCCATAAAATCTTTGTACATCTTAGACAGTTGAGGCTGGCTTTTGAACCTACGCTCTAAAGAAGAAAAACAATGTTTAGCTCTTAGAAAGGATTCACCTAACATATCCGGGGAACATTTCAGTGGAATTCGAACACAAAATTGCCCGTTCTCCAAACGTGTAGTATTGTTTATAAAATGTTCCTCGCATAGTTTCTCTTCTTGTGAATACACTGTCGTAGTGCAGACCTCTTCTAATTGCCAAAACCTTGTGAGTTGATGATCTATGCTATTATTTAATTCATCATTACCGTCAGAAATAATCTTTGTAAAATTACATTTTACCAATTTTGATGGTGTCGTAGCATAACTAATTTTAATTGGGCCTGAAACCAGCCATCCCAGTCTAGTTTCACAAAGAATAGGTTGTCCATCTCCTAACTTAATTCTTTGGGATCCCAGTAAGTCCCAAAAGATGTCAGCACCGAGCAACATATCTATGGGGGCCGGTGAGTAAAAGTTAGGGTCAGCTAGACAAATATTAGATGGGATTTTTAATTTTAATAAATCTACATGTCTACTCGGAATATTATCGGTAATTGAAGGTAGAACAAAACAATTTATGTTAATGGAAAAGTTATCGTCTAAAGATTTTATTGAAACTGGACACATTTTATTAATATGTGAAGATGAATTATTAATACCTAATATGGAGTTGTTGACGATATTGCCAGTTAAACCTAATTGGTAGTACAGTCTTTCAGTCATGAGACACGATGTGCTGCCACTATCAAGCACAGCACGAGTAACGTATTTCTGACCGTTTTTACCTACAACATTTTTTAACGCTGTGGATAGCAATACGTCACCACGTTCAACACTCGCAGAAAGAGACAAACCTGTACTAGAAGTTGACGGAGCGGGGGCGCTGGTCGCATCATCACTATTAGCGGAAGTAGTAGCCAAGTCTGACTTCTTCGAATGATCTGCGACATGCACCAGAGTGCTTGCGCCGACATATTTTGCAACTTGCCTGTTTACAGTTATTAGCATAATGTCCTGAAGACAAACAATTATAACAGATCTTATATTTTGGTAGCAATTGTAACCGGGCTTCATTACTCAACGCCAAAAATTGAGGACAACTGCTTAATTTGTGCTCACCGTTACATTGAACACAACTCTTAGGCTTAGAAGAATGATTATTTACCTGATTACTCTTGTCTATTTTATTATTGGAATCCTGTATAACCATTGTCCTAACATTAGAATGTTTGCGAGTGTTTGAATGTTTATCAGTTGTGGAACTTGACATTTCTAATGTTTCGATTAATTCAGCACGTTTCTTAATGAATGTGAGGAACACAGTAAATGTAATCTCAAAGTCCTTGTCAAGGCGACCCTTATACTCTTCCCATTCACGGTAAGTTTTATTGTCCAACTTATATCTTATAATGTAAATGAGTAAAGTGTCCCAGTGACTCACTGGTTCGCCAAGGGCTTCCAAAGCACGCAAGTTTTTATTAATTTGATCGATTAAAGCTTTTAAATTCACTGACGACTCCTTACTGATAGTCTCAATATTAAATAATGCTGAGACATGGTGTTGAATCAACAGATGTTTATTGTCAAACCGGTCACAGAGTAACTTCCAAGCGACTGAATAATTAGCGGCAGAAAACTGAATTGAGTTTATTACCACGGCAGCTGAACCTTCTAGCGATGACCTCAAATAATGGAATTTATTTATGTCGTTTATGTCATCATTAGAGTGAATAAGGCTGACAAATGTGTCGTGAAATTCCAACCAATTTACGTAACAACCGCTGAATTTTGGTAACTGAATAGTCGGCAATTTAACCAGCCTGTGATTATTAGAACGTGGACTTACCTCACTATCAGTTGGATCCCTTTTCTTATAATCATCGAGCACTTTCTGAGCTTCAGATAGGGTTTTATTTATAATAAAGGGACTCAAACTCGCTACGTTCTAACATTTGACCATCCAAATTATCCGTACTACATTCCAGTGCCAATTGCACCTCGTCATATTGGTTATACAATAACTCAAGCCTATTTAAGCGCAATTGTAACTCGTTAACCTCAGAAGGACTTATAGAAGGTTTTAATGAATTTAAATAGTTCAAGAATACTGTTACCCTTCCCTTGTAACTCGCCCTCTTTCTAATGAGCTCCTTATCCTCTGGCATTGCGTAAGCTGGTGCAGTCAACCTGGAATGTATACAATTAAAGATTTAACAGCGTCTACAATTGTTACGATACCTACTGCCTGTAATTTCCAACAACATACAAATATACTGCTAACTTTATTGTTAATTGTTTACTTATGCTTTTAAAATAATTAACTATTAGTCGTTTTTAACAATATTAACCTACCTAAGTACTCTTTATATTATAAAACAATGCAATTATGAACCTATCTAACTTTAAATGTGATTACATGAATAAATGACTCAGTAACTGTTACCTACCTAATAAAATTATAATAATGCAGCTATTTTTATAGCTACTTTTAAAAGGTACAAAATAACTGTGATTAATACAAGATTAATACACTAAAGTCTGATCTGAATTATAACAATTTGTAAGCACTGATAGGTTTTGCAAATTCAAGTTTTACAATGATTAGGTATTATATAACTCTGTACTAACCTGGTTATTAACGGTTAATTACCACTAAATACAACCTGATAATAGAGTGTTGGGTGGAACTAATGATGATTAAGATAATCCAGACCACGGAAAATTCCAAATCTTCGCAATGACACAGCAAAATGAATGTCGCAACCAACTTCGCTTGATCTTACGAGTTATCCACCAATTCTCTTGAAATCCTTATAATAAAGGCTGATCGAAGTATTTTCCAACGTGAAATCTTCTAATCCAGGAACGAAGGACCAAATGTAGGATTTATTCAGGTATTGTATCGGGAGATATCAAAAAAACGACTTGATTCTTGAGTAAAATTGTATAATGTTAATAAAGTAAAACTGGCGGTAGATGGTGTAAAAATAAATGTGTAAAAAATAAAAGACAAAAGTCATTAGCTAAAACACATGTAGCTGCACCATTGCTATGACGAGTTTAGTAGGCGTTCTGCGTAAACACTAAGCTTGAATCACAAGAAAGGATATAGGCTACTTTTTAATTCGCGACGGCGTCTGCATCCGCGATAATCGACTTTCACGCGGACAAAATGTTAGTTAATCCATAATTTGGTGCCTTCCGCCATCTTTAGGTTTTATTTTATCACCGACTGTCTATGATGTCTTTACCGTGGAATAGAAAAAATTACGAATAATATTCAATAATGATGATGGGGATGGTGTGCATAGGTTAGGCAATTAGGCAATTTTTTTTTTTGTGATGTTGATTTTCAATTTACAACTATTTCGTGATGAGCGAGACGGGAGAGTCAACAAAATATAGTAGAAATCTGCGAACCCGCTGATTAATATTGTTGTTCAGTGTGGACTGTATATATTTTGAAAATAAAACAATTCTTCAGGCTTGATTATTTTCCCATTTATTCTTCTTAGCTCAGTATTAGTCAGATGCTATTTTCGATCTGAATTCAAGCGTTTTTTTTTTTTTTTTTTTTTTTCGGATTGGCATCTCGCAGGTCAACCTAGGAGGTTGTCGGCTGCTTAACCGGACTTTCCTGTGGTGCCTTAAAAATTATTATTTTTAGGGCCTCCAGCCAGGGCATAAAAGCTTACAAACTAAGCGACTACACGCTAAGGGCACCCCCTGTGGGGTACGAGCCTCGGCTTAGGGCGTCGCTGGGAGAGGACAGCAAAGGGACAGGCTGGATCGGATTTCCATTATTTAGGGACGAATTTAAAACTACAGGCTCAGCGGCGCGGGCTGGCACGAGCAAGGGTCGGGGAGGGGACGTACGGGGTCGTCGCGGCGGGCCTCGGCGGCGAGGACGGAATGACGGCGGTCTGTGTCTGTGTTTCTTAACTGTACTGGTGGCCTTATTGCTCTCCTGTAGGAGAGTAATAGCATCGTCAGGGTCGGTCAGAGTATGTCTCGGTCGTCGAGTCTTACTAATATGGGAGGGAGTGTACCGGGCGGCCGATACGATTAACGGGTTAGAGTGCTTCTCAGCAGTGTCGAAGAAGCGCTTGGCGGAGCGTTTCATGAACTGCTGGATGGTAGGTATTTTTAGATCGAGATGGAGGTTCTCGTTGCGAAGGTAAAAAGGGGCTCCTGTGATTCTTCGCAAGAAACGGTTTTGGAGGGTCTGCATCCTATGGAGACGGTATGGTTTCGCGTGTGCGAATACAGCACAGGCGTACGTCATGATGGGACGAATGCACGCCGTGTAAATGCGCAATTTGCACTTGAGTGACAATTTGCTGCGTGCATTCAACATGAAGTAGAGCCTACCGAGAGCGAAAGCGGCGCGCGAACGCACCGTCTTTATGTGCTCTCCGAAAGTAAGATGGTGGTCCAGAATCACACCTAGGTATTTGGCTTGCTTCTCCCAAGGGATAGGCTTACCGAACATGGTTATCGGACTGGGCAGAGAGGGGGACGAACGCGGTTTGGAAAAGAGTACTGCCCGACTCTTGATGGGGTTTACCTCGATTCTCCATTTCCGGAAATAAGCGCCTAAGGCTTTTGCCGCGGATTGGAGGGTACGAGCTATGCAGTCTGGGTTACGACCCGAGTAATAGATGGCCGTGTCGTCAGCGAATAGAGCCAACTGAGCCTTTTTATCTTTGGGGATGTCGCTGGTGAACAGCGTGAAAATGAGGGGGGATACTACGGAGCCCTGAGGGACGCCAGCGCGTATCGGGTGGGGTGAAGAGAGCGCACCCTCGATGCGATAGCGAAAGGTGCGATTCGACAAAAAGTCACGCAAGATGAGCACGAGACGATCTGGCACTCCGAGTTGGTAAAGCTTGTATAGTAAGCCGTTGTGCCAGACTTTGTCGAATGCTTTCGCTATGTCAAAGAAGAGTGCACCCGTCATCAAGCCACGCTGAAAACCAGCGCTTATGTGCTCGACGATGCGGTGGACTTGTTGGACGCAGCTGTGTTCGGTTCGAAAGCCAAACTGCTCGTCGGGAATGAGACTCTTTGCTTCGGCAAAGTCTTTGAGTCGCTTATAAATAAGCCTCTCGTAGATTTTGCCTAGAACATTGAGTAGACTAATGGGACGGTAACTGGTGGGATCAGACTTGGGTTTGCCTGGTTTCGGAATGCCGATAACGGTGGCCTCTTTCCATGCCTGAGGAAAAATGTTGTTGCTTAGAGCGCCATTGAAGATGGCGGTCATTAGCATTATGAGATGGGCGGGGAGGAGTTTGAACACCTTATTGGTGATACCGTCAGAGCCGGGGGCTTTCCGGGGTTTGAGCCTCTTGATAATATCGTGCACTTCGTTTGGAGTGACAGGAGGCAGAGGATAATCAGGGTCTTCAACGGGTGGGAGAGAGGCTCTACGTTCGACTTCGGCGTCGACCTCAGAAAGGTGAGCTTCGTCTACTGGTTGAGAGCTGGGGGTGCATTGAGACTCTAGGCTGTCGGCTAGACATTCAGCCTTTTCATCGTTGTCGAAGGCGACGCTACTGTCGGAACGAATGAGAGGGGGCATGGAGGCCTCGTTAGAAGAACGGAGCTTCCTCTGGAGTTCCCAGAAGGCTAGGTGGGTGGGCTCGAGTTCACTAAGTGTCTTGTCCCAGCGGCTGGAGCGCAGCTCCTCGATGCGTTTCTTTACAGCACGCTGTAAAGAGCGCATGTGAGCCTTGTTCGCATCGCAGGGGAAGGCACTGTACGCACGGACGGCCGCGTTTTTCTCGGTCAACAGATCACGCACATCGTCAGGCAGTTTCCAGCGATGATCGCTCATCGCCGGAACCTCCCTTGAACAATCGTTCAAGACGGATTGTACATGATTTGTGAACGAGTCGATCGCGCCCGTCGTGTCCGCGACTGTCACCAAGTGGTCGGGGATAGCGTCCAAGTGAGGCGACGTGGTGGATTGTAGGCTTTCGCTTACTTTCCTCCAGTCGGTAATAATTTGGGTCGGAGGGGGCTGGCTAGGGTCAGAAGGACCTGAACGGGGAGCTAGTTCTAATATCACTGGACGATGGTCGGAATTAAGCTCGTGTAGCGTCTCTATAGATTGCAAACGGAGGTTCACATTCTTGAGCAGCGCTATATCGAGGATGTCGGGAAGATGGTTGGGATCGTGGGGGAAATGAGTGGGAGTCATCGGGGCGATGACGTCGAAGTTCAGTTGAGAACAGAGGTTAAACACGATCCTACCTCTGGAAGAGGTCCTGTTACTATTCCAGGAGGGATGTTTGGCATTGAGATCGCCCGCCAGTAAGACGGAGTCACCCAGGCCAAGAAGAGCAGAAAGGTCATCCTTGAGGAGGATAGGATCATCCTCCGATGGTGATGGAGGGACGTATGCTGATATAATAGTTAACGGCTGATGACCGGTCATGCCGAGCCGACAGACAGAGACCTCGAGGCGAGCGAGGGGAGGAGGGTCCATAGGAATGCAGTACAGAGCCTTTCTATAGTATATTAGGGTACCGCCCTTGTGACAACGAGACCTATCATTGCGAACTATACGGTAGTTGGCAATATTCGGGTCACGATGATGGGGCTTAAGAAAGGTCTCCTGTATGAGAAGGATATCAAGTTGATGGTCGCGGAGGAAATTGGCGATCTCATCACGTTGGTTAGTAATGCCATTGGCGTTAAAGAATCCTAACTTAAGGGATCGGGGTTTATTAGTACACGGCCTTTCCTTATCCATTGGATTAGCAAGGGTAAAGTTTATCTAGGGCTTGCGTAATCTCCGGATACGCTTTGAACACCTTAAGGATGTCGCTAATATTTGCTTTACACGCGAGTATATCCCTAGCCATAGCTTCAGCAGCGGGGTTGCGGTAAATTTGGTAGGCGAGGTTGATGACTTCGCCTATCCTCTCGGTAGGGAGAGATGCAGGTACGCGGGAGGCTGAGGGCGCGGTTGAAACGGCGGGGGCGGCCTTAGATGGGGCGAGGGCGGCCTTAGGAGCGGCGGTGGCGGCTTTAGGAGCGGCGGGGGCGACCTTAGGTAGGGGGGGCGTGGTCGCGGAGGCTAGGTTCGGCTCGGGGACTGGCGAATCCATCAGCGCTGGCATGGGCAGAGATTGGGAGGGCCTCAATGCAGGGAACGCTCTCTGATGATTCAGCGAGTTCCATGGGGAGGGCCTCTGAGGGCTGAGACGCTCGGGCATCTCTGAGGAGGGAATCCTAACAGAGGGGCTTTCCCTTTGTTGACGAGCGTTCGCACGCTTGGTCAACTTGGGAGAAGAGGATTTTGGGGCTTTGGGGCAGCCGCGGTAATTGGCGGGGTGACCTGATTGTCCGCATAGCACACAGCTGGGAGGTTCTGTGCACAGATTGCGGTCTTTCGGACGGGGACAGTCAGCAGTTGCGTGCTCACCCAGACACTTGACGCATCTAGGGGTCGCGTAGCAATTGCGTTGGGCGTGACCGTAAAGTTGGCAGCGGTGACACTGTCCAACCGTATCGGATTTATAAGGCCTCTCGATAGAGATGCCCGACAAGTGACATACCGACTTTACTTTAAAGATCGGATGGTGGCCGTCGGTGTGATCGCACACGACAAGAACCAAGTCGTATGCAATCGCACCCCTAGCTTTATGCAGACGATGCACAGCGGATACTGGGACATTTTGCGACTGAAGGTCGGCGAGAATCTCTTCCGTTGAGATTTCTTTGGGGAC
Organism: Charanyca ferruginea; assembly: GCA_947361185.1. NCBI lineage: Eukaryota > Metazoa > Arthropoda > Insecta > Lepidoptera > Noctuidae > Charanyca > Charanyca ferruginea. The sequence continues at coordinate 16,785,452 of OX376056.1, read as the reverse complement.
GCGTCGGATTACCACACGGGTGGGTTTATCATCGGGCAGGGAATAAGTGTGGAACGAAATGTTCCTCACTTTTAACAGGGATGTAAGTTCCCTGTGGTCGTTCACCGTGGGAACTTGAACTTTGATACCCTGTTGGGTCGAGCGCGCGTTTGTGTATTTGATCTTACGATCGTTACACAATTTGGACACGTCGGTCCACTTCGCCTTGTCCTGGATGAACAAGGGAGGCGGGGCGGGGAGTTTCTTTTTTGAAACCGAAGGATTGGGGGCAGCAGTGGACATGGGACTAGCGGGACGGCTGCCCTCTGGACGAGAGGTAGCTGAGACGGAGGGGGCCGAAACCGAGGGGGTGGAGGAGGGGGTGGGCGCGGCTACGGCTTTCTTGGCCTTGGTGGCCTGAGAGGGACTCTTACCCTTCTTTCTCTTGCCTCCCGGACCGACAAGATGGTAGTCGTCGTCCGAGGACGCGGAGGCAGAGTGGGCTTCCTCAGAGTCGGAGTGAGATGGCTCAGAGACAGGGACAGAGGTATCCATTGTTTCTGAGAAACATGGCGACGCAGAGCGCAGCTGCGTGGGAACAATGGTCGCGGGAACAATGGGCTTGGAAACAATGGGTTCGGAAACAATAGGTGTTTCCGCGTACGGGCTTGTTGTCTTAATTGACAATAGGGACGGGATTTGCGGTGGCATAGAGGATGCCGCCACAGGTGTGCCTTCGTTGGCGTTATCGGGGGAAAAGGGGCTATCTAATATGTCACTGAAGTCAGCGACGCTAGCTTCGGCTGCTTTTCGGGACGCGGACGAGTTCTCTAGCCATGTGTCCAGATCGGCATGGAACTTGGCGCTTTGCCATAAGCGGGCCTTGACGTACGCTAATATATCAGCGTCCGACATGGTCGGAGGGAGAGTTAAGTTGGGGAGGGAATTTTGGGAGATTTAACTCTCCGGGAAGCCTAAATTATACCTAACACCTAACTCTAACTCCCCGGGTGGAGTGGCCCGGGGATGTGTAACCCTCCCTGTCGGGTGTAGACAGGGAGGTGAGTACCTATTGGTGAGCCCTAAGCTTGTAAACCCGTCGCCAGTCTTATTGTGCGAACGGGGCCCTAGCCAGTCTAGTGCGAAGGGTGTAGACACGCCCAACCGACACTAGGTGTGTAGCTGTGGAAGGAAACCAGAGACTAGGTTCGACTAGGAGACCCCCCAAGGCCGAAACACTAGCTCCCGACTCCAATTGACTGCCTCGCCCTGAAGGGGTTTGGCGGGTGTGATTGGGGCAACACCCACTCGGCTTCGTTGGCACCGTAAGGTATCCACCGAGTACCACGAAACTGTGGTTTTGCCCTGAAGGGGCCAAGTGAAGCTACACGACTGACTCTGTTTAAAGGAATATGAATTTCAGCCGTCGCCTTGAAAAAGGCAACTTTTGAACAGTTGGTTGCAGTCGGCTGACTACAGGAATCGTTGCGGCGGGCGCAGCGAGAGCAGGTGACGAGCGTAGCGGCAGAGCGTGGAGCGAAGCGGCGACACGTCCGTGCGCGGCGAGCGTCGAGCGAAGAGTCCTGAATTCAAGCGGACCTAGTGCCCTTTTATATAGACGGCTACCTGGGTGCAAGTAGTGGCGGGGGTAAACAATGAAAATCTCGACCGACCACTCGATCGCTTACTTTGCGCCCAAATGGCCTTGAAACTATGTACAATTCGTAATTATTATTATTACCTATTTATCTATCCTACTTAATTATATAATACAACATGGTTTGTACCTATAATGCTTACACTAAACCTATCAAACTTAACGCTACATCTTATTCTTATTCAAATATGTTTATAATATGATTTTATTATTTACAGTTAGCGTCTATTACAGTTTAGGTCGGCGTCCGTAACAGTTCTCCCCCCGGCGAAGCCTGCGCAGCCTCTTCTTTCTTCGTCAGGACGACGAGCTTGCTCACTGGGCGTCGGAAGATGCCGGTTCTGGTCCGCACCTCGACGACTCGAATGCTGCCGTCGGTTCCCGGATGCGTGCGCTCGACGACCCCCATAGGCCAGGTGTTCCGGGGCAGTGTGCTGTCGACCACGACGACCACGTCGCCTACTTGCAGCGGCCACGCGTCGTTCTTCGGCTCGCCGCGGGGTACCAGTGTGGGCAGGTATTCTCGTAGCCAGCGCTGCCAGAAGCAGTCGGCAAGCGCTTGGCTAGCTCGCCATGTTCGTCGGTCGGCTTCGTCGCATGGTCCCGTTGCTGGTAGGCCGTTCGAAGACCCCAATAAGAAGTGGTTGGGAGTTAGGGCCTCAGGGTCGTTGGGGTCCACGCTGACGTGGGTCAAGGGTCGTGCATTGATGCAGAACTCAGCTTCGGCGAGGAGCGTGCTGAGTACTTCTTCTGAAGGCGCCTTCTCTTGTAGGGTTACTTTAAGGGCGGCTTTTACGGAGCGCACCATTCTCTCCCACGCGCCGCCTTGATTGGGCGCGCCAGGAGGTATAAAGCGCCATTCCACTCTTTGTTGTAGCCCCACATCCTTCAGGGCAGGCAGCCATTCAGTGTAGGCGGTGCGGAGCTCTTGATCAGCCCCGCGGAAGTTGGTCGCATTATCAGAATATATTAATCGCGGCCATCCCCTTCGTGCAGCCATTCTTCTTAGTGCCATGATCGCAGAGTCTGTCGATAGGGATGCGACGAGCTCTATGTGCACAGCGCGGGAGGTGAGGCACGTAAATAGCGCTCCCCACCTTTTCTCTCGGCGACGGCCCACCTTAACGGTCATGGGGCCGAAATAATCCACCCCACAGTTGGTGAACGGGCGGTGGAAAGGGTCGAGGCGGGCGTGCGGCAGGTCCCCCGTGGCTGGCGTCCGTGGTGTCCCCTTCAACTTCTTGCAGAAGGCGCAGTCTCTCTCGATCGTGCGCACAGTGGGTCGTAGATGTATGATCCAATAGCGCTGCCGTAGATCATTTGTCACGCGCTCCCTGTTGGCGAGGCCCGCAGCGCAGTGTTCACGTAGCACTATCAGTCTAGTTAGCGCATGTCGACCGTCCATGATGATGGGTCGCTTTGTCTCTGTCGGTGCCGAGGAAGCCTCGATCCGTCCTCGTACTTTGAGGAGCCCGTTTTCTATTACAGGGTCCAGTCTGTATAGCCTGCTCGTCTTAGTTAGGGGGCGAGCTGACTTGATCTTCTCTATTTCTTCTTTGAAACTTTCTTCTTGCGCGCGTCGGATAAGTTCTGTCTCGGCGCGCTGGATGTGTCGATGCTCCATGCTCACGGCCTTACGTCGGCAGATGTCTATGAAGGCGAGCGCTCGTGCAGTGGCCCTCACCAGGACTTCATATTTCGAGAAGCGGGCCGGGTCTGGTAGCCAGCTATCTCGTCCTGGTTCTTGCGTCACGTGTAGGACCTCCTCCTCGTCTTCTTCTTCCGTTGTCGACATCATGGGCCATTGTTCTTCTGGCAGATGTAAGAAGCTAGGCCCCTGGAACCATCGGTCCGCTGTGCTCAGTGGAGTGTCGGTGAGCCTCGTCGCGTCGTCGGCCACATTCACTTCCGTGGGCAGCCATCGCCATTCTTCCTTCTGGGTTAGCTCGGCGATCTCACCCAGCCTGTGTGCGACGAACGGTGTGAAGCGTCGCATGTCGTGACGTATCCAATGTATTACAGTGGATGAGTCGGTCCAGTAGGTCGTTTGGTTGATCTTGACTCGATGTTCCCTTTTTATAGTGTCGGCGAGTCTTGCTCCGATGACGGCCGCCTGGAGTTCTAGTCGCGGTATTGTCTGTGCTCGTCTCGGTGCTACCTTGGCCTTGGCGGCCACCAACACCACGCCGATACTTCCGTCGTTGTTTATGATTCGCCAGTAGGCCACGGTCGCGTAGGCTTGTTCGCTGGCGTCGCATAATATATGTAGATCGACACGTTCAGTCAACAGCAAAAGTAGATGATCAAAATCAGAAATTCAATACTAATTTACTAACACTAATTTATATAATTTATTAGTAGTTTATTTATTAAAAGTATGTGATTGTCACACACATACTTTTGAATCACTTCGACGCCACATAGTTCTGACGCGAACTCCGTTCATTAGTATTGAATTTCTGATTTTGATCATCTACTTTTGCTGTTGACTGTTCATACTTCTGTGTTAGGTAACATCGCGGCAATCGTAGCTGAGCCAGTCCGGTCAGCCAGCCAGGACGCAAAGAGCTCGTTTTCTTCTGCTGGAATCTGTTCGTCCCATGCGGTCTGGAGGCGCCATAAACTTTGTAGTATTATCTTGGATCGTATCGTGTAGTGGCTCAGCAGTCCTAACGGGTCATAGATGGACATGACTGCACTAAGGGCTTCTCGTTTGGTCGGTGCACGGGCTCTGGTTCGTACTTCGGTTGGCACTCTGTTCATGGACGTGTTGAACCCCAACTCATCTCGTTCTGCGTTCCAATATAGCCCGAGTATTTTACTCTCGGGCTGTTCTCCCCCCAGTTGCGTGGGAGAGGTGGCATGTAGTTCGGTGGGTACGTCTCGTAGCACTGTTCGTTCGTTCGAGCTCCATCCTCGTAGCGTGAACCCCGCGTGCGCGTGCACCACTCTTGTTTCTTCTATCACCTTTCGTGCTTCTTCTGGGTTATCGTAGCTGGCTACTAGGTCATCCATGTAATGGTTTTCCTTGATCGCTTCTAGGGCTCGCGGGAACTCTTGCCCATGTACGTCCGCGTTGAGGTTCCGGACGTAGTGGGCCATAAACGGAGAGCTTGCTGCGCCGAAAATCATGCTCGTCATTTTATATTTTGCAGGAGGCGCTTCTCTTTCGTTGCCTCGCCATAGAAACTGCTGGGCTGGTTGATCTTCTGGTCTTATTTTTATGCGGAGAAACATCTCTTGTATGTCGGCCGTTATCGCGATCGCTCTTTCCCGGAATCTGAAGAGTATTCCAGGTAGCGCCAGCAGCATGTCCGGGCCTTCCAGCAGCGCGTCGTTGAGGCACACCCCGTTGCTTCGTGCGGCTGCGTCGAATACTAGCCTACACTTGCCGGGTTTGTTAGGATTCTTCACGGCAAAGTGTGGCAAGTACCAGCAGACCGGACTTGTTTGTTCCGAGCCGCCGCACAGTGTCGCGTACCCTTTCTCAAGCAGGTTGTTGATCTGCCTGGAGTATTCCTCAGCGAACTCTGGATCGGCGTCCATCTTCTGTTCTATCTTCTTGAGACGGCGGAGTGCTTGGCTGTAGCTTGGTGGCATGATAATGTTATCTTGTCGCCACGGTAGGCCCACCTCGTAGCCTTCATTGATTCTCTTCGCTGTTGTCTCGACGATCTTGATGGCGCGTTGGTCCGCTTCGTTCACTCGCGGCTTGCCGTGGATGCTGAGTGCTTCTATTTTGAAGTGAGCCTCGACCAAGTTGTGGAGCTCCTGGTTGCTCACGTTCGATGATCGGTCGGGCTCGTAGAGATGTAGCACCTTGCCTTCTTGCATGATGGTGCTGCGCGGTGCGGTTCCATGCACCACCCATCCTAATTGAGTTCTTGAAGCGGCCGGCTCGTTCGGGCCGCCGATTCGTAGTTCACGGGAGACGATGCACTCCCAATGATCGGTTCCTACTAGGAGCCCGGGGCGCGCGCGTTCGTAGCACACCTCGTTCCTAGGTAGGTCTTTCAGGTGCTCATATTCTAGCAGGTTTTCAGGGATGGCTTGCTGGTAAAGTTGAAGGTTCTTCATGGTCCTCGCTCTGACCTTGTAAGCTTCCTTTTCTTTGGCCCCCCTGACCTTGATTGTCACAAGCTGGCTCTCTGTTTCATCTTGCGACATGTTGACACCGTTTAAGCGCAGTGTCTGCGATGGTCCCTCCGCCCCGATGCTGGATGCCAACTCCTGGTCCACGAGTGTAATGGTTGCACCCTCGTCTAGGAGTGCGCAGGTCGACACCTCCCCCCGCGGTCCGGACACGATGACAGGACACATCTTCAACATGACTGTTCGCGGGCCGGCGGCTGGACGGGCAGCCACGGACAGGACTGCTTCCTCTTTAGGTTGTTCGGCTTCCTTTGCGACTTCAGTCTTCTCGTCGTGTTCTTGATGTAAAGTCTCGTGATGCGGGCGGCGGCATTGATTCACGCCGCACGGCTTTGCTTTACAGTTCATGCGCCTATGTTGTTTATGAGCGCATTTGAAGCAAATCTTCTTTTCTTTCAGGAAACTCCATCGTTCATTCACGGCGAGTGCCTTGTATTTTGGGCACTGTGTTAGTGCGTGGGCTTGTCCACACTTGGGGCATTTTTCAATTTCTTCCTCCGCTCCCCCGGTCGTAGTGAAAACGCTCGCCTTTTTCTTTAGTATCACGGCGGGTCGGGTTTCTTTCTTCGTAGTTAGTTGCAGCGCCTGTGGCCGGGGCGTATGTGTATCTCAGCGCCCGGTCAGCTTCTCTCATCAGGAACCGTGACATCACGACGATTTCTGGGTCTGCCGTCCCTTCGTGTTCATATGCGTAGTCACACCAGCGGGATCGTAGATGCGGGCTGAGCTTGTCTAGTACTTCTCGTGTCATCAATGGATTGAATAGGTATCCCCTTCGATCGATGGTTTTCAGGACACAGATGATGTTCTGTAGTTTGATAGCGATGCTATTAAGCTCTGTTGCTGACGTACCCGGCTTCGGCAGCTTCTTTAGATCTTCCAGCGCTCGATCAATGATGACTTCTGGTCTTCCAAAACATTGCTCCAGAGTCTTCATAATCACATCAGGTTCGGTGGCTGTGTGCAGAAGAGCGGCCACGGCGTCCCTTGCTTCCCCTTTGAGGCAGCTTCTCAGTCTTTGTATGTTCTCGGCCGCTGAGATCTGGTACATGCTTGTTGTGTCTCGTACCGCTGCCTTGAATGGCAGCCACTCGTTGGCTGCGCCGGAAAACGTAGGTAAGTCGATATGCCTGGGTCTGGGTCTGGCCATCTTCTCGAGGGTTGCCGCCAAATGTTCGATGCTGTTTCTTGCTCGTGTCGGGGTTGGCGATCTCGCCCCCGATGCTTCGAATCGTATTTGCTTCGGTTCTTCCCTGGGCCCCTCCTCCCCCCGTGGGTTGAGGGGGTTGGTTCTCAACCACTCGTCCACCTTTCGATGGGGTTCTTCACGGGGAGGGCCAGGTTCTTGATCATCGTGTACGCTTTCTTCGTCGTTAATCACTGACACTTCAACTGCCAGCCTCTTCTTGATCAACTCTTGTTCCAGTTCCAACTCTTTTCTTTGAATGGCTGCCAACTTCTTGGCTGCTTCCAGTTCCGCCATCCGTAGTCTAGTTGTGACGCTCGTTGTCGATCGCATTGACCTGGCCGGTGATCCCATTCTTCGTCGGGTCACATTGGTCGTCGTTGCTTGAAGTCCAGAAGGCCCCGCCGCCGTACTGGTGTCCGCTATCTTTGAAAATGGCGACGCCGGTGGGTCGAGTGAGAATCTTCGTGTTCTTTCGCGTTCGATTTGTTCAGTTTCCCTGCGGCGCATCTCTTGTTCCTGGGCACGCCGCGCCTCTTGTTCTTGGATGCGTCGCTGTTCCTCAATCTCCGCTACGTCCCCTTGGCTTCGAGTGACAACCATTTTCTTATGCGTGTTCGTGTCGTCGCGTACCAGGCCGCACGTTCAGTTTGCAGCGTTCAACGCGCACCGGACAGCACGTTCAGTTTGCTGTGTTCGACCACGCGTTCAGGTTGGTACCTCTTCTGATCGGTATTTCTCGGCACCATCATCATATTCATCGGCACGGTGAATAATCCCCTTGGCTTGATATCCCTGTTGAAACCCGTCGGCTTGGTTCGGTGAGTCGTTCAGGTCGAAACAGGTCTTGCTTGATGGCCGTGTTCGTTCTTCAGAGCTTCGTACTTCGTCTGGAGTTCAGTAGGCCAGGTTGCCGCAGGATCTTCGATCTTCTATCCGGCTTCGGAAGGACCAAACTGTTCAGTGTGGACTGTATATATTTTGAAAATAAAACAATTCTTCAGGCTTGATTATTTTCCCATTTATTCTTCTTAGCTCAGTATTAGTCAGTTGCTATTTTCGATCTGAATTCAAGCGTTTTTTTTTTTTTTTTTTTGATATGACCACTCGCAGCGCAACAACTCTCTGAGGTTGATGCTGCTTAACCGGACAATCCTGTGGTGGCCGAAAATTACTTTAAGGCCCCCAGCCAGGGCTTACAAACTAAGGATATTTATTAAATGAACAGACACTAAGGGCACCCCCTGCGGGGTTCGAACCTAGGCTTAGTGCGTCATTAAGGGGACAGCAATGGTCAGGCTGAGTCGAAATTATTTAGGGGAATTTAAAGCTACAGGCTCAGCGGCGCGGGCTGGCTCGTCGAGCAAGAGTCGGGCTGTGATATTACGGGGGGTCGCGGAGGGCCTCGGCGGCGGGGCCGGAGTCGCGGTCGGTATTTGTTTTTGTACTTACTACGGATCGTACTGGTTTCCCTACTACTCTCTTGGATGAGGGTGATGGGATCATCGGGTTCGATGAGGGTATGCCTTGGACGGCGAATCTTCGATATTAGTGATGGGACGTACCGGGATGCCGAAGAAATTAGGGGGTTGGGGTGTTTCTCGGCTGAGTCAAAGAAACGCTTGGTAAGACGTTTCATGCACTGTTTGATAGTGGGGATTTTCAGGTCGACATGTAGTCGTTCGTTCCTAATGTACCACGGGGCGCCCGTGGCATTTCGGAGAAATCGGTTTTGAAGGGTCTGCATCCTATGTAGGTGGTGGGGCTTGGCGTGTGCGAACACGGGGCAAGCGTAGGTCAGGATGGGCCTAATGCACGCGGTGTAAATACGCAATTTGCACTTAAGTGACAATTTGCTGCGCGCATTCAGCACAGAGTGGAGCCTGCCGAGGGCGAAAGCGGCGCGCGAACGTACCGTCTTTATGTGCTCCCCGAAGGATAATCTCCGGTCTAGGATGACCCCCAAGTATTTAGCTTGCTTCTCCCAAGGGATCGGCTTGCCGAACAAGGTGATCGGGCTAGGAGAGGGGGGGAGGCGGACTCTGGGTCTTGTGAAATTGACCGCCTGACTCTTGTCGGGATTGACTTCTATTCTCCATTTCCGGGACCAATCGCCAAATGCGGTTGCGGATTTTTGGAGGGTGCGGGCGATAATGTTTGGACTCAGACCCGAATAGTATATGGCGGTGTCGTCAGCAAAAAGGGCTAACTGCGCCGTTCTACTTTTCGGGATGTCGCTAGTGTATAGCGTGAAGGCTAAGGGGGATATCACGGAGCCCTGGGGGACTCCTGCACGTATCGGGTGCGGGGTAGAAAGCGCACCATCAATGCGGTATTGAAAGGTGCGGTTCGACAGAAAGTCTCGAAGAATGAGAACGAGACGGTCTGGCACACCGAGCCGATATAGCTTGTATATCAGCCCGTTGTGCCATACCTTGTCAAATGCTTTCTCAATATCGAAGAACAGGGCGCCAGTCATCAGGCCGCGCTGGCGACGGTCGCTGATATGTTCGACTATACGATGCACCTGTTGGACACAAGAGTGTCTGGACCTAAATCCGAACTGCTCTATAGGAATTAAGCTCTTTGCCTCGGCAAAATCTTTGAGTCGCTTATAAATAAGTTTCTCATAGATCTTACCCATGACATTGAGGAGACTTATAGGGCGATAACTGCTAGGGGAGGATTTAGGTTTGCCCGGTTTGGGAATACCGATGACGGTAGCCTGCTTCCACGATTGTGGGAACATATTGTTCGAAAGAGCGCTATTGAAGATAGCGGTCATTAACAAAATCAGGGCGGGGGGGAAGAGTTTGAACACCTTATTGGTGATTCCGTCTGAGCCAGGGGCCTTCCGAGGTTTGAGACCCCTTATGATCTCCTCCACCTCGTCAGGAGTGACGGGGGGCAGGGGATCATCCGGGTCCTCTACGGGAGGGAGTGAGGATCTGCGTTCGACTTCAGCGTCCACTTCAGCTAGGTGGGCTGGGTCTACTGGCTGGGTGCTTGGGGAGCATTGGGACTCTAGGCTGTCGGCCAGACATTCTGCTTTGGCGTCGTCGTCGAAGGCGACGCTATTATCGGGTCGGATAAGGGGGGGCATGGAGGTGGTGGTGGTGGTGAATTCAAGCGGACCTAGTGCCCTTTTATATAGACGGCTACCTGGGTGCAAGTAGTGGCGGGGGTAAACAATGAAAATCTCGACCGACCACTCGATCGCTTACTTTGCGCCCAAATGGCCTTGAAACTATGTACAATTCGTAATTATTATTATTACCTATTTATCTATCCTACTTAATTATATAATACAACATGGTTTGTACCTATAATGCTTACACTAAACCTATCAAACTTAACGCTACATCTTATTCTTATTCAAATATGTTTATAATATGATTTTATTATTTACAGTTAGCGTCTATTACAGTTTAGGTCGGCGTCCGTAACAATTGTAATAACATTTAATTTTATTTTTTGGTCCGGTTTTTATTTTATCACTATTTTTTGCCGGTGTGATTTTTTGAACAGATCCTAATTTTTTTGATAATAGTGAAGTGATGGTGAATCCGATTCCTATTTTATCATAGTCATTTTTGTCAGTTTTTAAATCATATAATAATATTCTATAGGTATGCTAGTTGCTAACAAAATTTAGTAGTATTGTAACAAAAAATATAGACCTTTGTTTTGTCTGAATAACATTAATTAGTATCAGAAGTTAACTTTCTTCACTACCGCTGTTATATCTTAAAATATGATTCGTCCACACAACATTGACCTTAAGACCTCTAAATGTTCTTCGAACAACAACAAGTCAGCTTCCTAGTCATGAAGCCATGTATTGTCAAAATGGCTCATTATTATCTATTATTTATCAAGACCACAATGGGTACTTAAGACACCTACGTTAAGACGCAATAACTACCGATGGTGACGAAGACATAAGGATGAAAATTAAGGCACCGTTTCTGATTGCAAATGGATTCGATTAACTTATCCTGTTATAAATCTCAGGTGTTTAAACGTAAGAGGATGTTTGGTACCTATCTAATTTTTGACTGTCAAAGTCAAGGTCAAAATTAAAAGTCAAAATGTACAAATGCAACAGGATCTTTGGTATTTATAACCATTGGGTTATTGGTTTTTTGACAGCTGCCTTAGAATGAAATTATTCCCGATTACCTTAAGTTAACTTAAAAATGCGTTATAAAATAAATATATATAAACTGTCTTATCTTGTTGGATTATCTTATTTATGACCTCTTACGGACATTATAATACAGTTATGTGTATCAGTTTTTACAAAAATCCTAAATATTGTTCGCTAGTTGTCAAAAAAGTTGCTGTCAAAAAACGATTAAGCCAGTGGACAGAGTGTAATCGTTGACTGTCAACACACCTCGGACACTTCATACAAAACTTGCAAAATAATTACCTATTACTACTACAAAACCAAATGACGTCTGTACACGTGCAAATGTGTGCGTGAATTTTAGTAGGGTTGAATCAGTTGGATGTCGTGGCGTACAAAATGGCGCGAAATGTGCAGCGCTTTGCGTCGGGTGAACCGAACGACGACGGAACTACCCGAACGTTTCGAGCATTATTATTCAGAAGTGACCTTGTCCGAGCGTTCAATTATTTATTTCTTAAAGAAATAAAATAAATGATATTTGATTTTGAATACTCGGATTTGTAATGACATAAACGTAATATTATAATATTTATTATGTAAAGAGGTTTATTTATTCATCAATAATGGTAAATTAAGGTACCTACCTACCTAATTACAAAATATGGAATTCACGATCGCCCCGTACCATTACGCAGCAACGCAATTTTTTTTTTTCATTTATTTCGGAACCCGTCCATGTCCATACCTACATGTTAAGTTCAAAAGTATTAAAAATAAAAATTAAGAATTAATTAAAATATTACAATAATAATAATTACAATGGGGCGACGCGACGCGTAGGCTACTACTTTTCAATTCAAAGAATGAATAGAACGTGAAAGAAAGGGACATAAGTACATAACTAAGAAAATAAAGAGAGAGAGCAATATTAATAGCTGGTAATGTTGATACGTTATTATTACGGAAGTTTTAATTGTAATATTATAAAACGACGAAAACTTGGAAAATAAATGAATCATCGAGATTAAAACTAATAAATAAAACTTAAAACAAAATAAATCGCAAAATTGTGTGTTTGTGTCAGCAGTACCTACAGCGCTGCAATTCTTACGATTTTGAGCGCCTTGGCTAAAGAGTCGGCGGTTAGCCCCACCTAGTGCGGGGTGACGGTGCGGTATCTGATGTAGCGCGGGGAAGGGAGTGTCCCTTCTGTACGTAGTACTATTAAGTATTCTGTGCTGTCAAGTCAAAGTCAAAACGTTTATTGCGAACTAAGGCGATGCGCGCACTGCGAATTTTAATCGTTGCGAATAATAATCGTCAATCTGTGAACTACAGAAATGTACATAAACTACAATCCGCGCACTGCGAAAATAAATCTTTTGCGATTTTCCCTTTATTTCAATCGATTTCATTTCGCATTTTTAAAATCGCAACTATTAAAATTCGCAGTGCGCGCATAGCCTAAGTGTACAATGTGTGTGTATGTTATTAAACAGATGGACTTTAAATTCTCTATCGATCTATTTTTAGGGACCAACTTTTTAGTATGAAAAAGAAATCTATTCCATTCATGAGATTGAACTTGTTTGAAGATTTATTAATAACATAATTAATAGTAGTTCAAGATCCTACATTTGCCAGACCTTCGTCATTGGCATGACTTAAATTTTGAGGACAGACTGAGGAATATGTCGTTTTGAAGGTATCCGTATCTACTTGTAGTAGAATGCTCGATTTTTTGCTTTGAATCGATCTTTTAGATTGTAATGGATCGTTACCACGAGAATCGATTCACGATTTTAATGGTTTTGCATTGAATCGACCTCATTCGATCTCGAAAGATCGTATGGTAATTTTATAAAAATAATGGAAAGCACAGTATGCATGAAAAATTGTTTGTTTTACCATAATATACTAATGCAAAGTGTACCACGGACGTGGCATCAAATCCCTCAAATACTCAGAAATTAAAACAAATACTTGCCTATGAAATTCTTTCACAGAAAGTCGTAATAGATTATTCAGTGAGTATACATTACTCCGGGAAAATCCGGAAGTCGAGCAGCAGCGGTTTCCGTGTGCTTAACAACTTCACTGCGATCCCCACGAGGCCTGCCAAGCGTGGGGATTATGGCAACCCCCCCCCCCCTTATGGGGGAGGCCTTTGTTCAACAGTCTTTAGGCTTATGTTGATACATTACTATTTTTGAAAAGCATAAATAAAACATGTTTTACTTTATAGATTCCAAATTCAAAGTACTTTCAGCTTGAGAAAACAGGCGTTCAAGGCAGTGTGCCTAGTGGTCCAAGTTAGGGCAAGCCCGAGCGATGAGATAATGATTTAATACCACTTAGAGATATTTTATTTTTTTGCTTTCTGTTTTTTTTTTTAATGTGTCGCGTTATTGATTGCAAGCCTGGCTTTTGAGCTTAACTGAAAGGCACACCACTGGTTCAAGGTACCGATATTATACCCAACAATAAAAAAAAAACTTGAGAGGTGTCAAGGGACACCCGGATGGAACGAAGTTCCTTTCGATTAATTAGTGAAGGAATTGTAATAAAATTTTATTTTTTTTAAGTTATAATAATATTTTTATTATTATTAACAAATATAATGTAATTAAAAGACAATTTAATTAAACGTGCCCGTTTATGTATCGAGCGAAATGGACTCCATATTGAGCAGTTGCTTCGATACAGGGAAGTGTAAATTTTATAGGTACCTAATAGGTAAGTTTTTTAATTAAGCCAAAGTTGATTAAAACTGTGTTTGTGAATAGCTCTAATTTATTTAAATAGGTTACCTATAGCACCTATAGGTACCTACGCCTGCCTGCCTTTCTTTTTCTAGCAAAAGAGTACCTACTCACTTACCTACTTACAACTACAAATAATTCGCCAATGATAAAAGTAAGTGCCACTACCTACCTAGGTACCCACCTAAGCTCCCACTGGCTTAATTTAAACCAAAACATTTTAATCAAATAAAAAAAAATATTATTGTCGCTAGTAAAACCTAGAGAAAAGTACTCTGTGACCTAGAGCGATAAGGTGCAGTGGTTACCTACTGACGACCGCGACCGATAGAAAGCTCATGATTACCAAACCCAAACTTTCAATAGGTACCTACTAAACAAAACATAGAAGTAGGTACAGTAACTACCTACCTACCTAACCTACGTATTCTAGACTTAAAATTTACACTCGTTTTCACAATCCACACAGTCTCACAGTGAAAGGTGGACTTATCTCGTAGGTCGTTATCATCGGAATTATCACGCAATGATAATTCCGATGTCATTGAGGTAGGTACCGCCACTATTTGACTATTTGAGCGAATAAACTTAGGTACTAAACATATCGCCGTAGGTCTGTACCTAGTTCAAAGAGTTCGCCGCGCCGCCTTTAAATACATAAACATATTCTACGAAAAGCGAATTCGGACTTTATTTTGTAAACGTAAACGGTTAAAAATTGAAATTTTACCAAAGTAGGTATGATAAAATTATTCTGAGAAACGTATAGGCTGGTGCCCGACCGGACAATAGGAGCTATGTGCAACCGAATTTCACGGTTAATGTGTAAAAATAAGGTTTTAATTCGCTCCAATATTTTCATAGAAAAGCCGCCATTCAACTAATAATGAACTCTATTTGACAGTTCCAACGATTCAATTTTTCTGTTCGAATTGTCTGCGTTTGTGAAGTAATAAAAATAGCAAAAAAGTGTCGTGACAACTTTTCGTAAGATTTTCCGTCTAGCCCCCTTTCACAACGCGCGATAAGGAACTTCGTTCCAATAAACAAAAAATTATCACGATATCACCAACCTTTACATTTTAAACATTACCACTTTTAATATTTTGATTGATGTAACTGGAAACTAATCTCATTCTATACAATAGCCAAGTAATCTTACTTTTTTGTAGTTCGTACGGTACGTTTCGGTTGGCGTTTAGGTTTTAGTTGATACCATTTTTTATTACGATCTTAGAGACATACGATTTGATCTGGACGAAGATCGCATCCCGTTGAATTGATTCAAAAAATCGGTAGATCGTATGGCCATGAATCGATCCTCTGGAAGATAGATTCAAATCGGGCATCCCTAACTTGTAGCTTCTATACTCTTTTCAAGCTATTTTAACTATGCTAATATGACGTATGTCTCGCGACTATGGGATCTCAGACTATAGCATTCAGGCAGTTTAAAATGTAAATATAGTCGGGCCTTATACATTATACGTCATGGATTTAAAGAAATCAATGCTAATATGACGTAGGTTTCGCGACTCTAGTATCTCAGACTATAGCATTAAGGTAGTTTATTAAATAAAGTCTTGCCTTATGCATATACGTCACCGATTCATAAAATTAAGACAACATTATTATGACACTAACTGGTTTCAAAGTTATTATTTTTATTTGCATACAAAAGGTAGTTCAGAATTAGGATCGGTGGCAGCTACTGACCAGGGTCGGGTCTTTAGCCTCTGATTTAAACAAAAGACTATATACTAGATACAATTACGAATTTAATAAGTGTAACATGACAACACTTCGATGAATAACTATTGTGTAATAAATAATTCGTGGAAAATAAAGTGGAAATTTCTGTAGCAAGAGGCAAAAATGACCACTATTATTTCATTTAACTTAGTTTCGAATAAGTCGTTCCAAGTTTCCTACTTAGAAATCTAATCAGAAAGTTGCGAAAGTGTGAAGTGTGTGACTTTTTTGCCAGAAAACTTGTAAAAGATTTTTTTACTATGTACTTATTCTTATAAATAAAATTTAAACATAATTTTAATCCATTAAAATAGTAGCTCATCGGTATCGAGGATGGCCTAAAGGTAGCGGCCATCTCATAATTATTCCGTTTATTAATTCACAATAATAATAATTACACAATATTATTTGTATTTTGAAATATTTGTATCAAAATTAAAACATTTACAGGGTTTTTTTTAAACATTGACCCTGTTTAAAAAAACCCAAGTAAATGTTTTAATTTTGATAAAAATATTTAGGCTCCAGAAACTGAAACCTTCTAACAATGAAGCATTTGTTTTTATATTCTTAGAATTGAAATTAGCTAATTACTTTACCTCGCTACTTAACTCAACGTTGACGCCTATACCTATCTTCTCCTCCACAATATTTACTTTCATTATCCGAAGTTAAAACAAACTCATTTATGTTAAACATTTACTTCAAGTTATTAAAACGATTATAGGAATATGTACCGTGCTGTACTGACTTGTGTCAGTATAGCACGAAACGCGTTGTAGGTCTTCGCTTTTGAATTTGTCTCAGCTTTCCGCGCGGTCTATCTGCCTTTTGTTTCATAATCTGAGGTTTGTAATGGATAAAATCAAAAAATGAGGCGCCGTACCGATCAACCATTATGGTTAAGCTACGCTTGCCGCAGTCAGTTTGTGGATGGGTCACCATCCATTTCATACCGAGACCTCTACGTGCCTCGGAAAACGTTAAGCCGTTGGTACCAGCTGTCATTCGTAGATTTTTGACAGCTGTTATAGGAAGTCAGAAGCTAGAAAATCTGACAATCTGGTAACACGATACCCAGCCCACACAACCCAGTTGGGTAGTGGAGGTTATAATAGTTAAGCAGTTGCTCCATGTAAAACACTGGTATTTAGCTGCATCCGGTTAGACTGGAAGCCAACCCCAACATCGTTTTAAAAAGGCTAGGCAGATGATGATGATGGATAAACTTGAAAAGCGGCCAAGTGCTAGACGAACTCGCCCATGAAGGGTTCCGTAGCAGCAAGTAACATAATATAAAAGTTCTTGTAGTTCGTTGTAACATTAATCGATGTTTTAATAGTAAATTGCGGTTAACGATATGACGTATTAAAAAAAAACTACTTACTAGATCTCGTTGAAACCAATTTTCGGTGGAAGTTTACATGGTAATGTACATTACCATGTAAACTTCCACCGAACACTTTTATATATGTACATATATAGGGTGACTGGTAATTAGTGTACGATACTTAAACACGTGATTGTGTTCATGATAACAAACAACTTTCCCGAAGAAAAAATGTTTTTTGTACTGGTTAATTTTTATCACAATAACACAACAGCGGTATGAAATTCACGCGCGCGCACGCTTGTGACCTAAAGTGAACCAGTACAAAATAACATTTTTTCTTTGGGAAAGTTGTTTGTTATCATGAACACAATCACGTGTTTAAGTATCGTACACTAATTACCAGTCACCCTATATATTTTTTACCACTTTGAAAGTGTCTCTCGCGCAAACTATTCAGATTAGAAAAACATGATATTGGAAACCTCAATATCATTTTTGACCTATCCATAGATAACCCGCACGTGGTGGGGGTTTGATGAAAAAAAAATGAGTTTCAGTTCTAAGTATGGGGAACCCCCAAAATTTTTATTTTTTCAATTTTTGTGTGAAAATCTTGATGCGGTTCACAGAATACATCTACTTACCAAGTTTCAACAGTATAGTTCTTATAGTTTCGGAAAAAAGTGGCTGTGACATACGGACGGACAGACAGACAGACAGACATGACGAATCCATAAGGGTTCCGTTTTTTGCCATTTGGCTACGGAACCCTAAAAATACTAAACCGATTGTAAAAATTCTTTCACCTATGCAAAGCTACATTATCAGCGAGTAACATAGGCTTTACTTCATTATCAATTATTTAGGAATCCGTTAGAAAACAGACGAAAGTCGCGGGTAAAGGGCTAGCCCATACTAATATTATAAAGAGGTAAAATTGATTTATATGTAGGGGGTAATCTCCAAAACTACTCATCCGATTTCAAAAATTCTTTCACCAACAGGAAGCTACGTTATTCTTTAGTGCTATTGGCTATATTGTATTATAGAAAAAAATAGGGGATCCTTAACAAAGTCCACGCGGACGAAAGTCACGGGCAAAGTGTTAGTGGGTCATAAAACTGAAACTTGCGATGATAAAGTGAAATTACGTCACTAAATATTAATTTTAATTAAATCTCGGAGACTTTAGAAATTTATTAATGTTACGGTTCATGATTTCTAAGGTTTAATGCATAAGTTTAAGGACAGGAGGGAGTAGTAAGCTGAGTAAATGTTTAGTAATAACAGAGTTACAGATGTCAAAAATAGTTTTTTCCTCGATCTTCGCCGTTTTTATTACTCAATACTTTCTGAAAATTAAATGACAACCCTAATTGTATGAACGCTTTAGATTAACTTAAACTGACAGCTCTTATTATAATATCTGTCTCTTTCTTGTTTTATTGGAGAGCAAGAGATAAAAATAGAATAAGTTGTTTAGCTTATGCACAACAGAATTGGCACCAATATTTATATAGTTTAAAGGCTATATTTCAATGGGTGATACTAATTGTGCTTCACTTTCACTATATGTTATAAATTAAAGTTGAGTTTGTGTTCTTTCGAGCTAATCTCCGGAACTGCGGAACCGCTTCTGTAAATTCTTTCACTAATGGGAAGTTATGTTAGCCCAGAGTGCTATACGCTATATTTTATTAATAAAAATATAGGAATCCGTATTAAAATGCACGGAGACGAAGTAGCGAGAAAAGCTAGTGTATTCAAAATTAAACCAAAATGCAAGTATTTATAGTCGTAGTTTCCAATCCAGCAAGTAGTCGCGGACACAGTTAGTAAATAATAAAAAACCGGACAAGTGCGAGTCGGAGTCGCCCACCGAGGGTTCCGTAAATATTTGTAGGTACATATCCATATTTCTATACTAATCCATACCTACTAGTCCTACTACCCATACTTTAATCTACTTAATATAATAAATGCGTTTTTTGCGACATAAACGACCATATCTTTTTTTCACGTTAACACAAAGGGTTGATTTTTTTACAGTATCAAGGGACCGTAGACTTGAGTAGAATTGGTTTTAATTTCAACTCGATACCTCCACGCGTTCCCGAGATAAAGTGTCTTGACAGACAGACAGACAGACAGACGGACAACAAAGTGAACCTAAAAAGGGTTCCGTTTTTTCCTTTTGAGGTACGGAACCCTAAAAACAAAAAGACATGAATTTCAGTCTTTGTTACGCTAACCAACTTAAACCGTTTCATGACTCCAACGCTTACGCTTAGAATCGAGTAAAAGCCATACGAATCGATCGGTCACGGGTTAAGCTACACTTGTCGCCGTCGGTCCGTAGATGGGTGACCATCCGTGATCGAGGACCGTGACGAGGTGGGATTTTGCCACTACCTATACTAACTAATTCTGCCAAAACAAGATTCACGTATGACGTAATGTTGTACAATTTAAGTCAGCATACATCACATTCTTACTGTGCCAATCTCATAATAAGTAAGATAACATCTGATGTTAGTAATTACAACATACATTTTGGGTCAGCAGTACGCTAACAATTTCATTTTCTTTTTATTCGTTTACTTTATACTTGTACTTGTACAATATATAATCGACTTTATTTTAATGGACCTGGGGCTCATTTTGTATTATCCGAATAAGGCGAATATGTACGCCATGTGAAGTGCTAGCATAAAATTTTATACAATTTCCCTATAAACTTGGTTTTGTTTGAGGGTCTCGTGCTCCCGACTGTCATTCGTAGATCTTTAACAGTCATTACTGGTAGTCAGAAGCCCGACTGGCGAGCAACCAGCCTTACCAAGGGGTATAATATCGTGTTACCCACCCACTGGTCAGACAGGCAGTTGCCTCTAACTGAGAATTTCGCCTGTGTTGTAGGTGCATTTACAAACATATAAACTCACGTACACAAATAGTCAGACCCGGAACAACCATGTGTGCCATCCATATATTAGTTACGTGCGGGATTCAAGTCTACGACACGGAGCGTAGCAGTCAATCACTCAACCACTATGCCAACCGTATCTTGTTAAGTAGCAAGAGCGTCGCCAGAACTCGCCAGCTGATGGCCTAGGGGAGGGGGGGCAAGTTGATATTATGGCGGATAGGAAAAGTATAAATTTTAAATACTGTCAAAGGCAAATGAAGGCATTTTGGAATCTCTAGGGGGGGACAACTGCCCCTACCTGCCCCCCCTTGGCGATGCCCTTGTTTAGTAGATATCCAACAAGATACGGTTGGCGTATTTACAATAGATATCTATTGTTAAAACCACGATCTGTTCCGTGGTTAAAACTATTGCTAGAAATAGAAGCTGCAAAAATTTCACATTGACGCGATGATCTCTTTTGTTCCACAAGGCTTCTTTCTGCTTGCGCTAAAAACTCAGACTTAACTTAGAGTTCACTGTTACCACAAGGTTAATTTACAAATTGTCATACTTATTTCGTGATGGTCTAGTTAAGGCGGCCGCCTTCATCCACGAGGTTGTGGGTTCGGGCACGAGCTATTACCAATGCGACTTTTTCAATTTACATGTAGGTACTTTCTAAGTTTATCTTTTACATCACTGACTGACATCGGTAAAGGAAAACATCGTGACGAAATCTGGACTCATAATAAGAGGAGCTGGCGAACAAACCTTTGGATAAGGGTGTTACTACACCAATCGATCGATCATCGATCGATGCCATCGGTCGACATAGCTTTGGCTGATCGACGGATACCGGTCGACTAACTAATCGATCGATTGCCAGTCGGTGGAATCGGTCGACGTTGATCGATTAACTCTGGGTATTATCCATTACTAATAATAATCAAGCAGCTCGATCGACGTCGACTCATCCATTCTACCATCGATCGATGCCGTCGATCGACGACCGATCGATTGGTCTGGTAGAAACTATCGATCGACGTCGACTCATCCATTCTACCATCGATCGATACCGTCGATCGACGGTCGATCGATTGGTCTGGTAACACCCTTGTTATTATTATTTTTAAACTTTTATATTCTAGAAGTTATTCAAGAAATAAAAATGTACTAATCTGGTTTTGTTTGAAAAAGGTGGCCTTATCCGGTAGTCCGCTTCAGAATGAAAATAGATGGAATTTTTGAAATCTTTAAGTTGGAAATCGACTGATTGACTGATCCGGTTTCGTATGAAAATGCACTTTTAAAAGCGTTTTTTGGCCAACTAAGAGCCGGTTTTAATTGGAAATATTAACAGGGATCGACGCAAAGGGTCTTGGACATCACGATTCGAAAAAAAAATGCTTTAGAATGTATAGTGGACTACTCCGGTTCTGTTCGCCAGCTCCTCTTGATTTAAGTTTGAAATTGCCATATTTGCTTTGAGCTAGCGTGGTGATGTTCGTGCCTTCTTTATGTATGTGAAGAAGAGGTCTTTATCCTGCAGTGGGACTACTATAGCTTGGTATTATTACATTATATGATTATATAAGTATGCTTCATGGACCCCGTATTAGCAACTAACTTTCAGTAAAAAAACATTCGCAAATGGGCCTTAAGTTTAATCTACAAAAAAAAGGAAAAAAAACTGGGAATCTGGGTCAAAAAATTTAATCTGGTACAAATATGTTAGTTTCCCAAAAAAATATTGATTTCCACGAACAAAACAAATTAAGCTATAAATAAAGAAATCGAATGATAATGGTTATCACGAATCGATGATCATTGCGAACATCGATCGCGAACATCGCGTGATATAACTTGAACATAAACATAATGTTTAATATGGTTAAGATCAGACAACTGGATCGGTTACACAATACGGACATCCTGTTTCACAAAAATGTATTCTAACACTTATATATTTAAGGTGTAATTTAGGAAAAAGTTTGTAGGATATCCGCATGTTTTGAGGCCAAGGAATTTTAATCTTTAATAATAGAGTGGCAAAGTTTGGATTGAGTTGGAGCGTGGGAAGTTAGCGAAAGTGTTTCGCGTACACTGCCTCATATATTTTTTTACTCTCACTATTTGCTGCGGTCACGGTCGATGTCTTTGGCTTGATACCATGGAGGTAGGCACGTGACAATGGGTAGTTTTGGCTCGATAATGATGGTGACTCACATATGAAATTATGAGGAAGTTGTGGGGTATTTCCGGCAACCAGTATGGCTGGACTTATTTATGCTAATTTTATAAATGCGAAAGTAACTCTGTCTGTCTGTCTGTTACGTTTGCAGGATGTAACGGCTGAATCTATTTTGATGAAATTTGGCATGAAGATAGCCTTAAGAAGCCCTGGGGACGGACATAGGCTACTTTTTATTCCATGGGTATGGGTATAGGTTATTATATATTTTTATTTTTTGTATGGCGCACGATAGTTTGAGCCTAGTTTTTGATGACCCAGCCAGCTTCAATGTTTATTAATTTATCACTACTACACTAATTTAACACTACTATATCAAAATACTGGGTTTATTGTAAACAATTATTTCTAACCTTTACATGGCCAATTTAAATAAATAAGCTTAATTTTAAGATAAAATTCCGCCCTTTTCATAATAAACGTTAATTGACTCATAAGATACTAAAATTAACTGTAAAATATTAACTACTGGTCTTCAAATTCCATAACTCTAATTGACCTTAATGCTCCCAAAAAGAGTCAACTCAGAATTTCTCATTCACTTATTTAATTATGTAAATTAATATACCAAACGTGTTACATTACTCGCGTTCAAACTGTTAAAGCTGAATAATTTTAATGTACGTCTCAAACTTTTAGCTTAATAGATTTGAAAAATGAAAAATGGCAAAAATTTTGCAGTGGAAGAATTCTTCACCCCTCAAAAAACTAAAAAATGTGATAAATAGCTTTAGCACAGAACACACATGACTTTAGTTTTGGAAGTCGATGGCTTTGTTTTATATATTGTTTTGTATTGCCACCGACTTTCGAAACTAAAGTCATGTGTGTTCTGTGCTAAAGTTATTTAGCACTTTTTAGTTTTTGAAGGGGGTTGTCATTTTGTAAAAAAACTTTTTACTTGTCGCTTTTCAATAACTCCTTATCATCCAAATCCATTAAGAAACGGCAACACAGTTAAAACAGAGATTGAAAGTACAAGATTGGAGAAACTAAAATGTCATCTATGTATAATTTTTTGCTTTCTGTATATTTTTAAAAACTACTGCATCAATTTCGATAAAATTTATATGGGACCACCGTGGAGGCATACCGTTTCCATAAAAATAATAATTTTCTAAATCGCTTTACATTTGCCGGAGACAAGCTTAAAATAAAACATGCAGTTGAATTGAGGACCTCCTTTTTTGAAGTCGGGTAGTATATACCTGCCTCTTTCCATCCTAGGACAAAAAAGGACTGATTTGATCCAAGGAGATCTATGGAGT
Source organism: Charanyca ferruginea (assembly GCA_947361185.1). Taxonomy (NCBI): domain Eukaryota; kingdom Metazoa; phylum Arthropoda; class Insecta; order Lepidoptera; family Noctuidae; genus Charanyca; species Charanyca ferruginea. The sequence goes on along the minus strand of OX376056.1, from coordinate 16,762,066 downwards.
ACTCTAAATCGAGCAATTTTGTAAAAACTTGAGTGACAAGTTTATCCTTGGAGTTTCTTGCTCGTAACTTCGCCATGAAGACCTACGTTTTTGGACGAGAAACTAGCTTCAACTTTCTGACTAACCAACCGACTGAATCTTTTGACTATGTCAACTGAGTTCTTTGTCCTTTGGGTCTGATTCTGGATTCATCACCATCATCAAGATCGGGTTGGTAGCAATTTTTTTTATTTTTTATTTCTATGGGACAAGCCCGCCACACTATTCCCAAACCACTGTAACTCCTGTAAGCCAAAATCAACAGTGGCGACCACCAGAAAAGCGTCAAAGCAATAAAACTCGACGAGTCCCAGAGAAGCGATTCAACTGTCTTGGATCCCGCAACGAAATTAATCAGAAAAGAACAGCGGAGGAGTAAGAAAACATATCTTCCACTTCTTTTTTGGTTGGTTGGTAGCTCTGTCTGAAGGCCTTAAATTAAAAACCCAGTTAAGCAGCTGACAACCTCCTAGTTTTACCTGCTAGAAAAAAAAACCGGCTTAGTTGCCGATATCTGGGGGGACCTACGTTCAGCAGTGGACCGCAATCGGCTGATTGGATGTGTCATCATCATCAGCCGAAAGACATCCACTGTTGAACATACACCAGTTACCCGCGACCTTGACATTGTCGGTCCATCTGGTGGTCGCCACTCGAGAACCTTTCTTCCCCATCGGTTATCGGTTCTTCGAGTGATGTGGCCTGCCCATTACCATTGACGTGTATATACTCCATAACCACTGGTTGTAGGGAAGTGACACGTTTCACAAATCAGCTGTAGGGAAGTGACACGTTTCACAAATCAGCTGTAGGTTATTAAATACTTTCACTAATTGTGGAAGTGGTACCCGTGGTTATAACCATGGAAGCGTCTCCTGGTTACAGTATGGTAATGTTAGTTTAAAGTTTCATGGAAACCTGCGAATTGGTCCCTCAAGATTAACATTTACTTTGGTAGTTGTTTTTTAGTTGTTTCTAAGTTAGGGAGCCGCTTTTTTAACAGTTTGTATAATAGGAGTAAGAGATGGCTTAGCAAGAAGATAATACACATACGTGCTGATACATCGTGCAGATAATCCATTCCAGAATGAAAGACTTATAACGAAAAAATATTATTCTCGAAATAATAGTAACCAAAGAATTGTTTTATCGCAAAAAAAAAACTAGCATTAAGAGTGTTTAAAGATGTTTTCAATACTTTTGAGTACACACACACACATACGTACTTTAGCTCAAATCTTTTATCGGTAGGCCATTATTACTCTTTAGGTGAACAGATTAAGCGACAACCTTAATTAATCCTATCTTCCCATTTCGCTACCCTATCATCGACAATAGAAAGTAATGGTTAATTTTAACGCGGCATGGTAAGGAACCAATTAAATGTGCAGTAATTACCTACAATTTAACAGAAGACAAGACTAGGAAGGCTATTATTAGTACTTTCTATTTAACTAAATTATAATCTAGGATTATAGATTGTAAAGAGTCATGCTATATATGGCTTGGTAGGTTGTTGATGATATGCTACAACATTTGTGCCTGAGCGAAGCGCAGTTAAAAATTAAAATAATTACCGTTTATTCTGAATAAACGCTAATCAATTAAAATAGGAAATTATATCCAAAATCTAAACAAAAGCAATAAAATTATGTACAATTAAAAAAAGAGGGGTAATGTGCCTAATAGGCTGGCAGCATTGTCACGTTGGCGTCAAATTCAAATTCAAATTCTTTATTGCATTCCATATGTATTAAATAGGTGGTTTATCAAGGAGTTGACCAATATGGACCCTGTCGGGCACAGCAAAATTAGGAGAGAGGAAGAGGGCTAAGTTAAGGCTTAAATTATTTGATGAGTTTAATTGGGTGTTTGTTTTATATTATTAGATTTGTGTATAGGTATAGTGTATTAGTTATTTTAATTTTATGTATTGTATTAGAATAATGTAGGTAATTATTACAAAATTAATTAATATTACAATATAGGTAAGGAATTTTCATTATTATTAAATTATGTTATTATTTATGAATTTATATTTATTTATGAATTAATATTTATTTTTGAATTTCTGTATTCCGTATTTTACTAAACATATATTTCAAAATGTTTGGTTTATATGAGAGAGAATAATTTTATTTTGCAATCGATTTGTCATCTAAAAACTCCTTTACTGAGTAGTATGACTTGGATTCCAGAAAATGTTTCAATTTATTAATAAATATATTTGTTGTGTTTACTTCTCGAATTTCATTTGGCAATTTATTATACATTTTGATGGACATAACTAATGGGCTGGTTGAGTGCATTTTAAGTCGGGATTGAGGTACCTATGTTTAATTTGTTTTTGTTGTGTCTAGAAGTGTATCTTGTTTGAGTTTCTTCGCAAGTAACTAAAAAAAGTGATAAATAACTTTAGCACAGAACACACATGACTTTACTTTTGGAAGTCGGTGGCATTAGAAAACACCAACACAAAGCCACCGCCACCGACTTCCGAAAGTAAAGTAATGTGTGTTCTGTGCTAAAGTTATTTTTCACTTTTTAGTTTTTGAAGGCGATTTTCTTTTTTTTGGAAAAGCTTTTTTTTCTTCACAAAACAATATTTAATATTTTGGTAGCTAAGTAACTGTTACTAAATATTTCGCCTTTGTAGTATTACACACTCCATCATATTATGAATGATTACTTTCGGCAAATGGAAATGTTTATCTTCCCAATTCAACCCAAACATATAATTAATACAGTCATCCATCAAATGGACACGTTATTGATGCTTCAGGACTTGTTAATTAACAAGCACACTTTGTCACTGGACTTAAAGGCTTTTATTGACAAACGCGATACTTTTCCATCCGGATTAATTAATGAAGGATTCATATCAAATGGAATACAATAATCGTTATTTTAATAGCGGTCAGCGCAAACAGACAAACAATTCAAGCAGTTTTTACTGATTGATTAAAAATTAATCAAAATGTGTCACAAACAGAAAAGACGATTTTCGGATCTCAATGGAAATTAGCTAAGTACACAGGACATAATTATAGTGCTTATGTATGTGCTTTATAGCCTGATGAAAGAGTGCTCGTGGACTGTCTTGCTCGTTCTTCTCCACTCACGTTTTCGACTATTTATACGACTCCTTGACAATTCAAAAGAGCCTGTTATTACTTTAATTGAAATAAATTCTTTGACTTTGACTTTTGATTTTGATACGACGACCGGTGAGAGATGGGATGGGCGGTGCACCAACTTTATGGTCTTTCTTTTACGGTTTTTTTAAGCAAAAGCTGAATAATACTTTGCCCGATGTAGAAACCTAGGACCTAGGGGCCAAGTCTGCTATTTTTATAATTTCGTAATTCCAACCCGATCACATTGTCATTTTGTTAAAAGTTCGTTATCTGCTAAATTCATAATGGTCGATCATTGATCGGTTGAATTACAAGCAATGACTGCACAATGACGTTCTAATGGTAGCTCACTGATCAAAGGAACTGTCAAAATTTTAGCAGATTACCGCTTATACAAAACCAAACTAAATTACGTTTAAAAAATTTAAAATAAAAATTAAATTAAAAATTTAAAAAAACCCCCAACGCAAAACATAAAAGCGATTATGTAAAAATTCAAACGTCCGTATGGTGTCGGACGTCGTCCGTATGGTGTCGGACGTAAAGAATAGCACCATCCCATATTTTCCCGTGGGTGTCGTAAAAGGCGACTAAGGGACTTACCAGAGAATGGGCAGCAGCGTTCTCTGTGCCTTTGTAACAACCATACTGCGATCGCCAACCCGCCTGCCAAGCGTGGCGATTATGGCAAAACCCCCCAAAATGAATAGCGCAACACAAAAACGGCCCCTAGTACCCGGCAGCTCGTCTAGCTTCGACTATGGTAGCGGTCGAGGTTACGGCGTGGCAAGGGGTGCGAAGAATCTCCGGAAGGGATCAGGCTGCCTACACCGACGACTTGACCTGGCAACATACAACACGCGTACACTCCGGACCGACGAGAAGATAACGGAACTCGAAGAGGAATTGAGCAGGCTGCGATGGAGTATTGTGGGATTATCTGAAGTCCGAAGAGAGGGGGAGGACACGATAACCCTGAAATCCGGCAACCTGCTCTATTTCCGAGAGGGTGACCGGCAGTCCCAGGGTGGTGTTGGGTTTATCGTCCACAGGTCCTTCGTGAACAACGTGGTGAAGATCGAGAGTGTGTCGACCAGGGTGGCGTACCTTATACTCAGAATATCCTCAAGATATTCGCTGAAGGTCATACAGGTCTACGCCCCGACCTCGGCACACCCCGACGACGAAGTGGAGACCATGTATGAGGATATCTCTAAAGCCATGCATGGTTTCAAAACTCGCTTCACCGTTGTCATGGGGGACTTTAACGCGAAACTGGGCAAACGAGACGGTGATGAGCTGCATGTGGGGCAATTTGGGTTTGGACGTCGGAATCGCCGGGGTCACCAACTGGCTAGTTTTATGGAGAAGGAGGGTCTCTATATGATGAACTCCTTCTTCAGAAAGCGTGAGCACAGAAAGTGGACCTGGCAGAGCCCTGATGGTGCAACTAAAAATGAGATTGACTTCATCATGTCAACCAAGAAGCAAATGTTCAATGATGTCTCTGTGATCAATTCGGTGAAGACCGGGAGCGATCATCGCATGGTAAGAGGCACATTGAACATCAATATAAAGCTTGAAAGGTCTCGACTGATGAAGTCTACGCTCCGTCCAGCACAGGTCCAGATTCAAAACCCCGAGAGCTTTCAGCTCGAACTCCAGAATCGTTTCGAGTGCCTAGGAAGCTCAGTGGACGAATACAACGACGAGTTCGTGGAAACTGTCCATACGACTGGGTCTAAGTTCTTCAAGACACGTCGTGCAGATAAGAACAAAAAACTCTCTGATCGTACTCTCAAGCTCATGAAGGAGCGGCGTGAGATGATCTTGCAGTCTTCAGATGAGGCGTGGAAATACCGGCAGTTAAATAGACGGATCTCTAAATCCTTGAAGAGCGACCTCCGCCGCTTTAATACCGAACGTATTAAAGACGCAATTGAGAAGAATAAAGGCTCCAAGGTATTTGCAAGGGATCTGGCTATTGGGCAGAGCCAGCTCACGAAACTGAAGACCGACGATGGCAAGATTGTGTCCGCCAAACCGGAGCTTCTGAGGGAGATCGAGAGATTCTATGGGCAGTTGTACACGTCAACCAGTAAACCCGTTGTAGATCTAGCGAACGACCCAAGAGCTAGACTAACCCGACACTATACCGAAGACATCCCGGACGTCAGCCTGTACGAGATTAGGATGGCTCTGAAACAGCTTAAAAACAACAAGGCACCGGGTGATGATGGAATTACGGCCGAACTCCTGAAGACGGGTGGAAAACCGGTACTTAAGGCCCTTCAGAAGCTGTTTGATTCCGTCATACTCGAGGGAAAAACGCCACAGGCATGGTGCAGAGGTGTGGTGGTACTCTTCTTCAAAAAGGGCGACAATGCTCGGTTGAAGAACTATAGGCCCATCTCACTTCTGAGCCATGTCTACAAGTTGTTTTCAAGAGTCATCACGAATCGTCTCGCGCGCAGGTTTGACGACTTCCAGCCTCCCGAACAAGCCGGTTTCCGAAAAGGCTTTAGCACCGTAGACCACATACATACGCTGCGGCAGGTTATACAGAAGACCGAAGAGTATAACCTGCCTCTCTGTTTAGCGTTTGTGGACTACGAGAAAGCATTTGATTCGATCGAGACTTGGGCTGTACTGCAGTCTCTCCAACGGTGCCAAATCGACTATCGGTATATCGAGGTGTTGAAGTGTCTATACAGAAACGCCACCATGTCAGTCCGGCTTCAGGACCAGACCTCGGAACCTATCCTTCTGCAGCGAGGTGTGAGACAGGGAGACGTCATATCTCCGAAACTGTTCACCGCTGCATTGGAGGATGTCTTCAAGTTTCTGGACTGGAGCGGGCTAGGCATCAACGTCAATGGCGAGTACATCTCTCACCTTCGGTTTGCCGACGATATAGTGGTCATGGCTGAGACCATGGAGGACCTCAGTACAATGCTCGGTGACCTCAGTAGAGCTTCCGAAAGAGTGGGTCTTAAAATGAACATGGACAAAACCAAGGTCATGTTGAATGCCCATGTAACACCCACTCCTATCAAGATCGGAGACTCTACACTCGAAGTTGTAGACGATTATGTCTACCTGGGACAAACGGTCCAGTTAGGTAGGTCTAACTTCGAGAAAGAGGTCAATCGTCGAATCCGGCTCGGCTGGGCAGCGTTCGGGAAGTTGCGTGGTATCTTCTCGTCCAACTTACCGCAGTGTCTCAAGACGAAAGTCTATGACCAGTGTGTGTTGCCAGTGATTACATACGGGACCGAAACGTGGTCGCTCACAATGGGCCTCATCAGAAGGCTTAAAGTCACCCAAAGGGCAATGGAGAGGGCTATGCTCAGAGTTTCCTTGCGTGATAAAATCAGAAATGAGGATATCCGCAAGAGAACCAAGGTTACCGACGTAGCCCGAAGAATTGCCAAACTTAAGTGGCAGTGGGCAGGGCACATTGCTCGCAGAACAGATGGCCGATGGGGTCGAAAAGTTCTAGAGTGGCGACCGCGAACCGGAAGACGTTGCGTTGGAAGGCCTCCCACTAGGTGGACCGATGACCTGGTAAAGGTTGCGGGGATCCGCTGGATGCGAGTCGCACGGGACCGGTCAATGTGGCGCCACTTGGGGGAGGCCTATGTCCAGCAGTGGACGTCTTTCGGCTGAAATGATGATGATGATGATGAAAAATTCAAAAATAATACCTTTTGTTGAGCCATCAAATGTTTGTTCGTTGAAATGGCGCTATAATGTCGCGGCGGGGTACCGCTAAGTTTAAAGCAATAACTAAATAGCTAAAATAGCGAACTGATGGTAACTAGATTTGCAACAAGATTAACAACTAGGTTAGCAACAAAAATTTGATAATATCGAAGCAAATTGGTCGGAAATGCTGGTAAATTAATAGACAGTGAATGAAATTAAGGGACTGACTTACTTAAGCGGTACCCCGCCGCGACATTATAGCGCCATTTCAACGAACAAACATTTGATGGCTCAACAAAAGGTATTATTTTTGAATTTTTACATAATCGCTTTTATGTTTTGCGTTGGGGGTTTTTTTAAATTTTTAATTTAATTTTTTTGTATTTTTTTTATTTATTTATTTTTTCTTTTTTTTTTTCATCACATGGAAGTATAACATTTCTTTTTCTGAGTTTTCTCATCCAATTTTGGGATTGGCATAAAACGTTTCTCAGGTAATTGATCTAATGGTCGCTTTTTAGTCTCTACGTAAGCAGAAAACTAAACTAAAATTCTGATGTTGACGAGTCTGAACAATAAATTACAGCTTTATACAATCAAACCGAGATTTTTATTTATTTATTTTTTTTTTCGTGTGGGTACATTCAAGTTAATTCAGCACAGAAATTTTCCTATTATCGACCTTCCTGGGGTTGCCAGGACTCGTACCATATTAAAGCAGAGCCCTTGGGGGGCCTTACCTCCCTTTGCGGCTTTAGTTAAGTTGCTCCAACCAAACTCTTCTCCAAGCTTGTCAAGTATGCAGTAAACTGAACCAACATTCCTATGCTTTGTACATGTTAAGTAAGACGGCCTATCGAGCAACAGTCTTAACGGCATATCATGGTCTAGTAGCCTCAACATTGAGATATGGAATTATATTTTGGGGCAATGCGACGGGTAAAGATATGGTATTTAAGTGCCAAAAAAGGTGTATAAGAGCTATATATAATTTAAAGACAACAGACAGCTGCAAACCGTTTTTTAAAAATAATAAAATATTAACTATGCCGTTGTTGTACATTTATGAAAAGTCAATGTTCGTCAAAAACACTCGAGTAACTAGTCGGCGCCGTTGTGATAGGCTACAGACAATTGGATCTAGTACTGCACTACACAGAAACAGTATTTTTGTGATGGCTCCGAAGGTCTATAATAAATTACCAAAATGTATAAGAAGTGAGGATAGTGTTCACAAATTCAAAAGTAAATTGTACTCGCTTCTATTAGATAAGACGTATTACTCTATTGAAGATTTTTTTAATGATAAAATATGACACCACCAACCTTTTAATTTAATTTATGACATGCATGTAAAAATAAATTATACTTAATTGATTATTTATTAATTAATAATACATTTAGTTGACATTATTTACAATTTCATTCTTTTTTTAATGATAAAATATGACATTGATTACTAGCCCTTTAATTTATTTTACCATTGGCATGCATTTTAAAAATAAATTATAATTGATTATTTATTAAAAATGTACATTTTAATCGACATTATTTATTCGAATCGGACTTTATATTGTATAGATCTAGACTTATTACTGAAAAAATAATATATTTGTACACCAATTTCATTGGTAGGACATAGAGCTCTGACTAAAATGTATACCTACATAAGACCTTTTGTAACACCTGTATTCACAAATAAAGATTGATTGATTGATTGATTGATTGATTGATTGATTGATTACATAATTTTGACTACAAAATAGTAGATCTGATTTTTGTTTACGAAGTTATAGTATTTAACTAATCTCCTCACAACGAAACCACAGAATGAGAAATGTTTATTAAAAAGATGCATTTCCTCGGCAAGTAACCATTAATTCGATTTTTTACTAACAGTAATGGATAGGCAATTTATTAATGAACATTTTGGTAGATTTTTTGTTTTCAAAATCCCAAAATGTGATTTTATAAAGATTTAATTCTAAAATCTAAGCGTATTTGCTACTGTATTTCTTGCGCGGCGAAGAGGGAACGAATGCTCAAGGTTATTTACTCAGGGCGCGTATTCGATTTACCGCAACTCAAAATCTAAATGATTGCTAGAATGGCGTAGCAGCATTGACACACACTAGTACAACACAATGGTCGGTTTGTGTGCATCAGAAAAAGAAATACGCACGAAATAAGCACGAATCATATGACGACACGGTTGGCGCAGTGGCTGAGCGATCGACTGCTGCGCAGCGTGTTGCGGGTTCGATTCCCGCCCAGGGTAAACATTTGTGTGATGAGCACTTGTGTTTGCCTTGTGTCTGGGTGTTGTTTATCTATATATGTATGTATATCAGCTGTCTGACACCCATAGTACAGGGTCTCCCTAGTTTGGGGTCAGATGGCCGTGTGTGAAAATGTCCCCACATATTATTATTATTATTATATTATCATTGAAATTGATCGGCAAACGACAGCGCGCGATGTTTTACAGGGCTTCTTAAAATAATTATTGTCTAAAATAAATGAGTTCGTATAACGGACTAAAAAATATTTTGTATATTAAGCATAACCTTTATTTTAATAAAATAAATATTATCAGTTTTGTTTTTATTCAAATACTGGTGAAAAAAAAATTGACAATGTGAACCGATTTTGTACGTACTTTTTCAACATGTTTTTTTAATACATAGTATTAATATTTTCGTAATTTTGGCTGTGTGTCTGACTTTAAGACTGTATATCCTGTTGAAAAAACGCATAAAACATAATATTTTGGCGTACTGTAATGGTTGTATTCGTCCTGAAAGTTAACTCTGACGTCTATTTTCGTAAAACGCTATGAAAGGATTGTCTTCGCTTTAAAAAAACATAATAAAAAATTATACTTTTACTCTGTAGCTGTCTAAATCAAGAGTTAACCTTTCTTAAAACTATATTTGTCTTTAAATAATCTGCTCTTACCATTACGATATTGCTCTGGGCAAAACGCAAAAACATGAAGTTTTCGTCACGAATCGAATACACGCTCTTAAACCATTGAGCAGGCAGGCGAGGCAGGGCTTCCCGACTCTGCCTGTAAAGCAACGTGCAAGTGTTTTGAGGTTAGTATACAATAATTTGTTACTTTTTTGATGTCATTTATTAATATTGTTGCGTACAGCACGCAGTACGTTTTAGTGTTGAGACGGGTACACTACATAAATACGAAAAACTTTATTTCGAAAGTCAGAAATACGAATTTCAAAATACCGATTTTCATTATTCCCAATGGTTCAAAATTCCTAATATAACAACTCCGATTTATCATTCATCCTATTTTTATAATTCTAAAATTTCAAAATTCCGAATGTTTATAATTACTACTACTAGCTGATGGCCGCGACTTATCAGCGGGGGTTTAATTATGTTTTAACTACTTACTTTCATATGCATTTAGTAAAAAGCTAATATTTTGACATTACAAACAGACACTTCAATTATATTTATTTGTATGTATAGATAGATGCATATAGATAATTATTTGCAGGGTTTTCATTTTCTTTTGTACGGAACTCTATTTTGTTTTCTAAAGTAAAAGTCTAAGCCTATGTTACTCCTTATAACATCAGCTATCTGCGAGTGAAAATCCCGTCAAAATCGGTCAAGCCGTTTCAGAGATTAGACGGAACAAACAGACAGACAGACAAAAAACGTACTTACTTTCATATGCAATTTGTAAAAAGCTGCTGAACCGATGGGGACCACTTTTCCGAAATTGTTTTGTTTGAATTTCATTTTACCGAAAACTATTGACCGAAGTCTTTTTTGCTATACCTATGCATTATTTGGCATATTTTTAGAACATCGAAGTATCATGTGTCATAGGTATTATTTTACAGAACTATGTTTCACCGAGTTACAAAATGACTTTTTGTTATTGGCCGAAGCCTCTTTTAAACTTTTTTCATTTGCCAAACGATTTATTTGTCATATTTTCACCACACCGAAACACCATTTTAAAGAATATTATGGTCACAAATATAGCTGGTAGTACTTGGTAGCAGAAAATGCTACCACGGGAGTACTTGGTAGCATTATCAATATTTAATTAAAAAAGCTTTTTACAAAAAAGACAACCGCCTTCAAAAACTAAAAAGTGAAAAATAACTTTAGCACAGAACACACATTGACTTTAGTTTCGAAATTCAGTGGCTTTGTTCTGTTTGTTGTTTTGCATTGCTACCGACTTCCGAAACTAAAGTCAATGTGTGTTCTGTGCTAAAGTTATTTTTCACTTTTTAGTTTTTGAAGGCGGTTGTCTTTTTTGTAAAAAACTTTTTATTTTCCGCTTTTTAGTACCTCCTTCTCATCCAAATCTATTAAGAAGAGATTGAAAGTTAACTACTACAAAGATTGATAAAACTTAAACGTATTTGTTGATTTTTCAAAAAGTGCTGAATCAATTTCGATAAAATTTATATAGGACCACCCCTGAAGCATACCCTATCCATATAAAAAAGAATTATCAAAATCGGTTTACGTTTGCCGGAGAAATCGCGTAACAAATCGCGCACATACTTAATGCAAATTTAAGACTTATACGGTTTTCTCATGGATGCCATTGTCAAAACTGGACCAAATTAAAATGGGACCACACGGGAAGCACTAGCTTTAAAAAAAAATCATCAAAATCGGTTCACCCAGTCTAAAGAAATCAGGTAAGAAACTACAGACGAATTGATAACCTCCTCATTTTTTGAAGTCGGTTGAAAACCATAAAAATCAATATACCTATGTTTGCTACAAAATTTAGTGAAAGAAACGAATCCCTGCAAAACCGACTTCACGCAGTCTTGTCTGGCCTACAACTGGAGTGTAATTTAAGCCCGCGTAGGCGCGGAGGGGTGGGGCGACCCGCGAGCTGAGGAGCAGGTGGATTGAAGACCTGCCGCCGCGGCTGAGGCTGGCCGGCAAAGCCGGTCAGCAAGCCTAAGCTCAGGTGGTGAGCGTTAAAACCATCTGCGACGATAAGCTCGCGTGGGGCCGCCCAAACCCTGCAGCGCCGGAGCCTTAATAGAAACAATGCTTGCTGCATGTTGCATGCCTGCTTGCATGTTGCATGCTGCATGCTTGAAGCAAGTATCCTTCTTTGCATGCTTCTTACTGAGACCACTTAATTTCATAATCGGCCGTTTTAGAAATGCCATTACATTTAAATAATTAAACAAAATAGTAGGTTTAAATATAGTAGGTTTCGGAACTAAGGCGATTCAATTACTACTCTAACATTGGTAACAGATTCGGAGAAAATGTAGCTCTAAATGAAATAATCGTCAGACGATTAGATATTCTTTGCAGCAATTTAAAAACCACTTAAGTTCATAATCAACTGTTTTAGAAGTGCCAATACATTTAAATAATTAAACAAAATAGTTGGTTTAACTAATCTGAAATTAGTTCCTGTAGCCTTAATCTATGACGCCAGTGTAAAAATTACATTAGTTTTGAAAGCTCTTTTAAATATTTAACAGTGTTATAATAAATGTTCGGAAACATAATGCTTCGAATAAATGTTATTTCGGCTAAGTGTTACTTCGGTAAACAGTTTTTCGACCAAATGAAACGTCGGAGTAACGAAAATAATCGAATTGATAATAAGTCAACTGATACAGTGGTAAACGTGACTTCAATGAAGTATGAAAAAACGAAACGAAAATAGTTGAAAAGTTTTAGGTGAAATGTAAACTTATGATAGGTAACGGTAACGGGAACCGATCACTTTTTCGAAATTGTTCGAATTTCATTTTACCGAAAACTATTGGCCGACGTCTTTTTTGCATGCGTCTTTTTATATGCATTATTTGACATATTTTCAGATCATCGAAGTATCATGTGTCGTAGATATTATTATACCGAACTATATTTCGCCGATTTACAAAATAACTCCTTGCTATTCGAAGCCTCTTTTGAACTTTTTTCATTTGACAAATGATTTATTTGCCAATATATTCACCATACTGAAACAACGTTTTACGGAATATTATTTGGTCACAAATGTGTAGGCGGTTACTTGGTAACATTTTTAATATTCAATTAAAATAGTGTCATAAAAAGATAATATGTTGTGCTACAAAATTTAGTGACAAAAACGAATCGTTGCAAAACCGACTTCACGCAGTCTTGTCTGCCATACCCCTAGAGTGTAATTTAAGCCCGAGTAGACGCGAACGGGTGCCCGCAAGCTGAGGAGCAGGAGCTTTGAAGACCCGCCACCGCGGCTGAGGCTGGCCGGCTAAGCCGGCCAGAAAGCTGCGGTAGTGAGCATTAAAACCATCTGCGACGATAAGTTCCTGTGGGGCCGTCCAAACCCCGCAGCGCCGGAGCCGTGACAGAAACAATGCTTACTGTTGCATGCCTGCTTGCAGGTTGCATGCTTGTTTCCATGCTGCATGCTTGTGTGCATGATGCATGCCTGCTTGCACGCTGTATGCCTGCTTGCACGCTGCATGCCTGCTTGCACGCTGCATGCCTGCTTGCACGCTACATGCCTGCTTACACGCTGAATGCCTGCTTGCACGCTGCATGCCTACTTGCATGCTGCATACTTGAAGCAAGCATCCTTGTCTGCATGCTTCTTACTGGGACCACTTAAAACCACTTTTGTACATAATCCACTGTTTTATTAAGTGCCATTACATATAAATAATTAATTAAACAAAATACAGAGTTAAACTAATCTGAAATTAGATCCTGTTGTCTTATCTGTAATGCCTGTGTAATAATTACATTAGTTTTGAAAGTTTTTTGGAATATTTATTTTCACTCAAATTGAAATGAACTGATATGAAAATATGGTAAATAAAACAGTGGTATAATGAATGTTTGGAAACATAATACTTCAAACAAATGTTATTTTGGATAAGTGTAACTTCGGTAAAAAGTTTATTGACCAAATGAAACGTTCGAGTAACGAAAAAAAATCGAATTGATAATAATAGGTCGACTGAAACAGTGGCAGAAGTGACTTCGGTGAAGTAAAAAAAACGAAACGATAATAGTTGAAAAGTTTTATGTGAAATGAAATTCGGTATTTTTTTGTGCGTAACCCATTTTTTTTTTTAATAAAAGTAGCCTAAGTTACTCCATATAACATCAGCTATCTATCTGCTAGTGAAAGTCCAGTCAAAATCGGTTCAGCCGTTTCAAAGATTAGCCGGAACAAACAGACAGACAACAATAAAAAAAATGTTTTTTTTTTGTGATAGGTACCGTATTTACATTCATACGCATTTAGTAAAAAGCTGTTATTTTGACATTACAAACAGACACTTCAATTTTATTTATTTGTATGTATAGATGTAGATGTATAGACTACCTTTTGCCCGCGACGCGTGAAGTCGGTTATCGCGGAAGGAAATGAAATTAAAAGTAGCCTATGTCCTTCCCTAGGGTTTAAGCTTTTTTCATACCAGGTTTCATCAAAATCGGTTTAGCCGTTTCATCGTGAAAGCGTAACAGACAGAGTTACTTTCACATTTATAATATTAATATTAGTATCCGCCGATACGTCCAGCCGCGCGGAGTCCGCGCGACCGCGTGAACGCCGCGGATGCGCCTCAACTTAAACCTTATTGTTTAGCAAACTACTGCAGCTATACCAAAAATAAAAATACTTGTGTGTAGCTGAAACTATAGAGAATCGACTTATGTAAAAACGAAAAAAACGACACATAGTTCGAATTACCTAAGTAAAAAGTTAAACTTGAGAACATGCGTATCGGAATACCAGGAAAATCTTTGTTCCAATAATGTTGTAGTTTGTGTCTTTAAAACCTGTTTGTAATTAAACTAGACTATACAAGTTTTTTTTTATACCCATAAGTCATTATTTAGAATATTCTGAGTTGCACAATAAACCAAAACAAACAACCATTCTCTCATTAATTTGAAGCGCCCCCCTCCCCCACGGTAGTAAAAAAAAAACAAAAAAAACGTAATTATGAATTTACAAAACCTTACGTTACTCACGTTTTATTTATATTTAAGTGTTGTAAATACTAATAATGAACGGATTTCCATATTTAATAGATTTTAAGTACATACGCGGATGGGTGACCGTATTTTGTAATCCGATCTCATCCTCCACTCAACCACTTAGCATTTGCACATGTTTTTAGATAATCGTATTGCTTGTATCTTAAGGATTATTTTGATATCAAACACAAACACATTGGGTTTTAAATAAACAGACATATTGAATAACCACACAGAGCATTTCACAGCAAATTAAAATTTTACACTGACATTTTGACACATGACATTCAACTTTTTTCGTAAAATTAATTTCGAAGCTGCCATGGACGTATATATGTGGACAGTGTTGTCCATTTACCATAGATCATTGTAAAATAGCATGCTAGAAGCTCATATATAGTTAATAACCTACAAAAACGATGTTAAACGGAAAAAGTCGGTAAGCATATCTAGTAACTGCGACGGCAGACCGGGATTATCAAAATACCGAGTTTCAAAAAATCGAATGACTTAAAGTCCAACATGATGAAATGAATTCTAAATATCAAAACTACGAATTCCGATTATTAAAATACCGATTATCTTTTTTTGCAGTGTATTAGTTATTAGTTCTCATTATACACTATGATTGATTACTTTTGTATGGAAATATTTTCTCTGAGATATAAATAAAATTTTCTTTATCCTCATATTGTTTATTTAATATAAACATTTATTACCAAGAATGGGGGTCTCAGTCTAACTTATTGCGCGTGCGTGCAAGCAAGCATGCAGCGTGCAAGCAAGCATGCAGCGTGCAAGCAAGCATGCAGCATGCAAGCAAACATGCACCATGCAGTAGGCAAGCAAGCATGCAGCATGCAAACAAGCATGCATTATGCAACAGGCATGGTTCCTGTCACGGCTCCGGCGTTGCGGGGCTCCGGCGGGCCCACGCGAACTTATCGTCGCAGATGGTATTCACGCTCACCACCGCAGCTTCGGCTTACCGGCCAGCCTCAGCCGCGGCGGCGGGCGTTAAAACCACCTGCTCCTCAACTCGCGGGCCGCCTCGCCCCTCCACGCCTACGCGGATTTAAATTACAATCTACGGGTAGGGCAGACAAGACTGCGTGGAGTCGGTTTCACAGCGATTCGTTTCTGTCATTAACTTTTGTAGCACAACATATTGACTTTATACGACAGTAATTTTGTTATTCTCTATTTATATACATTTTCGATTAAATAAATTCCATGGAAAAATACACTGCACAAACAATATTCGTTAAAAAATATTTCTACTGTTTGATAAGTTTCTTAAACAAAAAAAAATGTGATTAACAATTCATGGAAGTGTGTTTTATTCAAGTAAATATTCTTTGAAACAATAATAGTTGAAGTAAAAATACAAGAACCAAATATTATACGAACCATTTTCTTGGAAACATTACTTATAGATTTTGAATATAATTGCGTAGCTGAATTGAATCAGAATCCTAATTTTAACAGTTTATTCGAAGTATTGAAATTCGGAATGTCGTTTTTCGGACCGAGAACTCATCGAGCATTTGATTCTTTGAAGATATAAAAATCGGAAAACAAACAAATCCGATCTACGACATTCGGTAAAATAAATTTCGTGATTTTAGAAATTAGAGATATTAATTTTCAGTTATTATGAAATTCCGACGTTTGAAAATTTGAATATCGAAATTCGGAATATTTAGGTGTTCCCGTTTGAGACCCTGCGGCGGCGACGAATAGCATAACGGGAGCCGAGTAGGTCCTGTCATGCGCACGGCGGGAAACGAACTAACGCCCGGGCCTGCTCGGTGCCGTGGGTAACGCGTGAGCAAGGCGCGGACAACATCTTATTGCCAAGCGAATTTGAACCTACATTACGCGGTGACGACGCGATGTCAGCTATTGCGGGGCCCCAAAACTGATTTATTAGAAAATACATGATACGATAAATGTAATCAAATTAATAAACTTCTTCCATACGTAACATTCTCCCTCTCAGTGTCGACACGACACACAAAACAATAAACTAAATTAGAAAATACACATAATTATATCGAAATATAAAATCTAGAATATTGCTAGCCTAGCCGCTGGACGTTTAAGTATGCCATTTTTAGTTTTAACGTCAACAACCCTTACACGTCCGTCAGCACCGGGGTACACGGATTGTACGATGCCTTTAGGCCAGCAGTTACGGGGGGAGTTAGGGTCCACTATAACTACCATATCCCCGATCTTTAATTGAGCGCCCTCTTCTCTCCATTTTCGGCGCGGCACTAGATCAGGGAGCACCTCCTTTACCCATCTGGCCCAAAAATGGTCAGCCAAGCGTTGGGAAATACGCCATTGTTTACGCAGACATAAAACTTTGTCCGTAAATACTCCTGCGCTAGGTAAATTAGACGACGAACCAATGAGGAAGTGATTTGGCGTTAATGTCTCGTTGTCACGAGGGTCCACGGAACCTTTCCACCCCAAAAACAATAGCCAGCATTTCTTTTTCTATATGGGCATACCTGGTCTGCGTATACCCTGTACTCCGCGGCCACTCTGCAGTAGCACAGCTCCTAGCGCGACACTGGATGCATCCGACGACAACACCACGGGCGCGCTGCTGCTGTACAGCACCAACACTGGCGCGCTGCTAAATTTCCTGTCCACAGCCTCAGAGTGCTGGGCTTCCCATAACCACTCGGATTCCTTTTTTAGCAACGACCTTAACACATTCACACTCTCTGAGTAATTTTGTATGAATTTTGCCAAATAATTGACCATACCTAAAAATCTCTCGAGGGCCTTCCTGTCGGTTGGATGAGGCATTTCTATTATAGCTTTGACTTTCGAGTCATCCGCCCGCATACCGTTTTCGTCAAACTTGTGACCTAAATACGTGATATCCGATACGCTAAATTTGCATGTTTTGCGGTTAAAGATACCTATATCTTTAGCACGTCTTAAGAGACTCTTTAATCTCTGGTCATGTTCATCCTTAGTACGTCCCCATACAATTACGTCATCAATAAAAGATTCTACTCCTTCTAAATCTTCTAAATACTGCCTGAGCTTTGCATGAAATACGTCTGGTGCACAGTTTATACCGTTAAGGTAAGCGTAGAAATTGGTACCGACCGAATGGTCTACTAACAGTGCAAAGGTCAGCGCTAGCGTCATTTATCTGCACCATCCAGAAGCCACAGCGCGCGTCTAGCACGCTGAACACAGTAGCACCGTTCAAGCGAGCTGACAGCTCGACCACTGTCGGCTGCGAGTACTGTGCACGCCGCACCGCGCGGTTTAGAGGTCGAGGATCTAAACAAACACGAATACTGCCATCTTTTTTCGCGACTAAAACAATTGCATTTACCCAAGAGGTTGGGAGTGTGACCTTTCTAACAACACCTAGCCCTTCCAATCTACGTAATTCTTCCATCAACTTATCCTAAAGTCCTAATGGGATTTTTCTAGTTGGGCATACAACAGGCTGTATATTTTTATCCACAACGATACTATCTTTACCCGGTAATTTCCCGAGTCCTTGAAACAAATCGGAGTATTGATCAATATTAATTGTATGAATCTGACTAATTAATTCTAACTCAATACAGCCTGCTAAACCGAGTACATTCTGACAGTTTAAGTTAGCAACCACGAATGACAAATCATAATGTTTATTATTAAATACAAAAGACACATTACGCGTTTGCTGCGATCCGCGCTTTGAATCGGACGCGCACACTGTAGCCACGCGAAAATTATTTAATTTGCGGCGAGCGCGGCAAGCGCCGCTGTCGCTATGCGTTCGGACAAACTTGTAGCGAACGAGGTCCTGGCATTCCTGCAGTATCAGCTGGATGTCATGGACAAAGTCAGTGTCACCCAGATCTGCACATCCAACTTCATCGAAGAGGAGATACGCAGGGCTAAGACGCTGCTGTTTGAGTCGCTGCATATGGCTGACCGAATGTCAACCCGTAGGAGGGATGAGAAAGGAGAGCGGAGTCTCCAAGACATAGTCAAAGTGTTAAAGGAGACCGACCCGGACGACGTGCCGACTTTCGTGGCGAAGGATTTGCGCAAGCTACCACCAGTCACATTCGACCACGTCGATGTCACCAGGCTGCTGCGGGACATCAAATCCCTGAGATCAAGCCTGTCTGAGGTGCATTTGAAGTTGGAGGTATCGCAAACCACCATCAGTGATCTACGTACTGAGGTGGCGGATTTACGCAATACGGTATGTAGGTCAAAAGAGCGAACTACCAACGTCAACATACGTCACGGCGCGTTCAATGCATCGCAGCTGAGTTTCGAGTCAGCAGGAGATTGACCAATTTGGACCAAATGCTGCCCAGACATGAGAATATTTTTATTTTATTCCTTACATGAATAGAAATAAAAAAAAATAAAAAAAAAAAAAATATCCACGGGGTTACCTACAGTACTTAAAAACTTATCTTATAGCTTTTGTGATTTAGCTTTTGTTCTGTTTTAACGTTTACATTAAATAAAATTATTATCTTACTTACTCGACACAAAAAAAAACTTACTTCGAGCTCTCGCTCGAAGTAAGTTTTTATTTGTAAGCTCTGTACGAAAACGATAGCTTTATAGACCGCTGTCTCGATTTTCAATTCCAAGTTGCGAGAAATCAAAAGTCTCGCTTGCTCATATTCAGATTTGGTATGTGTCTGTCTCTTTCGCTCACGTTGAATATCTCTATACCTGCTTGCGCGCGCGCCATTTTGTTTGTTTGTATCGCAGTCTAACTTCGCTCTTTGACGTGAACCGTTGTGTACTGTGCGCTTATCTATCTCCTTGTTTTTTTACAACCCGGCATTACTTTTGGACTATCGTATCTGCATCACTTGTTGACCCGGCTATTCATTTGGACTACACGATGTATCAACCTCATTACAGAGTGTGTTTATTTTGTGATCGTTCTGTGGAAAGAATAAGAAGATATATGTTAACTCGAGATCTTCAAAACGAACATCAACATACATTTCAAAACATCATTCGAGCTCTACCACGTGAGGTAAGTACTTAACTTTTATTTAAGTATTTATGTTATAACACAAAATACAGTTAAGACAATTATTTACATTACTTAAATCATAACAAATGCGTTCTTAGATATCTACTTAGAAGTAGGTACATACCTACTATAAAATCTAGACTCCACTTGGTTAGAACTACAAGGAACCACACAGGAATTCGATATAAATAGTTATAGTTTACGCGTTATCAGTCATGGGACCCTAAACGTCCAACAAACCGGTCCAGTTATCGGTAGTCCGCTACCTGCGCACCGAGATCGTTGAGTCACTATGTCCCTTCTAATTACCTGCCGGTTCCTGATTGATTGTTAAAATAGCTTGAATGTTGTTTTGTATGTAGGTACCTTATTATTTTAATTAAAAACTACTTTTAGTGTTAACACAAGTTGCGTGCATTTTCTATCGTTGATTTGTAGAAGTGATGTGGTGACGCGGACGCTGAGATAGATATTATTACAGGGAAATGATCTTACCCGACGAATTATTTGAAAACGCGTTGAATGTAGTTACCTGAATGTTTGCTCTTATGAGCTTGTTAGAATTAAAGGCATAAGAGAAGCAACATTAAAAACAAATTAATATCTCTGCATTAAATACACATACTTATATACTCAAAGAATATTATTATTTTAGAACAGAATAGTGAAATGAAAATACTTTGTTTAGGAAACATATATTTTATTGTAATATTTCAGACTCAAAATCATTTATTTCAATTCAACCTTTTACAGGTACTTTTGAATTGTCAGAGTCAGTCAGAAAGTTGAATCTAGTTGCTCGTTCCAAACGGTAGATTTCTATGGAGAAGAACGAGCAAGAAACTCCATGAACACTCTTTTAAAATCAGTAATATTTTACAAATTTAGGTTACATCATTCATGTCATAACAACTAGGTACATATAATTTAATATTAAATTATACATATACATAGCCTTTCATAGTTATCATCATAATTATACTTATCTGTTATTTTCTTCGGGAGCTCCGTACCGATCAACGTTTCGATCAAAAGTGTTTCAATGAATTTTTTTTTTTTTTTTTTTTTTTTTTTTTTCGGATTGGCATCTCGCAGGTCAACCTAGGAGGTTGTCGGCTGCTTAACCGGACTTTCCTGTGGTGCCTTAAAAATTATTATTTTTAGGGCCTCCAGCCAGGGCATAAAAGCTTACAAACTAAGCGACTACACGCTAAGGGCACCCCCTGTGGGGTACGAGCCTCGGCTTAGGGCGTCGCTGGGAGAGGACAGCAAAGGGACAGGCTGGATCGGATTTCCATTATTTAGGGACGAATTTAAAACTACAGGCTCAGCGGCGCGGGCTGGCACGAGCAAGGGTCGGGGAGGGGACGTACGGGGTCGTCGCGGCGGGCCTCGGCGGCGAGGACGGAATGACGGCGGTCTGTGTCTGTGTTTCTTAACTGTACTGGTGGCCTTATTGCTCTCCTGGAGGAGAGTAATAGCATCGTCAGGGTCGGTCAGAGTATGTCTCGGTCGTCGAGTCTTACTAATACGGGAGGGAGTGTACCGGGCGGCCGATACGATTAACGGGTTAGAGTGCTTCTCAGCAGTGTCGAAGAAGCGCTTGGCGGAGCGTTTCATGAACTGCTGGATGGTAGGTATTTTTAGATCGAGATGGAGGTTCTCGTTGCGAAGGTAAAAAGGGGCTCCTGTGATTCTTCGCAAGAAACGGTTTTGGAGGGTCTGCATCCTATGGAGACGGTATGGTTTCGCGTGTGCGAATACAGCACAGGCGTACGTCATGATGGGACGAATGCACGCCGTGTAAATGCGCAATTTGCACTTGAGTGACAATTTGCTGCGTGCATTCAACATGAAGTAGAGCCTACCGAGAGCGAAAGCGGCGCGCGAACGCACCGTCTTTATGTGCTCTCCGAAAGTAAGATGGTGGTCCAGAATCACACCTAGGTATTTGGCTTGCTTCTCCCAAGGGATAGGCTTACCGAACATGGTTATCGGACTGGGCAGAGAGGGGGACGAACGCGGTTTGGAAAAGAGTACTGCCTGACTCTTGATGGGGTTTACCTCGATTCTCCATTTCCGGAAATAAGCGCCTAAGGCTTTTGCCGCGGATTGGAGGGTACGAGCTATGCAGTCTGGGTTACGACCCGAGTAATAGATGGCCGTGTCGTCAGCGAATAGAGCCAACTGAGCCTTTTTATCTTTGGGGATGTCGCTGGTGAACAGCGTGAAAATGAGGGGGGATACTACGGAGCCCTGAGGGACGCCAGCGCGTATCGGGTGGGGTGAAGAGAGCGCACCCTCGATGCGATAGCGAAAGGTGCGATTCGACAAAAAGTCACGCAAGATGAGCACGAGACGATCTGGCACTCCGAGTTGGTAAAGCTTGTATAGTAAGCCGTTGTGCCAGACTTTGTCGAATGCTTTCGCTATGTCAAAGAAGAGTGCACCCGTCATCAAGCCACGCTGAAAACCAGCGCTTATGTGCTCGACGATGCGGTGGACTTGTTGGACGCAGCTGTGTTCGGTTCGAAAGCCAAACTGCTCGTCGGGAATGAGACTCTTTGCTTCGGCAAAGTCTTTGAGTCGCTTATAAATAAGCCTCTCGTAGATTTTGCCTAGAACATTGAGTAGACTAATGGGACGGTAACTGGTGGGATCAGACTTGGGTTTGCCTGGTTTCGAAATGCCGATAACGGTGGCCTCTTTCCATGCCTGAGGAAAAATGTTGTTGCTTAGAGCGCCATTGAAGATGGCGGTCATTAGCATTATGAGATGGGCGGGGAGGAGTTTGAACACCTTATTGGTGATACCGTCAGAGCCGGGGGCTTTCCGGGGTTTGAGCCTCTTGATAATATCGTGCACTTCGTCGGGAGTGACAGGAGGCAGAGGATAATCAGGGTCTTCAACGGGTGGGAGAGAGGCTCTACGTTCGACTTCGGCGTCGACCTCAGTAAGGTGAGCTTCGTCTACTGGTTGAGAGCTGGGGGTGCATTGAGACTCTAGGCTGTCGGCTAGACATTCAGCCTTTTCATCGTTGTCGAAGGCGACGCTACTGTCGGAACGAATGAGAGGGGGCATGGAGGCCTCGTTAGAAGAACGGAGCTTCCTCTGGAGTTCCCAGAAGGCTAGGTGGGTGGGCTCGAGTTCGCTAAGTGTCTTGTCCCAGCGGCTGGAGCGCAGCTCCTCGATGCGTTTCTTTACAGCACGCTGTAAAGAGCGCATGTGAGCCTTGTTCGCATCGCAGGGGAAGGCACTGTACGCACGGACGGCCGCGTTCTTCTCGGTCAACAGATCACGCACATCGTCAGGCAGTTTCCAGCGATGATCGCTCATCGCCGGAACCTCCCTTGAACAATCGTTCAAGACGGATTGTACATGATTTGTGAACGAGTCGATCGCGCCCGTCGTGTCCGCGACTGTCACCAAGTGGTCGGGGATAGCGTCCAAGTGAGGCGACGTGGTGGATTGTAGGCTTTCGCTTACTTTCCTCCAGTCGGTAATAATTTGGGTCGGAGGGGGCTGGCTAGGGTCAGAGGGACCTGAACGGGGAGCTAGTTCTAATATCACTGGACGATGGTCGGAATTAAGCTCGTGTAGCGTCTCTATAGATTGCAAACGGAGGTTCACATTCTTGAGCAGCGCTATATCGAGGATGTCGGGAAGATGGTTGGGATCGTGGGGGAAATGAGTGGGAGTCATCGGGGCGATGACGTCGAAGTTCAGTTGAGAACAGAGGTTAAACACGATCCTACCTCTGGAAGAGGTCCTGTTACTATTCCAGGAGGGATGTTTGGCATTGAGATCGCCCGCCAGTAAGACGGAGTCACCCAGGCCAAGAAGAGCAGAAAGGTCATCCTTGAGGAGGATAGGATCATCCTCCGATGGTGATGGAGGGACGTATGCTGATATAATAGTTAACGGCTGATGACCGGTCATGCCGAGCCGACAGACAGAGACCTCGAGGCGAGCGAGGGGAGGAGGGTCCATAGGAATGCAGTACAGAGCCTTTCTATAGTATATTAGGGTACCGCCCTTGTGACAACGAGACCTATCATTGCGAACTATACGGTAGTTGGCAATATTCGGGTCACGATGATGGGGCTTAAGAAAGGTCTCCTGTATGAGAAGGATATCAAGTTGATGGTCGCGGAGGAAATTGGCGATCTCATCACGTTGGTTAGTAATGCCATTGGCGTTAAAGAATCCTAACTTAAGGGATCGGGGTTTATTAGTACACGGCCTTTCCTTATCCATTGGATTAGCAAGGGTAAAGTTTATCTAGGGCTTGCGTAATCTCCGGATACGCTTTGAACACCTTAAGGATGTCGCTAATATTTGCTTTACACGCGAGTATATCCCTAGCCATAGCTTCAGCAGCGGGGTTGCGGTAAATTTGGTAGGCGAGGTTGATGACTTCGCCTATCCTCTCGGTAGGGAGAGATGCAGGTACGCGGGAGGCTGAGGGCGCGGTTGAAACGGCGGGGGCGACCTTAGATGGGGCGAGGGCGGCCTTAGGAGCGGCGGTGGCGGCTTTAGGAGCGGCGGGGGCGACCTTAGGTAGGGGGGGCGTGGTCGCGGAGGCTAGGTTCGGCGCGGGGACTGGCGAATCCATCAGCGCTGGCATGGGCAGAGATTGGGAGGGCCTCAATGCAGGGAACGCTCTCTGATGATTCAGCGAGTTCCATGGGGAGGGCCTCTGAGGGCTGAGACGCTCGGGCATCTCTGAGGAGGGAATCTTAACAGAGGGGCTTTCCCTTTGTTGACGAGCGTTCGCACGCTTGGTCAACTTGGGAGAAGAGGATTTTGGGGCTTTGGGGCAGCCGCGGTAATTGGCGGGGTGACCTGATTGGCCGCATAGCACACAGCTGGGAGGTTCTGTGCACAGATTGCGGTCTTTCGGACGGGGGCAGTCAGCAGTTGCGTGCTCACCCAGACACTTGACGCATCTAGGGGTCGCGTAGCAATTGCGTTGGGCGTGACCGTAAAGTTGGCAGCGGTGACACTGTCCAACCGTATCGGATTTATAAGGCCTCTCGATAGAGATGCCCGACAAGTGACATACCGACTTTACTTTAAAGATCGGATGGTGGCCGTCGGTGTGATCGCACACGACAAGAACCGAGTCGTATGCAATCGCACCCCTAGCTTTGTGCAGACGATGCACAGCGGATGCTGGGACATTTTGCGACTGAAGGTCGGCGAGAATCTCTTCCGTTGAGATTTCTTTGGGGACGCGTCGGATTACCACACGGGTGGGTTTATCATCGGGCAAGGAATAAGTGTGGAACGAAATGTTCCTCACTTTTAACAGGGATGTAAGTTCCCTGTGGTCGTTCACCGTGGGAACTTGAACTTTGATACCCTGTTGGGTCGAGCGCGCGTTTGTGTATTTGATCTTACGATCGTTACACAATTTGGACACGTCGGTCCACTTCGCCTTGTCCTGGATGAACAAGGGAGGCGGGGCGGGGAGTTTCTTTTTTGAAACCGAAGGATTGGGGGCAGCAGTGGACATGGGACTAGCGGGACGGCTGCCCTCTGGACGAGAGGTAGCTGAGACGGAGGGGGCCGAAACCGAGGGGGTGGAGGAGGGGGTGGGCGCGGCTACGGCTTTCTTGGCCTTGGTGGCCTGAGAGGGACTCTTACCCTTCTTTCTCTTGCCTCCCGGACCGACAAGATGGTAGTCGTCGTCCGAGGACGCGGAGGCAGAGTGGGCTTCCTCAGAGTCGGAGTGAGATGGCTCAGAGACAGGGACAGAGGTATCCATTGTTTCTGAGAAACATGGCGACGCAGAGCGCAGCTGCGTGGGAACAATGGTCGCGGGAACAATGGTCGCGGGAACAATGGGCTTGGAAACAATGGGTTCGGAAACAATAGGTGTTTCCGCGTACGGGCTTGTTGTCTTAATTGACAATAGGGACGGGATTAGCGGTGGCATAGAGGATGCCGCCACAGGTGTGCCTTCGTTGACGTTATCGGGGGAAAAGGGGCTATCTAATATGTCACTGAAGTCAGCGACGCTAGCTTCGGCTGCTTTTCGGGACGCGGACGAGTTCTCTAGCCATGTGTCCAGATCGGCATGGAACTTGGCGCTTTGCCATAAGCGTGCCTTGACGTACGCTAATATATCAGCGTCCGACATGGTCGGAGGGAGAGTTAGGTTGGGGAGGGAATTTTGGGAGATTTAACTCTCCGGGAAGCCTAAATTATACCTAACACCTAACTCTAACTCCCCGGGTGGAGTGGCCCGGGGATGTGTAACCCTCCCTGTCGGGTGTAGACAGGGAGGTGAGTACCTATTGGTGAGCCCTAAGCTTGTAAACCCGTCGCCAGTCTTATTGTGCGAACGGGGCCCTAGCCAGTCTAGTGCGAAGGGTGTAGACACGCCCAACCGACACTAGGTGTGTAGCTGTGGAAGGAAACCAGAGACTAGGTTCGACTAGGAGACCCCCCAAGGCCGAAACACTAGCTCCCGACTCCAATTGACTGCCTCGCCCTGAAGGGGTTTGGCGGGTGTGATTGGGGCAACACCCACTCGGCTTCGTTGGCACCGTAAGGTATCCACCGAGTACCACGAAACTGTGGTTTTGCCCTGAAGGGGCCAAGTGAAGCTACACGACTGACTCTGTTTAAAGGAATATGAATTTCAGCCGTCGCCTTGAAAAAGGCAACTTTTGAACAGTTGGTTGCAGTCGGCTGACTACAGGAATCGTTGCGGCGGGCGCAGCGAGAGCAGGTGACGAGCGTAGCGGCAGAGCGTGGAGCGAAGCGGCGACACGTCCGTGCGCGGCGAGCGTCGAGCGAAGAGTCCACGGGTGTTTCAATGAAGTCGGAACACTCGCTTTTATAAGCGGCGACAAACAAGTATGATTCACATAAACGATGAGAAGCAAATGTGATTCACACTTATTTGCTATCCAAAGTTTAAACACACTTTATTCTATTTAAAATGATGTTATTTACTATACTTCTACTGCATTTAATCAGAAATTAATTATTACTTTATATTACAACACGAATTACGTTGTTATATATTAATTACATCGGTATAAATCTAACACGGCCATACTGACAAATACTTCGCTCTCGAAGTACAAACACAATATTCTTATTACATAAAGGTACATTTTGTTTACATAATATCAGTAATCGTTTCATAATCATCATTGTATAATCAATAATCAGACCTTACTGGGCAGACCAAACACCCGCAGTCAGTGAAGCTTAATCACCCGCGACCAGTGAATGTCATAATAAACCACAGTTAAGGTTTTAATCCATCCATAATAATACAATCAATGTCTTAAACTAATATTAATACAATATTGTAATAAAAAAATTAAAGTCTATATTTAATTAATTATGAGTGTGATTCTAAAGATGAGAAGTTAGGGAGCTCGAATTAAACAAAAGTAACTAAGGGAATTGAGGTTCGGGCGCCAGAGCTCACTAGGTAATTAAAAACAAAGGAATCCTGGATAGCGGAAAGGAAAAGACAGGACTTCTAATCTAGGTCGGAGATACTGAAATTAAGCTGCAAATTCTTTAACAATAGCTCATTTATTTCTTACATCGCAGGCAAGGTGAGCACAACACAAGAAAGCCCCTTTCTTTTGAAGGGAAAGTTGATATATAGCTATTAAATTTTAAATCTAAAGTTTATACTAAAGCTGTCAGTATTGCACGATTTTAAGTTGAAACTACGAAAAGAACTAAAGTAACATACCACAGGCTTGGGAAAAACTATTTAAATTAAACCTGATTGGAGACTCGAGGTGAAACCCATCAGCTCAACTCCATGATGAATTTAAGTTTCAAGGATGAAAATCCAAAGTTTAAATAAGAACGCCTTTGGGGCTGAAAACAAATCGATTTCTTTCGTTAGTCAAGCCCACACGTCGAGCAAAATGGCGACGAGGTGGTAAATCGGAATTTTTAAGTACTTACCGCTCTTATCGAAAATAATGCATGTCAATCGCTCGTGCTATGAGCACAACCAAAACGCGATGGCGATATAGGTGCTGAAACAATGGAAAATCGACGAGGATTAGGACACACGACCTCAAGTACATTGTTAGCATATGGCTATGAGGAATCGACCAACAAAATACTCACGGTTTGCAAAATACTAGGGGATCACTGCTGCTAACATTGTTACAAAATGGTTCCAACCAGAGGTGGACCCCTAAATCATTTCAATCTCGTGATTGAAATGGAAGAAACTAATTTAGCATTGCTCTTAGCGAAGACGGATCAGAAAGTGCGTCTTAATTATCCTAAAACGGAAATGTCAAATTCATATCGAATGACAGCAGAAAAACGTCAAATAATCTGACAGCCGGGGAAATGAAATCCAACTGTCAAACTGATGGTCTATGGTTTTATCGATTACTCTACTAAATCCTAGCCAATCTATCAAATGTCTAAAGCGGGACACGGCATTACCGAAAACTTCGAAAAAGTGACGAGAGAGGTCGACACTATGTAGCGAGTAAAAAATACTCGTTACAATATATACTAATATAATTAAAATATCAGTAATCGTTTCATAATCATCATTGTATAATCAATAATCAGACCTTACTGGGTAGACCAAACACCCCGCAGTCAGTGAAGCTTAATCACCCGCAGCCAGTGAATGTCATAATATACCACAGTTAAGGTTTTAATCCATCCATAATACAATCATATCTTAAAATAATATTATAATAAATGTACTACAGCGTTTTGTTCAGTCCACTATCCAGGCCATAGGCGATTTTTTTTTCTTTTGCAACTATTATACTTTTCTGATTTCCAATACCCCTTAATGAGAACTTGGCATTATCTAATATGTTCATAATTTCGTAACGTCCCTTAAATTTTGCTGTTAGTTTGTTATGTCGCCTATGGTCTTGATTTACATAAACAGTATCACCTATGCTATAATTTATGTTATCTCTACGCGTTTGGTCAAAGCGGTCTTTGAATGTATCGGCATTATTTTAAGACGTTGATGTGCTAACTGATGATCGGTCGTTACGTCAATAATTATATTGTTAGGCATTTTAATATTTTTTGGTTGTGAGGGTACTTGAGTACTATAAAAGCGCGTGCTCTATAAGATTCAGGTTCACTTGTTGCTGAGTCGTCCTGCAGAAAGGGTTTGGTACCTACACTACATTACAGTGAGTTCGTTCCATATATTGTGTACTTGTGTATTTCTTGATATAAATGCTAACGGATATTTGTGTTCGCTCGAGTTATTGAAATATTGTTGGAACTAAGTCTATTTTGGAATAAATTAGTCTTAGGTTGTTTATAATTGTCTTTTCTTTAATGCTTTCCACTTCTGGTTTCTAATATCAGAAGTGGGATTCAACTCATTTGCTCACAATTATTAGCTTTGATACCAACACAAACATCCGTTAACTTCAAATAACAATACTCCGTGAAAAGCTGGTTATGACACCACCTCGCTCTGGCGCTGGGTGTAGCCATCGCAGTGAACCATGACACACGTTCCTATGGTTCACGATCGCCTCGCTGTGTGGGTAGGTGTTGCCGTCACAGTGAACTGCGACACGCGTATGGTTCACGATTGCCTCACAATAAAACACGACGCCTTGCTCGCTGTCGCTTCCTGTTTTGTGGTAAAATCGTGTTTGTTCTTCTCAAAGTTGTAACCGCTATTTTGTTCAACTATTTTAATGTTAAGTGTACACGTCGTTAAACCGTAAGTACCCTCATCTTTGATTTTATAATGTCGGGACGTTCTTCGCGGTCGAACAAACGAGTTGACAGCTCGTGTAAACGTCGTAGCAGGTCACGTACGGTCAACTCGAATCGTTGTCATGGTGGATCTCGATTCTACCATGTTTCCGTGAAAAATGTATTGGGCATTATTATGTCGCGACTGACTGCCATTAATGAAAACAACTGTCAATTCGTAATAGCATACCGCCGCTAGAATGCTATCTCCGATTCTATTAATTTGAAGTTTAGAAGTGTTTTGGTTACCGTGTTCTATTGCAGTGGTTTTGGAGGTTAATTACAAGAAAAAAGGTTCATACGTTACGAACTACCTCGTCACCAAAGTTGGACGAGATTTTGAAGAGACTTTGCCGCCACACCGCTGCCGACGCTTAACGACGCCATAAGCATAGCGAAACGCTTTCTAGACGCTATGATGAGAATCACGGTGAGATCAAACCAATGTTTTGTTTCTGATAATGATTTGAGTGTTTATGATGTCTACACGTGGTGCGATGAAGTTGTATCGCGTAGGTAATCATTGGGAGGATGGTGAATGTCTCGCGTAGGTCATTGCCTTGCGTACATGGTTCAATTTAAAATTGAGTTAAATTCCAAATTGAGTTTAAATCGTTGTGCCCACTGTCTGTCGATATTGCGAACATTCCGTGTACCGAGTCTGACAAATATTCTACCTGTGCTGAATATGCACGTTCGTACGTCCGGCGAGGAATACTAAATTAACTCCTGAAAGCATAGTGGACTACTTGTCGAGTTTTGTAAAACATATTGTGCCAAAATCTCATATGTTACCCAGTGCTCAGTGTTTTCAATCGTAACGATAATAGCCAGTCCTAACGAAAACCTTTCAATAATTCTAGGAGGGTATTTTCACATGATTACACTACGGTTCGAGCGTGGCGCACCGACGCCGCCTTCCCGGCGCCAGACGGCTTCGATATCGCAGCGCCGTGCCGAGCGCGTTGTGTCGCTGTTGCTAAGGCGATCGGCGCAAGCACCGCGGTCACGTACCACACTCCTACCGTGTGGTGATAGCGCATGTGCGTATGAGCTACAGCTGGTTCTCGGTTCGCCGTAAGCGAATACAAGTTAGGTACCATGGAGAAGAGAATGGACTCCGGATACGTGTGCCACCTACTTTGAAAGAGCTCTGTGCCGGTCAGACTTGATAGATCGCGTCGGTGAACCACATGGTGAACGCGATCTGTCTAACCGGGTGAGATCTGACCAATATTTTATTTCTAGCATCGATCTTAGCGTGATAAATATTAATGGTGGTGTGACTAAGTTGATCGAACAAAACTTCAAATAATTGCAGCGATCATGAACGCCTTTTGTAATTGTTTCTAGCTGATGCTCGTACGTGGTTTACCGAGTAGGCTACAAATGATCGCTCATTATTGAAATTAGTTCAGAAATGTAAGTTGTTCAAATCAAATCTTTTATTTGTGCGTCGTTGTGTCCGCAAAAGATTATTTATGCCCAAACTCACGACGCTATAAACACCACGTCTAATTAAGTTGTTGTCTTATGCTGACTATGCGCATCGTTCATTTTTATTAAAGTTACGTGTAGTAAGATGGTTAAGCGAATAACTTATGGTTCAAAAAGTGATACACGGTATCTGTGACGTACAGGTATGCGCAGTAATTATCAATCTGACCTAGCGACAACCTACGTCTCCTTTTTAGCCACTATGTCTATTCGTAAATTTGATAACCCTTAGTCTGATGAATCTGACTCATCAATTTATGACTAAAGTACATAATTAACAATTCTAGTAGATCTGAAATCAAATGTGTTAATTGCGGTCAAACGATTGTAATAGTAATGCTAAACCCGTCTGTTCTTTCTGTAAGAAATTAATACACAATAATAATTGTTACTGACGCTGTAATTGGCTTTATGTAACTAACTTGGCTTCTTTTGTTCACTCTATGTACAGCTGTTAGTTTTCCATGTGTTAAATAAATAAATAGTGACCGACCGGTCCCTTGATCTGAGTTTCAAAACAACTGGTCAGGTTAGGCCGAGTCGGTACTAAATCGACATATTAGGTAACTGACCTACCCCTTCTAATGTCAAACAAAACTAGTTCATAGGCCTTGCGGGTTTCTTTCAGTGTTAAATCATTCGATTTAACAAACAGGCCAAAGTTCAATACATGGTGGAAAGGCTAGTGAAGTTGAGAACTGTGTGGTGTTTTTGAGAAGTTCCAACCAAACCTCTAATGTCCTTTTATTTCTTTTCTAAGATCTGGTTGCACATGTGTTGTGTACCTGTGCGAGTGAGTGTGAGGCATGTACTTGCTATGCTGGCTGATGCAGCCCGGATCCGGTGCGCCCCATAGGCTGGCGCCCTGGAGTACCTGATTTTGGAGTACGCGTACTGCGTGTGCGCTTCGGGTGCTACCCTGGAGAACACGTGCCGCGTGCGCGCTTCGGGTGTTGTCCCGGAACACGCGTGCTTGTATGCGCCCCGACGCGTGCATGTGTATGTGCCCCTGGTGCTGACCCGGAGGACGCGCGCATGTGTGTGCGCCTCGGGTGCTGACCCGAAAGACGCGTGCTGTGTGCGCACATCAGGTGCCGTCCGATGGGACGTGTAGCGTGTTGTTTTATAGCCGCGCGCGCTTGCCTTGTGACAGGTAGATCTTGGGGTGAGACTGTAGACGGACTGCGAGACGTCTACGTTAGGTAAACTGCGAGGTACCTAACCAGTCTCACAAAGAGTGGCTTTGACACCCACGTATAACGGATGTCGTGCCCGTATTATGTGTGTTTTGACGTGTAGAGGACGGACTGCGAGACGTTCCTTTTGGTGATTTGGTAATCGCCCTACACGATGGTTATGTAAAGGACGTACTGCGAGACGTTCCTTTTGGTGATTTGGTAGTCGCCCTGCACGCGTGTCATGTAGAGGACGGACTGCGAGACGATCCTTTCGGCGATTAACGCCCTACATGACAGCGAATGAACGAATGAATCATGTCTGTGCTGTTTGATGAATGGAACTCTATGGAGTACTAAGATGACGTCTTGGTACCTCATAGACTATTTAGCTAGTTAGCTAGTTAGTTGTGTCTGAGGAATGAAAGAAAAAGGTCACGTAAGACGAATTGAGTGCAAGCAAAAGAATAGGCAGACGTGTATATCGTCACGTATAATAACCACTTGTTTCTCATACAGAAAGCAATGAAGACATCGCTGGTGAGCCTTCAGGTACCTCTACTGGTGCCTCTGCTGGTACCACTGCTGGCGCTGCTGGTACCACTGCTGGCGCTGCTGGTACCACTGCTGGCGCTGCTGGTACCTCTGCTAGCGCTGCTGGTACCTCTGCTGGCGCTGCTGGTACCTCTGCTGGCGCTGCTGGTACCACTGCTGGCGCTGCTGGTACCTCTGCAGGCGCTGCTGGTGCCTCTGCAGACGCTGCTGGTGCCTCTGCTGGCGCTGCTGGTGCCTCTGCAGGCGCTGCTGGTACCTCTGCAGGCGCTGCTGGTGCCTCTGCAGGCGCTGCTGGTGCCTCTGCTGGCGCTGCTGGTGCCTCTGCAGGCGCTGCTGGTGCCTCTGCAGGCGCTGCTGGTGCCTCTGCAGGCGCTGCTGGTGCCTCTGCAGGCGCTGCTGGTGCCTCTGCAGGCGCTGCTGGTGCCTCTGCAGGAGCTGGTGCCTCTGCAGGCGCTGGTGCCTCTGCAGGCGCTGGTGCCTCTGAAGGCGCTGGTGCCTCTGAAGGCGCTGGTGACTCTGCCGATTCTGCTGGCGCTTCAAGTACAGACGGAACCAATTCAGACGAAGACGGCGATCAAACTCTCGCCGTGCCCACCAGCGCTTCCGAAGACAGCGTCCCTGGTGCAGCCGAGGACGGCGCACGGTCAGAAGAGGCCGTGTTAGGCATTTTAATATTTTTTGGTTGTGAGGGTACCTGAGTACTATAAAAGCGCGTGCTCTATAAGATTCAGGTTCACTTGTTGCTGAGTCGTCCTGCAGAAAGGGTTTGGTACCTACACTACCTTACAGTGAGTTCGTTCCATATATTGTGTACTTGTGTATTTCTTGATATAAATGCTAACGGATATTTGTGTTCGCTCGAGTTATTGAAATATTGTTGGAACTAAGTCTATTTTGGAATAAATTAGTCTTAGGTTGTTTATAATTGTCTTTTCTTTAATGCTTTCCACTTCTGGTTTCTAATAATATTATTATCTAGTATTACTTCATCTAATCGAGCTTGTATACACGGGATGTTCGAGTTTCTGCCTATAAGCAGCCTAATAGGTGAAAAGCCAGTTGATTGCTGTACAGTAGTGTTTAAGGACAATTGGATTTCCCACAAAACGCTCGGCCAGTCTGACACATTACCACACCTAGTAGCTAACATATTGATTACGGTTAAGACGTATCTTTCGTATCTATGTAATGCTCTAAATAACGAACAAACTAAATTGGGGCTAAAGTTAGTGCCGCGGTCAGTGATTATTAATGACGGAGTGCAAAGTAAGGTAACCGTGTCTAAATTCTGTATAGGAGATTGAAGTTCATCAACGCACCATATGGATTATCATTAGTCAGGTTTTTCAGTGCCAACAGGAGAAAGCACTTTCCATGCTAACCCTTTACAATCCACAGTAATTTGAATGTCAGGACGATTAACCACATTTCTACCAATAAGAAGATCATATGAAAATCTTGGTCACGGGCCACATGTAAATATAGTTATAAACAAATATCTTCAAATTTAACTGTCACTGTGATAGTTGCAAAAATATGTTTTTTACCGTTACCTATTCCACTAACGTACTTATATTGAGTATGGAAAAATATATAATTTAGTCATTTGGCAAATAGGTTCCCGTATAATGCTACAACTTACTCCTGTGTCGACAATAGAGTCAATAGACATTTTGCGAATGGTAACGTCAGTAGGCTTAAAGTTTAAAACATTGCATAAAGTATTGACTCTAACATCTAGTCATTGATCTTTGCAAGTTTAATTGCTGTTTGGTCGAATTTACACGTTCAAAAATACAAGTTGTTACATCATGTATCTTTTTATAAACTGTAATTTTTATATTTATTTTTTTTTTTTCATCACATGGAAGTATAACATTTCTTTTTCTGAGTTTTCTCATCCAATTTTGGGATTGGCATAAAACGTTTCTCAGGTAATTGATCTAATGGTCGCTTTTTAGTCTCTACGTAAGCAGAAAACTAAACTAAAATTCTGATGTTGACGAGTCTGAACAATAAATTACAGCTTTATACAATCAAACCGAGATTTTTATTTATTTTTTATTTTTTTTCGTGTGGGTACATTCAAGTTAATTCAGCACAGAAATTTTCTTATTATCGACCTTCCTGGGGTTGCCAGGACTCGTACCATATTAAAGCAGAGCCCTTGGGGGCCTTACCTCCCTTTGCGACTTTAGTTAAGCCGCTCCAACCAAACTCTTCTCCAAGCTTGTCATTGTCTGCACACCACACCACTACGCCGCTGTCAGTGGTGGCAGGATCGAATATCGGGAGAGGCACGTCATCCTGCCGATTCTTATTGGACAACGCTTCTTTGATAGTAGTAAGCAGCTTTAGGAGAATCTCTGGTTCCATTTCGGTAGCAACAATAACCCTGAAAATATAGTAAGATTAGTTTAGCACATGGCATCACACTTCTGATGTTAGAATAAAAGGCATAAGAGAAGCAACATTAAAAACAAATTAATATCTCTGCATTAAATACACATACTTATATACTCAAAGAATATTATTATTTTAGAACAGAATAGTAAAATGAAAATACTTTGTTTAGGAAACATATATTTTATTGTAATATTTCAGACTCAAAATCATTTATTTCAATTCAACCTTTTACAGGTACTTTTGAATTGTCAGAGTCAGTCAGAAAGTTGAATCTAGTTGCTCGTTCCAAACGGTAGATTTCTATGGAGAAGAACGAGCAAGAAACTCCATGAACACTCTTTTGAAATCAGTGATATTTTACAAATTTAGGTTACATCATTCATGTCATAACAACTAGGTACATATAATTTAATATTAAATTATACATATACATAGCCTTTCATAGTTATCACCATAATTATACTTATCTGTTATTTTCTTCGGGAGCTCCGTACCGATCAACGTTTCGATCAAAAGTGTTTCAATGAATTTTTTTTTTTCGGATTGGCATCTCGCAGGTCAACCTAGGAGGTTGTCGGCTGCTTAACCGGACTTTCCTGTGGTGCCTTAAAAATTATTATTTTTAGGGCCTCCAGCCAGGGCATAAAAGCTTACAAACTAAGCGACTACACGCTAAGGGCACCCCCTGTGGGGTACGAGCCTCGGCTTAGGGCGTCGCTGGGAGAGGACAGCAAAGGGACAGGCTGGATCGGATTTCCATTATTTAGGGACGAATTTAAAACTACAGGCTCAGCGGCGCGGGCTGGCACGAGCAAGGGTCGGGGAGGGGACGTACGGGGTCGTCGCGGCGGGCCTCGGCGGCGAGGACGGAATGACGGCGGTCTGTGTCTGTGTTTCTTAACTGTACTGGTGGCCTTATTGCTCTCCTGGAGGAGAGTAATAGCATCGTCAGGGTCGGTCAGAGTATGTCTCGGTCGTCGAGTCTTACTAATACGGGAGGGAGTGTACCGGGCGGCCGATACGATTAACGGGTTAGAGTGCTTCTCAGCAGTGTCGAAGAAGCGCTTGGCGGAGCGTTTCATGAACTGCTGGATGGTAGGTATTTTTAGATCGAGATGGAGGTTCTCGTTGCGAAGGTAAAAAGGGGCTCCTGTGATTCTTCGCAAGAAACGGTTTTGGAGGGTCTGCATCCTATGGAGACGGTATGGTTTCGCGTGTGCGAATACAGCACAGGCGTACGTCATGATGGGACGAATGCACGCCGTGTAAATGCGCAATTTGCACTTGAGTGACAATTTGCTGCGTGCATTCAACATGAAGTAGAGCCTACCGAGAGCGAAAGCGGCGCGCGAACGCACCGTCTTTATGTGCTCTCCGAAAGTAAGATGGTGGTCCAGAATCACACCTAGGTATTTGGCTTGCTTCTCCCAAGGGATAGGCTTACCGAACATGGTTATCGGACTGGGCAGAGAGGGGGACGAACGCGGTTTGGAAAAGAGTACTGCCTGACTCTTGATGGGGTTTACCTCGATTCTCCATTTCCGGAAATAAGCGCCTAAGGCTTTTGCCGCGGATTGGAGGGTACGAGCTATGCAGTCTGGGTTACGACCCGAGTAATAGATGGCCGTGTCGTCAGCGAATAGAGCCAACTGAGCCTTTTTATCTTTGGGGATGTCGCTGGTGAACAGCGTGAAAATGAGGGGGGATACTACGGAGCCCTGAGGGACGCCAGCGCGTATCGGGTGGGG
This sequence comes from Charanyca ferruginea, assembly GCA_947361185.1. Classification (NCBI taxonomy): domain Eukaryota; kingdom Metazoa; phylum Arthropoda; class Insecta; order Lepidoptera; family Noctuidae; genus Charanyca; species Charanyca ferruginea. Next base: position 16,725,000 of record OX376056.1, on the reverse strand, counting down.
TGAAGAGAGCGCACCCTCGATGCGATAGCGAAAGGTGCGATTCGACAAAAAGTCACGCAAGATGAGCACGAGACGATCTGGCACTCCGAGTTGGTAAAGCTTGTATAGTAAGCCGTTGTGCCAGACTTTGTCGAATGCTTTCGCTATGTCAAAGAAGAGTGCACCCGTCATCAAGCCACGCTGAAAACCAGCGCTTATGTGCTCGACGATGCGGTGGACTTGTTGGACGCAGCTGTGTTCGGTTCGAAAGCCAAACTGCTCGTCGGGAATGAGACTCTTTGCTTCGGCAAAGTCTTTGAGTCGCTTATAAATAAGCCTCTCGTAGATTTTGCCTAGAACATTGAGTAGACTAATGGGACGGTAACTGGTGGGATCAGACTTGGGTTTGCCTGGTTTCGGAATGCCGATAACGGTGGCCTCTTTCCATGCCTGAGGAAAAATGTTGTTGCCTAGAGCGCCATTGAAGATGGCGGTCATTAGCATTATGAGATGGGTGGGGAGGAGTTTGAACACCTTATTGGTGATACCGTCAGAGCCGGGGGCTTTCCGGGGTTTGAGCCTCTTGATAATATCGTGCACTTCGTCTGGAGTGACAGGAGGCAGAGGATAATCAGGGTCTTCAACGGGTGGGAGAGAGGCTCTACGTTCGACTTCGGCGTCGACCTCAGAAAGGTGAGCTTCGTCTACTGGTTGAGAGCTGGGGGTGCATTGAGACTCTAGGCTGTCGGCTAGACATTCAGCCTTTTCATCGTTGTCGAAGGCGACGCTACTGTCGGAACGAATGAGAGGGGGCATGGAGGCCTCGTTAGAAGAACGGAGCTTCCTCTGGAGTTCCCAGAAGGCTAGGTGGGTGGGCTCGAGTTCGCTAAGTGTCTTGTCCCAGCGGCTGGAGCGCAGCTCCTCGATGCGTTTCTTTACAGCACGCTGTAAAGAGCGCATGTGAGCCTTGTTCGCATCGCAGGGGAAGGCACTGTACGCACGGACGGCCGCGTTCTTCTCGGTCAACAGATCACGCACATCGTCAGGCAGTTTCCAGCGATGATCGCTCATCGCCGGAACCTCCCTTGAACAATCGTTCAAGACGGATTGTACATGATTTGTGAACGAGTCGATCGCGCCCGTCGTGTCCGCGACTGTCACCAAGTGGTCGGGGATAGCGTCCAAGTGAGGCGACGTGGTGGATTGAAGGCTTTCGCTTACTTTCCTCCAGTCGGTAATAATTTGGGTCGGAGGGGGCTGGCTAGGGTCAGAGGGACCTGAACGGGGAGCTAGTTCTAATATCACTGGACGATGGTCGGAATTAAGCTCGTGTAGCGTCTCTATAGATTGCAAACGGAGGTTCACATTCTTGAGCAGCGCTATATCGAGGATGTCGGGAAGATGGTTGGGATCGTGGGGGAAATGAGTGGGAGTCATCGGGGCGATGACGTCGAAGTTCAGTTGAGAACAGAGGTTAAACACGATCCTACCTCTGGAAGAGGTCCTGTTACTATTCCAGGAGGGATGTTTGGCATTGAGATCGCCCGCCAGTAAGACGGAGTCACCCAGGCCAAGAAGAGCAGAAAGGTCATCCTTGAGGAGGATAGGATCATCCTCCGATGGTGATGGAGGGACGTATGCTGATATAATAGTTAACGGCTGATGACCGGTCATGCCGAGCCGACAGACAGAGACCTCGAGGCGAGCGAGGGGAGGAGGGTCCATAGGAATGCAGTACAGAGCCTTTCTATAGTATATTAGGGTACCGCCCTTGTGACAACGAGACCTATCATTGCGAACTATACGGTAGTTGGCAATATTCGGGTCACGATGATGGGGCTTAAGAAAGGTCTCCTGTATGAGAAGGATATCAAGTTGATGGTCGCGGAGGAAATTGGCGATCTCATCACGTTGGTTAGTAATGCCATTGGCGTTAAAGAATCCTAACTTAAGGGATCGGGGTTTATTAGTACACGGCCTTTCCTTATCCATTGGATTAGCAAGGGTAAAGTTTATCTAGGGCTTGCGTAATCTCCGGATACGCTTTGAACACCTTAAGGATGTCGCTAATATTTGCTTTACACGCGAGTATATCCCTAGCCATAGCTTCAGCAGCGGGGTTGCGGTAAATTTGGTAAGCGAGGTTGATGACTTCGCCTATCCTCTCGGTAGGGAGAGATGCAGGTACGCGGGAGGCTGAGGGCGCGGTTGAAACGGCGGGGGCGGCCTTAGATGGGGCGAGGGCGGCCTTAGGAGCGGCGGTGGCGGCTTTAGGAGCGGCGGGGGCGACCTTAGGTAGGGGGGGCGTGGTCGCGGAGGCTAGGTTCGGCGCGGGGACTGGCGAATCCATCAGCGCTGGCATGGGTAGAGATTGGGAGGGCCTCAATGCAGGGAACGCTCTCTGATGATTCAGCGAGTTCCATGGGGAGGGCCTCTGAGGGCTGAGACGCTCGGGCATCTCTGAGGAGGGAATCTTAACAGAGGGGCTTTCCCTTTGTTGACGAGCGTTCGCACGCTTGGTCAACTTGGGAGAAGAGGATTTTGGGGCTTTGGGGCAGCCGCGGTAATTGGCGGGGTGACCTGATTGGCCGCATAGCACACAGCTGGGAGGTTCTGTGCACAGATTGCGGTCTTTCGGACGGGGGCAGTCAGCAGTTGCGTGCTCACCCAGACACTTGACGCATCTAGGGGTCGCGTAGCAATTGCGTTGGGCGTGACCGTAAAGTTGGCAGCGGTGACACTGTCCAACCGTATCGGATTTATAAGGCCTCTCGATAGAGATGCCCGACAAGTGACATACCGACTTTACTTTAAAGATCGGATGGTGGCCGTCGGTGTGATCGCACACGACAAGAACCGAGTCGTATGCAATCGCACCCCTAGCTTTGTGCAGACGATGCACAGCGGATGCTGGGACATTTTGCGACTGAAGGTCGGCGAGAATCTCTTCCGTTGAGATTTCTTTGGGGACGCGTCGGATTACCACACGGGTGGGTTTATCATCGGGCAGGGAATAAGTGTGGAACGAAATGTTCCTCACTTTTAACAGGGATGTAAGTTCCCTGTGGTCGTTCACCGTGGGAACTTGAACTTTGATACCCTGTTGGGTCGAGCGCGCGTTTGTGTATTTGATCTTACGATCGTTACACAATTTGGACACGTCGGTCCACTTCGCCTTGTCCTGGATGAACAAGGGAGGCGGGGCGGGGAGTTTCTTTTTTGAAACCGAAGGATTGGGGGCAGCAGTGGACATGGGACTAGCGGGACGGCTGCCCTCTGGACGAGAGGTAGCTGAGACTGAGGGGGCCGAAACCGAGGGGGTGGAGGAGGGGGTGGGCGGGGCTACGGCTTTCTTGGCCTTGGTGGCCTGAGAGGGACTCTTACCCTTCTTTCTCTTGCCTCCCGGACCGACAAGATGGTAGTCGTCGTCCGAGGACGCGGAGGCAGAGTGGGCTTCCTCAGAGTCGGAGTGAGATGGCTCAGAGACAGGGACAGAGGTATCCATTGTTTCTGAGAAACATGGCGACGCAGAGCGCAGCTGCGTGGGAACAATGGTCGCGGGAACAATGGTCGCGGGAACAATGGGCTTGGAAACAATGGGTTCGGAAACAATAGGTGTTTCCGCGTACGGGCTTGTTGTCTTAATTGACAATAGGGACGGGATTTGCGGTGGCATAGAGGATGCCGCCACAGGTGTGCCTTCGTTGGCGTTATCGGGGGAAAAGGGGCTATCTAATATGTCACTGAAGTCAGCGACGCTAGCTTCGGCTGCTTTTCGGGACGCGGACGAGTTCTCTAGCCATGTGTCCAGATCGGCATGGAACTTGGCGCTTTGCCATAAGCGTGCCTTGACGTACGCTAATATATCAGCGTCCGACATGGTCGGAGGGAGAGTTAAGTTGGGGAGGGAATTTTGGGAGATTTAACTCTCCGGGAAGCCTAAATTATACCTAACACCTTACTCTAACTCCCCGGGTGGAGTGGCCCGGGGATGTGTAACCCTCCCTGTCGGGTGTAGACAGGGAGGTGAGTACCTATTGGTGAGCCCTAAGCTTGTAAACCCGTCGCCAGTCTTATTGTGCGAACGGGGCCCTAGCCAGTCTAGTGCGAAGGGTGTAGACACGCCCAACCGACACTAGGTGTGTAGCTGTGGAAGGAAACCAGAGACTAGGTTCGACTAGGAGACCCCCCAAGGCCGAAACACTAGCTCCCGACTCCAATTGACTGCCTCGCCCTGAAGGGGTTTGGCGGGTGTGATTGGGGCAACACCCACTCGGCTTCGTTGGCACCGTAAGGTATCCACCGAGTACCACGAAACTGTGGTTTTGCCCTGAAGGGGCCAAGTGAAGCTACACGACTGACTCTGTTTAAAGGAATATGAATTTCAGCCGTCGCCTTGAAAAAGGCAACTTTTGAACAGTTGGTTGCAGTCGGCTGACTACAGGAATCGTTGCGGCGGGCGCAGCGAGAGCAGGTGACGAGCGTAGCGGCAGAGCGTGGAGCGAAGCGGCGACACGTCCGTGCGCGGCGAGCGTCGAGCGAAGAGTGTGTTTCAATGAAGTCGGAACACTCGCTTTTATAAGCGGCGACAAACAAGTATGATTCACATAAACGATGACAAGCGAATGTGATTCACACTTATTTGCTATCCAAAGTTTAAACACACTTTATTCTATTTAAAATGATGTTATTTACTATACTTCTACTGCATTTAATCAGAAATTAATTATTACTTTATATTACAACACGAATTACGTTGTTATATATTAATTACATCGGTATAAATCTAACAAGCTCTTGAATATCTATTCAAGAGTCATCTGCCCGCTTCGAGAATACAATATAATCGACTATATTTCAGATTCATGTTATGCCGTGGGTTATTTGTTTATCATTTTATATTTGATTACAGATAACATTCAATAATGAGGAATACCTCTGCCACAACTGTTGGACAAGAGCTCGCCGTGGGTCGCTGCCTGCAATGCCTGCTGCGGAAGATGCGCCTGCTGTGGAAGATGCACCTGCTATGGAAGATGCACCGACTGCGGGAAATCCACCTACTGCGGGTAATCCGCTAGCCGTGGAAAATCTACCAGCAGTGGAAGGGCAGCCCGCGGAGGAAGACATTCTAGGACAAAACGTAACATTTCACCTTCCTGGAAATTACTGCCGAGCCTCGAACACGTCAAATGCTTGCATGGTGTACAATTGCACAAATAATACTCGTCGACGAGTACCAAAGAGTTTGAAAGTGCAGTTACTTGTTAATAATAATTATTATGTTCCATCATACGCACGTGTGTGTCAGGAGCATTTGGAAGACAACACCTGGGATGTTCTTTTTACGGCACCAAATCGTTGTTTTGATTTTAGTCCCCAACAAGTTTTTGAAATGTTAGAATTATTAAAAGAACCCAGAAGTCAAATTATCGATTTTGAGAACCTTAATGCGCTGCATGATGAAGAATTGCATTATTGGACAGGCCGGACTCGAGATGAATTCGAAAGATTATTTAATCAAACTCCACTTTTAGCACAAAGGTGTCAAAATCCACGAACTGCGTTAGGTATAATACTTGCCAAATTGAGAACTGGAGAATCCAATGCACGACTTGCCACGTTGTTCAACATGTCTCGTCCAAATCTAGAACGAAGAATGAAAATAGCTAGAGAGTGTCTGAATAGTGATTTTGTCCCTCGCCACTTGGGATTCAACCATATTTCTAGAGAGCAGATCGTTGAAAGAAATCTAGCAGTTCCTACCGCATTGTTTGCAAATAACCAGGAAGCTGTTATTATATGTGACGGTACCTATATGTACATACAAAAGAGTTCCAATTTCTCATTTCAGAAAGACACGTACAGCATGCACAAGTACAGGAACCTCCTAAAACCATTTTTGTTAGTGACATGCGATGGACACATTATTGAGGTTTGTGGTCCCTATGCTGCGACTACAAATGACGCAACCATTTTAAACAATCTTTTAGATGGGCCGGATAGAACCATTCATTGGCTGTTACAGTCGGGTGGTATTTTTATATTAGACAGAGGTTTTCGCGACTCTATTGCGTCTTTAGAAAGCCACGGATATGTCGGCATCATGCCACAATCGCAGACCAGAAGAGGCTCACAACTTACCACACTCGACGCCAATAAGTCGCGGTTGTGCACCATTTGCCGGTGGCCCGTTGAGGTGGTAAATGGACGACTAAAACGGGATTTCAAGATTCACGAATATTATAATCTGGCCATGAGCCACTTTTATACAGACCTTCGGATCGCTGCAGCAATAACTAATGCCTTCCATGTTGATATTATTGACAATAGTAATGCACGTGAATTTATCAATATAGCCAGAGAGCGGCTGAATGTTGCCAATGACTTAGCTGACTATATTGATCATAGGAGGCTAAACCGGAACAGATCTCTTTGCAGTAGGAACGTACCCAATAAAACTTGCACCTAGCTATTACAGCGAGCATATACGAACCACGGAGTCATTTATTATACAAAAGTATAACGGTCGCCTTAACGACCTCTCCGATTTTTCGATGCCCACCAGCAATGTGCAACTAATTAGAGCGCACATAAAGAGCAGACATACGTCCTCAAAAGTATATCATTGTTACATTTTGATTGACGAGAACAATCATGGGCTCGATTCCATTAAACACTATAGCTGCTCATGTTTTATTGGGCGAAGAACGATCGGCAGTTGTGCCCACGTTGTTTGCCTAGTTTGGTTTTTGGGGTGGGCTAGGCACCAAGACGTTGTGAGGCGTCCTGCTTTGTTTTTGGACAGAATCATTATAGACGACGATGAGGATTACGATTGATTCGTTATTTTAATGTTTACATGTGGCCTAACATAGATAACCATTTTTTAACTTATACATAAGTTTAACGAATAAATAATTGATTGATTGAATGACTATCCTTAACTAAGTGTTTTTATGGTAATTATAATCTATTGTTTATATTACACAGTCTTTTATTTTAAAAATAAGCGAACGATAAATCATAACCAACAGTTATGATTTTTCGTCAATAAAACCTAAAGAAGAGTTTTTTTCTCAATACTCCTGGGATAGATTCTGAAGCGTTTTGGGTAACAGACTAGTATGAGTCTAAGGAACATTATGCACTATGATTCAATGTTGGGCAGCACTTGGTCCAACATCCATACAAAAATGGTCAATCTCCAAAGACTCGTCGCCGGCCGCCGTCACTGTGAGCGATGCACAAGCGCGTCCCTCTGTCCCCGCGTCCCCCGTCGTGGGGGCGCCGACAAATGTTAGCACGACAACTCCGGCACGTGCTTACTCAGCTGCCGTTACTGCTACTCCGGCAAAACAACAGCAGCAATCAAAACTAGCGAGGGGAGAGAGGGAGAGAGAGGAGGAGAGAGGAGGACCAAGCCAATGGCAGGCCGATAAAGAAGGCTTCATTCGTGTGGAGAAGAAGAAGAAGAAGAAGTCTACTCGTCGCAATCAATGCGAACCGAACATGTTGCTGCGTCCCGCTATTCCGTCGACGCAGCTGTATGTGTCACGTCTGCACCACACTACGAAGGTAGAGGATGTTGTGGAGTATATTAGGATGAAGACCAAATTCACCTTGAGAGTGGAGTAGTTGGAGTCGCGTCACAAAATTAACTTTAAATCTTTTGTGGTGCGAGTACCAACTCATCACCTAGAGACCTTCTTGAAGGAAGAATTTTGGCCGTCGGGTGTCTTGTATCGGCGTTTTCGCGGAAGGTTACCCGACACCACGACTCAGCACAATACGTCGCCGATCCAACGTAGTAAATAGATTTGTAAACTAGGTTAATAATTATGTATTAGTTTATGTTTTGTTTATTTAATTTGTGTATTTTTTTCTATGGGCCTTAGTAGCCTGATAATAAAGAATTATTATTATTATTATTATTATTACCAATTCCTATAATGGGTGATTGGTTCCCTGTAAAGGAATGTACACATTTTGTGAACGGCTTAAGGTCTGTAATCGAGTAACCTAAGTTCAAGTAATCTATTTTAGAGATAACATTTATCATTGGTCCAGTATATATTTTTGACCCCCGACGAAAAAACGACGGGGTGCATTAGTCAGCACAAAAGGTGAATTAGTCGGGAGTGTTTTCAGCTATATTTGATGAAAATCGGTTCAAGATCGCCGCCGCTACAAAATGGCTAATCACAATTTTTTTAACAACTCCTTCAATATGGGTATCAAATGAAAGGGATTCACTATTAGAATACTTTACACTATGACAAATTTCAAATCCAAGATGACCAGCACCACAAAATGGCGAATTACATTTATTTTTTTCATTCCGCCGCTTCGACGCCGATGCGAGTTGACGTGTCTGTAAACGTTCCGCAGTCTTTATTCATAAAAAGTCGTCTTACATTATTATTTAAACCTAAAACTTTTGTGTATTGTGACAAACTATCTTATAAACAAAATTGTGTGAAAGAATAGCAATATTCAAAGTGACTACAACAAAAGTGAGCAAAAAACAATTCAATATAGTCGTTAAGACTGTGTCGAGCATAAGCGGCAAGCGCAAATTAGGTATTTAACTCCCTGCGCCGTGCGAGTGCCGCTGTGTGCGTGAAACGCACACAGTTACGCTCGCACCCGCTCGACGTGCTCGTGAGCTGTTGAAAATCAAAACTTGGTAACTTACATTTAGTAAAATATGGCATCATGTAAATTCTAGTACTTACATTATTTTTAACTAAACTTCATATTTTTTCTGACTGAAAATAAAACAATTTATGCAACATTTGAAATGAAAAATGCATTGTATAAATGAAAACAAAGGAATATCAAAGTTTTTTTATTTTATGTTTTAATTCGATTACCTATACAAAATTCTTTTCAAATAACTTTATTTTAAAATGTTCAATAAATTTTACGTGTCAATATTGTGTCAAAATTGTGTTGAATAAATACATTTCTCATCTTCAGTTTTTTTATTTGATTTTCTGTGTTCGTGCATTTCTCTAACCAATATTAAGTAGACAAATGCACGAACACAGAAAATTAAACAAAAAAACTGGATTATTGCCTGTATTATTTCCGGTAGTAAACAGTCAAAGTAGAACATTTTGGTTCCTTTTCTTTGTATAATACCTACCTCACCTTTCGTTTTCCCATTTATCTTAACACAATAGTTAAATATTTGCTAAAACAGTAGTTGATGATATAAAATTAACTTGTGTAAATATACAAAGTTTTAATTCATTCGATAAACGGTATTGCGAGACTACAAGATAAAATTCATTAAAAGTAGAATTACATTCAAGATATCGAAAATGTCACATACTTTGTTTTTCTATGCAGCAGAGTGTGTTTACACGGTAATTGTCGAACGATGCGCTCGCTCTCTAAAGTGACGTGGAGACGCTCTGAGGCCTCGAGGGTGACTGAAGTGTTGGAGCGCGTGGGCATCTATTTAGGTGGCTCAGCGTGTTCATAGTAATTTTGTATGGCGAATTCGGAGCACATTTTGAATAAAAATATATAAAATCTTTTAAACAATCGTCGCCGCAAGCCGCCACAGGTGTGCCTACGTCGGCGTTATTAGGGGATAGGGGGCTATCGAATACGTCACTGAAGTCAGCGACGCTTTCGGCTGATTTACGGGACGCAGACGCGGAGTTCGCTAGCCATATTGCTAAATCGGCTTGGAACACGGCGCTTTTAAATAAACGGACCTTGACGTACGCTAATATGTCAGCGTCCGACATGGTCGGAGGGAAAGCTAAGTTGAGGAGGGAATTTTGAGAGATTTAACTCTCAGGGAAGCCTAAATTAAACCTAACACCTAACTCTAACTCCCCGGGTGGAGTGGCCCGGGGATGTGTAACCCTCCCTGTCGGGTGTAGACAGGGAGGTGAGTACCTATTGGTGAGCCCTAAGCTTGTAAACCCGTCGCCAGTCTTATTGTGCGAACGGGGCCCTAGCCAGTCTAGTGCGAAAGGTGTAGACACGCCCAACCGACACTAGGTGTGTTACTGTGGAAGGAAACCAGAGACTTTTTTTTTTTGAGGCAGGAGTGGGAAATCCTCATGGACGCGCAGACTGTCTCATTATAGAAACAGTCTGGGCAGTGCCGGACTCAGCCACACCTCGAATGGCGTAGCGTGCTACCGGGTGGCCCGATGCACGTGCTGTTTACAATACGACGCAGACACGGCCATGCTGACGTGCGGGCGTCCTCGCACGCTCAGCTTACAATGTTACATCTGAAACACGAAAAACAGATTAAGTATCGTTCGGTCATCCTGCTATTGTTTCTGGTCCGGTCTACATAGACCCTTCAGATATTTAAACACTTGGCCTAGTCAGCTATGACTCTACAAGACTTGTTTCTTGGTCCGGTCTCTCTCCCCCCTGGACCTCTGAGGAGCTCAGACGCAATTACAAAGACTCGCTGTGTAAATTAATTTTAAATTTAAATAAAATCTTTTGCAATTAAATCGCTTTGAAAAATAGGAGTGCATAAGTTTCGAGGAGATTACTCATTAAAACGTCGGTGTGGCCCATCGTTGTGACGTGCCGCACCCAGCTCCGCCTCTGCTGTCCCCGCCCACCGCTGCCAGCTGCCTGTCTACTGGGGCGTGTCGAGGACCGACCACTGAGCTGCGCCCGCGCAAGACCAGCACTGCGCTACCACCATAGCTGGGAGGTACGTATCAGTGCTCCTGGTACACAGTTAGTGCCCCCTCGCTCGACTTGCTATCTCTCTGTTGCACGGCTGACACACTTTGTGACACCCCGCTCATCGCTGCTATCCTAGTACTTTGTTCTCAACGATAATACAATTATGCCGCTTAGACGCACCCCGCCGAAACAACCTTTACTATCAGAGACGGACACAGAAAGTGTAGACGGAGGCGTGTCGGATTTGCAAACTACTACCGACCAGAGTAATATAAATATGAGGCGCATGAAACGTAAACAACAGGAGACCGAATTTAGTAGTTTTATGCAAGAGGTGCGTGATTCCTTCGCAAAGTTTACTGAGGAACATAATTTAAAATTACGAAGCTTGGAATCGTCTTTAGCAGAAATAAAAACCCAGAACGATAGTATTAGCACGTCTATGCAAGCCCTGTCCAACAATTATGACGTCATATTTAAGGAATTAGAAAGCTTCAAGCTTGAACGCAAAGAGCACTTAACTTATATAAATTCATTAGAAAATAAAATAGAAAATCTTGAAAAACAGACCTGTTCGGCTAAGATAGAGTTAAGAAACATTCCAAAATTACAGAATGAGTCGAAAGAGGAATTGTGTAATGTGGTGAAAAAAATAGGAAATGTTCTAAGCCTACAATTACAGACCTCGGACATCAGAGACATTTACCGTCCTTTTGCAAAACCGAATGTAACAAAACCGATTGTTGTTGAATTCACCTCAGTTCTTGCAAAAGAAGAAGTCCTAAACAGGGTCAAGAAACTATCTTTGACAGAGAAAACTGATAAACTAAATACAAGTATCAAGGTGGACTGTATGTGTTGTTATGTTGTTGTAGGGTCTTGAAGACGTAGAGGTAACGTTTGAAAGAAAGCAGAAAGTATTCAGGTACATACGTTTATTGACGATTTCAGTTTAGGGCAGAGAGAGTGCGCGGGAGTAGAAATCAGAGTGACGAGTGGATTCGAGTGGTGCTTTTTTTTTTTTTTTTTTTTTCGGATTGGCATCTCGCAGGTCAACCTAGGAGGTTGTCGGCTGGGGGCCAGAATAGCTGTCGAGTCCACCATGAAGTACCTTGGATTGGTGCTCGACAGCCGATGGGATTTTGGCCCTCATTTCCAGCGGCTGGCGCCCAAGTTGTTGGGCGCGGCCGGGGCGCTTTCAACGCTGCTTCCCAATCTGGGGGGCCCGAGCGCCGTCTGCAGGCGGCTCTACGTGGGGATCGTGCGATCGATGGCCCTTTATGGGGCCCCGATCTGGGCGGCAGACCTGACGGCCGGAAGCATCGCCGTGCTGCGAAAGCCGCAACGAGCGATGGCCGTCAGAGTCATCAGGGGGTATCGCACGGTCTCCTACGAGGCGGCTTGTGCACTGGCCGGATCCCCGCCCTGGGACCTGGAGGCGAAGGTACTCGCGTCAATGTTCCGGTGGCGCTAGGAAGCGCGGGCGCGGGGCGAGCGACCGATGCAGCGACACATGGAGCTGCGTCGGTCTCAGCTTCGCGAGGTCCTGGTGGCGGAATGGCGGGACAGGCTTTCACGCCCTACCGCCGGCCTCGCCATCATCGAGGCGGTCCGGCCAGTGCTCGAGCGCTGGCTCGGGAGGAGGCACGGCTCCCTGTCGTTTCGGGTGACGCAGGTGCTCTCGGGGCATGGTTGCTTCGGGAAGTACCTGTGTCGCATAAACAGGGAGCCGGACGCCCGGTGTCACCACTGCGTCGACTGCCGGGAGGACACGGCGCGGCATACGCTGGCAGAGTGTGCCGCTTGGGAGGAGCCGCGCCGTGCCCTCGTCTCAGAAGTAGGCAGTGACCTGTCGCTGTCGGCCGTGGTCGAGTCGATGGTCGACAGCGCAGAGTTCTGGGACGCGGTGGTTTCCTTCTGCGAAAGTGTCATGTCGCAGAAGGAGGCTGCGGAAAGGGAAAGGGAGATCTCAACCTCCCACCCTGCTCGCAGCAGGCGCACCGGGCGTCGGCGAAGGGCGGACAACGCCCTCTTCCGGCCCCCCTAAATGGGTCCAGGGGCGGCAGACTCGGGGACGTCTGTCGCCCCCCACATACACCAGGACCCGAGGTGGCGGCGCGTAGTGTTCCACGCGCGCCCCTCTAAGACGTCCGGGGGGGAGTCTAACACCTCACTCCCCCCCCTGACCCGAGAAGTGGCCCGCTGCAGCGGGCCGGCACCAGCCGGGGGTTGCGGAAGTATCTCCAGTTCCCGCGACCCCCGACGTAGGTGTGAGATGGAACACCGGGGTGGTTTTTAGTCAGTAAGAGTCTGACAGACCCCTCCGCCCGCCCCAGGGCGGAGGACATCCATGAGGATTTTCCACCCCGTATCAAAAAAAAAAAAAAAAAAAAAAGGAGGTTGTCGGCTGCTTAACCGGACTTTCCTGTGGTGCCTTAAAAATTATTATTTTTAGGGCCTCCAGCCAGGGCAAAAAGCTTACAAACTAAGCAACTACGCGCTAAGGGCACCCCCTGTGGGGTACGAACCTCGGCTTAGGGCGTCGCTGGGAGAGGACAGCAAAGGGACAGGCTGGATCGGATTTCCATTATTTAGGGACGAATTTAAAACTACAGGCTCAGCGGCGCAGGCTGGCACGAGCAAGGGTCGGGGTGGGGACGTACGGGGTCGTCGCGGCGGGCCTCGGCGGCGAGGACGGAATGACGGCGGTCTGTGTCTGTGTTTCTTAACTGTACTGGTGGCTTTATTGCTCTCCTGGAGGAGAGTAATAGCATCGTCAGGGTCGGTCAGAGTATGTCTCGGTCGTCGAGTCTTACTAATACGGGAGGGAGTGTACCGGGCGGCCGATACGATTAATGGGTTAGAGTGCTTCTCAGCAGTGTCGAAGAAGCGCTTGGCGGAGCGTTTCATGAACTGCTGGATGGTAGGTATTTTTAGATCGAGATGGAGGTTCTCGTTGCGAAGGTAAAAAGGGGCTCCTGTGATTCTTCGCAAGAAACGGTTTTGGAGGGTCTGCATCCTATGGAGACGGTATGGTTTCGCGTGTGCGAATACAGCACAGGCGTACGTCATGATGGGACGAATGCACGCCGTGTAAATGCGCAATTTGCACTTGAGTGACAATTTGCTGCGTGCATTCAACATGAAGTAGAGCCTACCGAGAGCGAAAGCAGCGCGCGAACGCACCGTCTTGATGTGCTCTCCGAAAGTAAGATGGTGGTCCAGAATCACACCTAGGTATTTGGCTTGCTTCTCCCAAGGGATAGGCTTACCGAACATGGTTATCGGACTGGGCAGAGAGGGGGACGAATGCGGTTTGGAAAAGAGTACTGCCTGACTCTTGATGGGGTTTACCTCGATTCTCCATTTCCGGAAATAAGCGCCTAAGGCTTTTGCCGCGGATTGGAGGGTACGAGCTATGCAGTCTGGGTTACGACCCGAGTAATAGATGGCCGTGTCGTCAGCGAATAGAGCCAACTGGGCCTTTTTATCTTTGGGGATGTCGCTGGTGAACAGCGTGAAAATGAGGGGGGACACTACGGAGCCCTGAGGGACGCCAGCGCGTATCGGGTGGGGTGAAGAGAGCGCACCCTCGATGCGATAGCGAAAGGTGCGATTCGACAAAATGTCACGCAAGATGAGCACGAGACGATCTGGCACTCCGAGTTGGTAAAGCTTGTATAGTAAGCCGTTGTGCCAGACTTTGTCGAATGCTTTCGCTATGTCAAAGAAGAGCGCACCCGTCATCAAGCCACGCTGAAAACCAGCGCTTATGTGCTCGACGATGCGGTGGACTTGTTGGACGCAGCTGTGTTCGGTTCGAAAGCCAAACTGCTCGTCGGGAATGAGACTCTTTGCTTCGGCAAAGTCTTTGAGTCGAGTGGCGCGGACCCTCCCTGTATTTATAGTTTTATCCACATAGTAAAGTAGTGGGAGGCGTGGGGTATGGTTCGAGGCGCGTGCTCGGCCAATAGGAGCGTGGCTCTATTTGCCTATTAACGAACTGCCTATTATTTTGAACGCCATGTAGGTCACCGGTGACCGACCTTAGTGGAGGTTTTACCTTCAACATTTTTGGCCCGGCAGTGAATGACTTAACTTAGTTACATCTATGAGCCCCATTTCTGCTAAGAACCATGCCCTTAACCTTTATTATCTTATTTTTAAGTAAGCGAAGACGTCCGTAACAACAAGTCTACTTGGCTTAGATATTAGCCCTCAGAACCTGTCTTCATCTCGGACTGTCTTGTGATGTTGGGAATCGGAGCGAAATGATACCAAGACGAATGATGAGTAAATACTGTCTTTATTAAAATAATGTAACATCATTTATATGGTACGACACGTACCTATATGAATTAATAATATAAAGGTGCCTACATACACACGACACCTCCCCGGGGAAAAATAAAAAAAAAAGAAATTTTAATTATTTTCTTTTTTTTTTTCTTTTTACCTGATGTTGTTACTTTCACATATTAATTGGTTAAGTAAATAATTATGGGTGCTTATTACTAGTGTATGGGTACATTTTACTTAGTTATTAATGCTAAGAATACAACAAAATAATAAAATGTTACTTATTTTGTTTTTTTTTTTTGTTAAGTACATTACTTTAGTTACATTTATATTGGTTACATACAATATGAGTGCTTATTACTAGTACGTTTTTTACATTTTGCTTGGTTGTTATAACTAGATATGACAACGACAGGGTTTTTTTTTTTATAATACAATTTTTGAAGTGTACCATGAGTAAGAATGTTCACAGTGCAATTGCAGTATATTATGTAGCCACATCAATCATAATAGAGCTTGGTTCTGTTTTTATGTATTACATCAGTTTTACCATTAACTTCGATTTCTACATTCGGTGAAATGTCTCTGAGAACTTTGTACGGTCCTGAGTATAAGCTTGTTAGTTTATTGCCTGTTTCGTTTTTTACTAATATTTTGTCATTCGGGTTGTAATGCGTGGGGTTAACATAAGTGTCGTACCTACGTTTTGTTGCCAACTTACTGTTAATTAAATTTTTGCGAGCTTGCGTTTGTGATACCTGTAGCCTGTATTTTAGTTCCAGAGGGTAACTGTCATAGTTATATAGCGGCTCTATGTTTGAAGTGAGGTTGCTTGCCAAGACGCACTTTTTTCCGTAAACTAATTCAAACGGGGTGAATTTAGTAGATGTATTTACAGAAGTATTATAACCGAAACACCAATAGGGTAGCCAAGTACTCCAGGTTTCTGATTTTTGTTCTGTTTGGATACGAAGAAATGCGGACAAGCTTTTATGTGAGTTTTCTAAAGCTCCTATGCTTTGATGGTGATATGCAGTTGAGTTAAGTTTTTTAATATTAAGCAAACTACATACCTCCTTTACCGTATCTGCCATGAACTCAGCACCCCTGTCGGTGGCTATTTCCTTTGGCACGCCATGATGAAGCACGAAGTTGTTCACAAAAGAACGTGCAACTTCTGCTGCTGTTTTTGTTATAAGCGGAAAAGCACATACATATTTTGACAACTCGCACTGAATTGTTAGAATATATGAATATCCGTCATTGTCCTTGTCTAGGGGCCCTACTAAATCTAGGAATTTTTTTTCAAAAGCAGTGTTTGCCGTAGAGGTAATGGCCATGGGTTCCTTTACTTGTACTGTGTATTTTTGTTTCTGGCAATCTGGGCATTTTTTCACATAATTTTTTACATCTGTTTCTAGGCCAGGCCAAAAATAATATTTCCGAATTTTATTTACCATTCGTCGTATACCTACGTGACCACTTGTTGGTAAAAGATGAAAATCATTGAGTATTACCTTCCTGTCGTCTATATTTTCTACGCGTTCTACGTCTTGTATTATGATTAATCTGGGCCCATAACAATTTTCGCTGTTTTTTATTTGACCGATTAATTTTTCAACAAATGTGGTGTTATTCTTATTTTTTATAAAGTACACTTCCTCTACATATATCTCACTACAAAAATTACTCAGCGCTTTCACAAATTCTGCTCGAGTCATTTGCGAGTGAGCTGCTGGTTTTATAAAGATTGTCTTTTTATTTATTAAGTAAATAAAAATATTGTTTTCTTTTATTTGATGGTTTTCTTTCGTTAGTTTTCCTAACCCTAAATTGTCTATAAACCTTAATTCTACTACTTCTTTTGGAATATTCTGAGTCTCGACGACTTTTGGTTTTTCAGAATGATCGCTTGGCGGAGCTGCTTCGCCTGATGATGGGTTGGCATTCAGTTTAAGCTTCTGCGCCCGTGTCATAACACATAAATTGTTGTTCATGTCCTGCAAGTCTTTGGATGTTAATCGAGACAGTGCGTCCGCAGCTGCGTTGTCTCGACCTTTGACGTGTTCAATTTCGTAATCGTATTCCTCTAGTATCAATTTAAATTTAAGTAGTCAGCTGGATGGATCTTTGAGATTAAACAAGTAAATCAATGGTTTGTGATCTGTTATAATTTTAAAATGACGGCCAAATAAATATGGTCTAAAATGTTTCACCCCCCACACTATTGCTAATAGTTCTTTTTCTATGGTGGGATAGTTTTTCTCTGATTTATTTAAGCTTCTGCTAGCGTAAGCCACTGGGCGCCCATCCTAATTTGATAAAATTGCTCCAATTGCATAGCCTGACGCGTCTGTTTGTAATACGAATTTATTTTCGAGTGAAAAATTAGGATATTGCAGTATTGGCGGTGTTATCAAAGTCTCTTTTAGTATGTCAAATGATTTTTGACAGTTGTCATCCCAATTAAATACTATATTTTTCCTACATAATAAATTAAGATAATAAGCCTTATCTGCGAAATTTGGAATAAATTTACGATAGTAGTTCGCAAATGCGACGAAACGTTTAACATCTTCTACATTTTTGGGGATTGGGTAATTTTTAATAACACTTGTTTTTGCGGGGTCTGGCAGTACACCTTCACTAGATACTATATGGCCTAAATAAAGCATCTCTTTCCTTAGAAAATTGCATTTTGCAGGGTTTAGTTTTAAATTAACTTTGCGTAAGCGTTCAAATATGTCTATGAGGTTTTTATTGTGATGAGAAAGAGACTTTCCTAGGACTATCAAATCATCAAGATATACTAAGCACTTATCATATGTAAGACCGGCCATAGCCATTGTCATCATGCGTGAGAAAGAACTGGGACTGGTTTTTAGACCCATGGGCATTCGCGTCATCTGGTATTGCCCTGAAGCAAATGCTGTGTATTTGCGGCTATCTTCGTGTAAATCAACATTATAGAAACCTTGGTTTAAATCTAAATGTCTGAAGTAAATACAGCCCGATAAAGAGTCTAGAATTTCATTTATATTTGGAAGAGGAAACTTATCATCTTGAATGCAGCTGTTAAGTTTGCGATAGTCGACAACTAATCTCCATTTTTTATTCCCAGTTGAGTCTGGTTTTTTGGGTACTAGTAAAACTGGGCTTGACCATTCGCTGTTACATTTTTCTATTATTCCTTGCTGAAGTAAGTTGTCTATTTGTTTGTTTATTTCCCCCTTTTGTCAGTATGGAAGTCTATATGGTTTTGAATATACCGGCCCTACATTAGGTTTTAAGTTAATTTTGTGCGTATATAATTCTGTTGTCGTCATTTTGTCCCCGGCAAGACAAAAAATGTCGGAGTACTTTGCGCATATTTTTTCTATTGTTAATTGTTCCTCTTTGTTAAGGTGCTTTAAATCTATAATGGAAAACAGTTTTTTAACCCGTTCCGCGTTTCTTATTGTTTCCTGAAAGGAGCAGATATTGTATTCCGACGATTTTTGGATAATGGAATTAATTTCATCTAAGGTTATGTCATTATCCGTTGTGTTAAGGACCCGAATTGGAATTGTTCCGTTCTTAGGTGTAACCAACGCGCTAGCTATAAAAACTCCATTTTGCAGTTCTGATGCACATATAACCATTTCTTCAAATGCAAACCTGGGTTGGACACTAATGAAATGTATTGATTCGCACCTCGCGGGTATCGTTATATTTTTGCGTGGAAAATGCAATGGAAAAATAATTTCAACATTATTATTCCATAGCAACAAAGTTTTGTTACCTAGGTTTAGAATCGATTTGTATTTGTTTAAAAAGTCATGCCCTATTATGCCACTGGTCCTACAAGACAAGGAATTAAAAACATAGAATTTATGTTTCAGTGTCTGATTCTTAGAACTTAAATCTAAATAAACATATCCAATAGATTGAACTTTGCCTCCCATTCCAAATACGTCGATGTTCTGCTTATGGATTGGAATGTTTTGTTTCATTACATGTTTATATTTTATTGCCGATATGGAAGCTCCGGTGTCAATTAACCAATTATATGGGTAACCATTACGACCATTTAAATAAATGGTACTAGAATTTTTGTTTGTAAATAAAATTGCCCTTTTAGTCACGAAAAAACTCATTATTTTCGTCGGATGGTAAATTAGATTCGGCCGTTTGTAAAGAAGCTTCGGTTGCCTGTAAAGAGGTCGGGTCTGAGTTTGTCAAAGTATGCAATTGTGCTTGGCAACTATAATTAGATGTACCTCTGCTCCTGTAGAATGACCGCCTTGCACCGCGCGGTGAGTTCCGTTGGCCTCGCCAACCGCGCCCCGTACCTTGCTGGTGACCGAAGTTTTCGCTGTTCTGCCCTTCCGCAGCTGCGTGTGACGTTCCTCTAGCTCTCATAATGGTTCGACGATTCCCGAAACCCCTGTAATTGTTATTATGATAGTTATTGCGACTGAAATACAAAACTTCAGGATCGGTGGGTCGTGCTATTTCTTCGTCTAAAGCCGCTTGGACGGCATCCTTTAGCAAGGTATAGTTCCTTGCTGTGATAACTGTACTGAGTCAACGATTGCTCAATCCATCTGCAAAACATTTTATAGCGAGTTTTTCGTTCAGTGGACGTAAAACCTCGTAGGCGTGATCCTTACCTTCAGACTGAGAAATGGTCAGGTCTACGAACATTTCTGTAATTTGCTTACCAAACTCATCAATTGTCAGATTATCCTGTCTGAAACATTGCAGTTTGCGTTGAATCGCAGTCGCCGATTTTTTCGGCAACAACTGTATTTTCATATCATTAATGAGTGCATTAGTACTAGAATAATTAGGGGATAATTTCAATTTCGCGGCCCGAGTAAGTCTATTTTTCAAAACAAAGTTTACTAACCTTTTCTGGGAGTCGTCGTCGAGCTCTGAGCTGTAATATTCGATACCATCTATAAGTCGATAAATACTGGATTCATCGTCGGCTGTAACAGGCAATAATTACATAGCTATCTTTAAATCAAATTTGGCCATTTTTTGACTTTCCTCAGTTTTCACAGAACACAAGCTTAATATTTCCTTATATATTATATTAAATTTTTCACACTTTTCCTTCACAAACAAGTAATCTTGTTCCTTAATGCTACCTTTAATTACTTCTAATTTTCCTAAAATATTTTGATATTCTTTATACAATTGCTTAACTTCTTGTACCTTTACTTCAATTATTCTACCTACTCGCCTCGTTGGACCTATCTTTACTAAATACGTTCTCAATTCTTTTATTTTTACAAGTAAATCTGTTAGATCTTGAGCCATAAGTCATATTTATGTACTATACTATGCCTTTACAAACACGAGGCATCGTTAATTATTTATTTGTACTTATTAGATACTGCTACTTACGTACGTACCTGATGCCGGAACATACCAATTTGAGCTATTTAGTTATATATAATACACTTACCTGACTTATCTAGGCATATTAATAGATGCTTAATACATTATAGTGTCCACGAGATGATTAACGTGGGTTTATTATTATTGTTTAAAGTTCTACTTTTGGACTATTACCACTTCACTTTTTTTTTTTTTTTCTTCACTTCCGTATTTGATGGATGGTTTCTGCATGCAGTTGTCTTCTTATATCATGCTCAAACTTATGGATATGTTGCCAAATATGTATGTCGATATAATATATGTTGGTATATGTTACATGTCGTTGTCCATGCCTTACTAAATAGTTTGATCCTCCGCTATACGTTCTCCGTTTCTATTTCAACTTTTGGGTTTCTCCGGAAGTATGAAATTGATCTTCGCAAAGCGTGTCGATTTATTTCATTGGTCATCCACTTGGTGTGACAGTTCTTGTAAATCCTAAATATGAAGTACAGGAATCCCAGCAACAGGAGAGTCAAAATCACCATCAAAACCACATTTGTCGTACTGGTATGGTACTTTAGTTGCTCCAAATCTGTGTTGTTATTACCGCCCGATGCTGTTTGCGCTATAATTACTTCTTCCTTACTCTGAGTTTTCCCCATGATTATATAGATTGTTAATGTTGCCACAAAAATCACTTATTCTCACAACACTTTGTTTGCGACTGCACTTGCGAATCATTGTGAAACGGTATCCTTATATGGAGAAAGGAATTTTAAACAAAGTCCACGGGACTCTTATGTCACGGTCGCCATGTGATGTTGGGAATCGGAGCGAAATGATATCAAGACGACTGATGAGTAAATACTGTCTTTATTAAAATAATGTAACATCATTTATATGGTACGACACGTACCTATATGAATTATTAATATAAAGGTGCCTACATACACACGACAGTCTAACTCCAAAGGGCAGGCGACTATTTTTTCTTGCGCGTGATTTCGCAACTACCTATAAATACACGTATTGCTGGACCTCGTACGGAAAAAAATATTTAAGAAAGAGGGAGGGAATGCGGCTCATTCGTATTGATGAAGAACATGACCTCATCAAGCTTAAGGGTGAAGAAACGCTAACAGTATGCCTAAGTCTTTGTTATTATGTTCACTGTCTATTAAGTTCTTGTTTACCATATCGGGGCTCAGAACAACTGCATGTTATTTTTTTAATCAATAGTTATAGTCATATTATTTTAAATTTTATACTTTACCGAACACTAACACGCCCCACACAAACATATAGCTACCTTAAACTTATTCTAATTAACAGAACTCACATTATTATGAATGTTTTTATCTTATACTATTTACACTACACAAAAATACCCTCAGTCCATTGCAATACGAATATACACTTACGTTATCTTGCACAACTATCGAAAGGTTTATACACAATTTTCGTGAAGCATTTACATAAAAATGATCCTATGCTTATTTATTTCAACATAAATGCTTGACATGTCTAAAGAAATTGACAAAATATCAGTGTCAAAATCCGTTGTGTGTGATGTCGAGGATTGCAGAAATCTGATTCCATGCCCGAACAATTTCTTAACCGTTGTCACTCAAAATATACGCAGTATCGCACGAAATTTTAATGCGTTTGAAGTGTTACTCGCTAGGCTGGGTTTCGGGTGTGACATCATTATCTTGACTGAGTGTTGGCTATCCTGCAACCCTGTAATTCCTAGTATCGACGGATACAACCAATATCTCAAATAATTTTGCCAACCAAAATGACGGAGTAACAGTCTTTCATAAAATTGGTCTCCCTATAGCTTGTGAGGAGCCGCCATGTCAAGACTGTAATTGCCTTATCCTAAAAATCGGTTTTTAGTGTGACAGTTTACAGGTCTAGTGGCAGTTTACAGGTCTCCCTCAAATAGACACACGGATGCCTTTCTTGATTCACTCAATAGCATTTTAAGTAACCTCTCGGCATTTAAATATATCTGCATTATTGGAGACATTAACATAAATATCTGTCCGGAGGCTCAATGCCCAAATTGATTAGAATACCTTAACTTATGTGCATACCATGGTATCTTACCTGCCCACACCTTCCCTACGAGGGGTGGCAAAACATGCCTTGATCACGTAATGCTTAAAACTCAATCCGAGGCGCTCACTGCTGTCTTACATTCCACGATCACTGATCATCAAGCTGTTTTGTTATATCTTCCTCGTGGGCAAGCAAGGACATACGCGCAAGTCTCCTTCAGCAAGATAAATGTTGAACAGCTGAACTTTAATTTATCACAGACTGACTGGCAACCAGTTTATTCCGCGCCTGATGCTAATATTGCTATGGAATATTTTATTACAACAGTACAACGAGAAATTGCAGCAAACACTAAGGTAGTAAAATTATCAAACCGTAATAAAATAATTAAACCTTGGATTACACCAGGCCTGATCCGTTGCATGAGGCACAGAGACAGATTACATAAAAAGTTACGAAAATCACCAAACAACGACACAATTAAAATTATTTACACGAGATACCGAAATTTCTGCAATAATTTACTAAAAAAAGTCAAAAAATCATATGAAAAAAACCTATTGAAAACAGCGGGCAATAGTAATAAAAAACTTTGGGACGCAATTAAAACTATTACTAACACTAAAAAATCAAAAAATTACGCGACAGAATTAATTAATACGTGTAACCCTAGAGAGTCGGTGGACAAGATAAATGATTTTTTTGTGAGTGTGGGGAAGGACTTAGCGGATAAAACTATACTCTGTACAAATCCAGAGCACCATCATTATGCAACTACAGCCCCAAAGTACAGCCAAAAATCCTTCGCGCTATTGGACACAGATGAGACCGAAATAAAGAGCTTGATCTTGGGGTTGAAAAATGTTTGTTCTGTTGGATGGGACTCTATATCTAATAACTTACTTAAACAAAATGTACACTTCCTTGTTTCTCCACTGACACATATTTTCAATGCATGTCTATCTCAGGGAATATTTCCTACCGTTCTAAAAAAGTCGATGGTGCACCCGATACATAAATCCGGAGATAAAGACCGTGTCACAAACTACAGGCCAATCTCTATTTTACCCTCAATCTCTAAACTCTTGGAACGTATCCTTTATAAAAGACTGACTAACTATCTAGAGTCAAATAACCTTCTCTCGAATAATCAATTTGGTTTCCGAGCTGGTAAGTCGACAAGTGGTGCTGCTCATGAGCTTGTGGATTCTGTTGTAAAAGATTTGGATGCGAGTAGGAATGTTGTGGGTATATTCCTTGACCTGGCCAAGGCCTTTGACACGGTCTGCATACCACTGCTTCTGCAAAAACTGGAACGGCTAGGCATTAGTTATTGCAAATTCGTTGCGTTCAGACGTGTCGAAGTTTAATTATTAAAATAAATAAATAATAATTTGCTGAATCGTGACCTAGTTTTACCAAATAGCCGGTAGTAAAGCAAACTGTCATACGTAGACATAATATGTGTGTAAATCGCTATAGTGAAAATGTGTTTAGGTAATTAGCAATTAAATATCGTGTATCACAATGGCAACCAGCCCCTTCAGCCGGGGTGGCAGATGTGCTCGAAGCCCACCTCCTACACCCGTGCCCGCACCTGCGCCTGCTCCGGTGCCCGAGCCAGCACCCGCACCTAACCCTCAAACGCCCAGCCAAAGAGACGATACCATGAAGGATGTTATATCTACGCCGGAAATCCAGAGCTGGATGTCGTCCATTGAGCAGTGCTTAAATGAAGACAGTGTGCTCTATTGCAGCGGAGAGTAAATTAAACACGGATCAAAAGGTGCGAGTCACCAACCTGTGTCGAAAAGTTGGCCATGGTACATCGCAGATGGCCGTTCAGTACCAGTCCCTTAAGCTGAGAGCTGTCCGAGCCCACTCCACCGTTCAAACACTCGAAGACCAACTTGATCTGTCGGAACAGATACAAGACCATAAGCTGACCATCGGAGCTACAATGAAACCTGTGACGGGAACTAATTCTTTTGCGGACATGGTTAAAAAAGGTACGAACAATTTTATACAGCCCTTAAATTTAAGTTCAGTGGCCATATACCCTAACGACAAACTGAAGTCGAGTGAGGAGACAAAATCACTTGTCCAAAAAATTATATGCCCCGAGCAAATGAAACTTCAAGTAAGAGGACTACGCAAGACTAAAAATGGCGGTGTCATAATTAGCACTGAAACAAAGGACGACATTGAAAAGGTGAAAAAATCGATGCAGCTGTCAAATTCAGGCCTTACAGTCGACGAGCCCCAAAAAAGGAAGCCTAGAGTAGTAATTATTGGAGTGCCCTCAATCATGCAAGAGAAGGAAGTTTTTACTTGTTTGTTCCACCAAAATCTAGCCGAGAACCTTCAGGATTGCAACCTCGAGACCTTTTTGTCCTCCGTTAAGTTAAGCCATAAGTCAGGTAAGAAGGAAGCTGAGACCTGTAATTTTATAATAGAGGTGTCTGCAGATATACGTAAAGCCCTGATATCGAAAGACAGAGTTTTTATAAATTGGTCGTCATGCCCTGTAAGAGACTTTACTCTAGTCACACGCTGCTATAAGTGTCAGCAGTACGGCCACGCGGCTAAATCATGTCGGGAGTCCACCTATACCTGTGGCCACTGTGGTGATCAGGGTCATTCCATTAAAGAATGCACAAAAAAGGCTGAGGAACCAAAATGCGCTACTTGTTTGCACTTTAAAAAGCCGAGCAATCACAAGACAAGCGCTGCTGACTGTCCGGCGAAAATAATGGCCGAAAAGAGGTACATAAACTCTATTGATTATGGAGGCGCCTAAGAGCGCCGTTAATTACGTATTTTTCAGCTCTTGTTTTTGTTTGTTTTATTTATAATTATAATTATGATTAATAATTTAATTCATGACATAGACAATTACTCTGTATCTGATTCTCAGGTATGTGATGTTGAACACTGTAAACAATATCTCTCCTCTTACACTAGTCCACTAACCATACAAACCCAAAATATTCGTAGTATTTTTAAGAATTTCGACAATTTCAGCATTTTTCTACAACGTTTAGATATAAACTGTGATGTTATTGTCTTAGCGGAATGTTGGCTGGCCAAACAATACAACATACCACTAATCCTGGGGTATAATATGTATAGAAGTAGTATAACGTACAATCAGAATGATGGGCTGATAGTTTATGCAAGAAGTCATCTCAATGTATCTGTCGAGGAACCAAATATGCACGATTGTAACAGATTGTTAATTAAAATTGGATCAGAATTAGCGATACTCGCTTTATATCGACCCCCTTCTTTTAGAAATATAGACAATTTCACTGACTCGCTAAACGACACCTTGCAGAACCTATCATCTTTCAAAAGCACCATTTTAATTGGAGATATTAATATCAACATTCTTCCCGGAAGTGCTGACGCATCCGCTGAGGAATACCTTAACCTATGCGCCTTCCATGGTTTGCTTCCCGCTCACACGCTTCCTACACATCAAAGTGGTTCCTGTTTGGACCATATAATACTTAAGTCGAATCTTCCTGCACTCGCCCTTGTAACTAATTCAACATTAACCGATCACAATGCTACCCTACTAATATTAAATTCTAATTTACCTAAAGTAGTCCCTCGAACAGTTTCTAGTTTGAATGTAAATAAACTTGAAGAAGACTTACACAATATCGACTTCGACCCAGTCTACGATTCTGCTGATCCGCAGTTTTGTTTGTTGTACCTAATCGAAAATGTACAACATGCAATTCATAAAAACACAGTCACATTCCGGCAAAATAGCAAAAACTACAACATAAAGCCGTGAATCACGACAAGTCTCATTCGCTGTATGAAAAATAGAGATAAACTGCATATGAAAGTCAAATCTAGTCCAGATAATTTAATTTTGCAACTGTCTTATAAACGTTAACGGAACTTCTGTAATGATCTTCTAAGAAAAGTTAAAACCAACTACGATAAAATTGCACTAGAAAAGGCTGGCACGAATAGTAAAAAGATCTGGAATTTCATTAAGAATGTAACATATAACTCGAAGCAAAATCAGTCATCATCAGGTTTGTTACAAGCACACTCATCACATTTAACTTCTGCCAACATTGCAAATAATTTCTTTGTTAATGTTGGAAAGAGTTTAGCTGAAAAAGTTCAGAGCCATTCACAGCATCTAACGAGCACACCGTCTACGTATAGCACTATTTTATCATCCTTTGCGTTGCTAGACACTGACGAGACTGAGGTAGAAACGTTAATTATGAGTTTAAAAGACGACTGCGCAGCTGGCTGGGATAAGATATCAAGTAAAATTATCAAACAGTTCAGGCACATTTTGGTGCCGCCTCTAACTTATATTTACCAAAAATGTTTATCCATAGGTCTTTTTCCCGATTGTCTCAAAAAAGCTGTTGTTGTTCCTATTTATAAATCAGGCAACAAAGATCAAGTGACTAATTATAGACCTATTTCCTTACTGCCTTCTATGTCTAAAATATTAGAAAAAATTACAAATAAAAGGCTTTTAAAATATTTGGAGGATAAATTAATTTTATCGAGTCGGCAGTTCGGATTTAGGCCTAAAATGTCAACAGACGACGCTGTACACCATCTGACTGACTATCTGGCTCAATAACTTGATAATGGTAACCACACAATAGGCATTTTCCTGGACCTCGCTAAAGCTTTTGACACGATTTCTATTCCTATTCTGTTGCGCAAGCTTGAAGCCATAGGCATTAGAGGCACCCAGCTGAATTTTTTTAAGAGCTATCTAGAAGACCGTACCCAATGTGTAAAGATTGGTAATGTTCTCAGCGATGATAAAAAAAACACGTCCTTCGGAGTACCTCAAGGAAGTATTTTAGCATCTACACTATTTTTGATATACATAAACGATCTTTGTAATCTAAATCTTGATCACGGCTTAATTGTTTCTTATGCTGACGACGCTGCTCTTCTATTTTCGGCTGACTCAGAACAAAATGTCTACAAGCTTGCGCAACACGGATTTGATGTTGTTAATAAATGGCTTCAAAACAATTCATTAACATTAAATGCAGACAAGACAAATTACATTAAGTTTTCAATGCGCAAGCAAACATCAACTGTCACTAACTCAACATTATATGCTCATTATTGCACAATTCCCACAAATAACCAATGTGTTTGTCCTAACATTAAAATGGCAAATACAACAAAATACCTTGGCGTTATATTAGATGAAACACTTTCATTCAAACAACATATAGAAGCTTTAAATAATAGAATGCGTAAGTTGATATTTGTTTTTTAAAAGTTACGCTATATTGCTGACCCGAATTAGACAAGTTTAGTTTGCTCTTAGTCAATCAATATTAATTTACTGTATTACGACATGGGGTGGAGCGAGTAAAACCAGGTTACTACCCATCGAGAGAACTCAGAGAACGATCCTCAAAGTTTCTACTTTCCGGCCTTTCCTTTTTCCTACTAACCTCTTATACAAATATTGTGAAGTACTAACAGTTCGACAGCTATTTTTAATGGGCATTGTATTAAAACAACACAGAGCTTTACCCTACAGCACTCAAAATACTAGTAAAAGACGTAAAGATATAGTCTGTCCACAAAAACCAACAAAACATGCGTTTATATCCAAATTTTACCTTTTCCTCGGTCCTCTCCTTTATAATAGACTAAACGCGAAAGCAAACATCTATTCCGTGAACTACACAAATTGTAAGCTAATTCTCAAGGATGCTCTCCAAAGTATGTCCTATGAAGATACAGAGAATTTACTAACTGTGATGAAGTAAATATTACTAACATTTAGTTTATATTGTATTTAATATAGAAATATTAGTTACTACATTAGTTAAGCTACTCAGCTATTTGTCTACTGTACATTTTTCTTTTTGTTTGATTTTGTGATTATTTATTAATTTTATAAAATTACTTTAGCTCTTCTCGCCTGAAACACAGGATTACCTAGTTCAGGCACGGAAATCTTAGTATTATAATTTACATTTAAGCAAACTGTACTTGTTATGCCTTGTAATTTTTTGAATAAATATTATTATTATTATTATTATTATTATTATTAGAGGAAATCAAAACAAAATATTCAAAGATTATCTTTCGAATTGCTTCCAATGTGTACAGGTAAATGAACATCTAAGCAATGATCTACCCATCTCCTTTGGCGTACCTCAGGGTAGTATTTTGGGTCCTACACTCTTTCTTATCTATTTGAACGACCTCTGTGAGCTGAACCTAATGGGTGGTAAAATTATATCTTATGCGGATGATACGGTGCTCTTGTTCTCTGCAGATACTTGGGAGAATGTATATAAAAGTGCACAGGAAGGATTTAATGTAGTAAGCCACTGGCTACAGAAAAATATTTTGACGCTTAACGCAGGCAAAACGCAGTACATCAACTTTTCCATGCGTAACATAAATCCACCTTCCTCGTCTCTTTCTATAATCGCACACAATTGTTGTAATAATGAAACATGTTCCTGTCTGGCCCTTAACAATACTAACAAAATTAAATACTTGGGGATCATAATTGATAACAATCTAGCTTTCCGATTCCATGTACACATGGTAACTTCTAGGGTAAGAAAATTAGTATACAGGAAAAAATTTTAACCAGTGCGTAAATTTAGCCATAATAAACTTCAACACGTTTTATTAAACACGTATATTTTATTTTGATATGTCTTAGTACTAAAAAAAAAGTTATCGCTTACGAAACATGTTTACATAAAAACCATATTTTATTGTCACTCGCCGGGCGATCAGGCGGCGCGCGGCGCGTGCGTAGGTATCAGCTGAGTCGGCGCTCGCTCGCCACTGCGACGACGTACCTACGCAGTGCGGTTACTGACCTTTTTTAGTTTGGACTGCGATATGAAGTTACTTGTTAACGTAATTCCAACTTTTCCTTCATACTTTCTGGGCTGGGCTTGGGGGGAACCGATCACTTTTCCGAAATGTTTTTTTCCGAATTTCATTTTACCGAAAACTATTGACCGATGTCTTTTTTGCTATATGCATCATTTGACATATTTTTATATCATCGAAGTATCATGTGTCATAAGTAGGGTAAAATTGGGGTTTCCAGATCAGATAAGATCTGAAAACCCCAATTTTCACTCATTCGTCATTTCATTCATTCAATTTTACATTACTTAGTCACTATTTTTTTTTATTATAATGTATGTAAGTATTACTTAGAGATGAAGTGTAGAATGAATCGAATGTAGATGAAGTATTGATTGTTGTATTTAAGAGGTGTTGGGAATCGAACCCAACACCTACACAGCACGCGCAGGCGACGTGACCTACCTACGCGTCATCGTCATCGGCGAGCGAGCTGAGGTGCGGCGCGGGGAGCCGGCCCGACCGCCGACCACTCGCTTCCTCGGACACCATCGCGAACGGACGACACTCTTAAACCGAAACTTTAATTTCTTTTATGTTTGTTCGGGTCAGCTGTAACCTTTCGAATCTAACCGGCAATATACCAAGCCTTTCAAATACAGTCCACTCTTTAATTTCTCTCCAACGAGCATATTTAACATTGGACTGTATTTGATATGTGGATTTCGACAAATTACAGTGTGACATCGAGATGTTGTTGGCAATGTTAAATATGCTCGTTGGAGAGAAATTAAAGAGTGGACTGTATTTGAAAGGCTTGGTATATTGCCGGTTAGATTCGAAAGGTTACAGCTGACCCGAACAAACATAAAAGAAATTAAAGTTTCGGTTTAAGAGTGTCGTCCGTTCGCGATGGTGTCCGAGGAAGCGAGTGGTCGGCGGTCGGGCCGGCTCCCCGCGCCGCAGCTCAGCTCGCTCGCCGATGACGATGACGCGTAGATAGGTCACGTCGCCTGCGCGTGCTGTGTAGGTGTTGGGTTCGATTCCCAACAAGAGGTGCATGCCTACATCAACTATTTAAATTTATACGTGTTTTATAATGTAGGTCTTTTATCTCACGAAATGATGTGAATTATTAGACTTTCAACCTTACCCTAATAGACTTAAAAGTCACATGACGTCGTTTCGTGATTAAAATAACTATTAGATGTGGGTGCTTATGTGAAAGGTTAAATAAAAATACTTTATAATTTAATAAGGATTAGATTTATTTACAACATATTATTTGATACTTTTCTAGCAATTTCAATGTAGGTAGAGGTCTTTTATCTCACGAAGTCAGTTCGATTGTCGCACAGACATACAAAACCACCATTGTTTCGAATTATTGTAAGGAACTCATCATGAGCAGTTTTTAGTGTTAAAGTTTGCCTATTTTCAATGGCAGATTTTACTGAATCTTGCTCTGCTCCGTTTGTATGGTTGTGATGGTGTGGTGAACTAGCGTCCAATATTTTCTGATCAGCCATATCTTGAGTAAATATTATCTCGCCCTTAGCATTCTTGAAAATAAGTTTAGAAATTCTTTCCAAATCAAATTCCTCTGAACAAACCATGATGTAGATAGGTAATATCAATTTATTATCTCTCGTGGTAAAGTAAATATTTACGTTTTTTATTAGTTAGTTTTATAATTAAGATCGATCTATCACGCGACGATGATAAAAGTCTAATGCTGCGATGGAGATGCGTGTATTAATTATATAGTCGTTTCCGTTCACAAAATTCAAATAAAAACAGTTAGGATAATGTATAGCATGTTGTAAATAAATACTTACACGTTATTTTTATGATTTTTATTAAGAACTTTTAAAATAAGGTTTAACAGTCGGATCAACTTATTATTTTAATAATTATTTACATCAAAAATTGAGTCAGACACTTTGTAATATAATCACTTCCTTTCACTGCATTCAAATATAAACATTTGGGAAAATTGATTGTATGTTGCATCCAAGGATCATTGTATATTTCCCAGTTTTCTATAACACCTCCACATGAAAAACAAGCCGCTAAATCATTTACAGTATTGCCACAGTAAAAAAATCCAGCGTCAGCCATTTCCACTACAATTGCTTTCTTTGAATCAGCGGTTGCCCAGTAATGATGAAATGAAAATAAACGCCGTTTATTTACTTGGTATATGTCATATCGCGGGTTATATTTATTATTACACATGTTCTTTAAAATACACTTAAAAATCTTGATATACTTGAAATAATAATGAAGGTGTAAGCTGTAGCTAACAACTTAAAAACGTTTTAATATGGGTCAGTGGGAGGGGAGGGGGTAAATACTTTTAATAAAATGAAATACAAAATTAAAAACAAACATTTATTTTATGATTTTATTATCAGAGCACCATTTGTATAAACAAAGTACATTTGTTAAAGCACATACAGAATCATGATAAATACAGCTATACAAATCTGGAGAATATTTATATTGACTAACCAGGCTTTGTAAACTAGAACAACCTTTGTCTTCTAAATGAAATATATTACTATTACTATTTTCTAATATACGTTTTAACCACAAGATCTTTTCAGAACCTTTGACATAGATACATTTATCTTTTAAGATATCAGTAATCAGATGCTGGTGAATACAATAGGGTATAAATCCTTCACGCCAGTATATTTTTCTGTTACGTTCAATCCAACTTACTTGCTTTCTTTCTGTTTTCGTTAAATCATAAAATGGAAATGATGGCTTAATTAAAAATACTTGTAATTTCTTGTTATACAATATAGCGATTTCTTTTAATATAAATTCGTTTGTTTCTGTTCGAAATCCTTGAATATCTACAATAGCAGTCATGATAACCGTCGTACAATGTTGATGAGTGGTTTGTATTCTATAAGTCGATCGTTTATGATCAAACAATATGCAGTCGTCTTATCTGGTATTGGCGATGAACATTCAAATTCCAATCGTACATCCACAGGACCAGTTTTTAAACTATCGTTTTGCCTTGAGCAATCTAAAATAAAGAGAGGAGCCTTTTCCTTGAAGTCCTTTAGATTAAGCAGCGGGTCTACCGGACAGTTGTAATAAGACTGACGAAATTTCACATACATTTCGTATAATATACTGTATTTGTTCTCAAAAAACTTTAAAGCCAAAGGTTCATAAGGATAATATTGTGAATTTAAAAAGAGCGTTACATTTGTCATTTTGCAATGATCGAATAATGAACTGTCTTTAGTTTTATTATTTTTTCTATTAGTTTGTAAGCAAAAAATGACATATCGAGGTTTTTCCAATTGTGAAGCAGTCTTTACTGACCAAGAATGTTTTGTGGTTTTAGGCAGTAAAGGATATTCATATAAATCCCAATTTCTGAAAGCCATCTGAACCGGTTTATCTCTTTCTAAATGCTTCAAAAGTGTCAATCGTTCTCGATCTGAGACTTTTATATGTGGCACTCTCCATTGAACTCTTTGTATGTCTACTTGAAATTGAACGACATCATCGGTAAGAACAACACTATTTAAGTTAGAGTTACTTCTATTCAATATTAGTTCGTGTTTACAATTTATCACAATTTTACTGTAATCGTCTGCAAACCCTAAAATTTTATTTAACGGTATCACAGCACTAAAATGTCCATCAGTTTGAAAGCCGTTTAAGTTCCAACCCCATAATGCTGCAACTTTATTTTCTGCTTCATTTAATGAGATGTACGATTTTATTGTTGACGTTATTCCTGAATTTTTTATACGATCGATTTCAATACCATTCATTTCGTATCTGATGTCTTGAAACAAAGACATAACAGGGTTATTAGTGAACGTAACAGCTTTCTTGATCGGATTCCCATCCTTTCCGAACAGCTTTGCCTGTCCTTCGATGTAAATTGAACTGGCCGATGGTTTTTATATTATAAAAACACGTATATGTCTTGCTGATGTATGGGGATTCTAATTTCATCGTTTTCTCTAAAGCTGTTAGTGTAGGGATTGTATGAGTGGACTTCATAGCTTTCAATCGAACTATCGAAGTGGGGTGATTCAGTAATTTGTAGTATATTCATACTTTAAAACCTAGAGCTTTTAGAAAATCTTTATTTGCTTCATTCAATTTCTTCACTTTTTTCTTACGTCTATGCACCTGGTTGTAGATGGAATAAGACGTTTGATTTTCACTGGAGTGTTTTTATAATATACTATCATTTTGTTTTTCTTAAATGAAGACGTATTTGAATATGTTCTTCACCAAAGTTAATACAGTAACCAAGTTCATCAACAATCTTAACAGTTATAGATGAAATTAGATTTTTATTCACTGGAAAGTAAATAACGTTTTGCGGTATTTCTATATATCGGTGACCTGGAACAGTACCGGATACAAATTCATGAACAAAATGAGTTGGTAATCCGTTGCAGTATGAACCGTGAACAAGATCACATTCGATTCTGATTACAGACAGATTGCTATTATTGATGGTCACATTCGGCCTAGAATTTAATACTGAAAAGTATAGCAAACCGCACTCGTATTGTTCAGATAGTTGTAGAGGGGGTTGAAAATACGAAACCAATTCAAATTTATTTCCAGAGATGGTAACTGTAGTAGACATGCTTCCACACTGAAGTCTTAAAGAAGATCCTGTTCATTTTATTCCTTGACTAGACCAAAAACTCTTTAAGAAATCCAAACATAGATGTCCACAATTAAAGGAGTGATCACGTTGTATATTTTCATAATTATATTGTATTTTAGGCCCTACGTATTTTATAAATTCCTTGGGGGGTTTAAGATTTCCGTAACTATCGAAATACTCAATATAATCATAATGTTTTGCGTAGGCTACCCAATGAGATCCAGGGTTTTTAGAACTATCTAAATTAATAACTCCGCATTCTTTTATAAAAGGACATTTAGGGAGCTCATCTCTCATAAAGACACCTCTAAAATAAGGAATACTATTTCCATATTTCAAAATGTCAATGTTAGTTAAGGCTCGTTTGGGTAGCCGATATTTTAGTTTTTTTCTTTTGATACAAAAATTCCAAGTCCATCTTTATGCGATTTAAGGTGTAATCCTTTCCCAATGCAAAGAGCTTCCATTTTTTCATTGTGTCTCTTCGATTCGTCAAACAATTTTTTAGACATTTTGAATTCGTTAATGGTCTTAGCAATACCAGCTGCACCACCCGCTAAAGCCCCTGCCGCTGACAATCCCGCAAAAATAGGAATCAACGGCAATACTCCACCACTACACAGTTTTTGGTATAGGAATAACACGAGGAAGTTTAATAGATGAATCATCAACTAATTCTCTGGCTGCGGCGATAGCCAATTCTATAGCCATTTTTTTACTTTTTGGTTTTAATTTTTTCATGTGTCTCTTGGTTTTGGCAATAACATTTTTTAATTTACTTTTTAACCCTTTGCCAGGTGTAACTTTTAGATAGCAGTTTGTACTTCTACTTTTCACACCAGAACCAGTTTTAATTTTGGTCGACATGGCTCGGCTTACTAAGCGTGCTGCAATTTTTTCACCTACACTCGCATCCGAAGAAACTGCTCGTTCTTTCGCCATATTTAACAAAATTAAATCAGCTTCCTGTCGATCCTTTAAGTTTGATGATTTATGGTAGGCAATGTCGTGATCTTTGCAATATTCGTCTAATTGATTAATTCCGTTATCTCCTTGTGTTAACCTTTTAATTAATTTTGTACCAGGACCACAATAATTGTATCCTGGTAAGTGTATCTCAAAAGGTAAGTGATTAATAATCCAATTGAGAAGACTACGCTCTCCAATACACATTATAAGACTGATGAATTTGAATTGAACACTTTATTAAATACTTATAATTTGAGTTGTCGTTAGCTAATGTTATAACATTTATGATAGTATTATATTTGATTTATCAATCCAACTATTTTCAGTCGAAGACAAACCTAACCATTTTACTAAAACCCTGTTACCTTTTCTTCTAAGAACTTTCTCCACTAAATAGACATTGAAATGTTTTGTTTTTTGAAGCTCTTGCGCATAAAATGCACCTAAAATAGGCTGACCTCTGATTGTATCTTCTATTAAGTAGGTGATAGGAGTTGTATTTTGTATCATTCGAATTTTAAATATTTCTGTAGACCAGTTGGGAGTGTAACCTTTCTCAAATGTTCCTTTGTACTTACTGATACGCACATAATCACCAATTTTATATTTGCTTCTAATATTATGATTTTTTACCAACCTTGAATACCTTTCTAATAAATGCTTTTTATTAATATTATCCACATTAGCGGGAACCTCATCAATTGTCCGATGATAAGTGTGATTGTATTTGTAAATAACATTATTAAGCGTTCTATCTATCCAATTGTAGCTGCCTCTTAAACTAAATTCCTTATAGACTTTTGATTTCAATGTTCTGATAAATCGCTCAACTATTGAAGCCTTTTTTGTTGAGAAGGTTGAATAATGATTAATGTGATAAGTTTTCATAAGCTTTTGAAATTGATGATTGTAAAATTCTGTTCCATTATCCGTTTGCAGATTTCTAGGAACACGACCTTTATCCAATAATTTCTTAAAAGAGTTGCATACATCATCTTTGGTTTTACTTTTTAGAGGAAAAGTCCAAGCATATTTCGAAAATGTGTCAATAATAGCAAGAATAAACCTGTAATTTTTATTTTGTTTTGAAATTGATTGCATATCGATTAAGTCTGCTTGCCACAGGTCATCTATATCTTTCATAATAACACATCTTCGTGAAAAGTTCACCCTCGCA
This sequence comes from Charanyca ferruginea, assembly GCA_947361185.1. NCBI lineage: Eukaryota > Metazoa > Arthropoda > Insecta > Lepidoptera > Noctuidae > Charanyca > Charanyca ferruginea. Next base: position 16,688,935 of record OX376056.1, on the reverse strand, counting down.
TTTTTATGAATTTCGTTTACTACATCGGTTTTGCTCATGTTCACAATTCAGTATATTTGTTTTGAATCCGTCTATAATACTGAATGAAAGTTTTATCATGCCGAGTATTTATTCTTTAATTATGCCGGCTTCTTTCAATTCCTCAACTATCGATAAAATTTCATTATCATGGTTTGTGTTGCCAGCATCTCTGGAAGCAACTAATAATAATATAATAATAATATTTGGGGACATTTTCACACACGGCCATCTGACCCCAAACTAGGGAGACCCTGTACTATGGGTGTCAGACAGCTGATATACATACACAAATACATTTTTTTTTTGTAAATACATACATATATAGATAAACAACACCCAGACACAAGGCAAACACAAGTGCTCATCACACAAATGTTTACCCTGGGCGGGAATCGAACCCGCAACACGCTGCGCAGCAGTCGATCGCTCAGCCACTGCGCCAACCGTGTCGTCATTAACTAATAGTTTCAATCTCTCAACCAGTTCGTTAGGGTCATCCCAATATACCAAGTCAGTGTTATTTTTGTATTTTTTTAGGGTTGGTAAGCTTCCCCCAGTGTGAAAATTTTCATTTAACGATTCGGTAAATAATGGTTTGATTACTTCACGATATTTTATTCCCTAATCGCCTCTTATTTGCCCACCAGGATTAAAATCTCTCTTATGAGCATTTGTATAATGCAGCATGTCCTTATAGACAAGTCTATCTTTGCTCGATATTAATTTTAAATCAGGTTTTCTTCGAAGTAAAAGTTCTTTCAAGCCAGGAGTTAAATTATAGGATTTGTCACCGACTTTAATTAAAATGACACTGTCGTCATTTAAACTATCGATTTTAGAAAATGAGACTACTGAATTACCCATTAGCAATGTTTTGTTTTCACTTCTTATTCCAAACGGGACATTTACACCATCATAAATACCATGGATGTCACGCTCCTCTAGCGAAATTTCGAAATCATCCGGTATTTCTTTTGTAGGAGACTTTTTGAACACTTGTGCAGAATTCAGTTTTGGGTCGTAACAGTCTTCAAACTTCGTAGATGAACTAGTGTTAATGTCATCCAATTCAATGTCATCAGAATTTGAGGATGTTGTGTTTTTTAAATACTTTATTTTGTTTTCCATTGATATATTCGAATCGACTAGTGCTTTAAGGGGATCTGTGACGGTTTTTAGCATTTTATCAAGTGACACGTTCATAGAGTGTTCCTGGTTCTTCATTTGTTTTATTTTATTCTTTATGGAGTCTACAGACTTCATTAATTCTATTTTAATATTCTTTTCCATGCTGTATTATAACAAGTGTACTCAAGCAAAAAAGATAGAATACTAAGTTAGATTTATATATTAAGGATTTATATAATTAAGTAAACATTTTCGCTTAAAATTTAAAAAACTATCTATATTCTGTCTGTACCTTCCCTTGTTTAATGAAGAGTCCAAACTTTATTACACATATTCTTGAATTGATTCCAGGACATATCAGAACTGACATGCTCTTCATAAATATGTTTCAAGTTTATATCGTCTTGTTTGAATATTATAAGAAAGTTTGCATTATCACGCAGTAACTGTTTCGGAATTTTAGAGTATGTTTGACATAAATAAAAGCAATCGATTTGCTTATGTCTACCCATAGAGAAGTAATTACGAATATTTATTTGATTTTCACATGCCACATCATCGAAAATAAATACAGAATTTGTTAGTGCTTCATCCGGGGCTATAACTGACTTATTATCATTGAATTCATGAAACTTAACCTGATGCACTCTCTTTAGAACTTCTCGTAAGAACCTGTATTTTGGTTGAAAGTTAGTTTTCGAGTACAGATAAAGATTTCGAAATTTTAGACCATTCTCATGTAACAATAAACTAAGCACTACGTTTGTTTTTCCACAATTCGATGGACCACATATTATACAGCGAATCGTATTTGGTAACAGAATGCTATGCCTTATGTGGTTATTAGAGTCACCAAGATTTATATAGTTAACATTAAGTGATGTGTGTTGTTTAATCAACTTCATTTTGACTAGTAATTCAATATTACCCATACATAGATATATAAACCCCAAGTATAATAAAAAAATAAATGATTGAGATTGGTTTACCTAACATTTTCATGTCAAATGTAAAGCGAAAGTATTATTATTATTATCATTTTCGTATACGTGTTATTTTTACTCAGCACTTTGGCTTATTATTATTATTATTATAGGGCATCCATCCACCTGCTGTAAATAATAAGTTAGTATGATACTTATATTCATGATTAGTGATCTTATAGATTATTTAAATGAAGAACACTAAGGTACACAAGGTACAACAAGAATAAAAATCATGCATCAGTTATAAAAGTTTTATTTAAATATTACATATTTAAATACGACAATCAACACAACTACTCACTAAATTAAAAATGTATGCTATACTTATACTTATTATAAAGAAAGACTGAAATAACAATACAATTAACCATTCAAACATTATTTATATGTCGGATCGTCAGGTGCGATCGAGGAGGAGTGCCGAGCGGTATAGTACATCGTCAGGACTATAGGCGTTCCCATTATCCCATTAGGGATAAACAAGACCTGTAAAAACAATTACACACTATTAGTAAAGAAAACACAATACAAATGGTAATCAGTAACAGGAATAAAGTAAGGTTAAAGGTACAGCAACAATACAGTTAATCGAACAGACCATTAAGGTCCCACAGTTCGTATAGTGGCCAAGCCACCCAATGATAAACGAACAAACCCTTAAGGTTTACAGTTCGTACAGCAGCCTAAGCCACCCAATGATAAACGAACAAACCCTTAAGGTTCATAGTTCGTACAGTAGCATAAGCCACCCAATGATAAACGAACAAACCCTTAAGGTTCATAGTTCGTACAGTAGCATAAGCCACCCAAATACAAAGTGTATCGCTCGCTAGCAGCAAGCCTATACAGCTATGTGGATATACAGCAGCGCTGTACCAGGTAAACCGACAGTATTATCGGGAGCAGGAACTCTTTACTGAGTCGAATCCGAGGATCGACTGCCATACTTACGGAGTGCACGCTCTTTTATAAGGCGATGCCCCCCACCTTGCAACCTCTCCATACAAGTCTGTCCATGCGCACGGAAGTGCGTCACGCGTTTACTTGATACAAAACACTAAAATGTGCTGAATCTAATAAGATCTGTAATCAAATAACACTATGATAATTGTCATGAATAAACAATAGTGATTTCATAAAGTAATTCGTTTTACATTCAAAGTAACGTGTCAACAATTGTTTTGAACAAAACCATCGATAATAATTATCGAAATAAAGTAATCACAAATCAGTGTGCACACTCAATTAATCATGTTTCGATTTAATTGACAATAATTGATAGTAAAATCACATGAATTAACAATAAGAAACACAAATCATAACAAATTTAGTTAACACCCACAATGTGATTAAACTGTCTCCGACAAAAAAAAAAAAAAAAAAAAAAAAAAAAAAAAAAAAAAAAAAAAATTAATTCTCAAAATAAAGTTTCACAGTGACCCCAAGGTAAAGTTTCAATTAGGTTCGTGAGAATTTGTCTCTTATCATCATTTCTATTTAATACTACTTTATGAATTTCTTGAGAGTACAGTACATGCTTGACTGATCTAATTATATTCATTTTACATTTGTAATTGACATTATTTGTTAAAGCTTTACTGTAGTGAGATAATTTTAATTGATTAGTAACAGCTTTAGTTATTCCTTTTGCTTTTGTGATACGAGTTTTTGAAGTGATTATACAATATAGTTTAGCTCTCAGTCCTACAAATTCGCTTATGATGTCACCCCCGAGTTCATCTTTAAATAGTCCTGGAATTTTAGTATTTACTCTTGGCATGCTGTAACAATTATCAATCTGAAAATTACTTGTATCAAATTTTGCGACATCATTTTTTATATCTTCATAAACATCCTCTGTATTTATAAAATAAAGAAGGCTGTCTGTGTCTGTATAACACAGTCTCGCATGAGTTTTATATTTATTTTTAATAAAGTTGTAATGGAAGGAGAGAGGGTGAGGGAGGGGAGAGATGGTGGGTGGTTGGATGGTGGAGTTGGATGGTTTGGTTGGTTGCAAATGTTCCTTTGCGAATTCTAGAACTGTAAACCCAATGTAGATAGGGCGATCTAAAATAATTTTTTCAGGAGTTAATTGAATAGCAACAAAATTTTCAGAAAAGATCGCAATACTTTTCAGGTTTGGTTTTGCAATTAATTTTTCTGCACCGTGGTGCTTGTTAGTTTTATTATTGTAATCATCCCACATAGTAACTAATTTGACATTAACCTGTTTGCGTCTATTTTCAATAGTTTTTCCGAATATAGCATTATTGAGGAGTTTGAAAAAATCCTTTTCAAATACGGTTGTTGAAGCTTGGCGCAATGTAGTATTCAAGTCAATATATTTTTGTAAATAATTTTCTTGTCTAAAAGTTAAAATACGGTGAATTTTTTTCAAAATTAGTCCATTCACTAAACATGTCTTTAAATGAACGTAATGTATTACATAGTTAAATTTGTCGTATAAATTAGCAATTAATTTAGGTGTTTTGCCTCCAGGAGGTGTGAACCTCTCGGGCGCAAAAGGTAAATCACTATGCGTACTATGTAAAGTCTCAGGATATATTAAATCAACTTCTAAAATATATCCATATTCAGAATCATCTGATATTGATAACACATTTATTGTATAAATCTCATCGATTGTCAAAAAACGGAAATCTGAAATAGGCATTTTCTTTGTCATTGCGTAACCATATAAATTGTTACAGTCAAAATAAACCAAATAACTTGATTTTTGAGAAGCATCGTAATTTGGTAAATATTTATTATTAGCTTGAGCATGGCGAAGAGAACATTGTGCCAAGCCTCCACGTATTCCCTTTTCCAAAAATTCATACATTTCTAAACTATGAATTAATTCTAATTTAACGCCTGTGTACAGTAACATCGCATCCCAGCTTAAACTAGGTGCAGTAATGTAATACGTTGGATCAAGTTGATAATGATCCAGACAAGTCTGTCAAAATTTTTCGAATACGTCAGAAAGAAGTAATACGTCGGTCTTTAAATATAAATCTGTATATTCTCCAAGTGATTTAATATTTAATGACTGCCAAATAGATTGTGCGTGTACATATTCATCATCGCTAATATGGTGACCAATCAAACTGTTATAGAAACAAACTTTCGATGGAAGTTGAGTCTCGGTATATTTAGAGTATGCATTCATATAATCATAGGGATCAATTCCTTTTTGTCGTAACAACTTTAACTGATTATAACTAATATCTGGAAATCCTTTTGATAAATTAACAAAGTCGGTTTCATTTAAACTATTTACTAATGTGCTTAAACTTGAATTAAGAAATTGATAAGAGTCTATGAACTTAACTTGAATAGACCTCGGTTTTAATGCATTCTTAGTATGGAGCACTTTTGTGAATGACATATACCTTTCTTTGGTTTTTGGTATAATTTTAAAAGCACCTTCATACTTCGATAATTCTTTTATAAATAGGTGAGAGTCATAGCCGGATAGGTTATGAAAAATAACAGGCACGAAAGGGCAAACTCTTAATATTAAATTACAATGAGAGTGTGCTGCGCCTCGGTATTGTGATGTGATGTGATCATGATCCATTACTTTATCTTCAAAGAGCAAATAATTACAGATATGACAAGTAGTGGCATTTTTGTAGTCATTTTCTTGATCTTTAGTTAAAGGTGTCATGGGTTTTTTATTTAACAAGATACTGTGAATGTACTCCAAATCTGTTATTAAATATTTTATAAATACTTCTACACAATCAGCTCCTCTATAAGAAACATACTTATTCAGATCCGTATTGTGTGAACAACAAATATAGTAACCAAAACATGAAGGTTCGTGAACCTTATAGGTACGAGTATTTTCAGTTACATTTATGTTGCAGTTTAGTAAAAGACTTTCAAAATCGGCGTATGTAACGAAGTTAATTTTTTGTTTTCTTTCGAAATTCTTAAATTGAAGAATACAATTTTTTTCAGGTAACATTGTCAAAATATTGGGACACTTGTTATGGGCACTATATTTCGTTTGACTCGTGAAAACTTGTAAGCATGTCTCACATAGATACATTTTACCTTTATGCTTACTTATTTGACCTTTGATCAATCTCAATAGATTTTTTATTAAGCAATAATGCCCGTTACCTTTCTGTTCAAAGTACAATAAATTGACATGCTGGTTTTTTCTTAAACTTGTCACATATAGAGGACCAGTGACCATGTTTTTATAATCTAATCCATATATATTAATACTTATGTGGGGATTTAAATTTTCAAATATCTTAATATCTTTACATGATGGGGGGATTGATAGACTATCTATTTTTAAAACTTTTGAAAAATGTGGATATGAACTTGTTCTGCAAACATTCATTTGGTTAGGATATAATGCTGCGACAATACTCCATAAAAAGCAGTTGTTTTCGCTGTTTTTAATATTTAAACAACTTCTAGTTTTTTTTATTACTTGCGGCAAATCTATATAACTGCCACCTTTCAAAGGAGAGTATTTGTTAATGTTAATTTCTAGATGACTTATAAAGTAACAAGACCAACCAGATTCACGATGTTGAACTCTGAGAGCTTTCTGTCAAATGTATTTATTGTTTTCAAATATAATTCATGTATATCTGTATTATTATTAAATACAACTTCATATTTAGTGTTAAATGATTTAAGCTGTTGCTCATCAGATTTTGGAACAATGAAATAAGCGAAAAGCTCAAAGTTTAGTTTAACACAATTATGTTTTAACAAACAATCGTTAATTAGTCTTATGACCTTATGCTGATTATCCATTAGGAATTCCTCGGGTGTTAGGTATTCCATTGACGGATTCAGTTTGTAACTTATTATTCTCTTTTTAAAAGCCGTGGCTATTATATCGATATTTTCAATTTCAGTTTTTAGTATTGTAATACAAAAAATTAAAAGGGGTCTAGATTTATTTAACTAACTAACAAACTATGTGTGTGATTCTAAGGTTGAGAAGTTAGGGAGCTCAAAATTAAACAAAAATAACTAAAAGGAATAAGATTCGGGCGCCAGAGCTCACTAGGTAATTTAAAACAAAGGTAATCCGGGATAGCTAATAGGTAAAGGACAGGACTTCTAATCTAGGTCGGAGATTTCTGAAATTAAGCTGCAAATTCTTTAAAAATAGCTCATTTATTTCTATCGCAGGCAGTGGTGAGCACAACACAATATTAGAAAGCCCCTTTCTTTAGAAGGGCAGGTTGTTTTATAACCATTAAATTCTATAACCAAAGATTATAATTAAATTGTCAGTATTGCACGTTTTTAAGTGGAAACTACGAGAAAGAATTTAAGTTAACGTACCACAGGCTTCGAGAAAAACTTATTTAAATTAAACCTGATTGGAGACACGAGGTGAAGCGCATCAGCTCATCCATGATGAAGTTAAATTTTAAGATAAAAAAAATCCAAAGTATAAGTAAGAACGCCTTTGGGGCTGAAAACAAAACGATTTCCTTTGTTAGTGGAATTCACACGTCGAGCAAAATGGCGACGATGTGGTAAATCGGGAATTTTAAATTACTCACCGATCTTAACGAAAACAATGCACGCCAATCGCTCGTGCCATGAGCACAACCAAAACGCGATGGCGATATAGGTGCTGAAACAATGGAAAATCGACGAGGGTTAAGACACACGACCCCAAGTGTATGGTCAGCATATGGCGAGGAAAAATTCAACCAGCAAAATACTCACGATTTCCCAAAATATTACTGTTGCACGGCTGCTGACATCACTACCAAGTGATTCCAGCCAGGGGTGGACCCTTGAAATATTCCAATCTAATGATTGGCACGGAATAGAATATTATTCGTGCATCATCTTGGTGACTTCGGTCGGAAAGTGAAAATTACATATCCCAAACCGGAAACGTCAAAATAATCTGACAGACGGGGAAATAAGGTCCAACTGTCAAACTGATGGTCTATGGTTTTATCGATCACTCTACTAAATCCTAGCCAATCTATCAAATATCTAAAGTGTGTGTACTGCATTACCGTGAAAACTTCCAAAAAATGACGAGAGAGGTCGACACTATGTAGCGAGTAGAAAATACTCGTTACATTACATCCCTCCCCGAAAAAATAAAAGAAAGGAACTTTCTTTTATTAGAAAGAAACAACGAAAAACGAAGTGAACAAAAAATTCAATAACAAAAAAAAACTATCGTAGTACAGTTAGGCGTCATGGCCACTGACTAAAACGTCGGTACTACACCGATCAACAAAGCCAAACAACAAACAAATCCAAATTCAGTTAAACCCGAGGGCCGCTGACTAAAACTCTAACAAGACTAAACACTAAACACTAACTTTGAGTACAGTTAAGCGCTATGGCTACTGACTAACTTTACACTAATTTACTAAACTATCCTACACCTCTTAAGTTCAGTTAAGCACTATCGCCACTGACTAACTTCAGCCATCTTACTAAACTAAACCACACCACTTAAGTTCAGTTAAGCACTATCGCCACTGACTAGCTTCAGCCAACCTACTAAACTAAACCACACCACTTAAGTTCAGTTAAGCACTATCGCCACTGACTAACTCTACACATCTCTACCAACTAATCTGGAGTGCAGGTAGGCACTATCGCCGCTGACTATCCTCAACTAACCTACAGTTCAGCTTTGAGTACAGTTAGGCACCATAGCCTCTGTATATCTCAGCAACAACCAATTAAAATTTACAATACCTAAACAAAAATTCTAGATAGAGTTGAAGGACTCTACCTAAAAGTATAGATTCCGATCAATAAAGTCAGACAGAGTTGAAGGGCTCTATCTAAAAATATTGATTCCCAACAAAAAGGTTAGATAGAGTTGAAGGGCTCTATCTAAAAAGGTTGGATAGAGTTGAAGGGCTCTATCCATAAGTATGGATTTCCAACAAAAGGGTTAGATAGAGTTGAAGGGCTCTATCTAAAAAGGTTGGATAGAGTTGAAGGGCTCTATCCAAAAGTATTGTCACAGCAATAACCTGTAACAAACAAAAACCATATTGTGATCGGCGCTACACCACCGAACTTCCGAGCACAATAGTAAAAAGGTATGACGAAAGTCAAAATTCCACCTTGTGACTGGCACAGCAATGACCAACACAAGGGCAAAAGGGCAAATGTAAGCTGTGATTGGCTCTACTCTACCAACCTTCCAAGCACAGACAAACAAACAAAATATATTGGATTACCGAAGGGGAAAATCACAATACCTAAAGGCGAAAGCCAAGATAAAATCGAGGTCAAAATTTACACCAAGATCCAAAAACAAAGTACATTCTTTAACAAAAGTTTCAGAATGACCGCAAAAACAAGGTAGGACGTTCTATAACAAAAGTTACAGAATGACCTCAAAAGCAAAATCCGGTATGAACGCGTTTCTATCAAAGTCAAATCCAAGTCTAGTATCGAAGAAATATCTAGACAAAAAACAACACTGTCAACAAACAGTAAAAAAAATAGAATTAAAATCAATAACTATTTAAAACTATGAGAGAAATAGAATGATTTTAATCTACAAAAAGAAAGATTACAAAAAAACTTGAGATGAAATTTAAGTTTTTTAAATCTTTTTAGGTAATAAAAAACCCAAAGTGTAAGGTTGTATAGGTTCTTTCTTTTTCAAAAAAAATGTAAACAAGTAAAGGATTACCTTTAAAAAAGAAAGAAAGAAAAGATATAAGATCCCATACAAGCTCAACAAACAAACAAAACAAACAAGATAAGATCCCTTGATGTGTAAAATGTATAGTGTAAAGAGTAGGTATTTCTAATTTAACCAAAATGACCTAAGTTTATTTTAGTAAGAATTGAATTGGAATCTAATAATTTGTAATGAGGTTGCCTAACATAATAATAACCTTCATACTACCATAACCTTTCATTCATCATTCTAACAAAGGTAGTACCTCACACAAAAATACTCAATACCAAAACCAAGTCTAAAAATTCCCCAAAATTAAAATTTAATAATATCTTTTACATGATAACGACCCACGGAACCCTTATTTAAATCTTTCAAAACATAAACGTTATCAGAAACTTTTTCAGTTATTTCACACTTTAAGAACTTAGGTGCAAGCTTAGCCGAAAAATAAGCAGGTGCATGAGATTGAACAAAACTTCTTCTCCACACAACATCACCCACATCAAAAGAAATGACTTTCCGACCCTTATTATAATAAGCGGCATTTCGCTTATACCCCTTTAACAAATAAGTTTGAACTTTAACAAAAATATCACTAAGTGAATTAAGAGAAACTGCATAAGAGTTTCTATTTGAAACCTCTAGTTGAGATAAATTATCAACAGAGTTACTAAAATGATGTAAGGAAGCATCTAAAACAAGTTCCCTACCAAACATAAGAAAATTAGGTGTAAATTCTGTAGCAAGATTTACACTATTATTTAAAGCTAATTGAACATTGGGCAAAAAACTTGACCAAGTCCTATGATCATCTTTAACAAAACACGATATGCAAGTTTCGACTGTTTTATTATATCTCTCAACAGGATTATTTTGAGGTGTATACAATGTGTTATAAAATATTTTAGTTATATTAAAACCTTTCAAGAATTCTACAAAATGTTTTGAAGTAAATTGAGTTCCATTGTCACAAACTACTATTTTTGGACAACCAAACTTAAGAAATATTTCTTTTTCAAAATGTTTACAAATTACTCTAGTAGTTGCATTAATCATTGGAAAGAACCAGCAATATTTAGTAAAAACATCTACAACTGAAAGTATGTATTTATGACCAGAATAAGTTTTAGGTAAAATACCTATTATATCTACCGAAAGCATAAGCATGGGGCGATCAACCTTTTTAGGATTAATCATCGTACCAAAAGGAGGAGAAGTAGTATGTTTGTAAGCTTTACAAGTATCACAAGACAAAATGTATTGGTGAACATCATTAAACATACCTTTCCAAAAATAATGTTGTTTTAATTTCTTTAAAGTTTTATGAATACCTAAATGACCTGAATTTACATCATCATGATTTGACCTAATAGTATCTAAGATATTCTCTTTAGGAATAACTATCTTCCAGTCTAAAAGACTATGAGGGTTAAATTTATTTTTACAATATTTATACAAAGTGTTATTTTCGACTCTAAAATTCTTATACTTTCTAGGAGATTTCTGGCATTGAATAAATATTTTTCTATACCAAGGATCAATAATTTCATCATCAGGGGAGACTAAATTATCCTGAGTGGTTATAGCTGTGACTTCTATACGAGATAAAGCATCTGGAACTAAATGTAATGAACCTTTTTTATGAATAATATCAAAAGTAAATTGAGAAATTCTAGCAGCCCAACGAGCTAAGCGTCCACTAGGATTATTGAGACCTAGGAGCCATTTCAAACAAGCGTGGTCAGTAATAACAGTAAACTTCATTCCTTCAATATAAGGTCTAAAATGTTCTATGGAATCTAAAATAGCTAATAATTCGCGTTCTGTGGTACTATAATTTCTTTCACATTTATTAAGCGATCTAGAATAAAAAGCAATGGGATGTTGATCACCATTATCATCTTCTTGACTCAAAACACTACCTATGCCCACAGAGCTGGCATCACAATGCAAAAAGAAAGGTTTTTCAAAATTAGGACATTGCAAAACAGGAGAAGTTATTAAAGAATGTTTTAATTCTTGAAATGCATTTTCTGCTTCGTCATTCCAAGTAAGTGACTTTTTAGAGTTTTTACTACCTGCTGTCAATTTAGTTAAAGGAGAAGCAATATCAGCAAATTTACAAATGAATCTACGATAATAAGAACATAAACCAAGGAAACTGAACTCCCTTGTCCTCCATGACTAACGAGTAACAAGGCAAATAGCAACGAAAAGCAAGGACTAAACTTTAAAGAATTTCAAAATAAATCAAAGTTTGAAAAATAAAATTAAAGTTTGAGGTTATGTAATTTCCATGAAAAATTGCTAAGTTATTTAACGTTAAAAAGTGCAATAATAACTCACAAAACGGCTTAAAATTAAATAAACTAGGTGCACAATAATGTACTTAATGTTTAAATTTAATTATTAACATAAAATGTTAACTTAGATATGAATTATATCACTGTATGAGATTTAACAATAACACGGTCTACACTTAACAATTGTTGGTTTTGCTAAGGAAAAAACATGTTAAAAACACAAGAAAATAAACAAATTATCCAATGTAAAACTAAAACATTGTTTGTAAAATACAATACCAAACTAAGTTACAACTTATGAGTCTAATTATTCAAAGTTTATAAACTAGATCAATTACAATGTAAAAACAATATGAAATACAATATGAATACTAAATATTGTAAACAATAGACTCATTAGTTAAAATATAAATTAATTTAGTGTGCAATACTGACTGTACTCACCGTACAAACCTGCTTCAGTCCCTGTTCTAGTGCGACAATTGGATAATTTGTTTATTTTCTTGTGTTTTTAACATGTTTTTTCCAATTAAAGGGGGTCTAAATTTATTTAACTAACTAACAAACTATGGGTGTGATTCTAAAGTTGAGAAGTTAGGGAGCTCAAAATTAAACAAAAATAACTAAAAGGAATAAGATTCGGGCGCCAGAGCTCACTAGGTAATTTAAAACAAAGGTAATCCGGGATAGCTAATAGGTAAAGGGACAGGACTTCTAATCTAGGTCGGAGATTTCTGAAATTAAGCTGCAAATTCTTTAAAAATAGCTCATTTATTTCTATCGCAGGCAGTGGTGAGCACAACACAATATTAGAAAGCCCCTTTCTTTAGAAGGGCAGGTTGTTTTATAACCATTAAATTCTATAACCAAAGATTATAATTAAGTTGTCAGTATTGCACGTTTTTAAGTGGAAACTACGAGAAAGATTTTAAGTTAACGTACCACAGGCTTCGAGAAAAACTTATTTAAATTAAACCTGATTGGAGACACGAGGTGAAGCGCATCAGCTCATCCATGATGAAGTTAAATTTTAAGATAAAAAGAATCCAAAGTATAAGTAAGAACGCCTTTGGGGCGATCTTAACGAAAACAATGCACGCCAATCGCTCGTGCCATGAGCACAACCAAAACGCGATGGCGATATAGGTGGATTTCCCAAAATATTACTGTTGCACGGCTGCTGACATCACTATCAAGTGATTCCAGCCAGGGGTGGACCCTTGAAATATTCCAATCTAATGATTGGCACGGAATAGAATATTATTCGTGCATCATCTTGGTGACTTCGGTCGGAAAGTGAAAATTACATATCCCAAACCGGAAACGTCAAAATAATCTGACAGACGGGGAAATAAGGTCCAACTGTCAAACTGATGGTCTATGGTTTTATCGATCACTCTACTAAATCCTAGCCAATCTATCAAATATCTAAAGTGTGTGTACTGCATTACCGTGAAAACTTCCAAAAAATGACGAGAGAGGTCGACACTATGTAGCGAGTAGAAAATACTCGTTACATTACACAATTGTAATACAAAAAATTAAAGGGGGTCTAAATTTATTTAACTAACTAACAAACTATGGGTGTGATTCTAAAGTTGAGAAGTTAGGGAGCTCAAAATTAAACAAAAATAACTAAAAGGAATAAGATTCGGGCGCCAGAGCTCACTAGGTAATTTAAAACAAAGGTAATCCGGGATAGCTAATAGGTAAAGGACAGGACTTCTAATCTAGGTCGGAGATTTCTGAAATTAAGCTGCAAATTCTTTAATAATAGCTCATTTATTTCCATCGCAGGCAGTGGTGAGCACAACACAATATTAGAAAGCCCCTTTCTTTTGAAGGGCAAGTTGTTTTATAACCATTAAATTCTATAACCAAAGATTATAATTAAGTTGTCAGTATTGCACGTTTTTAAGTGGAAACTACGAGAAAGATTTTAAGTTAACGTACCACAGGCTTCGAGAAAAACTTATTTAAATTAAACCTGATTGGAGACACGAGGTGAAGCGCATCAGCTCATCCATGATGAAGTTAAATTTTAAGATAAAAAAATCCAAAGTATAAGTAAGAACGCCTTTGGGGCTGAAAACAAAACGATTTCCTTTGTTAGTGGAATTCACACGTCGAGCAAAATGGCGACGATGTGGTAAATCGGGAATTTTAAATTACTCACCGATCTTAACGAAAACAATGCACGCCAATCGCTCGTGCCATGAGCACAACCAAAACGCGATGGCGATATAGGTGCTGAAACAATGGAAAATCGACGAGGGTTAAGACACACGACCCCAAGTGTATGGTCAGCATATGGCGAGGAAAAATTCAACCAGCAAAATACTCACGATTTCCCAAAATATTACTGTTGCACGGCTGCTGACATCACTACCAAGTGATTCCAGCCAGGGGTGGACCCTTGAAATATTCCAATCTAATGATTGGCACGGAATAGAATATTATTCGTGCATCATCTTGGTGACTTCGGTCGGAAAGTGAAAATTACATATCCCAAACCGGAAACGTCAAAATAATCTGACAGACGGGGAAATAAGGTCCAACTGTCAAACTGATGGTCTATGGTTTTATCGATCACTCTACTAAATCCTAGCCAATCTATCAAATATCTAAAGTGTGTGTACTGCATTACCGTGAAAACTTCCAAAAAATGACGAGAGAGGTCGACACTATGTAGCGAGTAGAAAATACTCGTTACATTACATCCCTCCCCGAAAAAATAAAAGAAAGGAACTTTCTTTTATTAGAAAGAAACAACGAAAAACGAAGTGAACAAAAAATTCAATAACAAAAAAAAACTATCGTAGTACAGTTAGGCGTCATGGCCACTGACTAAAACGTCGGTACTACACCGATCAACAAAGCCAAACAACAAACAAATCCAAATTCAGTTAAACCCGAGGGCCGCTGACTAAAACTCTAACAAGACTAAACACTAAACAAATCTAAATTCAGTTAAGCACGAGAGCCGCTGATTAAATCTTGAACAAAACTACTAAACATTAAACACTAACTTTGAGTACAGTTAAGCGCTATGGCTACTGACTAACTTTACACTAATTTACTAAACTATCCTACACCTCTTAAGTTCAGTTAAGCACTATCGCCACTGACTAACTTCAGCCATCTTACTAAACTAAACCACACCACTTAAGTTCAGTTAAGCACTATCGCCACTGACTAGCTTCAGCCAACCTACTAAACTAAACCACACCACTTAAGTTCAGTTAAGCACTATCGCCACTGACTAACTCTACACATCTCTACCAACTAATCTGGAGTGCAGGTAGGCACTATCGCCGCTGACTATCCTCAACTAACCTACAGTTCAGCTTTGAGTACAGTTAGGCACCATAGCCTCTGTATATCTCAGCAACAACCAATTAAAATTTACAATACCTAAACAAAAATTCTAGATAGAGTTGAAGGACTCTACCTAAAAGTATAGATTCCGATCAATAAAGTCAGACAGAGTTGAAGGGCTCTATCTAAAAATATTGATTCCCAACAAAAAGGTTAGATAGAGTTGAAGGGCTCTATCTAAAAAGGTTGGATAGAGTTGAAGGGCTCTATCCATAAGTATGGATTTCCAACAAAAGGGTTAGATAGAGTTGAAGGGCTCTATCTAAAAAGGTTGGATAGAGTTGAAGGGCTCTATCCAAAAGTATTGTCACAGCAATAACCTGTAACAAACAAAAACCATATTGTGATCGGCGCTACACCACCGAACTTCCGAGCACAATAGTAAAAAGGTATGACGAAAGTCAAAATTCCACCTTGTGACTGGCACAGCAATGACCAACACAAGGGCAAAAGGGCAAATGTAAGCTGTGATTGGCTCTACTCTACCAACCTTCCAAGCACAGACAAACAAACAAAATATATTGGATTACCGAAGGGGAAAATCACAATACCTAAAGGCGAAAGCCAAGATAAAATCGAGGTCAAAATTTACACCAAGATCCAAAAACAAAGTACATTCTTTAACAAAAGTTTCAGAATGACCGCAAAAACAAGGTAGGACGTTCTATAACAAAAGTTACAGAATGACCTCAAAAGCAAAATCCGGTATGAACGCGTTTCTATCAAAGTCAAATCCAAGTCTAGTATCGAAGAAATATCTAGACAAAAAACAACACTGTCAACAAACAGTAAAAAAAATAGAATTAAAATCAATAACTATTTAAAACTATGAGAGAAATAGAATGATTTTAATCTACAAAAAGAAAGATTACAAAAAAACTTGAGATGAAATTTAAGTTTTTTAAATCTTTTTAGGTAATAAAAAACCCAAAGTGTAAGGTTATATAGGATCTTTCTTTTTCAAAAAAAAAGGTAAACAAGTAAAGGATTACCTTTAAAAAAGAAAGAAAGAAAAGATATAAGATCCCATACAATCTCAACAAACAAACAAAACAAACAAGATAAGATCCCTTGATGTGTAAAATGTATAGTGTAAAGAGTAGGTATTTCTAATTTAACCAAAATGACCTAAGTTTATTTTAGTAAGAATTGAATTGGAATCTAATAATTTGTAATGAGGTTGCCTAACATAATAATAACCTTCATACTACCATAACCTTTCATTCATCATTCTAACAAAGGTAGTACCTCACACAAAAATACTCAATACCAAAACCAAGTCTAAAAATTCCCCAAAATTAAAATTTAATAATATCTTTTACATGATAACGACCCACGGAACCCTTATTTAAATCTTTCAAAACATAAACGTTATCAGAAACTTTTTCAGTTATTTCACACTTTAAGAACTTAGGTGCAAGCTTAGCCGAAAAATAAGCAGGTGCATGAGATTGAACAAAACTTCTTCTCCACACAACATCACCCACATCAAAAGAAATGACTTTCCGACCCTTATTATAATAAGCGGCATTTCGCTTATACCCCTTTAACAAATAAGTTTGAACTTTAACAAAAATATCACTAAGTGAATTAAGAGAAACTGCATAAGAGTTTCTATTTGAAACCTCTAGTTGAGATAAATTATCAACAGAGTTACTAAAATGATGTAAGGAAGCATCTAAAACAAGTTCCCTACCAAACATAAGAAAATTAGGTGTAAATTCTGTAGCAAGATTTACACTATTATTTAAAGCTAATTGAACATTGGGCAAAAAACTTGACCAAGTCCTATGATCATCTTTAACAAAACACGATATGCAAGTTTCGACTGTTTTATTATATCTCTCAACAGGATTATTTTGAGGTGTATACAATGTGTTATAAAATATTTTAGTTATATTAAAACCTTTCAAGAATTCTACAAAATGTTTTGAAGTAAATTGAGTTCCATTGTCACAAACTACTATTTTTGGACAACCAAACTTAAGAAATATTTCTTTTTCAAAATGTTTACAAATTACTCTAGTAGTTGCATTAATCATTGGAAAGAACCAGCAATATTTAGTAAAAACATCTACAACTGAAAGTATGTATTTATGACCAGAATAAGTTTTAGGTAAAATACCTATTATATCTACCGAAAGCATAAGCATGGGGCGATCAACCTTTTTAGGATTAATCATCGTACCAAAAGGAGGAGAAGTAGTATGTTTGTAAGCTTTACAAGTATCACAAGACAAAATGTATTGGTGAACATCATTAAACATACCTTTCCAAAAATAATGTTGTTTTAATTTCTTTAAAGTTTTATGAATACCTAAATGACCTGAATTTACATCATCATGATTTGACCTAATAGTATCTAAGATATTCTCTTTAGGAATAACTATCTTCCAGTCTAAAAGACTATGAGGGTTAAATTTATTTTTACAATATTTATACAAAGTGTTATTTTCGACTCTAAAATTCTTATACTTTCTAGGAGATTTCTGGCATTGAATAAATATTTTTCTATACCAAGGATCAATAATTTCATCATCAGGGGAGACTAAATTATCCTGAGTGGTTATAGCTGTGACTTCTATACGAGATAAAGCATCTGGAACTAAATGTAATGAACCTTTTTTATGAATAATATCAAAAGTAAATTGAGAAATACCTACTCTTTACACTATACATTTTACACATCAAGGGATCTTATCTTGTTTGTTTTGTTTGTTTGTTGAGATTGTATGGGATCTTATATCTTTTCTTTCTTTCTTTTTTAAAGGTAATCCTTTACTTGTTTACCTTTTTTTTTGAAAAAGAAAGATCCTATATAACCTTACACTTTGGGTTTTTTATTACCTAAAAAGATTTAAAAAACTTAAATTTCATCTCAAGTTTTTTTGTAATCTTTCTTTTTGTAGATTAAAATCATTCTATTTCTCTCATAGTTTTAAATAGTTATTGATTTTAATTCTATTTTTTTTACTGTTTGTTGACAGTGTTGTTTTTTTGTCTAGATATTTCTTCGATACTAGACTTGGATTTGACTTTGATAGAAACGCGTTCATACCGGATTTTGCTTTTGAGGTCATTCTGTAACTTTTGTTATAGAACGTCCTACCTTGTTTTTGCGGTCATTCTGAAACTTTTGTTAAAGAATGTACTTTGTTTTTGGATCTTGGTGTAAATTTTGACCTCGATTTTATCTTGGCTTTCGCCTTTAGGTATTGTGATTTTCCCCTTCGGTAATCCAATATATTTTGTTTGTTTGTCTGTGCTTGGAAGGTTGGTAGAGTAGAGCCAATCACAGCTTACATTTGCCCTTTTGCCCTTGTGTTGGTCATTGCTGTGCCAGTCACAAGGTGGAATTTTGACTTTCGTCATACCTTTTTACTATTGTGCTCGGAAGTTCGGTGGTGTAGCGCCGATTGTGTTCGCCATACAAACCTGCTTCAGTCCCTGTTCTAGTGCGACAATTGGATAATTTGTTTATTTTCTTGTGTTTTTAACATGTTTTTTCCTTAGCAAAACCAACAATTGTTAAGTGTAGACCGTGTTATTGTTAAATCTCATACAGTGCAATAATAACTCACAAAACGGCTTAAAATTAAATAAACTAGGTGCACAATAATGTACTTAATGTTTAAATTTAATTATTAACATAAAATGCTAACTTAGATATGAATTATATCACTGTATGAGATTTAACAATAACACGGTCTACACTTAACAATTGTTGGTTTTGCTAAGGAAAAAACATGTTAAAAACACAAGAAAATAAACAAATTATCCAATTGTCGCACTAGAACAGGGACTGAAGCAGGTTTGTACTCACCGTACAAACCTGCTTCAGTCCCTGTTCTAGTGCGACAATTGGATAATTTGTTTATTTTCTTGTGTTTTTAACATGTTTTTTCCTTAGCAAAACCAACAATTGTTAAGTGTAGACCGTGTTATTGTTAAATCTCATACAGTGATATAATTCATATCTAAGTTAGCATTTTATGTTAATAATTAAATTTAAACATTAAGTACATTATTGTGCACCTAGTTTATTTAATTTTAAGCCGTTTTGTGAGTTATTATTGCACTGTATGAGATTTAACAATAACACGGTCTACACTTAACAATTGTTGGTTTTGCTAAGGAAAAAACATGTTAAAAACACAAGAAAATAAACAAATTATCCAATTGTCGCACTAGAACAGGGACTGAAGCAGGTTTGTATGGCGAACACAATAATAGAAAATTCCTCCCTTTTGAAGGGCAGGTTGTTTTATAACCATTAAATTCTATAACCAAAGATTATAATTAAATTGTCAGTATTGCACGTTTTTAAGTGGAAACTACGAGAAAGAATTTAAGTTAACGTACCACAGGCTTCGAGAAAAACTTATTTAAATTAAACCTGATTGGAGACACGAGGTGAAGCGCATCAGCTCATCCATGATGAAGTTAAATTTTAAGATAAAAAAAATCCAAAGTATAAGTAAGAACGCCTTTGGGGCTGAAAACAAAACGATTTCCTTTGTTAGTGGAATTCACACGTCGAGCAAAATGGCGACGATGTGGTAAATCGGGAATTTTAAATTACTCACCGATCTTAACGAAAACAATGCACGCCAATCGCTCGTGCCATGAGCACAACCAAAACGCGATGGCGATATAGGTGCTGAAACAATGGAAAATCGACGAGGGTTAAGACACACGACCCCAAGTGTATGGTCAGCATATGGCGAGGAAAAATTCAACCAGCAAAATACTCACGATTTCCCAAAATATTACTGTTGCACGGCTGCTGACATCACTACCAAGTGATTCCAGCCAGGGGTGGACCCTTGAAATATTCCAATCTAATGATTGGCACGGAATAGAATATTATTCGTGCATCATCTTGGTGACTTCGGTCGGAAAGTGAAAATTACATATCCCAAACCGGAAACGTCAAAATAATCTGACAGACGGGGAAATAAGGTCCAACTGTCAAACTGATGGTCTATGGTTTTATCGATCACTCTACTAAATCCTAGCCAATCTATCAAATATCTAAAGTGTGTGTACTGCATTACCGTGAAAACTTCCAAAAAATGACGAGAGAGGTCGACACTATGTAGCGAGTAGAAAATACTCGTTACAGTATACAATTAGATTTATGCAAATTCGTTCTCAAATGATACTGATATTCAATGTTAGGTATTTCAATGTGACATTTTTGACATATTATTATATCGTTGTTATTTGTTCTGATTCCTGGTCTAGGTGTAACTGTAAGAAAGAAAGAAAGAATAATAAAACAAGGAACATTAAATCATTTGATGTAATATGAATTAGGTACTATTAATTCTATAACCGATTACATGATTTATTTATGTGTAAATACCGCTTAAGGTTGCTTATCGCATTATAATAGAATAACATCTTAGATCTACTTATTCTCATTCATTTGTAGATAACATAAAAAATATAATATTTATATTATTTAAAAACATCTAAGTATATCAATAGTGTCTGTCTTAGATAATACCTAATGTAATCGCGATCCACTTATTTATTGTTGTTACATAATTTATATTGATTTGATTATAACTATAATAATATAAAAATATTAATAATGTTATTAGTTACCTATTACAAGAGAGTAAATAAAAAAAAAGGGTAAAAATGAATAGGCATGTGTTATATTGGGTAAGTGCCTACTTTTTTAATTCAGTACTATTTTAATAGTAGTTACTAACGAATGTTGGTGGGCACTTAGCATACTCTTTTCGAGAAGCTATTATAAAATTAGACAAATGTTGCCAAGCATCTGTATTGTCAAATGTTTGATTTTTAAGCGTGACAATCGCTTGGCGCCACCTATTTATTGGCGGAACTTTTTCTATTTCATCGCACCGGTATATTTTTAAATCAATATAATGCGTTCCCGGCTTCGTGTTATATAAGATGGTAACGGTATTTTACCAGTAACTGCAGGGATCTCTTTGCCGTCGTCCTCGCTATCGGTTCCAAACAGATCGTATGACGTGCACTTCTTCGGCTTCTTTGAAGCTGATGGACGGGACCGCAGTGGCGCCGACAACGGCATGGCAGGCGTCGCGGAAGTGGACGGCCCTGGCATCGGACTTGCTCTCGACGATGACGACCATGACCCTCGTGCCGGCTCCGTAGTGCGAGTTGATGTGTGCTTCCTTTTTCGCCCGTCGCGCTTCCTTTTAGGAACCCTAGGTTCCTCGTCGACGTCGGAGGGAAAAAGGGTCTCAGCGTTTTCGTGCGACCTGAAATGAAGTGAAACAAATGAATGAATATTAATATGTACAATCAAATGATTATTCCAGCACACATCCCACTGTCAGATTGGTACACTACTCTAATTAATTATTATTTTATTATTGTATATCTATCTATCTTATATAGAAATACATCTTTTCAGAATACTGAAACATAGCCATCGCAGAAATAACACTCTTTTAAACGATAATACTATAACGCGCTAGATTAACGGTATAACATAATGAATAGAAGAGCAGACTTATTGCTATTAGGAATAATAACTCATTGCCCGATTCGGAGGATCGAACCCCTTGGCGCTTAGCTGTAGCTGCAACTACTTACAATACATTGCTACTACTGCGATAATAAAAAATAAGTTAATGTATATTATAACAAAGAACTATTTACATTTTCCTTATTGCAGGTTGCTTCTTGGTAAATAGGTACTTAATGTTAATCTGGAGCTCCTGGTAGCTGAAGTGATGTCCCTAATTCATTCTCCAGCACTTAAATAGCCGGGATCCACGCGAGGTTTTTCCATATATGGAAAGCACGCGTTACCCGAAAATCCTGACTCAGGACTTCTTCACGACAAATGCTTTGCAATCATAACCAATCTACAAATCTTAACCTTAAGTTATGAGATCTAAAGTTTACATTATTATTGGACTAGGTATAGTAGTGGTAGTAGTAGGAATTAAATACCGCGACTTCGTTTAAATTATATTTATTTTATTACAACATTACATTATTATCTATTATTAATGTATTCTATACTAATATAACACAGTAAGAGAATTACCCGACTGTGTTAAGCAAAAGACGGTGACATTACCGGTGAACATTACCTTTATTTTTTTTGGTGATTTAACAATTATTAGTTTGAAGAATAAAATAATAATAGCAGGCAAACCTAGGCGTTACAATAGTATGTCGTATTGCTCTTTTGTTTTGATCCATCTCCTTATATAAAAAGAACTTACATTGCAAATTAGACGTACCAATTACATCCGATGGCTTTGCTTGCCGAATATTCTCAATAAAATGTATGAAAAAATTACAGTGAACAAACGTACAGTAGTGTTTATTTTATCAATATGTATTTATAGTAAACAATAAAATGTTTGGCGCCGCGATGTCTTGAGGTTTCAATTTCACCATACCATTTTTGTGGTGTCCCCTTGTTTCGCAGACAGAAATATCATAGAATTTCGTTTCCCAGAAAATGTTTCACATAATATTTGGTTCTCGTATTTTTATTTCGACTATTATTGTTTCAAAGACTATTTACTTCAATGAAAAATATTTCACAGAAACACAATTCAATGAATTTTTAATCACATTTTTTTGTTTAACAAACTTATCAAACAGTAGAATAATTTTTAACGAATATTGTTTGTTTGTTGTATTTTTCCATGGAATTTATTTCAACGAAAATGTATAGATGTAAAT
Source organism: Charanyca ferruginea (assembly GCA_947361185.1). Classification (NCBI taxonomy): domain Eukaryota; kingdom Metazoa; phylum Arthropoda; class Insecta; order Lepidoptera; family Noctuidae; genus Charanyca; species Charanyca ferruginea. The sequence continues at coordinate 16,665,734 of OX376056.1, read as the reverse complement.
AGACAATAACAAAAATGTTGTCTTAAAAAGTCAATATGTTGTGCTACCAAAGTTAATGACAGAAACGAATTGCTACGAAACCGACCCCACGTAGTCTTGTCTGCCCTACAACTAGAGTGTAATTTAAATATGCGTAGGCGTGGAGGGGCGAGGCGTGGTGAGCGTGAATACCATCTGCGACGATAAGCTCGCGTGGGACCGCCGGAGCCCCGCAACGCCGGAGCCGTGACAGAAACTATGCCTGCTGCATGTTGCATGCTCGCTTGCATGATGCATGCTTGCTTGCATGATGCATGTTTGCTTACATGCTGCATGCTTGCTTGCACGCTGCATATTTGCTTGCATGCTGCATACTTGCTTGCACGCTGCATGCTTGCTTGCATGCTGCATGGTTGCTTGCACGCACGCGCAGTAGGTTTGGTTAGAACTGAAACTCCCATTCTTGGGAATAAGTTTTATATTAAATAAAAAATATTTGGTTTGTTATTCTATGAAGATTATTCTAACAATAAACTTTATGTGAAACAAAAATCAATGATTTAAAAATCTTGAAAGTTAGAATTCTGCGATTTGATTATTCTATGAAACGAAATTAATAGAAAAAAATTATGTGAAACGAAATTCTATAAAACTATTAGCTATGAAACCACGTACAACCCATTTTTGTCCTAGGTATTAACATCTAACAAAAAATGTACGACTTTGAACTCTATAGATTAAAATTAAACTATGTATAAATTGAAATAATACAATAATCGATTATTAAATTTTCTGCTCCTGCTGAGTCCTGACTGGCTAACAACGGTATCATTGCGTAATGTCGGTAAGTGTTAATATTTTATTTAACAGTATTTTTAAAATATTACATTATTTTTATCTACATATAAAACGATATTAATTGATTGATTATTGTAGCAGCTCTAACATACTTTAGGTCCTTGACATCAGAGTTTTCGAATCATTTTTCGTTCATTCGTTTTCAAAAACCTAATACAACGCGACATTAATTCCATTCAATATTTTTTGTTTTAAGGACTCCGAGAACGACCTCTTCAACTTCATTCCTATGAATACTGTGGTAGGACAGAAAAACGAAAAACAACTGAATCTGGAGGGCACCAGCAGCAAACAGCTCAAGCGATGTTCAACAGCTACATTCACCTGTGTAAAAAAACTCACACGTGGTGCTAAAGTGATCAGGATCGAAGTTTATGATGTGGAACATTTTCCTGATGCCATAGGTTCGCTCTGTAATTGTGACGCCGAATTGTGTGTGTAGCATGTAGTTTAAAACATATTCATGGACGATATTTATAAATCGGTTAAAGAAATTGTTGGAAAAGTATCAAATAATATGTCGTAAATAAATCTAATCCTTATTAAATTATAAAGTATTTTTATTTTACCTTTCACATAAGCACCCCCATCTATAGTTCTTTTAATCACGAAACGACGTCATGTGACTTTTCAGTCTATTAGGGTAAGGTTGAAAGTCTAATAATTCACATCATTTCGTGAGATAAAAGACCTCTACCTACATTATAAAACACGTATAAAATTAAATAGTTGATGTAGGCATGCACCTCTTAATACAACAATCAATACTTCATCTACATTCGATTCATTCTACACTTCATCTAAGTAATACTTACATACCTAAGTACGTATAATCAATTGATAGACAGCGACGCATCGCAGCGACAGAAATCCGATATAAGATCAGATGACATCGGAAAATATGTGAGCGCATTCAACTATCAGAATTCTAATGTGCTTTATAGATGGTACTGTAAACTAACAATTGAAAACTTGCATGTAAATAAGCCTTTAACACTGGTACGGTCTACTGAAAACACACATATTTTATTCAAGATGATAAAGATACTTGTATGTTTGTTCGAGTTATCGATATAAAGACTGCTCATAAACATCGGATGTATGATCGTTGATAAATTAGTTAATGCATTGATACCCGATATACTTGTTTGGATTTTTAATAAATTACCACATTAGATTGAATTAATGAATGAATGGTGAAAACTGTGGATCTAGTCAGAATTAAAAAAATATGAATAACGAAAACTTGATCTTATCTGATCTGGAAACCCCAATTTTACCCTACTGTCATAAGTATTATTTTACCGAACTATTTTTCGTCGATTTACAAATTAACTTTTTGCTATTGGCCGAAGCCTCTTTTGAACTTTTTTCATTTGCCAAATGATTTATTTGCCATATTTTCACCACACCGAAACAACATTTTACAGAATACTAGCGGGCCCGGCAGACGTTGTCCTGCCTGAAAATAAAAACAAGTCCTAGATCTACAACGCCACCTATCGGGTCCAATTGTGAATCTAAACCATTGGAACACAAATCCACTGGAACACACACAAAACATTTCATCACAATCGGTCCAGCCGTTTAGGAGGAGTTCACTTTCATACACACGCACAGAAGATTTTTGTATATAAGATTACCTGGTAGCATTATCAATATAAAATAAAATAGTGTCATAAAAAATCAATAGGCTACAAAATTTTAGTGACAGAAACGAATCGCTGCAAAACCGACTTCACGCAGTCTTGTCTGCCCTACCCCTAGAGTGTAATTTAAGCCCGCGTAGGCGCGGAGGGGTGGGGCGGCCCGCGAGCTGAGGAGCAGGCGGTTTGAAGGCTCGCCGCCGCGGCTGAGGCTGGCCGGCAGAGCCGGCCAGCAAGCCGAAGCTGCGGTGGTGAGCATTAAAACCATCTGCGACGATAAGCTCGCGTGGGGCCGCTCAGACCCCGCAGCGCCGGAGCCGTGACAGAAACAATGCTTGTGCATGTTGCATGCCTGCTTGCATGTTTCATGCTTGTTTGCACGCTGCATGCTTGCTTGCATGCTGCATGCTTGCTTGCATGCTGCATGCAAGCAAGCAGATAGCAGAATGAAGCAGATATGAAATAGTGTGCACAAACTTTCTAGGCGTTTGATGAAATGAAAATATGGTAATTAAAACAGTGGTCTAATAATTGTTTGGAATCATAATACTTCGAACAAATGTTATTCGGCTAAGTCTAACTTCGGTAAAAAGTTTATCGACCAAATGAAACGTCGGAATAACTAAAAAAAACGAATTGATAATAGGTCAACTGATACAGTGGCAGACGTGACTTCGATGAAGTAAAAAAAAACGAAACGATTTGAAAAGTTTTAGGTGAAATGAAATTCGGTCAAATATTTTTCGACCTTATGATAGGTAACCGGGCTTGGGACCATCAAAATGCATAATAATAAACTTGAATGAAGCACTAAGATAGGTATGCAACATAAACATGAAAACATTTAATTGTATTATGGCGTATTTAAAAAATTGGAATCAACTTGTATTTACAATAATGTTCAATCAAAAATAACCTACACACTAAAATTGTTCATAAGAAATTAAACCGCTTATCCCCACATGTCACTAATCACAGTATTTTAACAATTGTTCAAAATGAAGTCCTCCTCTTTCCAGGCATAAACGTGCACGTTTTAATAAATTTGCATTTAGTTTGTTTAGCACTGTACTTTCACTTTTCACTTCATCAAAAGCGTTTATTATTTTTAATCTTAAGTCATCTAGGCTTTGGGCCTCCTCTACATACACCCGGCGTTTAATTTCTCCCCAAAGAAAAAAATCGCAAGGAGTAAGGTCCGGAGACCTAGCCGGCCACGGTACGGGGCCGCCACGACCGATCCAATTTTCCCCGTACTTTTGGTTCAGATAATTACGGACACTTATCGCGTAATGTGGTGGAGCGCCGTCGTGATGGTAGAAGAAGTTATTTAGGTAGCTCACTGGGACTTCTTCAATTAACTCTTCGATGGTCGTTTCCAGCATTTCTAAATAACGTGGCCCAGTCAAGGCGCCGTCGATAAAAATGGGTCCTATTATTTTATTTTTAATAATCCCCGCCCATACGTTAGCACTAAAACGTACTTGGTGATGCGTCTCTCGTACCAAGTGGGGGTTATTAAATGACCACCAATGCTCATTATGTACATTGTACAATCCTACACGTGTGAACAAGGCCTCATCAGTCCACAAGATGTTGACATCAGGATGATTGAGAAGCCAATCGCATAGGGCTCGACGTGGTGCTGGGTCTGGGTCGTGGAGCTGCTGTACCGGCTGGAAGTGATACGGGTGGAGTCCGGCTGTATTAAGCAGCTTCCACACCGCGTGTTGGCTCACACCGAAGCGACGTGCCGCGTCGTAGGTACTGGCTCTAGGATCCCTCTCAAAAAAATCAAAAATGGTTTCTTCGACTTCGATCGCCAGTCGAGGTCTGCCAGATCCTTGTGCATGATTCGGGGTCGTAAACTGGCCGTGATCAAGCAGCCTCTGATTGGCTGCTAGAATGGTCCTTTCATTAGGGACGGCGGGGTTACGGATCCCCTGGGCTCGCATACGAGGTACGCTCTCCCTCTCATACCTTCTTCGAGCTGCTCGTAGATTCTCGTTGCTTAATAAATACACTCGCACCATTTCGTAGTATTCGCGGTGAGTAAAGTTTGACATCGTGATTGATACGACGCGAGTACGCGGCAACTGCAGGGCGCAGGGGTTGCGCGGGGTAAGAACGCTCGGACGTCAGGACGCCAATTGCGCGTGGAACGTACTGACGGCGGGCGGGCGGGCGGCCGCCGGCGGCCCGGCGCTAGCGCATTCCCCACCCCCTCACCCCAGCCATGCGCCCGGGCGGCGGCCGCGAGTTTTCATTGATAGTATGGCGAATAGATTATGTCCATGTTTTGCTTATTTCAAACTCGGATAAGGATGAAATTTTCTTTTAATTTTTTTTTTAACTAAACACGGAAATGTGTTCTATCACTGACACTGAACTACCAAAAAAAAATTACGCACTGGTTAAAAACTTTTCCTGTATATCTTTAAACATCTACGACATGCAGCTGATCCTAAATTAATTAAGCAGGTGTACCTAGCCCTTGCTCAATCAATAATACAGTATTGTATCTCAGTATGGGGCGGTGCGTCGAAAACTATACTGAAACCATTAGAGGTTGCTCAAAGAGCTATTTTAAAAGTATGCACCTTTCGTCCGTATCGGTTTCCGACGTATCAGAATCTCCTCTACCAATCATGTGAAGTCCTTACGCCTTGGCCACGTAGACGGGCTAGGCTAAGCGCGGGCGCGGGTGACTAGTGCGGGCGCGGGTGGCATGCCACGTACATTCAGTAGCGGCTATAGCGGCTGGCTAAGTGGACGTATTGAGGATGCCTCCTGATATAATAAAACTTACTGTCCTGATCTGGAAAAAGCTGTTTGATTTCTTCCCATAGTCTTTTTATTACATTTTTATATTTATGTTGTGGATGCTTGGACATCCATATAGGTGGTCGGTTTAATATTTCTGTAATAAATGCCTCAGTGTCCATTATAAAATCCCGCCGCCCGTCAATTCGTCTAAACAAAATTGTTTCACTCGATCCGTCCCGCGCTAGCCCTTTTCAACCGCTCGAAAAACCGCTGTGCACCGTGGCCAGGCTCAAACTGACTCATAGTATTGTTTCCATCCGCCCGCCTCGCCCGCCACCGCTGCCGCCGACCGCCGCCGTCAGCCGCAGCCGCTCTAGCCCGCCGCGCGCGCGTCGTGGCATGTTTTATACGTTCTCATACATTTGTTCAATTAGCCAACCGCCGCCGCCACCCGCAACCGCGCCTAGTCCGTCTCCGTGGCCAACACGTTACGGTCCGGCAGCTCTTTGTGTTGCAAGAAGTCCTAAGGCAGCATGTTAACACCAAGTACGACGGTTCCACCTACTTAGCTAAGCGCCGACGAAAGATCATCGCTTCCAATAATGCAGCAACCTATAAACACCCATATGTTCGCAAGTTCTTCTGCCATTTAGGCTTCTTTCTCTATGAAAGAATAAATAAGACAATTGACATTTATCCTTTAAATAAAAATCAATGTAAATGTAACATGATAAACTACTTACACAAGCTAAACTACGACGAGACTGAAAACTTATTAATAGTGGTACGGTAGCTTTAGTAGCTTACATACCTACTCACCCTCCCTCACACATTCATTCATTCACACCTTACACAAAGGAGGCCACTACCACAAAGTCTACCATAACTACAAGTACATTTTTTTTTAATCTTTTTTAAGATGGATCGCATTATTTTCTTTTTTTTTTTTAGTTGATTTATTTTAATTTAATTGATTCTGATTTAATTTAATTTGTTTGAATTTAATTTAATTTTAATTCTTAATCTTTCTATTTATTTTTACATTTGGTTAACGGTATGACTTGTTTTGTGTAGAGCTAGAATTAACTTATAGTTAAGTGGTGCATACATCCAGGGAAGAGCGCTGTTGTCTGAAATTTTTTAATCTAGTTCAGAAACAGATGTTCCTCACTAGACCATAACAAGAGTACAAAAATTAATTGTTTATTCATATTTTAAAGTGTGTAAAATATTTTTGGATGCAATGAATTTATTATTATTATTAACTCATGACCCTACAAGATCAGCCCCCAAGGCATGTTTCTTGGTCCGGTCAACTTCTGACCCTACAAGATCTGGTCCGGCATTTTTTTTTTTTGCCCTTCACATGTGTCCCTTCAGTTAAACTGGACCGGACTTAGCTAGTCCGAACGAGTATCGTTCCTTTAGCTTGATTAACAAATAGCTTAATTCTTTGGTTCATGCACAAGTGCTTCTGTTACAATGTTAACTGTTTCAGGGCCAATAGATTCTACTGAAACAGCACGTAAACCAGGATTTTTACAATTATTGTGAGAACTGGTAGATATAGTGTCACTTTTAGCAGGCATGGTATCGCCATTGACAGACATGATATCACTATTGGTAGACATAGTTTCATTGTTAATCTGTTGCCTAGTCTCATGAGCAAGAACTTTTGTGTCGTGTGTCGAACGTTTGTGTATCATTCGCTGACACGTCATCCTCATCATAATTGTGCCTCCGGTGAAAACTGATACAACTTCAAAATTACTACTTTTCAGTACAGCGAATTAAAGTTTTATTTATTTTCTATTTTATATAAAAAGATTATTTTTAATAATTTTACAAAACACTTAATGTTAAATACAAGTTGCATCGTTTTTCTTTAAAATGACAGGATTTTGTAACATTTCATTAGAAAATTAGGAAAATATTGAGGAAAAACTGTCAACTATATAAAAGTGCACCAACATTATGTCTGTGTAAATTAATGTATGTTTAACTTACACCACACGTGCAGTTCTCGTGAAGACTGATATCATAAAATATGTGTTATACACTGATAATAATACAATCGATGCAAGAAAAATGTTGTTGAACAAATCTTATATAACACAACACACATATTAAAACACACACACACACACACACACACACACACACACACACACACACACACACACACACACACATACACACACACATATTTAAACATATTAGATATCAGTCTAGAACTTTAAGATTTACCTAATTTAATATTTATTGAGATATATCACTTATCACGATGTTATTTTTTCACGATGTTATTTTTTGTGTATAATGATACAAGTAAACTTATATATTCAACATCTTCGTGTAAAGTGATATTTGTAACTAATTTTATTTAAAGCTCTTGGTATTAAAAATAAAACGCACATATTTAAGATACAAAATATAATTATCAGAATAAATTGAGGTAAACAAAAAGTAAAAAAAACTTAAATTTCCTTTAAAAATACAACTAAACTGCTTCTTTTCTTAATTAGCACAACAGTATTTAATTAATGACCAACCCTTCAAGTGTGATTCTCCCCGACGTCCAATGTCTATTTTCTGCCTTAAATTGTTATTGATTTTTAAAGTATAACTTTTAAATATTACTGAAATAGAATTAAACTGAAACTCGGTCTCAATTGACGTTTTGAATAAAGTACCGCCACTTTTATAAATTTATATTTTAAACAAACTTACAAATTAAATGAGATCACGTTTCAATATTCTAGTATAATTCACAATATCAGTCTAAGTAAAAATTGCGTTTTGATCAATCTTGATGTGAATAAGGCCAGTGGACCAGATGATATTCCTGCTATAGTTCTGAGGACCTGTACACCTGAATGGTCTCCTGTGCTGACGCGCCTCTTTCGGCACTCTCTCGAGTCTGGATTAGTGCCGAAGTCATGGAAGCTTGCCAACGTGCAGCCCGTGCCCAAAAAAGGTAGTCATGCCGATCCTACAAACTACTGGCCTATCTCAGTCACGTCCATTCTCTGCAAGACAGTGGAACGTGTTCTCAACAACAGGCCCCTGGCGTTCTCTGCCAAGAAGAGGCCTTTCAATCTGGTCCCTGATTTCCGAAATGTATCCGTTCCGATCACCGACCACCGATCTTGAGCTTCTTGACGTTACTTTGACGTCGAATCTCAATTTTGGGTCGTACATCGAGTCAACTAAGGCCCAACTGCTAGCTGCCAAAAGGCTAGGAGTCCTCGCAAAGGTGCGAAAGTACTTCACGTTGAAACAGATGCGGAACCTGTACCAAGCACAAGTTCGATCGTGCATGGAGTACTGTTCGCACCTTTGGGATGGATCTGCCAAGTATCAGCTGGAGGCGTGTTGAACTATGTACAGGAAGCTCGCTATTACACATAACTTCCTCGTGATCATCAGCATGAAATAGTGATTGAAGGCTATGGTGTTCGATGTCCTTATTTAATATATTTAGCATGCGTTTTGTACGCCCCGAAAATCGCTGTAACAATAAAAATAGCTATGTTCTATAAAAAAATAACGATCAAACTATAGATATATAAAAAACTTATTATTTATTTTTTTTTTAAGTTTTTTGATAATAGATACACTGATTAAAGGTATTATAACGCGTTGTGTAAAACTATATAACTAGAGCGGTAGTTTAGTGTTTGATGATATAATAACTTAATAAGAACTATTTACTATAACAGCTTAGCATTTGTGTAAAATGATACATGTAATACGTACGTTCTCAGCCATAGCGATCCGCTGCGTAGGCGCGTACGTACTTTCCGTCTAAAAGCTTTTTCGCCACTGACACACGGCACGGCTCGCATATCCCTGTAATGCCGCCCCCTGTGCCCGCGCAACCCCCCGCGATAGAAGAAGTATCATTTATACAATTTTTTTATGCGCTATTTTGAGTGCTATTTACGTGTATAATAATATAACTTCACTTGTATCATTTGACACAAACAATTTTTTATTTTTGTCTTAGTGTTAACTGATATATCTGAAGTTGTACTAGTAAATTACGCACAATGTCTTCGTGTAAAAAAATATAACTGAATTTATATCATTAATCACATTTATTGAAGATAAAGTTTACATGTGTATTGGAATGTAACTTAAGACATATTTTTTTACACGAAGCACTATCTAATTTTTCAAAATATTTAACGATTTATGTGGAGTTAAATTATTTTACACGTCATTAACCATTAATACATAATTTTTTAGGCCTACTTGTATCATACTATCTCTGGAAATATGACTCGTATCAAAATGTCGATAAGACAGAAATGTAGAGATTTTTTTCTGATACAAGTGCATTTTAAAACTCCAATTTGATACAACTTGAGTTATATCAGTTTTCACCGGAGGCACAGAATTTTCTGCAATTTTGGAAAAGAATAACTGACCACGGGGTACTTCTCTCAAGTTTTCGTGAGAATATTTGTAGACTCTATTGTTTCCATTAATCTGTTTTAAATCGTACCTATCATTTTCCAAAATAGTGGTTACTCTAAAGGGGCCTTTGTATTTACGGTCTAGTTTCGTTTGGTGTCTTTCTTCGCATTTAACAAAGACGAAGTCACCTACTGAGAAAGGCCGACCTGACCATTGGCCCTGTTGGAACCAGTGGCTATTAAATGTACAACAACTACTCAAAGGAATAAAAAACATGCTTAAAGACTATACTATGGAAGATTTTTGTATAATATTAATCGGAGAAGACGACTTCAAAACCACAAATGACTACTTTGATTTAATCTATGACATAAGAAACACTTTGAAAGAAATTGACAATACAAATATTATTTTATGCCTACCTACCTTTAAGTTTAATAGTAGTTCAATTCTGTTCAACTGTCGAGTGGAAAACTTTGCCAACTTACTGTATCTAGATACAATGACACATTCACATGCATACCTATTGGACTCTAACCTACATCTTACATATGACAGTACAATGTTTAGCAAATTGACAGGAAGACTGAATGACAATGGAATGCGCACCATATTTGACGATATAAAATGGCAAATGGAAGATATAATTGCTGCAAACCTTATGACAAACGATAATTGCGACTTCAAACAAGAGGGTCAATCAAAGACAAATGGAAAGCTACGTGACGACTCCCAGCTTTTTCTCTAACATCGAATTGCATCATCGAAATAGAATACAAGGAAACGAAATAGCTCAACAGACTAAGTTTACAATAATTTTCCAAAATATTCAAAGCATCGGAAACAAAGTAGAACTAATAGAACAATTACTTTTAGATTCTGAAATTGATATTATGTCACTATCTGAATTGTGGAAAAATGATTATTATTGTCAATCAATCTTGCCCCAGGGATATAAAATAGCATCCATTTTTTGTCGTAAAACCCGCGAAGGCGGAGGAGTTTGTATTATTGTTAAAGACTCATTGGATTTTATTGAACGAATCGACATTGTAAATCACTCTAAGGAGTACGTTATAGAATTTAGTGCTATTGATGTTCCCATACTAAACTGTACTTTTATAGGACTTTATAGAGCAGATCGTCATATTGATACATTTTTCCAACAATTGGGAAAAGTTTTACATAAATTAAATACTAAAAAATCAAACAAACACTTAATAATAGGTGGTGACTTTAACATAAACGTGTACAATAAAAATAAACAGACCCTGGAGTTCTTAAATTTTATGAAAACATATAACCTGCAACAAATAATCCGCGAACCAACGCGAACTACCAAAACAACATCCACTTGCATTGATCTACTTTTTACAAATTACCCACCGCTCATAGACACAGCGACTGTCAAAGATTATGGATTATCGGACCATAAGGCAATAAATGCTCAGTTAAATATAGACTGTTTATCAAATAATAATAATAAAACTTGGTATACCGAAAGAAGATTATTTTCAAAAAATAACGTCGAATGTTTTAAAAGTTCTCTAAAATCGAAAAAATGGGAGGTTATACTAAATAAAAATGATAATGTACACACAAATTACGAATCCTTCATTACAATAATAAAACACAATCTAAATAAATATATTCCACTACAAAAAATTAGAATAAAAAGCAAACCAAAAAAAGGATGGCTTACTAAAGGCCTAAGAAAATCATGCGAACATAAAAGAGTGTTAAGAACTCTTATTAATGACACCAAAAGTTCTGTTTTAAAAAAACACTATAAATTATTTAGTAAAATATTAAAATTGACTATTAGAAAATCAAAAAAACTGACATATATTAAACAAATGCAAAAATCTGACAATAAGGTAAAGACAATGTGGAATATAATTAACACAAAAACAGGCAAGACAAAAATAAATAGACGTGAAACTTTATCACTGAAGATAGACAATAAAGAAGTAAAATGTCCGTTAGATGTATCCAACAGATTCAACGAATTCTTTGCAACGGTAGGGCATAATCGTACAGTTAACTCGGCCAATAACATTGGACAACCCGTGGCCAACCCCTCTACTTGTTCAATGTATGTACGCCCAGTAGACCAAAAAGAAATAGTTAATATAATAAGGTCAACTAAAAATAAACATAGCTGCGGTATCGATGACATTCCACCAATTTTATTAAAGCAATGCGCTATAGAACTTTCCATTCCTCTAATGCTTTTAATAAATCAAAGCTTTCAAGATGGCCAATTTCCAGACGCACTTAAAGTTGCTTTGGTAAAACCAGTACATAAAAAAGGTGATAAGCATATCCCAAGCAATTATAGACCCATAGCACTGCTACCAACCTTTTCAAAAATATTCGAAAAAGCAATGTGCAATCAGCTATATGGGTTCTTAGAAAAGTTCAATATTCTTGACGATGCACAAAATGGGTTTAGAAAATGTAGATCAACAACATTAGCAGTATATAAATACGTTCAACAAGCGCTACAACATATAAACGACAAACAATTTGTAATCGGGCTACTACTAGACATGACAAAAGCATACGACAAGGTCCTTCATGACATCTTGCTCACTAAACTATATGGTTGCGGCATACGAGGACCAGCTTACTCGTGGTTCAAATCGTATCTACATAATAGGACACAAATAGTACAAATTGAAAACTACGACCATGATAAAAATGAGATCAAAACCATAAGATCAGAAGAAAAACAAATTACTTGCTCTATCCCACAAGGAAGTGTGTTAGGATGCCCACTATTTTTAATCTATATTAATGACCTTCCCAAGGCATTAGATAAAGAAAACGCTCTGCCAGTATTATTTGCAGACGATATCTCGATAATAATCAAGTGTGAAAATGTAAATAACCCTAGTCTACAGATACAAAATACCCTCCTAACAGTAGATACTTGGCTCCAGACCCACAACTTGGAAATTAACAGTAACAAAACCAAAATAATTCAATTCAGAACATACAAAAAACCACCTCTCAATCTAAAAACAACATTCAGAAACACGCAAATAGAAGAAGTTAATACATTTACCTTACTTGGCATAAATATTGACACACACATCAACTGGAAGTCACACATAGAACATATAAAAACAAAACTCTCCAGATTCTCATACGCTCTTTTTCAAATAAAACAGAGCACTAACACACAAACAGCTATGGCTGCTTATTACGCTTACGCATACTCATGGTTGCGATATGGCGTCATGCTATGGGGGAATAGTGTTAATGTAGATGAACTATTCATAATACAAAGTGTGTAAGAATTCTAGCCCAAATAGATAACACGGAGAGCTGCAAACCATACTTCATTAAATATCAGATGCTAACCCTGCCGTCAATATATATACTCGACATTTGCGTATTTGTTTTTAAAAACATGAACAAATTCACTAAAATAGAAAATACGCACAACGTCAACACTCGCCACAAAAAGAGGTTATGCGCTCCGTTTTCAAGAATCAAAATGTTAAGTGATAGCCCTTACTATATGGCAATTAAAATATATAATAAGTTACCCAAACTGTTTAAAACTGAAAAATCAGTAACTATATTTCAGAAAAGGCTAAAAGTATACCTAATCCAAAAATGTTTCTACTCGGTAAAAGAATATCTGGAGTCTAGCTTAAAATAACAATTCTCTTTCATGTACACAAATGGCGATCTGTCCTATACAAATAAAAAAAAATGTAGTCTATCCTATTCAACTTCAAATAAAATCATAATTATAATATTGTATTACCTGAAAAAGATGACATTAATATTGCTTAATCATTGTATTTAATTCAATGATTACTGACATTTTAATTTTGACTTATCTATAATATATAAATTTTATTGTACAAATATAATATGAAAATAATTAAATACCTAATAAAAATGTTAAATGCATGCTAATTTAGGATGAAAAGGGTAGGCGAATGATAATATTGCAATGCTTGTAGAAGGCTACTAAGTCATAAGTACTAACTTAACATATATATATTATAAGACCAATATTGTACGCTTAGTTCGCAATAAACACTTTGACTTTGACTTTGACTTTGTAAATCAATACGATCATCTTTACAAAAATGTTTAAATTCAACATTGTCGTATGACCTACCACGGTCTGCAATTATTGTTTTTAGGAGCGCCAAACAAGTTAAGGTTAAGGTTAAGTTAGGGTTAAGGTATGCTCAACAACAACAAGATGAATTTTGTAAAACCATCAATAATCACGGTACAATACTCCTTACGTTCTCTTTTTCCGCTGAGTTTTCCAGTTAAATCTAAATTAATTGTATGCCATGGAATGGCCAATTTAGGGATTGATTTTAGACGGACCTGCTGGGCTCCCGACTGACCTTTGGACCAAATGACGCACGAATCTACAAATTTTTAACAAGTTTGGACATATTTTGGAACCAATAAAGATCGTATAATTTATCGAGCGTTTGTTTTTTCATAACCAAGGTGTTTTATTTCGCTGTGCACATGGTTAATCATTGACCAGGTTAAAGAGTGTGGCAATATTGGTAACCATTTAGTGGTTTTATTACGTTCGATTTTACGGTAAAGTATGCCCTGCCTAATGTCGTACGTGTGTGATGTTTCAGACTGTAAGTCATTTGAACGGGATTTGGAAATAATGTCTGATATTTCAATCTTTCAGCGATTTCGTCTAATTTCTCCAGAAGATATTACGGAACCCAGATATTCAATTTCTGTCTTCATAAATGAACATTTTTTTTTAAGTTCAAAGAAAATCCAGCTTTGGACAAAATGTCTAGCAATCTATTTAAACGAAACAACCCTTCTTAAACGGTTTCTGATGCAGAAAGGACGTCATTCATGTAGACTAGAATCTTATCGTCATTTAGAGGTGCAGTATTTATAGCCCTTTGAAAAACTAATGGAGCATTTCTTAAACCAAACAAGTTAAGTACTCAAACTGACCCGAAGGTGTCACAAAGGTAGTTTTCTGTATAGACTCTTTATGGACGCAAATTTGGTGAAATTCAAGGCCATATCCAAACTAGAGAAGAAATAGGCCCCATGTAACTTTTCAATTTGATCACTAATAAGTGGTAAAGGATAGCTGTCTGGTCAAGTATTGCTATTAAGTTCCCGGTAATCAACACACATGCGATCGCTACCGTCTTTCCTTTTTATCAATAATACAGGACTTGCAAAAGACGAAGAACTTTCTCGAATTATGTTAGCGTCTAGTAGCTCTTAAATCTTGTCATTAATGATTGCTAACTCGGTGGGTGATAGCCTGTAAGGTCGCCTATGTACAATTTTATTTGGATCTATGAGATCGATTTTTAGCTCACCGGTCTTAATACGCGTAGTAGGGAGTCTTGTATAAAATATGGGGAATATTTAGATAGTATTTCAATCAAAAATTTCTTTTCTTTACCAGTAAGATCTGTGTCAATCAAGTTAATATCAAGAGGCATTTCTAATTTAGAGCTAAGATTTGAAATTGTATTTTTGGAAAAGGTTAAAGCATCGTTAGTAATCACAACGGACATCCCTTGCTCTAAAATATCGCGACCTAATAATGTTTTCATTGAGACATTGATCAGGCAATACATGGTATGTAACATCGAGAAGACAGTTTTGTACCATGGTTGGACATTTTTTTTGGAGAGAGCAATTAACATTATTAGAACCAACCCCCTTCAAAAGTACTTGTTCATTAAACTTTTCACCAGTAAGAAAATCATAGTTACTTTCCTTTATGAGACTACACTCAGACCCTGAATCAAATAAAAAAGCAAATTGCTTACCCCTTATATCGAGAACACCACGTGCTGCTCTGGAACACAGGTTCACTTCTTTGCTGGTGGTGCTCGGTGTAGGATCTTCTTTCTTTCTCCAGCGCTTAGGGCAAGTAGTAACCACGAGGTCAGCCTCGCCACATAAAGCAGGTCATCCCTGGGTTCGGTTGTGGAGTTTTTGCTGAAACAGGTGTAACCTTTGAAGTAATATGCTGTTTGAGACGACACTCTTGCTCTCGATGACCAATCTTCCCGCAGAAATTTCGTGGCCTTTTCGTGTCTGGTTGGGATGTGCCCGCTTCTTCATTTCTTCTTTGTAATGAGAAGCTGCGCAGCATGCGAAAGAGTTGATGCTTATCACTTATAACCTCAGAAATGAGTTCGCGGCGAATTCTGTCGTCGCACTGTGACAGGACACATTTGGAAAAACCGGTCACTACACTTTCCGGTAAAGAACAATGGCAAGGCTCCATACTTCATTTTACCTGACATCAATTTGAAGCGTCTATGATGGAAAAAAATATAAAACTTTAGGGGTTTTATTATCTAAACATAATCACTGAGATTTTTCATTAAAGGGACATTAAAAAAAAAGATTTTTGTATTTTGAGGTTTTTTTTTGAAACATTTTTGTATTTTGAGGTTATGAAAATCTGTCATTAAGTAGTCGTCTACATAACATTGATGCATTATGTCAAAGAAAATCCCTTAAAATACGAATTAATAGCTGTCTATTGCAAAATTATAAAATAGATCAGATTTACGATGGGGTCCCATTGTAAAACTTGGACCATACTTTCTATCGGCAGAAACTTAAGTAGGTACCTGCATTAAAATCCCTCATGCCGTTGTAGAAAGATACTATTAGCCAGTCAGCATAAGAGGTATAGGCTTATAGCCCTGAATGCACTCATGGAGGCTCTTTCTTTCTTCCTGGGTAGCTGTGTGGCTTTTTTAATCCGAATATCAGGATTCATAAAGTTAAGGGGGATAATACTACTATCCAGAATTTAGGGGTAAAATAAAACAGTTAAGTAGAGGTATCACGATTTTTAATTATAATTTATTCATCTTCTCTAATGACAATATCATCCAGGAACTCTGCCGGTGCTGATACATTATTCTGATGCCTAGCCCATCCTAGGTACCACACGAGAGTCATCACGTGTGCGCAACAACCAACAGTACGCCGACCAACTAAACAATTGCAGCAATACTCTACAATGCCTGATCTACTATTATTATTATTTTCAATTAAGATATAAACAAAATACTGCTTTCTTGAAATGTGGCGCGATTTTATTTTACCTCTTATCAAAGTAGTTTCTCCACTACCTCGTAAGCTGTACTCAGAGGAATTAATTCTTTCACTACATATTTCAATCCTATATCCGCCATGGAAACGTATATGCTCGCCATAGTATGAGCGAGCTTGACGTATTTGATACGTTCCCAAGGCGAATAATATTAAATCTCTATATTCCAAGTTAGGAAAGACTAAAACATTGTTTCGGTCTGCTGTGAGACTTTGGAAGATCGCCTGTTCATATTTAGTTGTTCAATCACATTTGCCAGATTATTACCTATATTCAATCTTTCATTAATTATATTTAATATTTCATGAGCATACTCATTATTTCTCAGGCGAGTACCAAACTTATTTAATAAAGCCGCTGCTATTTGGAAATTCCCCATCATGTGTGGTAGAGATCTATGGAAATATTCTTGTCTTAATATTTTGAAGTCTCGTTTAAAATAGCCATTTACGACCTCTACCACCCATCTACAAATAGTGACACAGCGGCTTCGGTTTGCTTGAGCTGTAGTCAATTGATGCTCACCTTCTAAAAGAGAATCTGGCATATATGTGCGATAACCACATTCTTCCAATAAACTAATGCAGTAGAGACTGCATTAGTTTATTGGAAGAAGAAGAAGAAGAATCCTCTATCTAATATAAAGGCATCATTCTCTCTGAAATACAACCTAAGAGGAGATGTTTCAGTTTCAAATAAGGATGACATTATTTCAGCATCTGAGGTTGTTGCTTTGTATGGGCCAAAACAATCTAAAATGTAACCATCACTAGCAACAATTAAAAATGGTTTTAACAAATTCCTGTATTTATGAAGAGAGTAAGTGTCTTTTTGGAACATGTAATTAGAACTTTTATTTATGTAAATATATGTTCCGTCACAAATCACAATTACATTATTATCACTTCCATATAAACCATTTGGAATGGCTAACGTGTGGTTATTTAACTGCTCCCGGGACAAATGCGTTATACCAAGGTATCTGGGCACAAAGTCTTGAACGAGTACTTCCCGAACCCGGTCCATTAGGGTTTCCAAAGTACGCCGCGGCTTTTGCACTAACGTGGCAATCCGTTCATCAGAGTCCCCCGATCGCATCTTTATTAACAAAGACACAAGCCCCAATCTTCCTCCTTTAATTTCTAAAATTCTTGGAACTTCTCCCAACAGTATATTATATTTTTCTTTGAAAAATCCTACCCAATAAACAAAAATTCTTTCATCCATTTCTTCGATGTTATTAAAATCTAAGGTAGGATTGAACGCGTTCACAAAAGAAAATATGTGTTGCACTTGGTCAGCGTTAAATATATTTATACTACACTCGGCGTCACAAAAATCGCACCTTTTCGAAAATAAGTTTAAAACATGTCCCGCCAGTAACGAATACATTAAACCCAATTAATATTGGTATCAATTAAAAGTATGTTTAACGACCTTTAAATTAACAACAGTTAGAATTCCTAAACACAACAGATCTCATTAGCACGTAACGTTAAAAAAAATGTTGTCAAAATACGCATTACAACGGCCACTAATTGCACCTCCCTACAAGGGTATAAAAAAAAAAAAAAAAAAAGGGTATAAAACGGGCGACCCGGGTTAAATGTGGGTCATTCGCTATTCAACCTTTGAAGTGAACACACGTGAACAGCTACAGCAAGAAAAATACCCCAGAAGATGGATACCACTGCAGATGAAGCCGCTCAAGTCATTGCACTACTGCAATCAGGGATGCGGCAATGTGATGTTGCTCGGCAACTGAACTTGAGTCGTTTTGCCGTTCGACGAGTGTTCCAACGTTTCCAAGAGACTGGTGGCTATATCCGAAGACGTGGATCTGGAAGACAACGGTGCACATCCGAAAGAGACGATCGCTTCATTGTTTCGACGTCTTTACGTAATCGGTTCTCCAATGCTGTTGAGCTGCAACAACAACTGCGATCAGCTCGCAGAACTTCTGTAAGCGTCTCCACGATTAGAAGAAGAATGCGGGAGAAGAAAATTGCAGCTCATAGGGCTGCTACAGGGCCCAAATTGACTGCACAGCATAGGAGAGACCGGTTGCAATTTGCCCGTGACCATGTGGATTGGACAATAGACCAATGGAGGGCTGTGCTCTTCTCGGATGAGACGAGGGTGTGTCTTTTCTGCAACGACAGGCGTCGAAGAGTGTATAGGAGGCAAGGGGAACGATTCGCACAAGCCTGTATTCAAGAGACAGTGGAATACGGGGGTGGCTCGTGCATGTTCTGGGGCGGCATGTCAATCGGCGGTAAAACGAACCTTGTGTGTGTTTCTCGGACTGGAAGTGCTCGCGGGCAAGGGTCGCTGACTGCTGCTCGGTACATAACAGAGATCGGAAATTTTATTTTCATCAACAAGGTTGAAGCGAAGAGCTTCCCTCTTTGTACGCAACCAACAGGCATGACAAACTCTATCTGATAGAGTCAGCTGCAATGGAAATACAATGAAATTAGGAAATGTGTGTAATTAAGCACAAGCCTATCTGATTATAAGGAAAATAAATGAAGTACAGGAAGTAGTTTTATGCTTGTAAATGATATAAGCATATTATCGATAAAAGGTTAATATGGATCAACAGACTTTAATAATTATAATAATATATTGTACATACAAACAATAATTGCAAATACCAATAATTACCAACAGGAGGATTTTAGGTATTTCATTTTATACTAGCTGACCCGACAGACGTCCAGTCCCTATCTATGTACTTAACTGCCTATCCTACACCTACCGTACTCCTACCGTACACGTACCGTACCGTATACGTACCGTACACGTACCGTACACGTACCGTACACGTACCGTATACGTACCGTACACGTACCGTACATGTACCGTACACGTACTGCACGTACCGTACACGCACTGTACACGCACCGTACACTTACCGTACACGCACCGTACACGTACCGTACACGCACCGTACACGCACCGTACACGCACCGTACACGTACCGTACACGTACCGTACACGCACCGTACACGTACCGTATACGCACCATACACTTACTCTACACGTACCATACACCTACCCTACCCTACACCTACCATCATCCAAATCGGTTCAGTCGTTCCTAAGATAAAAATAGTGTAACTAACGACTTTCTTTTATATAAATATAGATTTATGATCATTGTCTTCCTGTATGTCTATTCTGTTAAAATCCCCCTCTGTGAACACCTAAGTGAGCTGTCATCCGTCCATCTGCTCTGTCAATCCCTAGCATCGGGACGGATGACAGCTCACTTCACCTAGGTGTTCACCGAGGGACATTGTAACAGTATGCCTATTCTGTTACAATCTCCCTCGGTGAACACCTAGGTGAAGTGAGCTGTCATACGTCCGTCTGCTTTATAGATCCCTAGCATCGGAAGGGATGACAGCTCACTTCACCTAGGTGTTGACCGAGGGAAATTGTAACAGAATAGCGCTACAGAATAGAACTGCTGATTATATATTCTAATATAAATATGCCATTTTAAGTAGTAAAAATATGCTATCTCTTTGGCTGTTGATTGCCATACTCAACCAACAAAACATTGTTTTTACATTATGTCCGCAAAGTGATGAAAAAAAAAAAAAAATTACATACCTGTCGTGGTTGTATTTTCATTTGAATAATGTTGATCATATTCTGCTGTAGGTCTGTAGGGCTGGCTCGTAGTATTTTGTCACTTTGCCTTCTTGCAATTGAACAGCCACACAAAAGACAAACATTGCCATGGCCCCGTTGACTTGGTCCAGCTTGTTCATCACTGGCAGAAATATCTAGCTGCAAGCTCCGATTCACAGCAGCCATTGCCAGTTCCCAACATGCTTCACAAACATAATCATCATCAGTTATCTGAAAGTTACGGGATTATTTTATAATCATGGAAAACCCTACTACGTTATAAACACATAATTGACTTGGTGCATAAATGTACCTCAACCTTAATGATTTTTCATATCAATCAATATGCAGTACCTAAAGTTATGATTATTGATATTACAGAATCCATATATCATTACATCGGCAACAATCATTATTATTTACTAATCAACATACTGTCTGTGGACAGTATTGAGCACTATAGTGTAAAGTATTTAGTGATAATGGTAGATAGGTTTGCAAAACATGCAATTAACCTGTATCAATGATAATTATCACAGAATTGCTGTTAAAATACACTTAATTTTAATTTTACACTACAGTTAATTTCATGACAGAATAAATGTAAGACTACTAGAAGGAAAAGAAGTAGGTAATATGCTCATGATTATACTATGCTAGTTCCACAGAATTTAAGGTATGTAAATAGGTAGGTTTACTTACGATTTGTGGATAAACCCAGGTGCAGAGCAAGGTACAAACTCTAGTGTTTTGATCCAAGGCCCGATATCGTCGAAGATTGTTGACGCAAATATTACAATTCACGCACAAGATGCGTGTAGGTCTGCTACGATTTTCCATCTTTAACCAGGCAACAATATCAAAATCTTGAGGCACAATCGGAGTCCGTATAAAGAAAGCAATTTGTTATACAGTTACAGCAGCACAGATCGTCCGTGAGAAAGCACAAGTCGTCGTATGGGGCAGAGAATCAAGTCCGGGGGCAATGCGTGGGTCAATAATAAAGACAGATAGGAAAACCAAAAATTATTTGCGAAACCAACAACAACCAGTAGCCTAGGCAAGCAAAGCTAGCTAGACTAAAAACAAAAACGAGCAGTATTGTCAAAATGTCAGTCTCACAAAATGTTGCCAGAGTATTTTCTTTAATTTACAACTAGTAGCGGTTATTATTTATTAAATAATTATTTTATCTTTATAAAATACTAGCTGACCCGACAGACGTTGTCCTGTCCCGATCTACCTACTTACCTGCCTATTTACCTACACCTACCGTACACCTACCCTACAAAAGTTTTTTTTTTTTTTTTTTCTCTCTCTTCGTAAGAACCATCTTCGTACTTCAAGGAATATTATAAAAAAAGAATTATCCAATTTGGTCAAGCGGTTCGCAAGTTATGCGCTTACCAACACATTTAGCGATTCATTTTTATATATAAGATTATTCTTGCAAGTCCAACACGTAATTAATAACTACGTTAGATGGTTTGATATGTTTGTTGTCCAACAAGCCTAGGTAAGCACTTTACAATATATCTTAGTTATTGTTTTTTACCGAGTATTGTCTATTTGTTTCATAAAGTGGTAACTCTGGTGAACCAAAATATTTTCTTCCACAGATAAAACCAACACCGGATACGTATTTAATCAAACAAAAGTTCATTAAATTCATAATTTAAACTAAAGTTGCACATTTAAAATTAATTATGGATAAAAAACATACTAAAAATTTGACAAAGTTTTGCATAAGTCACATATCTAGACGCTTCCGAAAACATTCAGGTAAAGAACTGCCGTTGTTCTTTGCATCAGGAACCAGCATTTCCTTAATAGCAACCCATGAAACATTATCTGGATTGATTTTGGTAAAGAAGAAAAGAAAGAAAGAAAAACCATTTATTCACGAGATAGTGACGCACATTACAAAATAGTTTGTGCTGTATAGGTATAATAATAATAATAATAATAATAATTAAATAAGTAAATAAAATAAAAAACTATAATAACGTCCGAGACAGAAAATATGTGTCACTGCCACGCGAAACGGCTGACGCTCAGCATAAATGCCGTGGTCCGCGCACGAAGGCGCGAAGTCAAGGCGCTGGTTTTCAGCGTAAGCCTACGTGTCGCTGTCTCGGAAAAATAAATAGAACGTAATTTATTTATTGTTCCGAGGCACAGATCAAATACACATTTACACAGTCTGTGGACACAAAAAGACGCTGTATTCGACACGGCGCCCACAAATAATATTTTAATAGTATTTATATAATATGTAAAACAACAAAAACAAACAAAAAATAAATAAAAAGACAATAGACAATAATTAACTATTAATTAAATTAAAAAGTGGCAAGATTTCGCCGCGTCCTGAGCCAAAGATAAAATAGACTAATACTAATAATATACAGGAGAGATGAGTTTGCACTTGCGTTGCGTAATGATTTGACATAACAAATGCCCGACCAATGAGTTATTTAACCAGAAAATGGCGTAAACAATTACAAAATCGTGACACAATACAACACAACAATACACAATACAATACACACAACACAATACAAAACAACAATATTAGTGACTGTGATATTGTTATATACAGAGATTTTGAGTAAAAGTGGAACTAGATAAACACAAAATAAGACAAACCTCAGGGTTGGAGGGTGACCCGATCTGAGCAATATGTGCAATTCTATCCAAAAACGGTAAGATAATACGAAAATAATGATTAATGCATAAGTACATGATACGATTACTGTGACATAATTTGAATTATTAATAAAATTGTATATAACACGGCGAGTAGGTATGGTCTTCGTCGTGATCCTTCAGTGATGGTAGGATTGGCAGGTAGGTAGGGTAGGTAGTTGAATTTCAATCACACACATCGCTGACTTGACACAAACTCCATTTATTTCAATTAAACCACTTACAGGCACTTTTGAAATTATCACTAGGAGTTATTGTCAGCCTGAAAGATGTACGTTCCAACAGGTAGGCTTCTATGGAGAAGAACGTATAAGAAACTCCATGATCACTCTTTTAAACCAGAATATGTTACAACAATGGGGCGGGTCTGGGTCTATGCTTTAACGGTTCCCGTACGGCATGCTTAACATGTTAGCATAGATGCAGGCCTACCCTATCATCTCCTTCAGAGGTGGTAGGGGGGCGTTGGTCTTGGGGGAGAGTGACAAGTTGGTCGCAAAGATCCCCAAGGCAAGTTCGGCGGACTAGCCTTCTCGAGGTTGCCAGCCCTGTTAATGGGTCTAGCTCACTAGGAAATAGACTCAAACAGAAACCACCGAGCGCTTTAGTATATAATATATATAGTATGTATTTGTGTAAGGTGTATTTTATAGTATTTTCTTATATTTTATACAACCACACTATCGCGGGCCAGAGTAGTGTGGTTTTCTTTCTTTCTTTCTTTCTTCTTCTTTCTTCTGCCCAAACAAAAAATAAACATGAACGCACATAAAAAAGAGAAATTACCCCAGGAGGGTACCACGCACCGTGGAGAATCCCTCACCGAGCCCAGCTCGGTCAGTTCCTCGTATTCTGGGGGGAACAAAAAAGTGTGCGAAGAGCGAGGATCAAGCCTCGACCTATCAGGCCTCGCAGAGGCCATACCAATAGCGAAACCGCGACAACCTGACACGAACAGTGTCACGAAATGGAGCCAGACTGCTCATAAGTGCCCTTGCAAAAGGGCAGCTGACAAAGCAGCGAAAGCTCCCGACAACCCAGGGTTGAAAGGCCTACCTGAACGCAGTCGCCCCAACAGGCGCGCGAGACGGACGGCCCTTCGACTACCAAAGGCACCGAAGGGGACGGCAGACGCAGCAGCGGCAACGCAGCGCGACCCTGTACCGTCCACCTCAACACCGACCGTGACAGCACACGCAGCAGCGGAAACGCAGCGCGACCCTGTACCGTCCACCTCGAAAGAGGCAGCGACGGCGCAGAAAGACACGGCACTACCACCACCGGTTCCACCCAAAAAGCCGAAGAAGAGACGTACTCCGAGGGGTCTGCGCGGTCGGCGGACTGCTGCGGCGGCGCCCATTGCTCCTGAAAAGGAACAACCTGGGACCGGGGGTGGTCCGGGAGAGCGCGCTTCTACGAAGCGTGCTCGCCTGGACGACACCCGATCACCCAGAGGGGAGGCCAAACGCGCGAAAACCGACGCGAAACCGAAGCGGGCAGTGAGCTATGCAGATGCGATGCAATCGCATCTGAAGGTAGCGGTCATTACTGTCCCGCCGAGGGACCTCTCGCAGAGTCAGGCAGAGCAGCTTAAGGTAGCTATCGATGATAGCATCCTACAAGCAGCACTGTCGCCACCGTCTCCGAGTGCGCGAGCTCCATCTTTCCGCGGGCGTCCCTTCATGATGGATGGGATACTAGCGATGTGGTGTGAGGACGCGAACGCTCTAGGCTGGCTGGAAGAAGCGGTCAAAACCATCGCATCACCCATACCCGGCACCACTCTGGCTGTCATCAAGCAGTCAGAGCTGAAGAAGAGGCTGAAGGCAGGGCTTCTTTTACACACTCGCATCACCGACGCCGAGACGCTGCAGAAAGTCCTTTGTGCCCAAAACCCGTGGTACAAAGTCGACTCCTGGCAGTGTTACGACATGTCGGTGGACGAGAAGACCGAAGAGGGAAGCTCTCAGGAGAAGGTGGTCCACTTGATCCTGGGCATTTCCGAAGACCAAAAGGAGACCATCCTTGAAAGAGGCCGCCGTGTAGCCCACATGTCCGGAAGCGGATACATCCGCTTCTTCAACATGGAGGAGGAGACAACGAGCGGGGACAACCAGACGGCGACGGGTGAGACCACGGCGAAGGAGACGTCAACTCCTAAGCCGAGCTCACAGTCGGAAACGGGGGAGGGAGGGACAAGCGACGAAGATGACGTCCTCCGCAGTCCCTAATTCCCTCACCATTACTCAAACCAACCTCCAGCACAAACAAATAGCGGCGGCCACCTTACGCAGAGTGCTGGAGGTAGACAACAAGACCGTCGCCCTGATCCAAGAACCTTGGATCAGGAATAACAGAATATGCGGTCTGAACAACATCGGAGGTAAGTTGCTGTTAGACACCTCTATTGACAAACCAAGGACTTGTATCTTCATGCCTAAAACCATGACAACAACTTTGCTTAACCAATTCTGTTCTAGAGATCTCACGGCAGTTAAAGTCCTCACAGATAAACAAACAACCCTGGTGTTGGCATCAGTGTACATGCCGAGCGAAGGCGAAGTGCCTCCAAAGGAACTGGCCGAGCTGGTGCAACACTGTGACACACACGCCTGGGATCTAATCATCTCCGCAGACTGCAACGCTCACCACTCGCTGTGGGGAAGTAAGGATATAAACAAAAGGGGTGAGTTACTAACCGAATACATATTTCAAACAAACCTAAACATCATGAATAGGGGCAAGGAACCTACGTTTGTGAGTTCAAGGTACCAAACAATCATTGACATTACTTTAGCAACAGACGCGGCGGCGGACCTTATAAAGGGATGGCACGTGTCAAACGAACCATCCTTTGCGGATCACCGCCGCATATGTTTCCAAATACAGTACAAACCGACAGACCCTGTCCGATACCGCAACCCCCGTAAAACCGATATAACAAAATATTTAAATTTACTTACCAATGCACTAAGTGACATTCAAATGACAGACTCGACACTTAGTACAGAAAACATAGAAACAAACATACAACTTTTATCCAAAACCCTCTTAAAAAGTTACGAACTGTCATGTCCTACAGTAGTACCCAAAGTGTCGAACGAAAGTTCCTGGTGGGGGCCAGAACTCGAACGTCTACGGGAAAAACTTAGGACACTTTTTAATCGAGCGAAGAACACCAGAGCCGACGAGGACTGGGATAACTATAAGACTGCACAGAAACACTACAAAAAACGGATTAGATTCCGTAGTAGAGAAGGTTGGCGCACTTTCTGTAGCAGTATTAACTCAACGAACCAGGCCGCTAGAATAAAGAAAATTCTAGCCACGGGAGACCTCAAACTTTTGGGCACCCTTAAAAAGGCTGACGGCACCTACACGAGTACTGAAGACGAAACCAGTGCACTATTGCTTGAAACACACTTTCCCGGCTGTCAAATAACAGCAGAGTCAGAGTGGCGGGACGAGCACTATAGCACACCAACATCCCAGGAATGGGAAATTGCAAACGAGATAGTAACCGCAGACAAGGTGGCATGGGCCCTAAAAAGCTTTAAGCCGTTCAAATCTGCCGGGCTGGATGGAATATTCCCAGGATTACTACAATGGCCAATAAATCTGATAACAAAGTACCTGGTACCAATATACAGGGCATGCATTGCCTTCAAATACATACCTACAGCATGGAGGGAAGCGAAAGTAGTATTCTTACCAAAACCAGGTAAAGAGGACTATACTCACGCAAAATCCTTCAGACCCATCAGCCTAACGTCTTTCCTACTGAAAACGTTGGAAAGACTGGTAGACCGACACCTACGGGATGGAGCACTGAAAACAAAGCCCCCACATCCCCAACAACACGCTTACACGAAAGGCAGATCAACTGAATCGGCTCTGCACTTGTTAGTACACAAGATAGAGTCAGCCATTACAAATAAATCATCAACACTAGCTGCCTTCATAGATATAGAAGGAGCTTTTGATAAAACCACGCACAACAGCATTATCCATGCCCTGCAAGGCTACAAAGTCGAACCAGTAATAACAAAATGGATTACTGAGTTGGTCAGCAAAAGGGCAGTTCAAATAGAAGTAAACAATACAACAAGAGCAAAAGTGATCAAGGGATGCCCACAAGGAGGCGTCCTATCACCACTTCTATGGAACATAGTAGTGGACAGCCTTCTAAAAAGACTAAACGAACAAGGCTACACTACTATTGGATATGCAGATGACCTAGCAATACTGATAAGCGGAAACGCTGAAAGCATCTTATGCGAAGTAATGCGATCTGCTTTACGTATTGTGGAACAATGGTGTGGCGACCATCAGTTGTCAGTAAATCCAAGAAAAACAGAACTCATTCTTTTCACCAACAAAAGGAAGTTACCAGAACTCAAGCTACCAAACTTATTCAATACCAAACTCTCCCTATCAACTCAAGTGAAATACCTGGGCGTCACACTTGATCATAAATTAAATTGGGCGAGTCATATCGAAAATAAAACAAAGAAGGCCTGTATAGCTTTTTATCAGTGCAAGAGACTAGTTGGTAAAAAATGGGGTCTCAACCCTAAAATAACACTGTGGCTATACACTTCAGTTATCAGGCCGTCTATAACATACGGATCCGTTGTGTGGTGGCCCAGAACACAACTGGCTACGGTGAAAACGAAACTCCAAAGCCTGCAACGCCTGGCTAGTGTTGCGGCAACTGGATGCATGAGAACTACTCCATCAGTCGCTCTTGAGTACCTGCTGAACCTAAGACCTCTGCATCTCGTCATTAAAGAAGAGGCACAGGCAGCCGCACTAAGACTGAGAGCCAACGGACTGTGGAAGCTAAACATAGAAACACCACACTCAACTGTACTGAATGGAATCCTGAAGGAAATACCACTCCTTGAGGCGCCCACGGACAGAACATTGTGTCATCATGTTTTCGATCGAAGATACAATATCCAACTTACAGCAGAAATGGAAGATAACTCTGGTATCGATGAAGTTAGGATATACACAGATGGCTCCAAAACCACACAGGGTACTGGGGCAGGTGTCTTCTCGAACGACCTAAATATTAAAATCTCAACCACCCTAGATAAACTTAACACTATCTTTCAAGCAGAATGTATAGGTATAACCAAAGCAGCACAAGCGGTTGCAGCCAGAGATGTCAGAGGACATAATATTAAAATTGTCTCAGACAGTGCATCCGTACTTCAAGCTCTACAAAGCAACACTATAACCTCTGTCCTAATACTGGAGTGTCATAATACACTGCAGTCCATTGCAAACACAAACAGGGTGACTCTGCAATGGATTAAAGGACACAGTAACTCACTGGGTAATGATGCAGCCGATGAACTGGCCAAAAGGGGTTCAAGGACGGCGGTATACGGCCCGGAACCACTACTGCCTATACCCCTGGCACAAATCAGAGCATGGCTGCGCCTTACAACAGAAGCTAACCACCAAACAGAATGGAGAAACAGCGCAGGATGCAGGCAAACAAAGAATGCTGTTCCGGTAGCTTCGAAGAAGCTTGCCCGCAACCTCACAAGACTAAACAGGGACCAAATCCGTAAAGTACTAGGTACCATAACCGGACACTGTCCCCTAAACAAACACCTGTGCACCATAGGTGTAACAGATAGCCCTCTGTGCAGAGGCTGCATGGAGGCGGAAGAAACGCCACAGCACGTGCTCATGGAGTGCAGGAGCGTGGCGGATCAACGGGCACAGATTCTCCAGTCTCCAGTATCACTATCGGAAGTCTGCAGCAACCTGAAAAGGCTGCTCGGCTTCTGGGAGGAACTAGGATGGCTGGAATAAAAGAAGAGACAGATTTCACGTACAATGGCCCAATCGAGTGGCTAAGTGCGGAATAGGCCCCGACAAACTAACTAACTAACTATGTTACAACAATGTTATGGTCGAATAATCTTAACACTTTTAAAACCAAATTCTACTTTTTACATTTTAACACGCGCACACGCGCCCATCGCCATATTTTTCCCAGCCTGCCTCTTTCCTCCGTCTGGAAGCGTGTCGTACCAGTACAAAATCTTATTACTGAAGTAGTTGAATAAAATGTAGAAACAATACTAAAATGATTATCAGTTAATTCTTTTATCATTAAACAATGCTAATATTCTCAAATAGAAAGGCGTCTTAACATTATGACTGAATTAGTAGCTGCATCACTATTTGTAACTTCAATATTACTGCGCGATGACATTTCCGGTGATTTGAAGAAATTAATTAAATAAAAGGTCATCATTAACAAATTGCCTGTGTAAAATAGTCTTGTTAATTTACACTCAGCAATTCATTATTGAAACCTATTAAGTTCTCGTATTAAATTAGAACTATGAGATGATATTGACTATTGACCTAATGGTCTACGCCATTTTCTCAAGGACCTCAATTATTTCTAAACAACTTATAAATCAGATGTGCAAATTGTTAATATGACTAATAGAAAACCAACAGTCAGTATAACATTCGAAACGTTTATTAAATATAGTAGGTAGAAGGTCTAAACATCGTGTCAATTATAATTATACTAATCAGTAGTAAATTAATAGCCAGTTAACTTGTTAGCAAATATATTGAAGTAACACAATTTTAATCGAATAATAAACTAGATTTTTAATCACATTTAATAAAAACGAAAGATGCCTAGAAATAATGTTTTACAACATTATTTCTGGCTGATACCTCTGGATTAATCTTGAGTCTATATAATTGTGGAGCAGAATATACTGGAGTGGTCTTCTCTTGACTACTGTGTACGGTAAAGTGACGCTGCGTCGAATGGCGCGCCCCTCCTAACCTCCGTTGACATTACGCTTGGCGGGAATCGGAAGTAGCAAAAGCGCGCGCGACAACATCCGGCCGTCCTGTTGACGCGTTCGTCCTCGAACAGCGTTTTGGTCTAATGTAGAAGCTGGAAACATTAAGAAATAATTAGTTATCAAGTATAATAACTTGTGTTTCATGACCTGCCTTAACATTGGACCGCTGATAAGGTGCTCGAACAGCGTAGAGTATGCTATCTCATCGACGGACAACATTCTCTTGTGATGTGGCTTGAACTAGATGATGTTCATTCAGGATCAATCTAGTCGTGCATCACCACTCACACTACAACAGCGTTCACAACGGATGCCTGTTGCTTCTTTTATTAGAACACCTTACAACACTCCCAATGTTTAAAGCGAATGCATTAGACCATTTAAATTATTTCAGTTTTATATAATATAAATAGTTATTGTTACAATAACCATTTATACTTATAAAAAAAATATCTGACGTCCAATTCCGCAAATAGGAATGTAGAATGAGATGAAAATACGTAATTATTTTAAAGATTACCTTATTGCTGTTCTTAGGTACCTATGTATTTTTGACAACATCCGGTTCTTCAACAATGCGGATCCAGGGCTTCATATTTTCAACGCAGGCAACACCATCATATCTTTTAGAAGACCTTTCAGCTCCCCTCATGTCCGCCACTTGATATCTATCGTGTCCCAAGATGTTTGTCACTTGGAAGGGCCCCTTGTACAGAGGCATCAGCTTAGTGCTTTGACCGTCATTTGTGTGACTCGGAATTTTCAGTACCACCAAGTCTCCAACTTTGTAATTAGGGGCCTCTTTTCTTTTTGAGTCGAAAGACGCCTTTTGTCGTTCAGCATTACTCTTTATGTTTGCGTCGACCATATTTCTCAACGCAGTAACGTCAGGAGAATGCTCATTATTATCATCAGTGATCGCATCATTATTCATTCGAATTCTGAACCCGAAAAATACCTCACTGGGCACAGCACACGTGGTTTTATTAATTGTGCTATTGATACCTTGTTGTATATTTGTTACGTGCTGGTCCCATTTATTAGAGTCAGTATCAGCACTCATACTACGCAATGCTTCTAAAATTGTTTGATTATAGCGCTCTACTTGGCCATTTGAACGTGGAACAGCCGTTGCAATTATGTGAGCCCTAATATTTCTTTCTTTGCAGTAATTAGTGAACAATTTAGATGTAAAAGCACTACCAGCATCACAAACTAGGCGTTTTGGATTTCCAAATACTTTAAATATTTTATTTAATTCATTAATGACTACTTTGCTTTTAGTGTTTTTTACAGCCGAAATAAAAACAAACTTCGTAAATGAGTCTACTATCACTAAGAGGTAACTGTTCTGCTGTGTTGTCTTAACAAATGGACCAAGGTGATCGATATGGAGTGTGTGGAACGGCCTAGCGAACTTAGGGATTGGATATAATGTGCCTGGTTTTTTGCCGTGGATGTTTTTATAATAGATACAATTTAGGCAGTTTTTTATATATTTTGATACGGTTTTCTTTAAACGAGGAAACCAGTATTTTGACCTGATTCTTTCGACTGTTTTGTCTACTGCAAAATGTCCTAAATCGTCATGGTTAGCGCGAACAACATACCATATACATTGCTTCGGTACTAACCAACGCCTACCAAATCCAGTTCTATGATACACTTTGTTTCCTACTAGCTCATACTCATTAAATATATGTTTATTCGTTTCGGCCTCACCTGACTGTAATATGTCTCGAATACTACATATGTTGGGATCTTGTAACTGAACTGCTAGCAACCAATCGCCTTCAGTAATTGTGTTTACGCTTACTACCTCATCATACGCATTACCACTAGTACCGATAGGGTTCCTGCTCAATGCGTCAACGTGTTGCATCTGTGAACCCGCCCGGTGTACTACATCAAAGGTAAAATCCTGCGTATACAATACCCATCTACTTATTCGCGGAATAATCTCTTTTTTGCTTAACGCATGTCTTACTGCATTGCAATCGGTGATAATTTTAAAATCGGTGCCTAATAAATAATGCCTGAATTTTTGTAATCCGGAAATAATTGCTAAAAGCTCTAATTCGAAAGAATGGTATTTCTTTTCGTCATTGCTTGTCTGACGACTATAAAAATATACAGGTTTTTCACCGCTATCCGTTAACTGAGTCAAAATACACCCTATGCCGCCACGACTGGCATCAGTATATAAATTGATGGGCAATTTGGGGTTGAAGACGCTAAGTACTGCATTTTTAATTAATGCTTCTTTTACTGACGCTACAGCCTGATCTTGTTGAAGGCCCCATTGCCAGATTGCGCCCTTTTTTAATAGAATAGTCAATGGTTTGCAGAGAATAGCACAGTCCTTAATGAATTTTCTAAAATAATTAATCAAGCCCAAAAATTGTCTTAATTGGTGAACTGTCTTTGAGATAGGATATTTTGATATAGCTTCAAGCTTTCGCGAACTGGGACGAACACCTTGTTCTGAAATATCATAGCCCAAAAACGTGATTCGATCTCTAAAAAAGGAACATTTATCTAAATTGACAGTCAACCTGTTTTTGACTAAAATATCTAAAACCATTTCTAGGCAAACCATGTTTTCCTCAATAGTTTTCGTGGCTATTAATAAATCGTCCATGTAACATATTACCCTACCAAAACGTAGATTGCCCAACACTGTGTTCATTAGCCTTTGGAAAACAGCTGGCCCATTACATACGCCGAAAGGCATTCTCAAATACTCAAAATGGCCATCACTTGTTATGAACGCAGTTTTGTGCACATCTTCAGCTTTGATGCAAATTTGATGATAGCCACTTTTTAGGTCTAGTGAAGTATAGAATTTACATCCCTGCAATCTATCAATGAGGTCCTCTATCATAGGCATTGGGTATTTTTCTTTTACAGTAATTTTATTTAACTGCCTATAGTCTACACATAGCCTTTTAGCTCCAGATGCCTTGTCAACCAAAAGGGCTGGGCTTGCGTATGCAGAATTACTGTTTTGAACAATCCCATTATTTAATAGATCATCTATTAGATCTCGAGTAATAGCTCTTTCCGACTCCGACATTCTATACGGCCGTTGGCAAATGGGTTTATTAGACGTTAATTGTATTTCTAATTCTACACTTGAGGTTTTACCTAAACTCGATAAATCTTGAGAAAAACATTGAGGGTATTTTAATAAAATGTTATTTAATGCCATTTTGTATTCAGCCGAGACGCTATTAGTAATTTTAATATTGCAGACATTAAATGCTTGAACCGATTGAAAAGTTAAGGTTTCTCCGACACGAACATACATTATATTTTTATCTTCGGTGAAATTTCTCCCGATCAAAATGTCACAGCCAGATAGAGCATCAATAATATATAACGTAATAATTAATTCTACAGAATCAACTTTGAGAGTAACTGCGACCGCCTCGGCCACTTGAGCAGATAAATCATTAGTAAATCCTACTAAATTAATGGGTTTATTCAAAGAGATATGTTGCAATTTAAATTTATTTACTAATTCAGTTGTTATTAAAGAGCAGTCACTGCCCATATCAAAAAATGCATTACATTCCACATTATTTAATAAAACCGGTTTATAAAACTTTTGTCTCGTTTTTGGATCAGAAATCATTTTTACTTCAACATTTTTCTCAACCTTAAGTTTTGATTTAGATTTACAAGCTGCCTTTAAATGCCCTAATTTGTTACAGTAGGAACACCTGACGTTGTCTTTGACAGCGCAGTTGTTCCTTCTGTGGCCTACCTCTCCACATCGGTAGCACGTATTCGATACACTATTAATATTATTATTAACAACAGAAGATTCATTTTTGCTATCAAACTTATTTGTTGTATTGTGGTTCCCAGATTGTAACGGTCGAGAAGAATGTTTTGGTAGCCACGAGTTTTTAGACAAGACCTCAGTTTCCGCAGGCGAATTAACTTTTCCATGTAAAAAGGATGCTAAATCATCACAATACTTAAAATTACCTGCTTCGGCAGCTACACTCATGTTTTTATCTCCTATTGACCCTACTATTATCGAAACTATATCCGATTCTCGGAAACCTAACTGCAAACGATCTATTTTTGCTTTTTGTTTAAAAAAAAATTCGTATAAAGACTGATTTGCCGACGGTTTTGAATCAATTAATTCTTTAAGTGATCTAAACATGTTACGTTTCACTTGAAAGGTATCAGACAATGTTTCGCGCCATTGCTTCCACTTCCACGTGGTCCACCTGGTTTCGTTTTTTTGTAAAGCGTCTAACCACGTTTTGGCCGTATTGCGCAATTTCTGAAGTGCCTGATACTTGATCATATTATCGGACCATCCAAATGCACGAGGATTGGCCTCAACAACATTAATCCACATATCTACACTGTCAACAAGTGGGTCAAATTCGGGAATCACTGACGATAATAAAACACTCTGACTCACGGTTTTTGAATCCTTACGGTGTCGCTTCTTTCGGCTCCGGTTATTTGCACTACTGCTGCTACTTGAGCTAGCGGTCGACGTACTCGAACTCGTCGACGGCTCCCTTCTTGATCTTCGTTTGCGACTGCGTGGCATGTTGTGGGCGTAATACGATTATTACACTTCTGCTAATAGAAAACCAACAGTCAGTATAACATTCGAAACGTTTATTAAATATAGTAGGTAGAAGGTCTAAACATCGTGTCAATTATAATTATACTAATCAGTAGTAAATTAATAGCCAGTTAACTCGTTAGCAAATATATTGAAGTAACACAATTTTAATCGAATAATAAACTAGATTTTTATTCACATTTAATAAAAACGAAAGATGCCTAGAAATAATGTTTTACAACATTATTTCTGGCTGATACTTCTGGATTAATCTTGAGTCTATATAATCGTGGAGCAGAATATACTGGAGTGGTCTTCTCTTGACTACTGTGTACGGTAAAGTGACGCTGCGTCGAATGGCGCGCCCCTCCTAACCTCCGTTGACATTACGCTTGGCGGGAATCGGAAGTAGCAAAAGCGCGCGCGACAACATGACTGACATCCTAATGGTCATATAATAAATACTTCCTTTTAATTTTAACTACAGTTATAACTAAAACATTGAAATTAGTTTAATAACAAATTTCCGATAACTTCAGCTTATCCAGCAAGCAAATAGATGGCGTTGATCTCAAATGAATTAATCAATACCCACGTAATGTGTGATAGTTGTAACGTGATCTCACAGAGGGCATTATTACCAATGACTAACAGTTATAATAATTAGTTAATTAGTAAACTAATAACACCCGTGCCCAATGTTCACGTGTAGTATGGCAGCTACGGGGTCTCACTGCGACATATATATATATTAAATGTATAATAATAAGATTAGGAATATAAAATTTATGAAGAATTTTATTATATTGTATACAGGTTTACAACACAGAAACAGAGTCACGGGAAGCCATACTACAGCGCTGCTGAGGATCCAAACCAAAGACGGAAGGCCATGATCCGTGAGGTAAACAACACAAGATGTAGCTGGATTATCATTGTAAAGAAAGGACAATGCCAAGAATTGGCCGCCAGCGGACACCTTTTGCAAGATAATCAAAAAATATAACTTTTTAAAATAGGAATTATCCGATTTATGCTACAAATAAGTCTACGTAATCACAACAAATAAATAAGTCATTTAACTTATTATCAACACGACAGCCATTTTAACGTGTAGTTTAGTGTTGCCATTATATGGTCAATTTATGTCAATTCATTTATTTAATAAGTCTAATCGATTACGGATTAATTAATAATAATATAATATTGGTTTAAAACAAAAAACAACAAAAAAAAATATGTTCTTGAAATCTAAACCCCGACAGTAAAAAGAAATACAACGGCATAAAATACACTACTTGAGTATTTTATGACTATAACTTCAGGAAGCGCTTATAATATTGCTAAATACGTTAGAGTTTTTTTAAACTGGTTTTATGTATTACTATGGTTAGCAAATAGTTTTTCTGCTGTCATGGACATTTAAGTTTCTGAACGAAACCTACTCGACTTTACACTTTATTCGACAGAACAATTATGTTAATAAACACCTCAGACTATCCAATAGTTTACACATACATAAACATAGAATGGTAAAATCACTGTATTCTTTATAGCTTTAACGTAGTTTGATAAAAAATAAATTAATCGAGACTAAAAATCGATACAACTAATCGATTATTTTTCAAAATATGGCAACATTATACTTTGACGGATGATGTAATGTTTAATATCTAAAATTGTGTATGTATTTGATTTGACAATCTACTCAATAAGCGCGCTCACTATTATAATTTGCACTTTTCATTTCCATGTTCGTTTTCACTTTGATACTGGTAGAATTTTCGACATCGGCATTGCTTACCATTAAATAAAAATATGATGAATTGTACAGCAAAGCAATGGGTTCTTTCACAACAGGTAAGCTTACTCATCTACATTAATCCTTTAGAAAACCATGATAACATAGGTAACAACATATGCAACCTTGCCCCTAATATGACCCACTGACCCTTTAGTAATTAAAAATAGTAATTTCACATTGGTATTATGAAACATTTTCATACAAGACTTAGTAAAAATATATTTTATAAATATTTCGAGAAACTAACAAAATCTGTTGACTTATAAGCTACCCATTTCATTCTTTCTCACCATTTACAGTGAAATTAATATGAAATAATAATCAATTGCATTTTCAGGTGCCTGTCTCAATGACTTTGTCACTTTTTTTTGTTTTGGACTGCAGTATAGAATGAAATAAGACATGACAGACTTATTTGTGTTAGCTGTGGTCGCTCACTACATAGACAAAGAAATCACCTGCTGTCTCAAGATTCTCCACAAGAAAATTAAATAAGAAAAAACATTTCTAGACAAATTGCTCCATGTCAGGTACTTAAGGTTTCAAATAAATAGTTTTTATATTTTAGTTTATGGTGTGAAATATTTGGATTTATAATATTATTCAATCATACTGAAGCAAATGAGTCAACACAAAATCCATCTTGACGGCAAGAGATATTTTTACCAAATTATGTAAGCTCAGCGCTGCTGCTTTGTTCCTAGATCTACAAGTTCTGATCACCTTACCGCTCCAGCATCACTAAGAGTAACACTTTTCTGTGAATCTAAATATTATGTACCCATACAATGCAGAATTTGCAATTATCATCTAACAAGCAACTCATTGGACTTGTTCGGAGACTTTACAGAAAACCCAATACTACTTTTAGTTCATCCCACATCAAAGAGTTTGCTTCTTTGCTGCAGCAGAGTAATGTACATTATTCTGCTGCTTTTGCGTACTGTATAAACATTTAGATATGTATAAAAAATATGTATAGATATATATGTATAAATAAAAAAATAGTTAATATAATAATAATAATAATAGCCTTTATTCAGACATCATAATTACATATTAGTTAATAGAATACAGTTTAATTTAATTTCATATAATACCTACTATTATTCATGCTTTATTTAATTTTTACTTGTTTCTATTTATAATTCAAATAATTTATTTGTTTTACATTGTGTTTGTTGCTTTTTGTCTGTCTGTGTGCCTCTTGTTGGCAAAGGCCTCCCCCAACTGTCTCCATTTCTCTCTGTCATTGGCTATTGTTGTCCATCCACCACCTGCTATAGCTTTTATCTCGTCCACCCATCTTCTTGGTGGCCTACCTCGTTTCCGTTTCCAATGACTTGTGAACCAGTGCATTGAGGCTTTCGACCACTTCTCTTTACCTCTGATGATATGTCCTGACCATTTCCATTTGAGTTTTCTGATAGTTACTGTGACATCCTTTGTTCTAGTACATTTCTTAATATTGCTAGTTCTCAATCTATCAGAAAGCCTCTTTCCCATCATGCTCCTCTCCATAGCGTTTTGACAAGTTTCCAGTTTCCTGACATGGGTTTTATTGAGTGCCCAGGTTTGACAGCCGTATGTGAGAACAGGCAGTATACAAGTGTCGAAAAGTTTACGTTTAATAGCCATGCTCATTTCGTTGTTTTTCATGACCTCTTTTAAATTCCAGTATTGTTTCCATGCATTTCCTATGCGTCTATTAATTTCTTTGGATGTAAGGTCTATGGGCGAGATTGTTTGACCTAGATATATATATTCGTCTACATAATCGATTGTGTTATTGTTCACGCAGATAGGTGTCTGGTGCCCGTTCGACATGGCCTTAGTTTTTTCCGCATTCATGATTAATCCCACCTTACGACTTTCACTGTCCAAATCATTCAGCATATTTTGTAGGCCTTCTCCCGTCTGTGCGATGATAACTAAGTCATCTGCAAATCTTAGGTGCGACAGATTTTCGCCGTTAATTTGTAACCCACAATTCTCCCAATCAAGTTGCCGGAACACTTCCTGCAGAACAGCTGAAAACAGCTTAGGTGACACTGGGTCGCCTTGACGTACCCCTCTTTCGATTCTTATTTCCTTACCCTCCTTTTCTAGTTTGATTTTGGCTTTGCTGTTACCATAGATTTGTTTAAGAATCCTAATATATTTATATTCTACGCCT
Source organism: Charanyca ferruginea (assembly GCA_947361185.1). NCBI lineage: Eukaryota > Metazoa > Arthropoda > Insecta > Lepidoptera > Noctuidae > Charanyca > Charanyca ferruginea. The sequence continues at coordinate 16,627,152 of OX376056.1, read as the reverse complement.
TGATTTTTAAGAGCTTGCCAAATCTTCTCCTGTTCTAATGAGTCGAAGGCTTTGCTATAGTCCACAAAGCAGCAATAGAAGGTTATGTTTTATTCTCTGCCCTTTTCAAATAGTTGTTTCACAACATGAATGTGGTCCAAGGTTGAATATCCACTCCTAAAACCGGCCTGTTCTCTCGATTGGTTGTCATCTAATGTCTTCGTTATTCTGTTGAGGAGTATCTTAGCGAATACTTTATAAATATTTGACATTAGACTTATAGGTCTGTAGTTGTTTATGTTGTTTTTGTCTCCTTTTTTGTGTAGCAATATTATAGTTGATGTTGACCATTGCTCAGGTATGGTCTCGTTACCCAGCACTTCATTGAAAAGGTATGTAAGAATCGGGACGAGGTGTTCCATGTTCTCTGTAAGATATTCGTTACTGATGCCGTCTGATCCAGGAGCTTTATCCTTCTTTTGGGTTCTTATGGCTTTTTCGACTTCTGCGGGTATTATTTTCGGTACTTCTTCTCCGCCTGCCAAGTTGGTCGGTTCGCTGTTGTTTTCCTTTGAGTACAAGTCTCTGAAAAAGTTTGTAGCTATTGACATAATTTCTGGACGTCTTGTTTTGCGTTTCATGTTTTTGTCAGAGAGGTTAGGTATCCAGTCCAATTTTTCTTTCAGTTGTTTCGTTGCTTTCTTGATGCCTCCGGTTTTCTGAATAAATTTTTCCAGTATTTCTAGTCTATGTCTTTGACGGTCCTTTCTCATGTTTAATTTTATATTTTTACTTATCTCGCTTATTTTAATTCTAGTTCTTTTTGTCTTTCCAGTTGTAGATATTAGTTCCGCTCTGATTTTGAAAAGTTCCATTGTTTCGTTTGTTAGCCATTTTACTGCGTTTTTTTCATTAACTGGTTTAGTTATTTTCTCTATCTTTAAGAGCTCTTCAAACTTGTTATATTTGTTTTGGACATCTTGATCTTTTGTACCTTTTGTTCTTGCGTTAAAATCGCCCATCACTATTAAGTTATTGTGAGTATGTTCTTTTATTAACCCCCGACGTAAAAACGACGGGGTGTTATAAGTTTGACGTGTCTGTGTGTGTGTGTGTGTATGTGTGTATGTGTGTGTGTGTGTGTGTGTGTGTGTGTGTGTGTGTGTGTGTGTGTGTGTGTGTTAGCTATGTTTGATGAAAATCGGTCCAAGATGGCCGCTGCTACAAAATAGCTAATCACATATTTTTTCACAACTCCATCAATATGGGTATCAAATGAAAGGGCTTCACTAGTAGAATACTTTACACTCTGATAAATTTCAAAGCCAAGATGACCGGCACCACAAAATAGCGAATTACATTTTTTTTTCACGACTCCCTCAATATGGATATCAAATGGAAGGGCTTGACTAGTAGAATAATGCATACTGTATTGAAAGGGAATGAGGAATATTAATTAACTAACGAAATGAAAACTAAAAACTTGAAAATTAGTTTTATAAACTCTAAGGGCCAAAGCACCGGTTCCCTGCTGTTTAAACAGCCGGCTGTTTAAACATAGGGTAGACTGGGTACGATTGTGCCAGAGTACGGTTGTGCCAATTGGACGTAGTTACGCAAAAATAATCCAATCCACACTTTTTCCAAAATTTAATTATATATACCAAACGCATTCTCAGGGTGATATCTTTAATATCAAAAAAGATCCATGTGACGAAATACAACTTTAGACGTATCTACAACTTCTCAAAACCAGACTAAATTACATTAAAAAACTTTCAAATAAAAATTAAATTAAAAATTTAAAAAACCCCCAACGCAAAACATAAAAGCAATTATTTAAAAAGTAAAAAATAATATCTTTTGTTGAGCCATCAAATGTTTGTTCGTTGAAATGGCGCTATAGTGTCGCGGCGGGGTATCGCTAAGTCAGCAATAGTTAAATAGGTAAAAAAGCGAACTCATGGATTTGCAATGAGATTTGACTTACTCGGTACCCCGCTGCGACATTATAGCGCCATTTCAACGAACAAACATTTGATGGCTCAACAAAAGATATTATTTTTTACTTTTTAAATAATTGCTTTTATGTTTTGCGTTGGGGGTTTTTTAAATTTTTAATTTAATTTTTTTGCATTTGTTAATGTAGTATAGAAAGTATCAATTTCTGCATTACTTGATTGCTCGGTTGGAGAGTCAATTTGTATAATTGACCACATTTCTGTATTTGGTGGTTTCAGGTTGAGTATTACAATACGTGGATACCCGGTGTGTGAGCAATATAAAGAAAAAGTAAACGATCAAATTTTAAAAAATAACACTTCTTGGACTTTGAACCCATTAGCGAAACAAAGGAATCACCGAGCCCGAGCTACTCCGATCCGGTTTGTCTGTTAAAAAGCCCCGCATACTCAAGTAGACACTTATTTCAAATAAAGTTGTTAAGTGCGTTTGGCTTCGGGGCGTAACACGCTACACTTGGAGCCAGAATCTTATAGCTGAGAGTTCGATCCCCACGTTCACATAAAGTTTATTTTACTTTTTGTTTCGTTTTATATTTATTTCGTCTATTTTTTTTCGTTATTTTTTTTATTTTTTTTTATTGCAATTTTTGCTTAGTTACTGTAACATTGCCGTAAAATGCAAAGGACTCCGCCCAAATCAAGCTTGGAACAAGTACAATCACTTTCTGAACCAGACTTAACGTCTGTTACCATGGAAAATACAGGCGGAACTAATATTACAGTACGGAACAAGCGTCAGCGCCTCGATGACTCCCCGAATAAAGAAGGAGACCCTGAACCTTTACCAGCATTTAGGGCCTTTAAATCCGAGCTCCTGGAAATGCTGACAAAATGGAAATCCGAACACGAAGATTTATTCACTTCGTGGAAAACTGAGCAAGCCACCATTTTATCCAAGTTGGTCAGCGAAGTCTCCGAGCTCAAAATGCAATGTCTCACAATCCAGGAAACCAATTCCAAAATGGAGCACAGTATGTCTTTCATAAATAAAAACTACGAAGATATTAAATAAAACCAAGGTCTCAGACCTGGAAAAGGAAAAAACTGAGAAAATGGAAATTATATGCCGCTTACAGAAACAGGTCCAAGATATAAACTTTCAGTCACGGCAATCAACTGTCGAATTGCGAAATATTCCAACTAAAGAGAAGGAAACACCTGAAGATCTCATGTCAATGGTATCACGCGTTGGGAAAGCTGTTGACATGGATATCCAAGCTTCGGCTTTTCGTGATGTATACCGTATTCCAGGAAAACCGGGATTATGTAGACCAATTGTCGCCGATTTCAGTTGTGTAAACGTACGAAACAATTTTCTCTCAAAGGTGAGAAAATTTAACAAAGAACGTTCAATTAATGAAAAACTGAACACGCAAGTTATTGGGATTGTCGGTGAAAAGAAACCTGTCTACGTTGACGACCATTTACCTCCAACCATGAAAAAGTTATTGTATGACTCCCGCCAGTTTGCCAAAGCTCACAATTATTCCAGTTGGTATGCCAATGGAAGAATTCTCTTGCGCAAGGATACAATTGATAAACCAGTTGAAATCAAATCGCAGAAGTGTCTCGCACTGTTGTCAGTTCAAAAATGACTATTACCACTGTTTCATAAGTCCAATGTCCTGTACTGTGCATGCATAGATTATTTAACTATATTTCTCTCTTTTTTCTATTTAACTTATCATTGTTATTTTATGTCTTGTAACTTAAAGCTTAAAACACTATTACTATTACAATATATCACACTCAATGTCACTCACATAAACAATTATAACAAAACAACCACAGCATCTATGAGTTTAAAGTCTCTCAATTCTTTTACACCTAGCTGTCATCCCGTACAATTCCACTCGTCTTATTATAACCAGCTCTTGGTGCCCACAAAGAGACCAATTTTTCATTTTCACGTTGCCCAAATTAAATTCCTGCTTTATATTGACTTCTTCCGTCGTGTCGTATGCTGTTTAATCTTATTGGCAATCAATGGCTAATTTAAATCAAATTTCCAATGAATTGGATAACATATCTGTCGCTCAATCTTTCTTATGCTCTCCTGAAAAATGCACTGAATTAGTCCCTGCGCCCAGTGATAACCTAAATATAATACACATTAACATTCGAAGCATTAATAAAAATTTAGACCAATTTATTGCCATGATTTCAACCACTAAAATTGAGTTTGATGTCATAATTCTAACAGAATGTTGGCTGCAGGTGTCAGGACCTATTCCAATATTACACGGATATTCATCATTTGCTACGTCTAATAACCCAATAAAAAATGATGGTGTAACAGTGTACGTCAAGGAAACCTTGAAATGCATGATGATAGAACCCCCTTTTCGAGATGCAAACTGCGTTATATGCCACATAGGTACTACAGCAATTGTTTCAGTCTATCGTTCACCATCTTACCTAAATCCTGAAAACTTTTATGATAGTCTGCAAGATGTAATAACCACTCTTCAATCCCACAATAATATAATTTTGATAGGTGATATGAACATCGATATCAAATCAGAGTCCAGTGACCGGCTTGCCAATGGTTATTTAACCCTCGCTGCTACTCTCGGCTTACTCCCAGCGCACTTAATACCGACTAGGGATAACAACTGCCTAGACCATATAATGCTCAAATCTAAAAAGACTTCTACGGTACTTTTCCTCGACTCCCACGTTACAGACCACTTGCCCATTTGTCTATTTCTAAACCTCAACTCCAAATCAGGATGTAATGGGCAAAGGACTTCAGCAAAATATGATTATGATTCTATTCGTAGAGATCTGGACCGCACAGACTTCAACACCATCCTTAGTATTACAGATCCCAATCAAGCAACTTATTCCTTAATAAACGATATCCAACAGGTGATCTCTAATCATACCCGAGTAGTCCGAATAAAAAAAAAATGCAGAGTTATAAAACCGTGGATGACAGCCGGTCTGGTTCGATGCCTAAGAAACCGGGATAGAATGCATCTTGAAGCCAGGAAAAAACCTGACGACACAGTTTATAAAACAACGTATACACGATATAGGAATTTTTGCAACACTCTCATAAAGAAATTAAGGCGAGCATATGAAAGAGAAGAATTTCAAAAAGCTCAAAATAATCCAAAAGCAACGTGGAAATTGATCAAATCCATTACAAACACTAGCTTCCAAACTCGATCCCCTCGGGAACTTTTGGGAATACCAACTGACGACAAAACGTCTATAAACTTAGTCAATAATTTTTTTGTTAATATTGGCAAAAGTCTAGCGTCAAAAATAGTCACCTACTCCAACACTACGGCCTTACCACAACTACCAAGCCCAATATCCAACTCTCTTGTAATATTTCCGGTGGATGAGGAACAAGTAGGGAGAATTATCCGTGACCTTCGTAGTGACTGCGCTACTGGATGGGACAAAATCCCAGTCAGGATTATCAAGAACTCCTCCAACGTTTTAACCCCCGTAATCACGCATATTTGCAACTTATCCATTGGTACTGGAATCTTCCCAGAGCCCTTTAAAAGGGCCGTAGTGCATCCTATTTATAAGAGTGGGGATAGAGATAAAGTGACAAATTATAGACCAATTTCTGTGCTGAGCTCCCTTTCTAAAATTCTAGAAAGAGTATTAAACAACTCTTTATTGAACTTCCTCACTACACAGAAATTAATAGCTTCAAATCAGTACGGATTTAAATCCGGAATTTCTACAGAGGATGCCATTTCAGCCTTTACAAACAGTTTGGTAAATAAGCTGGACAGCAACCTGAACTGCTACGGTATCTTCTTGGACTTAACTAAAGCGTTTGATACTGTCTCTATCCCCAGACTCTTATCAAAGATGGAAAGCCTAGGAGTGCGGGGACTAACCTTAAAATTATTTGAGGACTATCTCTGCCATAGAAGTCAGTGTGTGCAAATTGACTCGCTTACCAGCGAATATGAGGAGCTGACCTTTGGCATTCCGCAAGGTAGTATTTTGGGACCTACGCTCTTCCAAATATATATCAACGACCTATGCAATAAGTCCATCACAAATTGCGAAATTTACGCTTATGCAGATGATACAGCACTCCTTGTGTATGACAAAAACTGGAATCTAGCCAAAGAGAGGGCAGAAAACTCTATACGACTAATATTGGAGTGGCTGTCGAACAACTTGCTAACTCTGAATCTAGAAAAAACTAAATTACTTAGGTTCTGCCGCCCTCAAACACCAAAACCACCCACTTCTTCTTCAAAAATTAAGGCCCACACTTGTCGTCCTGATCAATTATTACATTGTAATTGTCTCTCACTTAGTATGGTTTCCAATATAAAGTATCTGGGAGTGGTTATAGACGACAAACTGGACTGGTACGCGCATATTGAGTCTCTCTGCTCTAGAATCAGAAGATTGATATATATTTTTAAAGAGCTCAGACATTCTGCCGACACCGTGACTCTGACCCTTGTGTACCACAGCTTATGTCAATCCATTATTATGTACTGCATCCCGGTGTGGGGTGGAACATTCAAAACTCCGATGCTTCGAGTTGAACGTGCACAACGAGCGGTTCTTAAAGTGATGCTTTCCAAGCCAAGAGACTTCCCTACTGACCAGTTATACTCTAAGGCCCAAGTCCTCACAGTTAGACAGCTATATATCCTCCGTTCTATACTGCGAAGACACTCCTCTCTTCCTTTGGACCAAAATGTGCTCCAAAGACGCCAAGGTTTTCCTGTTTGCAACACAGTCCCTTCCCGATACGCATTTACAAGTCGTCAATTCATGTCTCAAAGCTCACGAATGTATAATAAAATAAATAAAAGTATTCCTTTATATAGACTAACAACTCATGAAATTAAAATTAAATTAAAAAAATGGCTATTACCTCTAAGTTACGACGAGACAGAAAACATATTAACTATAAATTCATAAGATTCATCTCCTTTATATGAATGCTAACACTCACCCTCACTCATTCACTCCCCACACTTACTTCACTCCTACTTCACCCTCTAGACACACAATCACATATTGTATATAATTATTATGTAACTGAAATGTCACGGTTGTATAGTATCATATTTTAAAATGGAAGCCGAAAAATGTCCGACTGCTAAGATACAGGTCTGCGTACCTAGTTTAGGAGCCGGAAATCTGACAATAACCTTCGACATGATTGTACAACCTACTGTCTACATGTGCCATGTACCTTGTTTCATTTTTTTTTATTTATTATGTACAAATAAAAATTATTATTATTATTATTACGTTCTGATATACCGATAAATTCATCGATATAGGTACTGAGTTTTTTTTTCACCAAGAATCCTGTCCCATACTGACCAGGGGTATCTCCTTTAAAGTAGAATATAAAATCGCCGTGATCCTCTATACTCTCGCCTAGGCGTCGAACTTCGCTTAATCCTATTATTGCCCAGTTTATCTTTGTCAGTGCTGTCATCAGCTCTGCCAAGCTTTCATTAGTTCTGAGGGTAAGAGTGTTAAAGGTAGCGATATGTATTGTATTCTTGTGTTGGCGAGTTGATGTATGAGTATGCTTCTTGGGTAAACGTAAACATGTTGGAAGGTAATGGTCTTCTTCCCCCACGGTGACCGGCCGGCTTGGGGTGCATTTTAATATAGTTGTTTTTTCTAGGGTTGTGCCTTTTTTGTTAAGGTTCCGGGAGTATTCCGTGGTTAGTTTTTTGGAGTCTCTGATATTGAAGCTGATCTCTTCCGCTCAACATAGTTTAGTATATTAGGTTGTACAATTTCTTTTGTTGTAGCTTTGGCAAGTGAACATGGTGAGTTTTCTTTGTTTACTTTCTTTTGTGTTGATGAGTTGGGTGAGCCCGATTCTTCCCTTCTCCTTTTGTCTCTGGTTTTGTCTGATGGTTTCTTTACTATTAACTTATCATATTTTAAAAAGGCTGTTTCCCTTCTTCTTTTCTTCATCCACTTGTGGTTGTAGCTGCTTCCGCTTTTCGAGTACTTCTTTAGAGAAGTCCTCTTTAACTTTTATTCCTGGTGGGAGATTGGCCTTATTTTTCAAAGTCGTATGTTTTTTCCATATAGATGTGATGGAGACTACGACGGGCCGGTTTTTGTTGTTATACTTGCCAATTCTGTATAAGTTGCTGATTTCATTGCTATCAAGATGCGTTCCTGTTTCTATAACTGTTTCCTTGATGTAGTCTACTAGCTCTGCCTCTGATTTTCCAATTTCCTCTAACCCAAAAAAGACCAGATTGTATTTTCTCTTTTCTTTTTCCATCATGTTGAGTTTTTGCTCGAGTGTAGTTATTTTGGCTTTAAGTTTAGTATTTTCTTCCGATATTATTTTGATTCTTTCATCTAAAGCTTCCATAACATAACGGAAAAAAATAGTTAGATATGTATAAATCTATATTCTATACATATAATAAAACAGTAAAAAAACTGTGTCTGTACATTGAATATATTAAAAAAATAATAATTGAGGGGGGTTTAGAAACAGTAATAGAGCACGAATCCAAAAAAAAAGTCTGTCTGTTTGTCTGTTTGTTTGTACACGCTAATCTTCGGAACTGCTGGACGGATTTGAATGATTTTTTTGTTGTTGTATAGGTATTAAGTCTGGGCAACATATAATTTATCTTGGAAACTTGAACACCTGATGCAGAACCGCAACAGACCAGCTAAACTATAAGAGATACAAAAATGGTACCGTAGCAAAAATTGTTCCACGTGATGAGCATTTTCTGCTGAGAGAATAAATTTGAAGATCTGGAACACCTGATGTGGAACTCCAAGAGCCCAGCTACACCATAACACATACATTAATGACGTCTTAGCAAAAGTTGTTCGGTCTGATGGGCATTTCCTGTTGACTTATAAAAATCGAAGATCAGAAACATCTGACGTGGAAATCAAAGCTGTAATTTTTTAAATTTTACTGTAAAGCTATCACTAATTTCGCTGCATATTATAATAAGGTGGGAGGACGTGGAGGTACCACGTGGTGAAGGCGGTAACAGTTTAGGACTGATTTTTGATGACAACTTCTAGGTCTCTAGAGACAAGTGCGGAACGTGATGCGCGACTGTCCGCTGATCGTGAGCGACATGCATTTACCGATACAGAATCACGCTTGAGTTCTTAGCGTATTCGCACATCTACTAACAGGTCTTTTGAAACGAGTGATGAACGTGATGCGCGCCTAACTGCTGATCGAGATTATCATACATTGACCCGAACACGCACTCAACAAAATATTCATAATCAGTTAGAAAGTGAAAGAGAAAGAATTGCTGGAGTACGGCATGAAGAGACAGAAGAAGAGCGCAACGAACGTTTGAATTCTGATCGACTTCGATATTCTCTGAACAGAATGATCCGATTCTTTAGATGGCATGGCGACCTTTCTTGGGTTGATAAGGATCGGAGTGCATTTACGTATACTATTATGATTGACTACGCCACACATTTCGCCATCGGAGGTATGATTCAAAATTGTACTTTTTGAACGTCTCGAATCGTCTTGCGCATCCCGTTGTTTTCCCGTCCCCGGGCTCTTAGAATTCGACATCAGACGTTTCAGATCTTCGATTTTGCCGACCCCGTTGTCGCTGGCATAAGCAACAGGATCCGCGTACGAAGTCGCGGGCAGAAGCTAGTATTTAATAAATATTTAGTATAAATATGTATTTTATTTTATATTTAGTATAAATAGGATAAACGTATCAATTAAAACATGCCAGGTCTTAATATGGAGAGCACATTAGATTAAATGGATGTTATCGTATTGAGGTTTCTTATGATAGGAGAACCAGTATTTTGGAAGGTTCACTTTTTGAAAATGATTGCTCGTTATTAAGGGCTCGAGTCCAAAGCAGGCATATTAGCCGAAACACATACTTTGTCTATATTTATACAAGGAATAATGCCACTGGAAGTGCAGCCATTTATCAGTAGGTACTGCTGTAATTGTATTGTAGGCTGCAGAACGGTAGGATGTGTCTGTTGTCTGGTATCTTGGATGGGCATGGCACCAAACCAATATAGTCCCTCCAGCACAGTTTTAAGACGGTGTGTTGGTATATGATGCTGATGATAGTACAGAATAAAGGTAGAGTAGGTAGGTAGGGTAGGTTGGTAGGGTAGGTAGGTAGGTAGGGTAGGGTAGGTAGGTAGAGTAGGTTGGTAGGGTAGGTAGGTAGGTAGGGTAGGTAGGTAGGGTAGGTAGGTAGGGTAGGTAGATAGGGTAGGTAGGTAGGTAGGGTAGGTAGGTAGGGTAGGTAGGTAGGGTAGGTAGGTAGGGTAGGTAGGTAGGGTAGGTAGGTAGGGTAGGTAGGTAGGGTAGGTAGGTAGGTAGGGTAGGTAGGTAGGTAGGGTAGGTAGGTAGGGTAGGTAGGTAGGGTAGGTAGGTAGGGTAGGTAGGTAGGGTAGGTAGGTAGGGTAGGTAGGTAGGGTAGGTAGGTAGGGTAGGTAGGTAGAGTAGGTAGGTAGGGTAGGTAGGTAGGGTAGGTAGGTAGGGTAGGTAGGTAGGGTAGGTAGGTAGGGTAGGTAGGTAGGGTAGGTAGGTAGGGTAGGTAGGTAGGGTAGGTAGGTAGGGTAGGTAGGTAGGGTAGGTAGGTAGGGTAGGTAGGTAGGGTAGGTAGGTAGGGTAGGTAGGTAGGGTAGGTAGGTAGGGTAGGTAGGTAGGGTAGGTAGGTAGGGTAGGTAGGTAGGGTAGGTAGGTAGGGTAGGTAGGTAGGGTAGGTAGGTAGGGTAGGTAGGTAGGGTAGGTAGGTAGGGTAGGTAGGTAGGGTAGGTAGGTAGGGTAGGTAGGTAGGGTAGGTAGGTAGGGTAGGTAGGTAGGGTAGGTAGGTAGGGTAGGTAGGTAGGGTAGGTAGGTAGGGTAGGTAGGTAGGGTAGGTAGGTAGGGTAGGTAGGTAGGGTAGGTAGGTAGGGTAGGTAGGTAGGGTAGGTAGGTAGGGTAGGTAGGTAGGTAGGGTAGGTAGGTAGGGTAGGTAGGTAGGGTAGGTAGGTAGGGTAGGTAGGTAGGGTAGGTAGGTAGGGTAGGTAGGTAGGGTAGGTAGGTAGGGTAGGTAGGTAGGGTAGGTAGGTAGGGTAGGTAGGTAGGGTAGGTAGGTAGGCTAGGTAGGTAGGCTAGGTAGGTAGGGTAGGTAGGTAGGGTAGGTAGGTAGGGTAGGTAGGTAGGGTAGGTAGGTAGGGTAGGTAGGTAGGGTAGGTAGGTAGGGTAGGTAGGTAGGGTAGGTAGGTAGGGTAGGTAGGTAGGGTAGGTAGGTAGGGTAGGTAGGTAGGGTAGGTAGGTAGGGTAGGTAGGTAGGGTAGGTAGGTAGGGTAGGTAGGTAGGGTAGGTAGGTAGGGTAGGTAGGTAGGGTAGGTAGGTAGGGTAGGTAGGTAGGGTAGGTAGGTAGGGTAGGTAGGTAGGGTAGGTAGGTAGGGTAGGTAGGTAGGGTAGGTAGGTAGGGTAGGTAGGTAGGGTAGGTAGGTAGGGTAGGTAGGTAGGGTAGGTAGGTAGGGTTTTTTTTTTTTTTTTTTTTTTTTTTGAACTAATCCCGCCAAAATTATTTGGCGCCTATTGCATGTCGGAAACCTCTTCCATACTAGTTCTCGCTTTTATGCCTCTCGTACTTTTATGCTACATACTATTTCTTTCTTTCATCCATCGCCATTGTTTCCTGTGGGTGGGATTCCCACTTATATTTTAACTACTATCTACTTTATTTCATTCAGGGGAATGACTGTACGCAGTTGTTTTTATTTTATTTACTGGCGGACCTTAACCTATTTCATACATTTTTATTTTTACCTTATATCTAGTTTTCTTACTGCTATCTACTTAATTAATTTACAACAATATACTTATAAATGCCTATGTTTACATTTATATATTACACAATATAAAATGAAACATAGTTATATCATCCGGTTTTATTTCTATTTATTACTTTTTGGGCTACGTTTTCGCAGTATCTGAGGAATTTATTTCTATCTTTTCGGGCTATAAGTTCACTAAGGGTCTGTTTTGTTATAGTAACTTCCATCTGCATTTCCAGATCCCGTCTCTCAGCCATGTGTACCGGACAGTCTATGAGAATGTGCGGTATCGTTTCCGCCATGTCAGGGTCGCAGACGCATGATGGGCTCTCCTTACACTTAAAACGGTTTAAGTATTCTGAGAACTTACCATGTCCCGTTAGTACTTGTGTGAGCACACCTGTCGGCCTCACCTGTCTTACAATACGGAAGGCAGCTATGGCATCCGGAAGGAACATTTTCGTCACCGAGGCCGTCTCGCCAGACACATATCTCCGGTTCCATTCATCGAGCGACCCCATGCGGATCTGTCTTCTGATGAATGAAATCGGACACTGGTCATAGTCCGGCTTCCTCCGTAACGTCAATGCTGCTTCTTTCGCCAGCGCGTCCGCACGCTCATTCCCTGGCAGTCCTGCGTGCGCCTTGATCCAGAACAAAGACACAGTTTTGCCCTGGGTCGAGGCTAAAGCCAGATTGGCTCTCGCTCGAACTGCCAGGGGATGAAGCGAGCCGTGGCTTGCCAGCGTCTGCAATGCTGACATTGAGTCGCTGTACAAGCCAAAGCTCGTCTCCTTGCGTTTGAGCATTTCGTCCGTTGCCCTACAAATGGCCAGTAGTTCTGCTTGGTAGACTGTGCAGTACGCGGCTAGGCTAAGTTTGAGGTTCTGGACTTCACCGTCATTATCCCATAAGGATAATGCGGCTCCGACCTTCCCCTCGATCTTGCTGCCGTCAGTGAATATTCGCACTGCCTGCACGTTGTGACTGTCTACAAGCTGTTGGTCTGCCAAGCTTACGAACTCCAAGGCCATTTGCTTGGCAGGGTGAGGCGCTTTTGCAAACCCTACCATACACTCGATCTCCCTGTCGTCCGGCAAATACCGGGATGACCCTCTCCTCGCTTCATACATAGCGGCTGCCTCTTGTATGCGGAGGTCTAGAGGTAGTATTCCGGAGAGTACCAGCGCCGAGTTGAGCGAAACAGTACGGTAGGATTTGCAGAGCTTCTGGACAAAACCGCGTTGGACAGAACCTAGCTTCTTCCGTATTCCCAGCTTTTTCGTAGCGGGAGCCCAGGCTCCGGCCGCGTACGTGACAATGGGCTCAATAGTGGCAGTATAGATGGTCTCCACGATTTCCCTATGTAGGCCCCAGCTGACCTTTGCCGCTCGCGCAAGCCGCTTATAGATTGCGGTAACTTTTTTGCACGTATTCTTGACGTGTTCGTTGAAGGTCAGCTTCTCGTCAATCGTGAGCCCCAACAATTTCATGCTCCGCACCATTGCAATGCTTACCCCGTCCATGCTAAGATTTGGTGTGTCATGCTTCAACTTATTTGTCACTACCATTGCACAAGTTTTATGCGGTGCAAATTTCAATTTGTTCCTGACACCCCACTTCTGAACATGGGCGAGGGCCGCATTCGCAGTCCTTGTCACTTCGCTCGCGGTATCTCCGTCCACGACCAGCACGATATCATCTGCGAACGCCTGAGCAAAGTTTCCCCTCCCTTCCAGTTCATGCAGCAGTGGGTCCAGCACCAGGTTCCACAATATTGGACCACCGATTGACCCTTGGACACAGCCCTTATTGGTCTCTCTTGTGCATTCTTCCCCAGCGTACCTTACATTTACTTTTCTGCTGTCGAGATAGCTATCCAGTAGCCTCCTAGTGTTCACCGGGCACTTTTCCTCAGCCAGCCTGACTTTGATAGCTGGCCACCATGCGCTATCGAAGGCGCCCTCTATATCCAGCGACACCAGGACAATTAGCTTTTTCAGACTCAACTTGTCCCGTACGTGTTCCATTAGAGTATAGAGCGCGTCCTCGGTGCTCTTCTGGGGCATAAAGCCAAACTGGCGAGTACTAAACCGCGGCACAAGCTGCCATTTGATCCTTGCTACTATCATCCTCTCTAGGACCTTCCCCAAGACCGGCAGTAGACCTATTGGTCTGTATGACTTGGGGCTCAAGTAGTTTTCCTTGCCCGGTTTTCTGAGGACTACTACCGTTGCCTCTTTCCAGATGTCCGGGAAGTGTGCCAGCTCTAGGCATTTATTATAGAGGGCAAGGAATGCGTCCGGGTCCTGGTAGACCGCCCGACAGCAGATGTCCGCCGTAAAACCATCCTTTCCGGGTGCCTTCTTTGGATTGAACCTATCCACAGCTGTCCTCAGTTCCAGCGGCGTAAATGGTGGGTCATGATATTCATCATGCTGCCACGCATTTACCCTACTGGCTGCTTCTCTTATAAGCTTGTGGTCTGCGTTATCCTCATCTGCTGTGTCCTTGGGATAGAAAGTGTCGGCTAGTAAGGCTGCTGATTCCTTTGGGTTTAGGAATGCACCATCGCGAGTTAGGGTCAAGTCTTCTTGTCTCCTGGTGGTCCTCCTGAGGACTCTGTATATCCCTTCCCACAGGCCTTCTCTGTTCTGTTTCGTACAAAAGTCCTTCCAGCTGGCTATTTGGGCTTTCTTGGCTTGGCACTCATACTCTTCTTTAGCTTTCAGGTACTCGTCAACGACCTTCGCTCTACGGACCGGTGCAGCGTTCCGGATGCGGTTTTTCTTTCTGACCATCTCCTTTTTCTTTGTAGCCAGGTCTTCGGACCACCACGGAATAGCTAATTTCGTCCTGTGTTTAATTTTGGGGATAGCGTCCTCACAAGCCTTTTCTATGGCGTATTTATATTTTACAACCACTTCTTCAAGGTCTTGCTTGGATGCTATCTGATTTATATTTTCCAGACTAAGGTTTTGTTCTAACTTAAGGTCTCTTAGTTTAGATCGAAATGTTTCCCAATTTGCCTTTCTAGTATTATAAATTCTCGTGGTCCTAATTATGTTAATGCCCTTCTCCCTCTTGGCGTTTACCCGAAAAAGGATTGTGTTGTGGTCAGAACTCGTCACTCCTGTGTCTACACGCCATCCGTCCACCAGGCCAAGTAAATTGAGCGAACATGCCGTGACGTCTACGTGGCTCTTCAACGCGACTCCGCCTCTTATAGTGTCGAAGGTGGGTGTGTCTCCAGTGTTCAGCACCTGAAGCTCCAACTCTTCCAGGGTCCCGGACGTTTCTTCTCCCCTGTGGTCTTCTATGGTGCTTCCCCACCAGGTACTCTTGGCGTTAGCGTCTCCGCCTATCAGCAGTCTTCCAGTGCCCATTTCCAACTTTATTTTGGACAGATGATCCAGGTATGGCTCTATGGGTTGGTCTGGCTCAAAGTAGAAAGAGACTACTGCAATTTCCCAGGCTTTGGTCCGGATCCCCACCACAACGATGTTATTAGTGGTGAGTTTCGGGTAAGGTATGACGTCCAAGTCATCATCAAAGACGGCTATTGCCGCTTTGACCCTCCCACTTCCTTCAACTTCGCACTGGTAAATTCGCGCACCTCGGTAGCTCTTCATACTCCTTGCCCCTCCCACATATGGCTCCTGGATCATTGCCCATGCGATTTCTCGCTCACTGGCCTCTAAAAAGAGTTCGGTGGTTGCCAGTTGCTTCCTTTGTAGGTTGGCTTGGGCTACTGCGTATCCCCTGGTTGGGGTGCCTGCCCTGTTGCCCGTATCAACTTTAGCAATACGCTACTCTTGCTCTGGCTAGAACCTCCCATTTCTTCTTCACTGGGCACTCGTCGCTGAACGCGTTGTGTTCAGTGTGCTCCATTTTCGCACGTACGCAGTTGCAGCACGATGGGGCTGTTCCAGCCAGCCAGTCGGCGCATTGCGACCTCACGTGAGAGCCTCCGCAGTGACTGCATTTCTCCAGCGTTTCCCTGCAGAGCCGGCGTCCGTGTCCGAAGCCTAGGCAAAGGGAACACTGGACCAATGGCGTCTGATCGAACACTCTGATTCGCTGCAGGTCAATATGCACTGCCTGTCGATCTTGCAGCCTTCCCCATATCTTCGAGGAGACCCTCAGGACAACGTGATGTGTGTGGGGGTTTCTTGTCTTCTTTTTGT
The DNA here is from genome assembly GCA_947361185.1 of Charanyca ferruginea. Classification (NCBI taxonomy): domain Eukaryota; kingdom Metazoa; phylum Arthropoda; class Insecta; order Lepidoptera; family Noctuidae; genus Charanyca; species Charanyca ferruginea. The sequence continues at coordinate 16,611,170 of OX376056.1, read as the reverse complement.
AGAGGATCGTGACCCTGTCGTCGTCCGCTTTGAGCCCTGTAAACACATCGCTGTTCTGGTTCCTAAGGGCTTGGAGGATGTCTTCGTCCGTATTGTATGTTAGGACGTCCTTAAAAATCACGAGTGGGTCCTTGTTTTGCACGTCCTCTACTTTGAGACCCCCTGCGCTTGCCAGCTTTTCCTTGAGTTTGTCTCTGGCCTGCTCTGTTTGGCACCCTAGGACAACCTTTCTGTCCTTGGCCTTGTGGATTCTATCCACCGTTATCCACCCCTCCTTGGCCTTTGCCGCCTTCCTTATTTGGTCTATAACCTCCTCGCCGGTATCCGTCTCTATGGTCGATGTGACCACTATCGAGTGGAGAGCCGTCTGTTTTGCAGCGACGACTTGCTTGGCAGGCCGACTGGCCGCTACACTAGCATAGGAGATTTCCTCCAGGTTTTTCTGGCTGGTGTGTAGTGCCTCTTTCAGGCTGTCGAGCTTTTCGCTGCTCTCCTTAAGTTGGCGACTGTGTTCCTGTAAGGCCTTTTTTAAAGACTCCGTCTCCATCTCTATGATCCCCTTTTGGGTAGTTTCTTTAACCCCCTCTACTTGGATCCCCGCTGAGGCGGATATCGGCTTCGAGGAAGGTGGGGCGCGGTCTTTCTCTTGCTCCGACTCTTTTATAAGCCGGTAGAGTCGGTCCGCCTGCGCTTTTACCTCCTCTTTGATCTCTCTCTTAGTTGTTTTAGAGTTCGTCATATGCGCCTTGATTTTGTTTGAGCAGATCCTGGCCTCTACAATCCTGCTCCTTGTCGTGGGCGGACTCAGGTTTACCATTTCCACGGAAAGTCTTGCGTCGCTGGGAGGTGTTTTGGGCAGTGTTTTGGCCGTTTCCTTCGTCGGGGTGGCTGCCTTCTTTTCAGGTTTCCCGGCCTCCCACTCTCCTACGCTTTTCCGGACGCTCTGCGTCGAGGATCCTGCCTCGTCTCTTGTGTTCTGTGGGCTACTGCTTGGCCGGTTTAGAAAGAAAGAAAGAAAGAAAAAGCATTTATTAGCCCGCACAGGACGAAACACACAAATAACAACAAGGTTTAAAATTATTACAAAATAAAAAACGAATCGGTCCTGTACGATGCAGCGATGTATCGGGGTTCGTATGCCGATCATCTTACTGGCTTGGTTTCCGGTTTGAATGATTAGTTCAACGTCAATTTTGATAGGGTATGGTAGGGTATGTAAAGTACCCTAGTCAAAGTAAAGTGTATAATGTAAAATTGTATAACAACAAATAAATACTAAAAACAACAAATGAAAATGTACACTAACGTATACGTAAAAGTTTTAAAAGGTGTCAATTTAGCTGCTCTATCGCAGGGTCAACGTACGCGGCCGAGAGGCTAACAAATGTGCTCTATCGTTCGTGATAGTTAGTCGTATTTCGTTGTTATTCTTGCGAAAACGCAGCCCTGTCGATCAGTGATACTGATGATACACTATTTTGTGCTTAGACAATGTCCTTAGCAATCAAGGAGGGGTCTAATCTCGTCTCTACCAGACCTTCTAAAGTTGGTTTGTTATAAAGTCAGGAAATTTCGAAGAGAAAAACATAAAAAAAATTAATAACTTCGTGACCAGTGGTCACAAAAATCTGAAAATTTTACACAATGTAGGGTAAAATAGGGTCTATCTAATAAGATGAACATTAAAATTTTTGAAAAAAAATTTCGTGAAAATTTTAAGTTTTCAAAATTATTCAGTTTTTTAATTACTGTCAAAAAACTATTAAAACTAAAAATCCACCAATGGGGTGACGTCTTTCCTCCGCAAGCGCGCCAAGGATAGCAGTTGCAGATCTTCAAATTTCCTCTTGGTATTCCCGCAATTTGCCCTTCAAATTGTAATTTTGAAACTGCCGCCAAAAATCAGCCGGTGACTGAAAAAACAGCTGATTGCTGATTTATGTCTGAGATGTAATGTCCTTCTTGCTGCCAGAATTTAGCTGCGCTTGCTCGTCTGGATACGATTTTCAACACCACGTGGTTTTCGGTTTTTCCTGAATTTCCTGAAAACCAAGAGGGTTTCAGGGTCGCTGGTGCTGAAGAAGGTTGCCGGATGTTGTTCTCCTCCGATTTCAATTTCTAGAGTAGTTGTCGTGTGCCTCTTGCTCTTTTGGTAGGCTGCGAAAGGTTTTGCCTTTGAGACTTAACCTTAAAAAAGACAGTGTTTGTCCTTTAGCACTGGAACCACTGCAATCCAAGGTGAACTTTCTCTTTTAGCACACGGGGGACAGTTTTCCGCACACGTCGATGTCAAACTTGTCAAAATCGGTGCACTTTTTACCACTTTTTCGAATTTTTTAGTGCGGAGCAACGCGGTTTTTCTACTTGTCTCCACGAGAGTCGGGGGGGAACTGGGGTAGGTAGGGTAGGTAGGTAGGGTAGGTAGGTAGGGTAGGTAGGTAGGGTAGGTTGCTGTCCGCGAGAGGGCGCTGTTTTGTAAACATTCAGTTCTGTCAGGTCCATATTAATTAATCTTTAAAATATAATTAGTTCAATAAAAGTTATGAGAAGTGTAAAAAAGTGAAAACAATAAACTAATTCGTCTGTGGAAGTGTTATCTTTACTTCAATAGGCTTGGGAACTAAATACTTAGTGACAAAATGAACTACACGAAATATCCAGGGACATCATCTCATCATCATCTTATTCGGATGAATTCTTGAGTAGAAGACTAGACGTTTCTTCATATATTACAGGATTATGCCGAGACGAAATGAACACCGAAATAAATAAATTAAAGGTGGACTTACTATCTACGTAAAATGAATTAGAAAATGTTATTCTCGAAAATGTAGAACAGAAAAAACAAATTGCCCAGCTATCTCAGGAAGTTGAAATATTAAAACAGGTTTGCCGAAGTCCGAGAACAACTTTACGTCAGACACCCGTGCAGAAACGTAATGTCAAGCGACGTCTTACTGAGTCTTTTAAGAACTCTCCGTTCATGATGCAAAGCTCACCGAGTGATGAAAAACTTCCTACCCACACTCATTCACTAGTCCAACAGGAAAAAACACAAAATTCATCTGTAAGCGATATACCTACAACAGAACTGGGTTGTTCTGAGAAAAATGTAACAGTTTCAGTTTTTAATCCACAAAGTAGGCAATCATTTGAACGCAGTTTAGAGATCCCATGTGCTCAAACTTCTTATACGCTGATGAATAAAACTGATCACCATTTGTTACAAAATTCTCCAAAGATTATCATTTTAGGTGACCAACAAGTACGAGGTTTTGCCAGTGAAATAAAGATACAGAGGGATTCAAATAAGTGGAATAACGTATATTCTGTATCAGGAGTTTCAAAACCAAGCGCAACTAGTACACAAATATTATGTGAAATAGACGATTATATAAAAACCTTGCACAAAGATGATATAATAATATTGGGTATAGGAAGCAACGACAAAAACCCGTACAAATTTCTGTCAGAGTTGATTCCTACCCTTCATAAACTAAGGAACAACCAATTATTTGTACTAAATATTATTAATAATCCCTATTTTAATGTCAAACTGTTAAATCAACATATAAAACTATTTTTGCAAAATTTTCCTAACTGTAAGTTCATTGATACAAGTGAGAATATATATAGTCATAATAATTATAACTACATATCCAAGGAAATGCTGTGTCATAAACTAAATGTAGAAATAGATAATATTAATTTTAAGAGAATTATGGACACAGCTTGTATTCAAAAACACGCTCGCACTTCATCGAACTCAAACATAATAAATACTAGTCAAAGTCAAAGTCAAAGTCAAAGCATTTATTTCAATTAAACCATTTGCAGGCACTTTTGAATAGTCAAAATAAAATTGAAGCTAGTTGCTCGTTCCAAAACGTAGGGTAGGTCTCTATGGAGAAGAACGAGCAAGAAACTCCACGGACACTCTTTTCAATCAAGCTTTTACAAAATCCAGGCTACATTATTCTTGTTGCTTCTATATGTGAAAACAATGTAAGTGAAGAGAAATTCAAAACATTCTAATTAAAAATAAATTAATATAAAAGCCATGGCAGTTAAGAGATGACCAATCTCAACTGACAGCGCCCGTTCACGAACATGACGCGTGGATCTGCACCACTTAGCTCAACCATTTTGAAGGGAACCGAATGATCCAACCCGCACGCCACCATCAGTGAGACATTTGAGCGAGCATGACAATGCTCTCAACTGCCATGCTCATTTATGTCAAACACATTGAATAAATAAATGGATCCATAGTTCTCACATTTACATATTAATTGAAATAATGCTATTAATTTATACAAAGCTAAAATTTGCAATGTATGTAAGTATCTCATTCGACAGATAAAATATAATAAGTAAATATAATAATAACGGTACACGTTATTCATGTCAATAATAAGGGGTGAGCAACATAATTTTCTTGCAATTAAGAAATTCCCTAAAGAGGCTGTGGAGCAGGACCAGCATTATGCCAAGCATTTTTATCATTGATATAATCTTCCAACTTATAATATGCTTGCCTACATAGTGTGCGTTTAATGCATGTTTTAAATTGCCTTTCATTTAATTGCAAAATATCGAGCGGTATTTTATTATAACATTTTACACAATACCCCATAAAAGAAGTATGTACTTTTGACAATCTGAAACTTGGTTGATATAATTTGTTCCTATTTCTAGTATTAAAGTTATGTCTGTCACTTATTTTACTAAACAGATGAAGATTTTTACGAACATGCATGATGTTTTCGTATATATATTGACAAGGTACCGTCATGATATTAATTTGTTTAAACAATTCTCTTAGAGACTCGCGTCTGCTGAGATTATAGATGGCTCTGACAGCCCTCTTTTGCAGAATAAAGATAGAATCTATATCTGCAGCCCGTCCCCAAAGCAAAATACCGTAAGACATGATACTATGAAAGTAACTAAAATATACTAGTCTAGCGGTATCCACGTCTGTCAATTGCCTGATTTTTCTGACAGCGTAAGCGGCCGAACTTAGCCGCCCTGCAAGAGATGTTAAGTGAGGACCCCACTGCAGCTTTGAGTCAAGCGTAATCCCTAGGAAAACTGTCTTTTCGACGAATTCAAGTACGTCCTTATTTAATAAAACGTTACATTCACTACTTTTAACATTCGGTAAAGCGAATCTTATGCACTTGGTTTTCTTCTCATTTAACACTAAGTTATTTGCAGTAAACCAATTATGAACTTTAATCATGGCGTCATTTACGTCGTCATAGTGCTGTGCCCGTCTATTTACTTTAAAAATCAATGAAGTATCATCAGCAAATAACACCATTTGAGGTTGATTTCTCAGTAAATGCGGTAAATCATTAATATAAACTAGAAATAGGAACGGACCCAATATTGAGCCCTGTGGTACACCCATTTTTACTTTCAAGCCCGATGAATTTACACCGTTTATTTGAACTTGCTGCAGCCTATCATCTAAATACGATTTTACTAATCTGAGCGCTAGTTTACCGAGTCCGTAATGCTCAAGCTTCAAAAGCAGTGTTTCGTGATTTACGCAATCAAATGCTTTGGAGAGGTCACAGAAAATGCCAATGGCATCCTGTGACTCCTCCCATGCGTTAAAGATATGCTTAATCAAAGTAATACCGGCATCAGTAGTGCAACGCCCTCTGGTGAACCCATACTGTTGATCATGTAGGATGTTATTGCAATTAAAATGACTGAGCATTTGATTAAGCATTACTTTTTCAAACACTTTGCTGAATACTGGCAAAACCGAAACGGGTCTATAATTATTCGTGTCCTTGCATTCGCCGGATTTGAAAAGTGGTATAACTTTACTGTACTTCATTAAATCTGGGAAAACTCCTTGGTCTATACACAAATTAAATATGTAAGCTAAATAGGGTGCTACTGTCTCAATAATCGATTTACAAACATTAGTAGACATTCCCCACAAATCCTCAGTAACTTTGATCTTTAGTTGTTTAAAAGTTTTTATAACAACCTCAGGGTTTATATGTTTAAATTTGAATTCCGAAGGGCAGGCTAAAACATTCGTTTTTAATAAATCAAAAGCAAGTGAGGGCGAGGAAGCTAAATTTTCAGTAGTTTTAATTGGAATATCGGTAAAGAATTTCGCAAATTCCTGAGCAACATCGATATTAGTACTTATCAGACCACAGGGTGTCTCCAGAGTGTAATCAGTTTTATTTCTTTTGTTTCTATTGGTTTCATCATTGATAATTTTCCAAACAGTCTTAATTTTATTTTCTGCTGATTTTACCTTGTTGCTTATGTATAAAGCTTTAGCTGTCTTGCAAGTATTTTTAAAAGTTTTAGAGTAAGTAGCAACATACTTATTAAAAGTTTCAGTGTTTATATAAGGCTTAAGGCCATACAGCTCAAAAAGTCTTTCCCTACTTTTCCTGATACCTTTAGTTGCCCAGTCACTGAATAAAAACTTAGGGCTAATAGTTCTAGGTATTTTCTTAAAAATATTATTAAACTCTGTTTGCACAACTAAAAAAAATTCTTCATACAAAACATTACCATCACTCATATTAAGGCCTTGAATGTTTAACTTACTCATTAAAGTGCTATTAAATTTAATTAAATTGCCAGATGTTACTGGTCTTGACAGTACCTGCACTTTTTGTATTGGAGCGTTGAATTCAAAAGTAACGGTTTGCCCGCTGTGATCAGACGGGAGATAATTCACTATAGCCTTTTCTAAATAGTCGCAGCAACAAAAAACATTATCAATACATGTAGCAGTAGTCGTAGTTACTCGTGTTGGTTCTAAAAACACATTTGACAAATTAAATGATTTAAAAAGACTTATTAATCTACTGCTATTTGAATTGTTTTCTAAAATATTAACGTTAAAGTCACCGCAAATGATTACTGATTTATTGCCATTTGTAAGTTTAGTCAAAACATCTTCCATTATTGACTCAATATGCGTTATAGTGTATGCGTTAACAAAAAAGGAACAATCCCGTATTATTTTAAGGTACAAAAAAAGAACCCCCACCAGCCATTAAATGCTAATGAAGCTACTACAACTGCACTGAACCCTAATGGAGCTACTAATTCCACCTTTTTTCGAAATTAAACGTAAATGTACACTATTTCACCAAAATATTGCCGGCATCTTAAGGGGGTACCGAGCAAAATCATTCAAAACAGTCGTCACTGTTAAAGTGATATAATCAATACTTTTACCATAATTGCCATAAAAAATATGTAATGAATACCACAGTGAATGTGTTAACCGATTATCGTTGGCAAAAAATAACAATACTGTTTAATTTAATAAACAAAAATACGTAAAGTTGTTCAAAAATCTTTAAAAAAATCTCGTATTTAGTTGAGTTTTGTTAGTAAACTGTATTTTTTTTTCACAAACTTGTTTTCATATTAATCTTTAACATTCATACTACAATTTGTAGTTTTTACATTTTCGAAATGTCGCTTAGTTATTTTATTATTAATTTTTCGCGCTGTTTTGAATCATACGCAACGTATGTATGTATGATTCAAAACAGCGCGTCAATTAAAACAAAAATTAATAATAAAATAACTAAGCGACATTTCGAAAATGTAAAAACTACAAATTGTAGTATGAATGTTAAAGATTAATATGAATTCAAGTTTGTGAAAAAAAAATACAGTTTACTAACAAAACTCAACTAAATACGAGATTTTTTAAAGATTTTTGTACAACTTTACGTATTTTTGTTTATTAAATTAAACAGTATTCTTATTTTTTGCCAACGATAATCGGTTAACACATTCACTGTGGTATTCATAACATATTTTTTATGGCAATTATGGTAAAAGTATTGATTATATCACTTTAACAGTGACGACTGTTTTGAATGATTTTGCTCGGTACCCCCTTAAACAAAACAGATTTATTAGAAATAACTTTACAAGAATTGCATGCAAATGGTACAAATATAGATGTTTTATGTTTTTCTGAAACTTTCATAAAAAGAGGATCGGAAAGTAACCTAATACTAAAAAATTACAAGCTAGTCTCATCTTTCTCAAGACCTCACCAACGGCGAGGTGGAACATGCATTATGGTTAAAAAGGACCTTGAATATAAACCTATCCCTAACTTAGTTACGCCTTTATTATATGATTTCGAATATTGTGCAATAGAAATTATCACTCTTAAAGTATTTGTTATCTGTGTTTACCGTACTCCAAATTCCAATTTAAGTTTGTTTTTAAAAAACGTATAGGTTTTTTTAAGGAAAATAACAAAACGAAGTAAAAATAACATAATACTATGCGGTGATTGGAACATTGACGCGTTAAAGCGTAATTATAATTATAAAGAATTAGAATCTATCTTGCATAACTATAATATTTTAAACCATATCTCTAAACCCACAAGAAAATCTTCATGTATAGAGCTCATCGCAAGCGATATACCTGATGCTCAACCTCAAATACATATCCTTGCATTATCTGATCATGAGACCGGTCAGTCAATTAGTTTTCATTCGTCTGTCGATACTGCAAAATGCAGAAAACAATTTTGGTTTCAAAAGAAAAGGGATTTAAGTCAAAGCAACGTAGAAAAGTTTATATCATGCATATCGTCTCTTTCCTTTTCAGAAATATACGAATCAGATGATACTGACGTAGCAGTCAATCATTTTCATGATACACTGTCTCTTTTTTATAATCTCTGTTTTCCTATCCTTAAAGTAAAAATTACAAACAAACCTGTAAAAACTAAATGGATAACGAAAGGAATAAAAAGATGTTGCGTCAGGAAAAGAAGTATGTACCTAAAATATTTATTTATTTATTTATTTATTTATTTTTACATATAGACTACTAAATTCTAATAAAAATCAACACCTTAAAAACTACCAAAATTATACTAGAGTATTGAGGCGATGTATATTACATGCTCAAAAAATTGATAATACTCGTTATATTCAATCGAACAATAAATGTAAAGCTGCCTGGGATATTATTAAAAAGAATAGTGCAGATATCGACAATAGCGCTGAAATTACTTCTATTAAGATTGATCAGTGCACATACACTCATGCCGATGTAATTGCTAACAAATTTAATGACTTTTTTATTGACATGACAAATGAACCAAAAAGGGATTCTAAAACACACGTTGATTACAGACATGCAATCACTGAAATAGCGGATAGCATTTTTTAACTCCAACTAATGAAGATACTGTGTATAAAATTATTAATTCTTTAAATTCGACTAACTCAACCGGGTATGACGACATTAATACAAAAATTCTTAAACTTTGCTCTAAATATATATCTCAACCACTCGCCCATATTATTAATCTATCATTATTTCAAGTATTATTCCCCACCAGACTAAAATTTTCTATCGTCAAACCATTATACAAAAAGGGTGATAAAAATGACATGAACAACTATCGTCCGATTACTCTAATACCCGTAATTTCCAAAATTTTTGAACGAATTATGTATGATAAACTGCACTCCTTTATAATAAGGCATTCGGTTTTAAAAGAGGAACAGTTTGGTTTGTACACTCAGCTATCTGAATGTACCGTAAAGGGGGTTGACTGTAGCCTATCAACAACCCTAGCTCCCTAACACCCTAGCCCTAAACATATAACAGCAATATATACGTATATATATAGTGCGGGAAGCCTGTTGCCATGAGACCTAAGGCAACAGACGGAAAGTGGGAAGGATGAAGGGTGTATTGGATGGGATTTTCTCACTGCCGATCCGCAGCCTCACGGACCGACCAATAACCAAGGCTGGGTATGGCCAGAGTTATCGGTAACCATTTATAGGCGCAGTAACAGTGAGAGGAGTCGATGGTCTCGTCGTAAAGAAACAGCGTTGCTCGAAGTGTAGAAAGAGACTTTATTACAATTTTACATGTTATTTATACTAATCTATTTACATGTATGAGTATATAAATTATATTAACGCACTTGTGTGAAACAGCTGATGCTGTCCAATAATTAAATAACAAATAACAATTATTGACGTAAATTCGGGTTCACCGCGGTCACTGCCCTGCTGCGTCGGCATGTTCACATCCTCGCGTGAACATCTTGGCGCGTCTCAGAAGAATAGGTCTTCAAGGTCTTCATTTCATAGAGAGCCGGCGATTGCCTCCGAGGAGTTGGCCGTGCGTAAGTGTGTGCACGTGGTCGTGGCGGTGCAGCAGGCAGCTCGTCGTGGGAACTGCTGGTCGGTGCTTTCGTTGTCTGTCTTGATGCCACCATAGCACGTAATCTAGCCGCTATCTGTGGCGCAAAACAATAAATTAATAGACAAATACATAAAATTACTAATAAAGTTGTGAAACTAATAACGTAAGTTTGTGTTTTAATAGTGGTCCAAATAGTGTGGTCTAGGGTTGTCTGTTCGTTAATTTCTCCGTCTATCAAATGTTTGAAAATATCTTTAGAACTATCTAAAACTACTTGTTCCTTTGTAATGTCATTATGTAAACGAATTATAGAGCGGTTATTATCTAAATGAAATATAAGGGGTTTACTGTAGGACGCTAAAACATTGACTGAATGTACTCGTTTAGCTACTAACGTAGTAGCCGTCGTTTTGATAATGCAGTTTTCTGACATTTGTATTATTCCGATGTCATGGATGGAATCTTCTTCTCGCTCTCCATCGCACACAATGGACACTGTCTCTGGTTTCTTTGTTAGGTATATCCAAGTATTTTTCATTTGAACTTGTTTCCAAATAATATTATTTTTGAAGTTATAGGTTCTCGTAGGGCACGTAGAGTTGTCGTCTTTTGTGATCATGCGAATAATGCAATTCTCATTTAATTGCATGTTTTTGACGGCCGCAGGAAAGCAAATAAAGTTGTTGAGTTTATGTAAACATTTGTTGTATTCTTCGTGGGTTAATTCAAAATATCTCTCATTGTTATAATCTATCGCCATAAATGTCTGAGAAATATCAATGCTTGTGAACGACTCATCCTGGTTTTTCATTGGTATGGGAATGACGTGTATAAAGGTATATTTGGACTTTTCTGTAATGGGAAAGTACGACAGCACTGTAATATGCGTGTCGTTTTCAGTTAGTCTAGTGTCAAGTAACTGAGTCTGCATGATGTGAAGATTTGATGGTATCTTGCTGTTTGCATTGTCTATAGCATCTGCTATGTTTTTTGGAGAAAGCACACTGTATACTGTAGCTTTCGTGATATATATTTCCATTAATCCTGAGTAATAATCATTGATTTCTGTAATATAGTTGTAGGCCAATTGGTATGATTGCAATTTGACGACACGGTTGGCGCAGTGGCTGAGCGATCGACTGCTGCGTAGCGTGTTGCGGGTTCGATTCCCGCCCAGGGTAAACATTTGTGTGATGAGCATTTGTGTTTGCCTTGTGTCTGGGTGTTGTTTATCTATATATGTATGTATTTACAAAAAAAAAAAAAATGTATTTGTGTATGTATATCAGCTGTCCGACACCCATAGTACAGGGTCTCCCTAGTTTGGGGTCAGATGGCCGTGTGTGAAAATGTCCCCACATATTATTATTATTATTATTATTATTATAACTTGAATTTTTAGATGATTGTTATCAATCGATTTGTACCATTGGTTATTGTTATTTATGTAACTCAGAGCTTGATTGAGCTTTGTTTGGAATCTGTCTAATTTTTGTTTTATTCTCTCTTTCGTTTGGTTCACTGTTGATATGGTAGTAATCATGAATTTTGTCTGATGATTAGCTGAGTCTATAAGTTTTTGTTGGTTGTCTTGTAGTGATTCTAAACTTCTGTACACTTCATCATTTACTCCGAATATTGAAGTCATTAATGATCCTAATAAACCTCTTTTCTTTCTTGTGTTGGTGATTTCTGTTAAGTATTCATGTGTCCTTTCAAATTTTTCCTCTTCCTCTTGTAGGTGATGATAGTATTGATCGCAATGTGTGTTGCTGTTTATTGTAGAAGTATAGTCACATAATGTTTTAAATTGTTTTAAGGCGTCTTTTGCTTTTGCTAGATTGTTGTTTAATTTGCTTCTTTCGTAGGTTGTTTCTATTCTAAAGGTTCCTCTGTCTAATGTAGCGTTCCCCATTTGCTCTATATATAATCCTGGGTCTAAGTTTTTGATAGTATGTGTAGTCGCTGCTGATGTTATGAGTTGTAATATCAGTAATAACGTTGTAAACCAATATTGCAGCTTGCCTGTCGTTTTATGCATAGCACGCTGTCTGTGTATATTGAGTCTCGTTAAGTTAGTTTGCGCAGGCGCTATTGTTTGTCTATTTCCCGCCGTGTCTATGTCTTCGTTTACTGGTAGTGGTATCAAAGTATGTATCGTTCTCTTTTGGTCCGCCCCTTGCGATCGTTCGAGGGTGACAACTCTGGTGGCGCCATCGTGTCCAGGGTGAATCTCTTTAATCTTTGCTAAGGGCCATTTATTTGGGCTTATGTTTTCGTCTTTAATTAGAACAATTGCACCGACTTTTAAGTTTTCTTCGTTTGACTTCCACTTATATCTTTGCTGTAATTGATGTAAATATTCTTTCGTCCAACTATTCCAAAAGTCTTTTTTTTATCTTTTGTATATGCTTCCAGCGATTTATGAGGTCTGTATTGATGTTGTCTATTGGGTGTGGCACGCCTACTGCTTCACGCCCAATGAGAAAATGGCTTGGTGTTAATACTATGTTATCGATAACGTTCTCAGTTTGAATACATAAGGGCCTTGAGTTTAAACATGCTTCAATTTGGTGAAGGAATGTCGATAATTCTTCATAGGTTAAGGTGCTGTCTCCTATGACTCGTCTTAAATGGTGCTTCATGGATTTTACTCCAGCTTCCCATATTCCTCCGAAGTGTGGCGCTGCTGGCGGTATGAAATGCCATTGCGTGCCTATGTTAGTTAATGTATTTTGGAAATGCGATGATTGAGTGATTTCTAGAATTTCTTTGTATAGAAAATTGGCTGCTCCCACAAAGTTGGTCGCATTGTCACTGTACATGTGATGCACGTGACCTCTTCTTGCCATAAATCGCCTGAGCGCTGCTATAAACGATTCTGTAGATAAGTCTCCTACCAATTCTAAGTGAATGGCTTTTGTTGCAAGGCATATGAAGACAGCTATATAGCCTTTATACGACTTGTGATCCCTGCCTTTCCTTGTTCTTACTTGTATAGGACCTGCAAAGTCACATCCCGTGTGGCTGAATGGATATGATTGTGTCACACGTGGTCTTGGTAGTGCTCCCATTTTTTGTTTTGCTGTTTCTGCTTTGTACCTTACACATTTATTTATGTAGCTTTTTACTTTTCGTTTTCCGCCAATGATCCAGTATTTTTGCCTCAGATACGATAGTGTGAGTCGATTGCCGCCGTGTAGGGTTTTTAAGTGTGCGTCATGTATTATTAATGTTGTCACGTGATCGTTGTAGGGCAACAATACAGGGTGTTTCTGATCGTAGGGCAGTTGAGAGTGTTGGAGTCTGCCGCCTACTCTGATAAGTCCATCGTCATCTATAAACGGATCCAAACAGGACAGTTTGCTTCCTTTTTTCAGTGATTGTCTTTTTTGTAGTGTGTGGTATTCTTGTTGAAATGAGTCTTTTTGAACTTGTTTTAAAATTTGTTTAGTCGTGTAGTGTATTTCTTTGCAATTCAGTGGCGCTGTAGTTTTTTGTCTTCTTATGAATCTCAAACAATACGATATAATTCTCACCATTTTAGTGAAGCTGGAAAATCTTTCTATAATATCATTTTTGTTTTTAATGTTTATGGTTGTCTGATGGCACCGTTTAACTTCTTCGTTAGGCTCTGGTATTATTTTAGTCGGTATCAGTTTACTTGTATGAAGCCATTGCGGGCCGTTCCACCATAGATCATAATTTTGCAATTTACTGGGCTCCATGCCTCTCGATATGACATCAGCAGGGTTATCTGCGGAAATTACATGATTCCAGGTAGCGTCTGGTAATGTTCTTTGTATTTCTGACACTCTATTTGCGACAAAGGTTTGCCATCGGTCTGCTTCTCCCCTAATCCATCCCATAGTGATCATAGAGTCCGTCCAACAATAGGTGGTAACATTTTTGCAATCAAGTGCTGTTTTTACTTTGTTTATTAATTTTGTCAATAATACTGCTGCACATAATTCTAGTCGAGGCAAGGTCGTTTTATGTTTCTTTGGAGCTACTTTAGACTTAGCTTGCACTAATGACACATGATATGTTGTGTTATTGACCTTTGTTCGACAATATATTACCGCCCCGTAAGCTTTTTCTGATGCGTCACTGAATCCATGTAATTCAATAGGTACACCTGTAGTATATTCTAGCCATCTAGGTATTTTTATTTTTTCGAGATGGCTTAATTGTTGTTGAATATTGGTCCACTTCTTTTTTATGCTTTCAGACACTTTTTCATTCCAGTCTATGCCGCTGATCTAGATTTCTTGTATAAGCAATTTCATGGTTATTAGGACGGGTTGGAGCCAGCCGTGTGGGTCAAATAATTTTGCGATTTCAGAAAATATATATCTTTTGGTTGGGTTATCGCAAGCTGTTATGTTTATTTTGAATTGGAAACTGTCTTGTTCTGGTGACCAAATTACTCCTAGTGACTTTCTATTTTCATCTAAGGGTAGTTTTATGGTTTTGTCGTCCACATTTTCCACTGGAATGTTTTCTAGCAATTCTGCGCTATTTGATGACCATTTCCTCAAGTTAAATCCGCCAGCACGTAACATGTTGGTTAATTGATTTTGTAGATGTTTTGCTTTTTCTATATTTTCTTCTCCTGACAATATATCATCAACATAGAAATCTGTTAAGGTGATTTTACTAGCAAGGGGGTAGTTTGTTTCTTCGTCTTTTGCTAGCTGTTGAAGTGTCTTTATCGCTAAGTACGGTGCCGCAGTAGTACCATAAGTAACAGTAGTTAATTCGTACTCTTCTATTGGTTGATCAATCGTCCATCTCCATAATATTCTTTGAAAGGGTTGATCATCTCTATGTATTTTTATGAAACGGTACATCTTTTCTATGTCTGCCATAAACGCAACTTTGTGTTTGCGCCATCGCAATAGTATAGTAGCTAAGTCTTGTTGCAATCTTGGACCTTTATGCAAGTTGTCATTTAGGCTTATTTTTGTACTGGACTTGCTACTAGCGTCGAACACACAGCGTAATTTTGTTGTCAGTGCCTCTTCTCGTATTACAGGCTGGTGTGGAATATAAAATTTCCCTTCATAATTATTTGTTTTGTTTACTTTTATCATATGGCCCATGTTTATGTATTTGTTAAGTACGGACCCTTAACGAAGAACGCTTATGCAGTACGGATCACTAATTAATATCGCCGAGCCTGCAATTCATCGTGTTTACGCCGGACGGACGAAAACTGCATCGTCGACACACGGGCCAGCCACGAGCCGCCGACGCGCAGCAAAATTCGACATTAGCAATAAGTTATTTTTAACAAGTTTTGGTCATTCCATATTCTCGCATCGAATAGGTTTCACCCAATTAATTGTAATTTTTATATTTAAAATAAATTAGTCTTAATTAACTTTTGGTTTTTTTTCGAACCTCCGCCTGCAGTCTACGTAATTGGCGCAGTCGGTAGGATACTCGCGGGCCGGTTCGCGAAACGCGTTAGAGTCAACTTATATCGATATCCGCGATCGCGAGTCGCCCGGGTGGCTATCAAGTCCCATCACGAGTATCCAGAATCTACGTTGGAGCTGCAGAGCCGGGTGGCGAATCCAGACATCGATTCACGAAGAAGACCAGAGATGAAATATATGTAAGTGCATCAGAATCTTTCTCGTGTTGCTTCCTTTATTCCTAAGTTACCTTTTTTATGTCCAAGATTTTCCATCGCGAGAGATCTTACCCCCGGGAACCTGCATCACGACAGGCGCGCCGGCATTTAGCAGATAATAATAGAGATATAGATAGCGAATTCGATTTTAATTTAAATAGTTTATTTGATATAAATATGTCTTACAACCCCGACATAATTTTTAAGGCCTTACGTCTTGTTCCCGATTTTGACGGGAACCCTAACGTTTTAACCAGATTTATACATATATGTGATAGAATAGTTACTCAATATGCAAGTACGGAACCAGGCAGCGAGTTAAATAATGTATGTCTTTTAAATGGCATTCTAAATAAAATCACCGGGCCTGCCGCATCCACCATCAACTCGAACGGCATTCCTGAAACTTGGGCAGGTATTAGATCAGCGCTTATTAATAACTTTTCAGACCAGCGGGACGAAACGGCTTTATACAACGACCTCTCATTGGCTACACAAGGTACGAAAACCCCTCAGGAATTTTATGATCAATGTCAGACCTTGTTTAGTACGATTATGACCTATGTGACATTACATGAGACTATCGCGACTACTATTGAGGCTAAACGAACACTTTATAGGAAAATTACCATGCAGGCCTTTGTACGAGGACTAAAGGAACCGTTAGGCTCACGTATACGTTGTATGCGTCCAGAAACCATCGAAAAAGCCCTAGAGTTCGTTCAGGAGGAATTAAATATCATGTATTTGCAACAACGTAATGAAGTACCGAAATCTCAAACTACCCCTAAGGTAGACAGACCCCTTATCATGCACGCCATGCCATTTAACAGTGTTCCGCGACCCCCAATAGCTAACTGGCCTACTCCAGTAGGACTACGTGGCCATCAGCCTCAACCCCAGCCTTTCAAATTCAATACGCCTAGCCAACATCAAAACCGCATGCCAACTAGAACGCAACAAATGTTCCGCGCACCACCACCAAATTACCATCCGCATAGTAACGTTTTCAGGCTACCTCCTAGAAACAATCCACCTCAAAATATGGGTGCAAAACCCATGAGCGGAGTGCAACATTTCATTCCGAAACCTTTACCCATGACGTCAGGAAACGACTGGCATAAAAACGGAAACCCACCACCTTCCAATTATTTTAAAACGCGTGAGTTAAATATGAACGAAATCGCGATGCCCGATAGTGCTTATTACTCGGTTGACTATTACCCTGAACCAGAATACGGCTACTACGTGGACTATGGTGACCATTATGTGTTTTATGAATATGACTGTAACCCTAGTATGACTGACAGTAATATAATCTCTGAAAATCAACCTTCAAATGAGTCAGAACCACAACCAGGCCCTAGCAACGCCCCTCAAAGTCAAAATTTTCAGACGGACAAGAAATCAAAAGAGCAAGGATAGACCTTAACTTACAGACCCAAAGACAACTACCCTATATACAAATTTCATCCCCTCCATTAAAATTTCTTATAGATACTGGCGCTAACCAATCATTCATAAGCCCCGAGGCTGTACAAAAGTATTTTTCAGCTTACCCCCTTAACTATGACCCTTTTGAAGTTACAAACGTACACGGTGTTAGCAAAAATGATTATTCTGTAACGTTACCATGTTTTAATGAATTTAACGAATCTGATACAATTAAATTATTCATTTATCGCTTTCATGACTATTTCGACGGCCTTATAGGATTAGACTTATTGTCCAAGTGGGA
Organism: Charanyca ferruginea; assembly: GCA_947361185.1. Classification (NCBI taxonomy): domain Eukaryota; kingdom Metazoa; phylum Arthropoda; class Insecta; order Lepidoptera; family Noctuidae; genus Charanyca; species Charanyca ferruginea. The sequence continues at coordinate 16,593,591 of OX376056.1, read as the reverse complement.
AGCAAAAATAGATTTAAAAGATTATAAATTAATTACGCGAACTGCTACGAATCAGATTAAAGTATATAATTCCCGTAATGTCAATTTATATGAGGATATCATACCAGCAAATAATACTAAATTAGTTCGAATACCAATAAATGCCCCGGACGGCGACGTTTTAATAAGTGAACAAGTCTTTTGCAATTGCATTATACACGAATGTCTCACCACTGTAACCAACAGTCGTGGTTTTGTAGAGTTAGAGAATCCAACATCTAACGACGTCATCTTCTCACTAGATCAACCAGCCCGCGCAGAACTATTTAATGTTAACTGCACACCTATCAAGCAATCAAATCGTGTAGACGACGTATTATCACGATTACGTACAGACCATCTCAATGAAGAGGAAAAGGCTAACCTTCTGACACTCTGTTCACGTTACACAGACGTATTTTACATAGACGGAGAACCATTGACATTTACCAACAAAATTAAGCATCGCATAAGAACCACGGATGAAATCCCCGCTTACACTAAAAGTTACCGATACCCTTTTATTCATCGCGAAGAAGTTAGGAATCAAATAACCAAAATGTTAGACCAAGGTATAATTAGGCCCTCAGACTCAGCCTGGAGCTCACCCATATGGGTTGTGCCTAAAAAGATAGACGCTTCAGGAAAGCAAAAATGGCGTATCGTTGTAGACTTCCGGAAATTAAATGAGAAAACTATTGACGATAAATATCCCATACCAAACATCAGTGACGTCCTTGACAAGTTAGGAAAGTGTCAGTACTTTACTACTTTAGATTTAGCAAGTGGTTTTTATCAGGTTGAAATGGACCCCCAGGATATTTCTAAAACTGCATTTAACGTGGAACACGGCCATTTTGAGTTCCTTCGAATGCCCATGGGACTTAAGAATTCCCCGTCCACATTTCAGAGAGTTATGGACAATGTCCTAAGAGGCCTCCAAAATAACATCTGCCTAGTATATTTAGATGATATTATCGTCTATAGTACTTCACTCCAGGAGCATATGGATAATCTGGAAAAGGTTTTCCAAAGACTTAGAGAGTCCAATTTCAAAACTCAAATGGACAAGTCCGAATTTCTAAAACTTGAGACAGCATACTTAGGACACATCATTAGTAGAGACGGCATTAAGCCAAACCCTGACAAAATTTCTGCTATTCAAAAGTACCCAATTCCAAAGACCCCCAAGGAAATTAAACAATTTTTAGGCCTTCTCGGTTATTACCGAAAATTCATTCCCGATTTTGCTCGAATAACCAAACCACTTACCCAATGCCTAAAGAAAGGTAGTAGAATAGCCCTAAGTCCAGAATACACCAATGCCTTTGAAAGTTGCAAGACCCTACTAACTAATGACCCCATACTACAATACCCGGACTTTAAAAGAGAATTCAATCTCACGACAGACGCTTCAAACGTCGCTATTGGAGCAGAACTATCTCAGGGACCGATAGGATCCGACAAACCTGTCTGTTACGCTTCTCGCACGCTTAACGAGAGTGAGCTAAATTATAGTACCATCGAGAAGGAGTTACTTGCCATAGTCTGGGCCACGAAATATTTCCGACCATATTTATTTGGCAGAAAATTTAAAGTTCTGACTGACCACAAACCCTTACAATGGATGATGAACTTAAAAGAACCGAACTCACGACTGACTAGATGGCGACTCAGATTAAGTGAATACGACTTTACAGTAGTGTATAAAAAGGGAAAATTTAACACTAACGCTGATGCTCTTTCCCGTGTAGAAATCCATAATGAGGAAGTCGATGAAATCAATTCACTAATCGACAGCATAAAAGACCTCAGCTCGATGATTAACAACCCATCAGAGGCACCACCTCAGCAGACAAACTCCTCGACTGACACCGTACATACTAGTAATGAACATCCCATACTAGAAGTTCCCATTACAGATGAGCCACTTAATAAGTTCCACAGACAGATTTACTTTACAGTTGTTAATGACGTTAAACGCCGACCGACAGTAACTAAACCTTTTGAAAATCACACGCGAATGGCAATCCAACTTTCTGAATCAAATTTAGAAAACGACGTTGTTAATGCTATCAAGGAATATGTAAACCCGAAGGTTAAAACAGCAATTTTGATAAATCCCCCATTGCAAATGTATTCGATAATTCCCATCATACAAGATAAATTTAAAAGCTCCTCACTTAACTTGGTACTAACTAAAGTAGAACTGGAGAATGTTAAAGAATACTTGCGACAACAAGACATTATTCGACACTATCATGACGGTAAGACAAACCACCGCGGAATAAATGAATGTCACTTGGCCCTTTCACGAAAGTACTACTGGCCAAAGATGAAAGAACAAATTACCAAGTTCATCAATGAATGTACCATCTGTGGACAAGCTAAATATGACCGAAATCCAATCAGACCACAATTTAATATAGTTCCTCCAGCCACTAAACCCCTTGAAATTATTCATATGGACCTTTTTACAGTTCAGAATGAAAAGTATGTGACTTTCATTGACGTTTTCACAAAATACGGACAAGCTTATCACTTACGAGACGGAACCGCTATTAGCATTCTACAAGCCTTGCTACGTTACTGTACCCATCATGGACTACCTATGACTATCATTACTGACAATGGCACCGAATTCACCAACCAACTCTTCTCCGAATTTACACGACTCCATAAAATAATACATCATAAAGTTTTACCTCATAGCCCAAACGACAATGGTAACATCGAACGCTTTCATTTGACGTTATTAGAGCACATTAGGATTCTTAAACTACAACATAAAGATGAACCAATTGTGAACCTCATGCCATACGCAATCATAGCATATAACAGCTCCATCCACAGTTTTACTAAGTGCAGACCTTTTGACCTATTGACCGGACATTTTGACCCTAGAGACCCGATAGATATAGACTTTACAGAGCACATCTTACAGCAGTACGCTCAAAATCATAAGCAACAGATGAAACAGGTCTATGATATCATAAATGAATCATCCCTCGCTAATCGGACAGCACTAATAGAAAATAGAAATAAGACTCGTGAGCCAGAAGTAGAATATGCCCCTCAACAACAGGTTTTCATTAAGAACCCCTTCGCCAATCGTCAGAAGACCGCACCACGCTACACGCAAGATACTGTACTAGCTGACTTACCAATACATATATATACTTCAAAGAAGCGAGGTCCCGTAGCCAAAGCCAGGCTAAAACGCGTACCTAAAGGTAACCAATTGTTACAGATTTCTGCTGCTACTGACAATCCACGTGACGCACCCTCAAGAGATAAGACTTGAGACCCTAGCTGATGGACCAGGATTACTACCATATAAATTAGGACCGACTAGACTAACCACTCATTACCATTCATTTATACAGTACATACAATTAACTGACATAGAAGACAAAATAAACTCTGTACAAACGCAACTTCAAACCTTTAAAACCAGACTTAGTAACGAGACTTACATGCTCTACGAATATCAGGTCGACTATCTTACTAACAAGCTCGACAAAGTATTAAAGCAAGTTAGATCTTTAGAACCTGCTAGAGTCAAACGAGGTCTTGTGGATAGCCTTGGGTCAGTAATAAAAAGCGTTACTGGCAACTTAGACTACCTAGATGCCCTAAAATATGACGAAGCAATAAAAACTTTACAAAATAACGAAAATAAAGTAGTTTCAGAATTTAATAACCACATCAGTCTTAGTAAAGAATGGATGTCCCAACATAGTACCATATTAGACCAGCTAACTAAAAATCAGGAAATGATTAACGCAACTTTAGAGTTACTACTTGAGAAAAGTGCATACAGAGATTACAGTTTAATCAAATTTGCAAAGTTTGCCCAAATCTTAGGAATAATTACTAACAACGTAGAAGATCTAATGTTAGAAATAGTTAGATTAGAAAATATAATGGCATTTATACGCGCGTCTAGCACTCACCATTCCATGATTGACATAGAAGTATTGAAAACCATGATAGATAAATTAAAATCAATATATAATCAAGATCAGGTCTTAAATTTAGAGTTAAGAGAATATTATAATCTTATTAAACCAGGTTCCTACTTTATTGAGAAAAGAATAGTTATCGTTTACAGTTTCCCCATAGTTTCCATAGACTCCTACGACTTATACAGACTATCTATTGTACCTAATAAGAAACAGCTTGCCCTTGTACCTCCTACTCCCTACATAGCAACCAACGAGAAATCATTCGTGTACATAGAGGCCGAATGCCCGAAGTATAGTAACATACATCTCTGTGAAAAGAAGACGAGTCATCAAATCAAGACTAAGCCAGACTGTATCCAGGAGCTCATCATCAATCAAGATCTAGAAGACACCTGCCACTTCGCCAAGATTTCACTTTCCAAAGAAGCAGTTGAAAAGTTAGATGACCAGCACTACGTACTGTCATTACCACAACCGACTAAAGTACAACTAGCATGTGGAAGAAAAGACTACAACACCCTACAAGGCAGTTATCTTGTCACCATTCCTGTGGACTGCTACCTGCAAACTTCAGAATTCACCATCATCAACGACAGCAATGAAATTAAAGGCCAGCCTCTCAAGCTATCGAAGATCCCATACAACGACATGAATCAGATGAACGTTTCTACGCACATCATCGGCTTCAATTCAGTCGACTTGAAAGAACTTCACAGCATCCAGAGAAAAGTAATGATGGAAAGCCCTCTGCAGATAGAAAAGTCTCAACCGGTTGTCCTATACCATACAACCATACCATTCTACATCTTTGCAATATGCGTAGTCGCACTCATAATCTTAGCGATAAGCCGCAGATATAAATGTTGGAATCTCAGAGCAGATAACAAAGAAAAGCAGCAAACTCTCAAGATTCATACATATGAAGAGATGACAAGAGATCCCAAGAAACGAGATGACACTCCAGCAACATTTTCTCTTAACATGATCAAATAGTTGCTGATCTTCGGGGGGAGGTGTTAAGTACGGACCCTTAACGAAGAACGCTTATGCAGTACGGATCACTAATTAATATCGCCGAGCCTGCAATTCATCGTGTTTACGCCGGACGGACGAAAACTGCATCGTCGACACACGGGCCAGCCACGAGCCGCCGACGCGCAGCAAAATTCGACATTAGCAATAAGTTATTTTTAACAAGTTTTGGTCATTCCATATTCTCGCATCGAATAGGTTTCACCCAATTAATTGTAATTTTTATATTTAAAATAAATTAGTCTTAATTAACTTTTGGTTTTTTTTCGAACCTCCGCCTGCAGTCTACGTAATTTATTCTTTCATGAAGTCATTGTATTTTTCTCGTAAATTGTTGTTTTTCTCAAGTCTTTTTTCAAGTTGTATGAGTCGAGCGGCAGCTTTTTGACGCGTATTCCCGTACTCTAGGGAAGGGTCTTTAAATGGGAGTCTGACCGTATAGGTCCCGTTTTTATTTCTTTGCGTCGTGTCTTTATAAAATTGTTCACACTGTTGGTCTTCTTTGTTTAATTGATAGTTTTCAACGACGTCTTCTAGTTCCCAGAATTTGTTAAGTTGAATTTCGTCGGCACGACTAATTAGACTTAATATTTTGATTGTATTGCATGGTTCCGTTGGGCAAAACCCTGACAATATCCAGCCAAACTCTGTATTTTGACTGATAATGCCGTTGTCTAGTTTTTCGAACCCTTGCAATAGTATTTTACTATATTCCTCGGCGCCTAAAATTATGTCAACTGGGCCTTGTTTGTAGTAGGTTGGATCAGCAATTATTTTGTTTGCTATTTTTTGTGGGTCCAGTTGATGAACATTTTCCTTTGGCACTGATGAAGTCAATTTTGGTAATACGATCAATGATGTTGTTAATTTGTATGTACTTGTAAACCTTGGTTGAAGTGTGACGTCAATCATATAGTTTGAGGTCTTTGGTATATTGTCTGCAATACCTTTTATTTCGGCTTTTATTTTTTGTCTCGGGAACCCTAACAGTTGAGCTACCTCTTCCGTGCATAGTGAAGCTTCCGAACCTTGGTCACATAAGACTCGCAGTAATAATGGTGTACCATCGAATGTTTTTGTCTGTACTAAGGCTGTGGCTAGAAGTACAGTTTTTTGAGTGTTGTGAAGTTGCGTAGCTGCATGAGTTATCATTTTTTTATTTTGATTTTCTATCAGTTGAGACTTCTGATCGCATGTTTTTGATGTACTTGATTTCGATGCTTGATTGGTATTTTTGGTGATACTATTTTGCCCTTGCTGCTTTGCCGATAAATATTCATTTGTGTTTCTATGCAACAGTGTAGAATGAGCCTTATTACATATTTCGCACTTTTTATATTTATTGCTGATGCACTCTTTTTTCGCATCGTGCATAAGACATACATAGCACATTTGTTTTTCTTGTACTTTACGAATACGTTCATTGACATGTAATGCCTTAAATGCTTGACAATATTGAATATTATGGTCTTTCTGACAATACCAACAGAGTCCTTTTTTGTCTTGCCAATTTGTTTTTCCTTGCATTTTTGGTGAGTGTGCCGAATTCGAATCGTTTGTTGTTGTTATTGCGGTGCTTGATTCTAAACTCTTGAATCGTTTTTCTAAGAATTTCATCATTTCTTTGAAACCTTGTAATTTATTTGGCTCCTGTAATTGGTCTTCATACCTCATGTTGGTGTCTGGGTCCCACTTTCGATTTACGATTCTGGTTAAGATTGGGCTCCATGTAGATGTATCGATGTTTTGATTTTTTAACGCTTCTAGGCTCTCGTTTATACAATCATGCATGTTACGTAACATTTTGGCATTGGGAGTCTGAATTTTAGGCAAGTCTATTAATTTATCAATGAATGTCTGTGTTATTTTTCTCTCGTCTTTGTATCGGTTTTCTAACAGTGTGAGCGCTGCTTTATAGTTGACCTCGTTTACTGTCAAATGCTTTATCAGCTTTTCTGCGTCTCCGCGGACATGTGTTTTTAGGTATTGCATTTTTTCTGTTATGGAAATAGTGCAGTCTTCGTCTATAATTTTTTTAAATAGATCATAAAATGAATTCCATGTCTCATAATTCCCAGCGAAGGTGGGGATGGTAATTCTTGGTAACTTTGTAGAGTGGTTTCTGCTAGTTTGTACGGTTTTGTCGTTGAGTTGCTCCTGCAACTCTTGTATTATTTCCTCAAATTGTTCTTGTGCATTTGTAAAGCAGTCATTGGTGATATATTCGTCTTCAAGTGTACTCTGTTCCATTAGTAACTGTATGTGTGTTTCTTCTATATCTTGAAACAGCTTTTCAAGATTATTAATGAGTGATTGTAGTTGCCACGCTGGTTTTTGTTGAGCAACGGCGGTCTTTGCGGTCGCAATCTTCTTTTTAAGTTGGTTTAGCCTGTATTTTTGTACGAATAACTTTGGTGAAATAGTCGTTTTCTCTTGTGCGTCGTCGTTTATCTGAAAGTCAGTGACGTTTTCAATATGATGTAGCTTGTCTTCACATTTCAACAAGTGGTCTATGGCTGCATCATAGATGGCCTGTATATGACTGTCGAAATAATCTAGTGTCAAATATTTGTGAGTCGATAAAACCTCCTGGTCTTGTAGAAGTCTGTGGTTTTGCGATGCTCTTTCATAAATGCTGTTCAATGTTGTTCTTCTGTCTGTTATGTATTTTTGAGTCTTCCTTGATGATGAGTCCTTTTTAATGTTATCCCGTATTCTTTTAAGTTCAGTGTAGTCGTTTTCCTGGCTTTTGATGAGTTCGTTGATTCTAAGAATGTCCATTGTCTTCTGATTTCTTCTTTTTTCAGTCTTCTTTCTTGAGCGTCCCTATTCCCTATCCTACTCCTAACACAGTTACCCTATTTGTACTTGCCTCTCCCACACTCTCGGCTCGGTATTTCTGCGCCTTCTCAATGAACTGGTGAGATCCGCTTGTGGAAGGCCAGTCACCGAATCGCTACCGACGAGAGATGTCTACAGGATACAGCAAAGTACCGCGTCTGTCTGTCACAGCGTGCAACTAACTGGTGCGGTATGAACACCAGCCTGCTACACCTGTAACGTGTCTGTCTGTTTTTTGTCAAATATACCCTAGGGGGACAAAGAGGGCCGCGAATTTACCAGTTCAAAAAATGCTCGAAGGACCAAATGTACACTCAGCTATCTGAATGTACCGTAAAGGGGGTTGACTGTAGCCTATCAACAACCCTAGCTCCCTAACACCCTAGCCCTAAACATATAACAGCAATATATACGTATATATATAGTGCGGGAAGCCTGTTGCCATGAGACCTAAGGCAACAGACGGAAAGTGGGAAGAATGAAGGGTGTATTGGATGGGATTTTCTCACTGCCGATCCGCAGCCTCACGGACCGACCAATAACCAAGGCTGGGTATGGCCAGAGTTATCGGTAACCATTTATAGGCGCAGTAACAGTGAGAGGAGTCGATGGTCTCGTCGTAAAGAAACAGCGTTGCTCGAAGTGTAGAAAGAGACTTTATTACAATTTTACATGTTATTTATACTAATCTATTTACATGTATGAGTATATAAATTATATTAACGCACTTGTGTGAAACAGCTGATGCTGTCCAATAATTAAATAACAAATAACAATTATTGACGTAAATTCGGGTTCACCGCGGTCACTGCCCTGCTGCGTCGGCATGTTCACATCCTCGCGTGAACATGGTTTCAGAAAAAATTAATCCACAACTCTTGCATGTTTTTCTCTTGTGAAAATTATTACCTCTAGTCTTAACGAGAAAAGGCCAATATTATCAATATTTCTCGATATGTCAAAAGCATTTGACCCTCGTAGATCACAAGCTGCTTCTTTTCAAACTGAATCGCTATGGTGTTAGGGGAAATGCGTTACGTTGGTTAGAAAGTTATCTAAATAATCGCCAACAATGCGTAGAGATAACTAGACATACACCATCGGAAAAAAAAAAAAATATAGATCCGCCTATCGTCAAAACTCCTGTGGTGTTCCCCAGGGCAGTATATTAGGACCTTTTTTGTTTTTGCTGTACATAAATGATTTGCCCAACGTAACCCCATATTCATGCATTCTGTACGCCGACGATACAACCCTTAGTATTGAACTAACCGATAACAATATCACCAAATACGAAAAAGAGATTAATGACACGTTAAACAAAATAATAGAATGGCTAAAAGACAACAATTTACATGTCAATATCAGTAAAACCAAACTTATACAGTTCCAAACTAACAATAGCAAACGTCACCGATTAGACATTAGATATGCAAATGACGCTATAGAGGAGGTTGACAGTGCTAGTTTTCTGGGAATAACAATAGATAAATATTGCAACTGGAAAGTACATATTGACAAATTATGCACTAAACTACAAAGATTTGTATTTGTTTTATACAGAATTACTCGCGTAGCTGGTGTTGATGCAGCACTCTATGCTTATCATGGTTACGTAGCATCAATTCTCCGCTACGGCATTATAATATGGGGTAATTCTGTCGATATAACTAAAGCCCAATCAATAGAAAGCTGCGTCCCACTCTTTAAAAAATTAAAAATATTACCACTCTCATCTTTATATATATTCGAGCTCTGTATCTTTGTACATAAAAACATAAAAACATTATTTAAAGTACATAATGATGTTGTAATAAGGAAAAGTCGAGATGTCTACAAATTATGTGTACCCCAACAAAGGATTAAACTATTTTCTAATAATGTTTATTGTATGGCAATTCGTGTTTATAATAAATTACCTAATGTTTTTAAAAATCTCAACTTCATGACATTTAAAAAGAAATTATTTAACTTCTTATTGCACAAGTGTTACTACTCAACAAATGAGTTTCTAAATGAAAAATTTGATTCAAAATTTTAATGAGACGACGACTTGCCTTTGTATTCCTAATGGCTGAATAGAATTTAATATTTACGACATTATGGTTAATAAATTCTTACTTTAAATTTAATAATAATTCTTGACATTGTATTTAACAATTCTTGACATTGTATTTAATAATTCTTGACATTGTATTTAATAATTCTTGTCATTTTATTTAATAATTCTTGACATTGTATTTAATAATTCTTGACATTGTATTTAATAATTCTTGACATCAGATTCAATAACCCTTGACATTGTATTTGAAAGTCATAAATTCATTTATTTCTTAACAATAGTACATTGTGTCGAAAATTATGTAAAAACAAATCCATAATAAAAATAATCCAAAACCATTAATAATAAGAATAATAAATTAATACATACATTCGATTTAGCGATTTTTCGATAGTTGTTAGCGTTTTCCTTATCCTTGACATTGTATGATTTAAACAACAAATTTTGATATATTCTCTGATTCATGTAACAAAACACATATAATAAAACAGTAAAAAAACTGTGTCTGTACATTGAATATATTAAAAAAATATATAATAAAACAGTAAAAAAACTGTGTCTGTAAATTGAATATATTAAAAAAAAAAAAATTGAGGGGGGTTTAGAAACAGTAATAGAGCACGAAAAAAAAAAAAAATCTGTCTGTTTGTCTGTTTGTTTGTACACGCTAATCTTCGGAACTACTGGACGGATCTGAATGATTTTTTTTGTTGTATAGGTATTAAGTCTGGGCAACATATAGGCTATACCGCAACAGACCAGCTAAACTATAAGAGATACAAAAACGGTGCCATAGCAAAAATTGTTCCACGTGATGAGCATTTTCTGTTGAGAGAATAAATTTGAAGATCTGGAACACCTTATGTGGAACTCCAAGAGCCCAGCTACACCATAACACATATAGGAATGACGTCTTAGCAAAAGTTGTTCGGTCTGATGGGCATTTCCTGTTGACTTATAAAAAGCGAAGATCAGAAACATCTGATGTGAAAATCAAAGCTATCACTAATTTGTTTAATCACTAAACTGTTTTTACTATATATTATAAAATAACATAAGCTGGGAGTACCTCCACGCGGTGAAGGCGGTAACAGTTTAGGACTGATTTTTGATGACGATGGTATATCATTGAAAATTTGACTCAACTGGCCAACAGTCTCATTATTTTTTTTATTTTATCGAATAAATATGCCTTCCGGCTTATGTTATTTGAGTGTTTAATTTCCTTTTCCATTTATCTTCGTGACACGGTAGCCTACCCGATACCGCAGGGGAGAAGTCACTTAGATTTTAATTGATCAGGTATCTTCACAGTAAAATTATAACCATGCCTAGAAAGAGGTCAAATCTTTCCCAATGTTCCAAAGGAGCTAAAAGATTGAGGATCATAAGATCCCAAGAATCTAGCAAAGAGCGTCAGGAGAGACTTGATGCTGTTCGAGAATATCAGGCTCGCTTCGTGGAAACCTCTTCAGATCGCGAAGCATGCCTGCGTTCTCAGCGTATTTACGCATCTACAAGGTCTCTAGAGTCCAGTGAAGAATATGATGCGCGACTGACCGCGGATCGTGAGCGTCATGCATTGTCTCGCGAGTCGGAGACGTTCACGGATAGCGAATTGCGCTTGAGTTCCAAGCGTATGTACGCATCGACTTCTAGGTCTCTAGAGCCAAGTGGGGAACGTGATGCGCGACTGACCGCCTGATCATGAACGTCACGCATTGTCTCGCGAGTCGGAAACGTTCGCGGATAGAGAATTACGCTTGAATTCTCAGCGTATCTACGCATCTGCTTCTAGGTCTCTAGAGACAAGTGCGGAACGTGACGCGCCACTGTCCGCTGATCGTAAGCGATATGCATTGTCTCGCGAATCGGAAACGTTTACCAATACAGTATCACGCTTGAGTTCTTAGCGTATTCGCACATCTACTAACAGGTCTTTTGAAACGAGTGATGAACGTGATGCGATTTTATGCGATTGATATTATCATACATTGTCCCGAACACGCACACAACAAAATATTCATTCACAATTAAAAAGTGAGAGAGAAAGAATTGCTGGAGTACGGCATGAAGAGACAGAAGAAGAGCGCATCGAACGTTTGAATTCTGATCGACTTCGACATTCTTTGAACAGAATGACGATATCATCTGAAAAATCGGATGTGTTTCAAAATATAGCCGTAGGGCATGGCGACCATCCTTGGGTTGATAAGGAACGGAGTGCATTTACGTATACTGCTATGATTGACTACGCCACATATTCCGCCATCGGAGATATGGTTCAAAATTGTACTTTTTGTGAAGCTGTTAAATGGCAAAAAGAAACAAACGGTATGTGTTGCTCAGGTGGGTAAGTACATATTGAAATATTAATGACGTCTTAGCAAAAGTTGTTTAGTCTGATGGGCATTTCCTGTTGACTTACAAAAATGAACGATCTGGAACGTCTCGAATCGTCTCGCACATCCCGTTGTTTTCCCGTCCCCGGGCTCTTAGAATTCGACATCAGACGTTTCGACGTTTCGTTTCGTTTTCGTTTCGTTAGATCTTCGATTTTGACGACCCCGTTGTCGCTGGCATAAGCAACAGGATCCGCGTACGAAGTCGCGGGCAGAAGCTAGTTTGAAATATTTGTACGCTGGAAACAGCAGAATATTATGGACGTCATAATATATGTAACACCTACTTTTGGTTTCGGAGCGTGAGAAACCTTACTTTATATTTTACTTAAATGAGTAGGTACTCAGGATTTTACTGAGTATAAAAATGAGGACACGTAGTGCCGATTTGGAGGCGTCTTTTATTCTAATTTAAAATACATACAGGGCTCATCCGGTGGACATAGACCGCTGAGCTTGCGAACGACAGAGTCTATGTTCTATGTTCTATGTTAGGGGGGTTTGATTTCCGCACTTAGTCCGTAAATATGGACCATTGTACGTGAGCCATGGCGGCCGACTACTCCAACCAGCCCACCTCCCTCCAGAAGCAGATCAATTTTCCCAGTCTTCTCAGGGCCTCCGCAAGGGAGTTTGGTGTTCCAAGGGTTTCCCTGCGGATCTGGGTGACGCCAGTGCACTCAAGGAGTACATGTGCCACCGTTTCATCCGCCCCCATGCAGGCTCTGCACAGAGGACTATCAGTGATGCCTAAGGTGTGAAAGTGTTTGTTCAGTGAGCAGTGTCCGGTGATGATCCCCGACACCAGTCGCAAGCTATCCCTGTCCAGGTGCAGAAGGCGCCTGGTCAGCTTCATATCTAGGGATGGCATAGCCTCCTTGGACTGCCTGCACCCTGGTGTCGAGGTCCACCATTCCTCCGCTCGTATTTGTGTGTAGTCTTTTACCCAACTTCTTAGCTGATTGAACGGGATGGGCACAATGGGTTCGAGTCCGAGGGCTTTTGAGCTGGAGCCCCTCCTGGCGAGTTCATCAGCCGCATCGTTGCCCAGTGATCCACTGTGCGCCTTGATCCATTGTAGTGTCACCGTATTGCGGTTTTCTACCGTAATACGTTCTAGTGCATTATGGCATTCTAGTATTAGTCTCGACGTGATCTGGTTTTTCTCTAAGGATTGAAGGACTGAGGCACTATCGGAGAGTATACGGATGTGTGTATCCGTAACCTCCCTGGCCTCAATGGCGTGTGCTGCCTGGATGATGCCTACACATTCAGCTTGGTAGACAGTGTTAAGCATTCCTAGGGGTCTGGATATTTTAATGTTTAGGTCTTCAGAGAAGACTCCGACTCCAGTACCGAGGTCGGTCTTTGATCCATCGGTGTAGATCCTTAGCTCATTTGGGCCTGAGTAGTCACACAGCTCCGCTGTGAGCTCTATTTTGTAGTGTTTTTGGAAACAGTGTATCTTCAAGGTTCTGTCGTTGGGTGATGCCATCATGGGCTGTCGTTTGATCGCATCCTCTTTTATCCGTGTATGTTTGATTCTGAAATCTTTACTTAGGGTACCGGATATATCCAGCCTAAAAGCCGCTAGGGTCGCCTCCTCTCTCACGACAAGGTTTAGAGGTGGCAGTCCCAGCATCGCCTGTAGAGCCGCTGTGGGTGACGTTCTCATACTGCCGGTAATCGCTACGCAGGCTAACCTTTGTAGTTTATCGAGCTCTTTCTGGACTGTGCTCAGATTGGTCCTGGGCCACCAAACTAGAGAACCGTATGTGACAATTGGTCGGATGACTGTGGTGTATAGCCAGTAGGTGATTTTGGGACTTATTCCCCAATTTCTGCCAAGCAGTCTTTTGCATTGCCATAAGGCTATGCTGGCTTTTGTGGTGATGTAGTCGGTGTGTTTAGCCCAGTTCAGCTGTTTGTCCAAATAGATGCCCAGGTATTTGGACTCAGTCGATAGGCTTAGCGTGGTTCCAAAGAAGTGTGGTAACTGTAGGGTTGCCAACTTCCTTTTCTTTGTGAATAAGACAAGTTCGGTTTTAGTTTGGTTCACTGCTAATCTGTGTTCCTTGCACCAGTCCTCTACTATCTTCAAGGCTTGACGCATAAGGTTGCATAGTGTGTTTTCATGTGTGCCGTTTATTATTATGGTTATGTCATCAGCGTAGCCCACCGTAAAGTAGCCTTTACCATTTAGGCGCCCTATGAGGCTATCTACCACGAGATTCCATAGTAGTGGTGAGAGTACGCCTCTTTGCGGGCATCCTTTCGCCACGATGGCTCTTGTGGTGTCGTTCACCGTGACTTGTACGGCTCTCAGTCTGAGCATGTTGGTGATCCATCCTCGCAGGGTCGAGTCCACACCGTGCACTTAGAGAGCTGCGTTGATGCTATGGAAAATGGTTTTGTCAAAAGCATCTTCTATGTCAATAAAAGCCGCTAGTGAGGAACCTTTGTAGTCTACCGCACATTCAATCTTGGAAATCACACTGTGCAGTGCTGATTCTGTTGATTTCCCTGTGGAGTAGGCGTGTTGTTGTTTGTGTAGTGGCAGCTCCCAGAGGGGGCTGTCCCGGATGTATCGGTCACAAAGTCTCTCAAGGGTTTTTAGTAGAAAAGATGTCAGGCTTATTGGCCTGTACGCTTTGGGTTGTGTGTAGTCTGTTTTGCCTGGTTTAGGGATGAACAATGACAGAACATGACAGAACAATGACAGAGTCTAGACATAATAGATATATGTACGTACTTAATCTAGAGCGGACGGGTGAGGTGTATCTATAACTCCTCCGACCCTAAGAGCGAAATTATCGGAAGGTTCGATTTGAGAGTCTTTCCGACAATTTTGCCAATACAATAAACATTTGGGCGATTTTAGCCAGGTTATATAAATCAAAAATGTAATAAAACTAAAAATTACTAATCCTAAACTGACGTATCCTAAAATTTCACTGAAGTTAAAGTTCTTGTTTTCATTCAATACACTTTCTATCACTTCACTATGCTTTAACGAAAACGCCATATATTTAACTTCGTCCAAACTGATTCCTTTCATATCGATGCTTCCGGCAACAAATGTCGTAAACGCCATTTTGGCGAAAATGAGTTAAGAATGCAGCCCTACTTAATTTTTGGCGCTGCGTCGATCTAAAAATGTGAAAAAAATATTCGCCTAAAAAAATACTTTTACACTCAACATTTTTACTAGTATAATCAAGATTTTTTAGAAAAGAGGGTATGTATAACTCATATTGCTTAGAACCGAATAACCGTGCAGCAGGCTTATTCGCTAATTTTGACAGATGAAAGTGATCAACACTGAAGTGATAATCACCGAGCTCAGTGACCAACCAAACATTCCGGTGTTTTGGTATTCAGTATCGCTTCTATGTCACGTGATCGTTCAGTGAATAACGAAAGCTAGCGGTGCTTATCGACTTGAAATTGTTACCACACTAGCTATTACCCGACTTATTTGATATCCTTGGCAACACGAAATAAAATAACGACATCATTAGCTTTTTAATTTTTTGCGGTTTATACGTTCGCCACTTGAGTTGTCAAGAATGTCGAGTGCCAAAGTTATTCCTTGAAAAACATAAAAACATCCACTAATCCACTTAAACGCTGGGATTTTGGAAATAATGTTTTGAAGTGCTTGTGTTTTTAAATTGTTAACTATTTAAACCATGCCCCAAATTCAGTCTTGTTGGTTGCAACGTACGAGTATAGTTTGTTTGTTTTTGTACGAGTATTTCGTGTAGGTGAGTAAAAGTTTTAGATAAATTGAAAGTTTACTTAGAAATTCATGTATTTGCTTGCATTTCGAACAATAATATTGGTGTAGTTATTACTAGGAGATACGTTTTTGAAATTTGTGTAGCGTTTGTATGTATAATTTAACGATTTCATTAAATTTTAGAATGCCGGCTAGCAGACGTGTCTCCCAAAGGCAGCTTGAGGTGTTGTTGGATTTTGCAGAGGCCAATAAAGACATCGCCTTAGGGCGATGTACGCGAGGGCCTCAGGCAAGCCAAACAACTCAGCGAGCCTGCGAGACCATAGCTAATAAGCTAAATTCTGTGGCAAACGGAGTCACTAAAACTCCCGAACAGTGGCGTAGAGTAAGTTTTGTTTTAGAATCTTCTTATGATCCTTAAAAGTTATTGTTCCTCTCAATCACCAATACGATATTTTTACAGTACTGGGTGGAGTTAAAAGCAAAGACCAAGGCAAAGGGTGCAGATATTCGGCGCAACGCCTCAAGAACAGGCGGAGGGCCTAATAAGCTGACACCCTTAAATGAGTTGGAAGAGAGGATCTTACAACTCATAGGTCGTGTATGTGTGGAGGGATTGCCTGGAGTGCAGATACCATTTCCCGTAAGTTGCACTATCTAACCATACTTCTTATAATGTAAAGTAAAATAGTATTGAAGACATTTCCAATGTGTTTAAAGCTAATAGGTATTCAAAATATGTATGTTTAAATGCTTATTTGTATCTCATTCACAATGAAACTATCAGTAGTTTCATAATGAATGAGATATCAGTACAGACTGATTTGGCTCCTATTTGGTAAACTGGTAGAATATTCTCTAGAAGGAGACAAATCCCAGTTGAATACTTACTTTCACAGAATTAAATTACAAATTTAAATCACTTGCAAGTTATATTATGTAATATAATAATTAAAAGGGTCTAAATTTATTTAACTAACTAACAAACTATGGGTGTGATTCTAAAGTGGAGAAGTTAGGGAGCTCAAAATTAAACAAAAATAACTAAAAGGAATAAGGTTCGGGCGCCAGAGCTCACTAGGTAATTTAAAACAAAGGTAATCCGGGATAGCTAATAGGTAAAGGACAGGACTTCTAATCTAGGTCGGAGATTTCTGAAATTAAGCTGCAAATTCTTTATCAATAGCTCATTTATTTCTATCGCAGGCAGTGTGGCGAACACAATATTAGAAAGCCCCTTTCTTTTTGAAGGGCAGGTTGTTTTATAACTATTAAATTCTATAATTAAATTTCATGTTTAAGTTGTCAGTATTGCACGATTTAGTTGAGTCTACGAAAAGAAAGTTAAAAAAACATACCACAGACTTTGAGAAACTATTTAAAATAAACCTGAAGGGTTGATTGGAGACTCGTGGTGAATCGCATCAGCTCATCTCCATGATGAATTTAAGTTTCGTGGATGAAAATCCAAACTATAGGTAAGAACGCCTTTGGGGCTGAAAACAAAAGGATTTCTTTTGTTAGTTAAACCCACGCGTCAGGCAAAATGGCGACGTGGTATCAAATCGGAAGTTTAAGGAAACACTTACCGTTCTTAGCAAAAACAGAGCATGTCAATTGCTCGTGCTATGGGCACAACCAAAACGCGATGGCGATATAGGTGCTGAAACAATGGAAAATCGACGATGGTTAGGACACACGACCTCAAGTCCATTGTTAGCATATGGCGAGGAAAATTTCAACTAACAAAATACTCACGATTTCAAAAATACTTGAGAAGCACGGCCACTAACATGGCAACAAAGCGGATCCCATCTGTGGTGGACCCAGGAAATATCTCAATCCAATGATTGGCACGGAATAGAATTTCACTCCTGCCTCATCTTAGTGACTTCGGTCGGAAAGTGAAGCCACTCATGCCGAACCGGAAGCGTCAAAATAATCTGACAGCTGGGGAAATGAAGTCCAACTGTCAAACTGATGGTCTATGGTTTTATCGATTACTCTACTAACTCCTTGCCAATCTATCAAATGTTTAAAGTGTGTCCACTGCTTTAGCGAAAACTTCCAAAAAATGACGAGAGAGGTCGACACTATGTAGCGAGTAGAAAATACTCGTTACATTACATCCCTCCCCGAAAAATAAAAGAAAGGAACTTTCTTTTATTAGAAAGAAACAACGAAAAACGAAGTGAACAAAAAATTCAAAAACAAAGAAAACTATCATAGTGCAGTTAGGCGTCATGGCCACTGACTAAAACTTCGGTACTACAACCGATCAACAAAGCCAAACAACAAACAAATCCAAATTCAGTTAAACCCGAGGGCCGCTGACTAAAACTCTAACAAGACTAAACACTAAACAAATCTAAATTCAGTTAAGCACGAGAGCCGCTGATTAAATCTTGAACAAAACTACTAAACATTAAACACTAACTTTGAGTACAGTTAAGCGCTATGGCTACTGACTAACTTTACACTAATTTACTAAACTATCCTACACCTCTTAAGTTCAGTTAAGCACTATCGCCACTGACTAACTTCAGCCAACCTACTAATCTAAACCACTCCACTTAAGTTCAGTTAAGCACTATCGCCACTGACTAACTCTACACATCTCTACCAACTAATCCGGAGTGCAGGTAGGCACTATCGCCGCTGACTATCCTCAACTAACCTACCGTTCAGCTTTGAGTACAGTTAGGCACCATAGCCTCTGTCTATCTCAGCAACAACCAATTAAAATTTACAATACCTAAACAAAAATTCTAGATAGAGTTGAAGGACTCTATCAAAAATATTGATTCCCAACAAAAGGTTAGATAGAGTCGAAGGGCTCTATCTAAAAGGCTGGATAGAGTTGAAGGGCTCTATCCAAAAATATTGTCACAGCAATAACCTGTAACAAACAAAAACCATATTGTGATCGGCGCTACACCACCGAACTTCCGAGCACAATAGTAAAAAGGTATGACGAAAGTCAAAATTTCACCTTGTGACTGGCACAACAATGACCAACACAAGGGCAAAAGGGCAAATGTAAGCTGTGATTGGCTCCACTCTACCAACCTTCCAAGCACAGACAAACAAACAAAATATATTGGATTACCGAAGGGGAAAATCACAATACCTAAAGGCGAAAGCCAAGATGAAATCGAGGTCAAAAATTACACCAAGATCCAAAAACAAAGTACATTCTTTAACAAAAGTTTCAGAATGACCGCCAAAACAAGGTAGGACGCTCTATAACAAAAGTTACAGAATGACCTCAAAAGCAAAATCCGGTATGAACGCGTTACTAACAAAGTCAAATCCAAGTCTAGTATCGAAGAAATATCTAGACAAAAAACAACACTGTCAACAAACAGCAAAAAAAATAGAATTAAATTCAATAACTATTTAAAACTATGAGAGAAATAGAATGATTTTAATCTACAAAAAGAAAGATTACAAAAAAACTTGAGATGAAATTTAAGTTTTTTAAATCTTTTTAGGTAATAAAAAACCCAAAGTGTAAGGTTGTATAGGCTCTTTCTTTTTCAAAAAAAATGTAAACAAGTAAAGGATTACCTTTAAAAAAGAAAGAAAGAAAAGATATAAGATCCCATACAATCTCAACAAACAAACAAAACAAACAAGATAAGATCCTTTGATGTGTAAAATGTATAGTGTAAAGAATAGGTATTTCTAATTTAACCAAAATGACCTAAGTTTATTTTAGTAAGAATTGAATTGGAATCTAATAAATTGAAGTGAAGACACCTAACATAATAATAACTTTCAGACTGCCATAAACTTTCATTCATCATTCTAACAAAGGCAGCTCCTCACACAAAAATACTCAAAACCAATACCAAATCTATGATTTCCCCAAAATTTAAAATTTAATAATATCTTTTACATGATAACGACCCACGGAACCCTTATTTAAATCTTTCAAAACATAAACGTTATCAGAAACTTTTTCAGTTATTTCACACTTTAAGAACTTAGGTGCAAGCTTAGCCGAAAAATAAGCAGGTGCATGAGATTGAACAAAACTTCTTCTCCACACAACATCACCCACACCAAAAGAAATGACTTTCCGACCCTTATTATAATAAGCGGCATTTCGCTTATACCCTTTTAACAAATAAGCTTGAACTTTAACAAAAATATCACTAAGTGAATTAAGAGAAACTGCATAAGAGTTTCTATTTGAAACCTCTAGTTGAGATAAATTATCAACAGAGTTACTAAAATGATGTAAGGAAGCATCTAAAACAAGTTCCCTACCAAACATAAGAAAATTAGGTGTAAATTCTGTAGCAAGATTTACACTATTATTTAAAGCTAATTGAACATTGGGCAAAAAACTTGACCAAGTCCTATGATCATCTTTAACAAAACACGATATGCAAGTTTCGACTGTTTTATTATATCTCTCAACAGGATTATTTTGAGGTGTGTACAATGTGTTATAAAATATTTTAGTTATATTAAAACCTTTCAAGAATTCTACAAAATGTTTTGAAGTAAATTGAGTTCCATTGTCACAAACTACTATTTTTGGACAACCAAATTTAAGAAATATTTCTTTTTCAAAATGTTTACAAATTACTCTAGTAGTTGCATTAATCATTGGAAAGAACCAGCAATATTTAGTAAAAACATCTACAACTGAAAGTATGTATTTATGACCAGAATAAGTTTTAGGTAAAATACCTATTATATCTACTGAAAGCATAAGCATGGGGCGATCAACCTTTTTAGGATTAATCATCGTACCAAAAGGAGGAGAAGTAGTATGTTTGTAAGCTTTACAAGTATCACAAGACAAAATGTATTGGTGAACATCATTAAACATACCTTTCCAAAAATAATGTTGTTTTAATTTCTTTAAAGTTTTATGAATACCTAAATGACCTGAATTTACATCATCATGATTTGACCTAATAGTATCTAAGATATTCTCTTTAGGAATAACTATCTTCCAGTCTAAAAGACTATGAGGGTTAAATTTATTTTTACAATATTTATACAAAGTGTTATTTTCGACTCTAAAATTCTTATACTTTCTAGGAGATTTCTGACATTGAATAAATATTTTTCTATACCAAGGATCAATAATATCATCATCAGGGGAGACTAAATTATCCTGAGTGGTTATAGCAGTGACTTCTATACGAGATAAAGCATCTGGAACTAAATGTAATGAACCTTTTTTATGAATAATATCAAAAGTAAATTGAGAAATTCTAGCAGCCCAACGAGCTAAGCGTCCACTAGGATTATTGAGACCTAGGAGCCATTTCAAACAAGCGTGGTCAGTAATAACAGTAAACTTCATTCCTTCAATATAAGGTCTAAAATGTTCTATGGAATCTAAAATAGCTAATAATTCACGTTCTGTGGTACTATAATTTCTTTCACATTTATTAAGTGATCTAGAATAAAAAGCAATGGGATGTTGATCACCATTATCATCTTCTTGACTCAAAACACTACCTATGCCCACAGAGCTGGCATCACAATGCAAAAAGAAAGGTTTTTCAAAATTAGGACATTGCAAAACAGGGGAAGTTATTAAAGAATGTTTTAATTCTTGAAATGCATTTTCAGCTTCGTCATTCCAAGTAAGTGACTTTTTAGAATTTTTACTACCTGCTGTCAATTTAGTTAAAGGAGAAGCAATATCAGCAAATTTACAAATGAATCTACGATAATAAGAACATAAACCAAGGAAACTGCGAAGTTGTTTTACCGTTTCTGGGCGTGGGAAATTTTCTATTGTCTCTAATTTAGAAGGATCAGTATGTAAACCATTACTGTCAACAATGAAACCAAGATAGCGAAGTCTGTCCTTGCAAAAATTACACTTTTTTAAATTTACAGTTAAACCTGCCTCTTTTAATATACTATGAATTTTATGCAACTGTGCTATATGGCTATTAAAATCAGAATTAATACAAATTAAGTCATCTAAATAACAGAATACAGAATTATCATACTCTGGACCAAAAAGTTTATCTACTAGTCTCTGCAACTCAGCTGGTGCATTTGTGAGACCAAATGGCATGCGAACAAATTCGTACAGACCTTTTCCAGGTACTACAAAAGCAGTTTTTTCGCGGGAGGATTTTTCAAGTGCAATTTGCAAAAATGCTTTAGAAAGATCTATAGTACTAATATATCTAGCACCTCTAAGGTTATCTAATATTCTAGAAGTATAAGGAAGGGGATAAGAGTCTTTAATAGTAACAGAATTTAAACGTCTTGAATCTAAACACAATCTAGTACCTCCATCTTTCTTTTCTACCGCCAATACGGGTGAACACCAAGGAGACTTAGAGGGTTGAATAATACCTTCTCCTAATAAAACTTCTACTTCATCAAAAAGTTCCTTTTGTTTAGCAGGACTCAGAGGCCAATATCTCTGTTTAAAAGGTTCACTAGTAACGTTAATTTTATGTTCAACCAAATGAGTAAGACCTAAACCTCTTTTCTCATAAGAAATATCTTCAAACAAAGCAATAATATTATCTAATTTTTGTTTCTCAGAAGGAGAAAGTTCAGAAATAGAGGTAATTGAACAAACTTGTTTATTATTTTCTGGAACAAGTATAATGTTCTTCCACAATTCTTCAGCTAAATGAAATTTAATCCAAAAGTCAAAACCTAAAATAATTAATGGATCAAAAGAAGGAATAATTAAAAACTCTACGGATTTAGTTATATTATCACAAGTTACTGGCAAATCCAGTGCACCAATAATTCTCCGGGCGGAGCCATCCGCAGTGCAAGCAGCGCCACTAATAGGTCTAATTTTATAACCTAACTGTAAAAATCGTTCATGTGTGTTTGAGCCTAAAATGCATTTATCGGAACCACTGTCCAACAATCCTGAAAAAATTTGATTACCAACAAAAAAAGTTAAAAATGGTCTAGCATCATTCTGTTTTGTAAACAGAATAGGAGCCGAACGATAAATATTAAAAAAGGTTTTTAAATAATCTAACCAGTTGGAAAATTCTTTGTCACGGGCAACATCATCAGGCTTGTGACTTCTAACAATTTTTTCACCCATCGAGACGCTCGAAGTTTTATCAAAAACGTGGGCTCGATGCTGCCTAATCAGTTTTTTGACTCTTGCGAGTTTTTAGTATCCAAATTACAAACGTCACAAGTCTTAGAAGTGACCCCAGCTTTATGACACTTAAAACAAACAACACCTGGAATAGACTTGCAATTTCTATATAAATGTCCAGGTTTTTTGCATTTTAAACAAACTAAATCATTAGAAACGGCATTAGATTTAACAGAGGGTTTAATTGATTCTTTAAAAGGTTTTCTATTTACAACAACTTCTAAGTCTTTTGCAAGTTCTAGAAATTGTTCGATTGAATCTATTTGTCTACGAAACAAAAAGGGTGTGTAAATTGGTAACATATTTTGTTGTATCACGTTAACTAAAGTGTAGTCAAATAAAGGTACTGAAAGACGACTAGCCATATCATAAATTTCCGTAATGAAATCAGGAAGCGACTCAGACTGTTTCTGTTTCCTTGTGCGGAGCTCATTTTCTAAAAAGTGATCAAAATTAGGTGTATCAAAGCGTTTCAAAAGCGCAAGCTTAAGCTCATGCCAGGAAGAATTACGAATTCGAACAGATCTAAACCATTTGAGTGCAGTACCATTAAGCAAATCTGTAAAAGAACCAACCAGCAAATTTTCGTTGTAATTTCTATAAAGAAAATATTCTTCAACTTGTGTAATAAAATCACGAACACAAGTTCTACCATCATAAATTATTTTGCTATGTTTCAAATCAGGCAGTTTAGTAAGAGGAGGAAAGTTTTTACGAATGTTTTCGTTAACAAGCGCATTCAAGGAGTTAAAAGAAGGCAAAACTCGAGCTGTAAAATCCGAAGACGAATGTGCGATTCCAGATTCAAAAGGATTGCCAATATCGGTGGCATTAACCATCTCGTGACCTTTCTCAACAACATTAGCATCAGCAGCAGTACAAGCTTCGACCTCAACCGAATCCTGAGGCGGTGGAAACTGAACTCCCTTGTCCTCCATGACTAGCGAGTAACAAGGCAAATAGCAACGAAAAGCAAGGACTAAACTTCAAAGAATTTCAAAATAAATCAAAGTTTGAAAAATAAAATTAAAGTTTTGAGGTTAAGTATCAAAATCAATGTGGTATTTCCAAAGTTATTTAACGTTAAAAAGTGCAATAATAACTCACAAAACGGCTTAAAATTAAATAAACTAGGTGCACAATAATGTACTTAATGTTTAAATTTAATTATTAACATAAAAAGTTAACTTAGATATGAATTATATCACTGTATGAGATTTAACAATAACACGGTCTACACTTAACAATTGTTGGTTTTGCTAAGGAAAAAACATGTTAAAAACACAAGAAAATAAACAAATTATCCAATGTAAAACTAAAACATTGTTTGCAAAATACAATATCAAACTAAGTTACAACTTATGAGTCTAATTATTCAAAGTTTATAAACTAGATCAATTACAATGTAAAAACAATATGAAATACAATATGAATACTAAATATTGTAAACAATAGACTCATTAGTTAAAATATAAATGAATTTAGTGTGCAATACTGACTGTACTCACCGTACAAACCTGCTTCAAGTCCCTGTTCTAGTGCGACAATTGTAATATAATAATTAAAAGGGTCTAAATTTATTTAACTAACTAACAAACTATGGGTGTGATTCTAAAGTGGAGAAGTTAGGGAGCTCAAAATTAAACAAAAATAACTAAAAGGAATAAGGTTCGGGCGCCAGAGCTCACTAGGTAATTTAAAACAAAGGTAATCCGGGATAGCTAATAGGTAAAGGACAGGACTTCTAATCTAGGTCGGAGATTTCTGAAATTAAGCTGCAAATTCTTTATCAATAGCTCATTTATTTCTATCGCAGGCAGTGTGGCGAACACAATATTAGAAAGCCCCTTTCTTTTTGAAGGGCAGGTTGTTTTATAACTATTAAATTCTATAATTAAATTTCATGTTTAAGTTGTCAGTATTGCACGATTTAGTTGAGTCTACGAAAAGAAAGTTAAAAAAACATACCACAGACTTTGAGAAACTATTTAAAATAAACCTGAAGGGTTGATTGGAGACTCGTGGTGAATCGCATCAGCTCATCTCCATGATGAATTTAAGTTTCGTGGATGAAAATCCAAACTATAGGTAAGAACGCCTTTGGGGCTGAAAACAAAAGGATTTCTTTTGTTAGTTAAACCCACGCGTCAGGCAAAATGGCGACGTGGTATCAAATCGGAAGTTTAAGGAAACACTTACCGTTCTTAGCAAAAACAGAGCATGTCAATTGCTCGTGCTATGGGCACAACCAAAACGCGATGGCGATATAGGTGCTGAAACAATGGAAAATCGACGATGGTTAGGACACACGACCTCAAGTCCATTGTTAGCATATGGCGAGGAAAATTTCAACTAACAAAATACTCACGATTTCAAAAATACTTGAGAAGCACGGCCACTAACATGGCAACAAAGCGGATCCCATCTGTGGTGGACCCAGGAAATATCTCAATCCAATGATTGGCACGGAATAGAATTTCACTCCTGCCTCATCTTAGTGACTTCGGTCGGAAAGTGAAGCCACTCATGCCGAACCGGAAGCGTCAAAATAATCTGACAGCTGGGGAAATGAAGTCCAACTGTCAAACTGATGGTCTATGGTTTTATCGATTACTCTACTAACTCCTTGCCAATCTATCAAATGTTTAAAGTGTGTCCACTGCTTTAGCGAAAACTTCCAAAAAATGACGAGAGAGGTCGACACTATGTAGCGAGTAGAAAATACTCGTTACAATTATTATGCATAATTATTTATCTAACAATACACTACATCTAATCTATTGTTAGATAAAAATACACATCTAAAGTGACTTTTATTTACAAAATTAATAAATATCTTGTGTTTATGTTTATGAATATATTTGCTTCTTTACAGATTCCCTCTGAAACCACTTCAATACGTCCACCTCAGCCAAGCACATCCCAAACTACCAACACTTCAGCTTCCCAGGCCTCTCCTTCTACTTCCCAAATGGAACAAACGGAGGTAGAGTGGTTGGAAGATGAATATTTCCCATCAGAAATGTTATCACTTCCAATTTCCCATACTGGTACATCTGCACGTATACCACCACCACCACAACCACCACCACCACCACCCTCACCACCACTACAGTCTTCGCATACACGACCTCAGCCTCAGTCTTCGACTCCACCTCAGTCTCTACGTCGAATACGGACTCCGTCGCCAGAGCAACCACGGCATCCTCGTGCAGAGATGAGCCAGTCTTCGCCACGACGCCATAGCCGACAACGCCGTAAGTTAACTTTTCATGTTTTGTAATCTCAAGGTGAAGCAACAATAGATCATCTTTAGAAATGATTGAAATTGAAATCCTGCATCATCATGTCTATACAGGCTAATCTCAGAAAATATGATAAAATTTATGTTAGTCAATAATACACAATATTATTGAGTTATAGATAAAAATGAATCATGAAGGATGTTCTTTAAAAGTAAAATATTTCATGCAAATTGGTTGAACTATAATGATGAAAACAAAAAAAGTATGTTTAGTGTGCTACCTGTGCAATGTCAGACTGGGTATTTTAGTTAAGTTTTCAAAATTAGTTATTATTTTTTCAGTCATACGCAATCGTGATGTACCTCAATGGGCTCGCAGCTTAGAAGAGAGGAGAATAGCTGTTGAGGAGAAGCATACGAGAGCGCTTGAGGCATTTTCAGCTATAGTGGACAGAAGACTGGCTAATATCGAAGACTGTTTAAGAGAAATAATTAGTGAAAGTAGAAATAAATAGGTATTTAGTATCAATTTTGTGTTTTATTACGTCATGCTCCCTAGTGGAACCACCTTTGTTGTAACTTCTTTTTTAATGATGCAATCTCCTAATGTGTAATAATTTCCCTGTTAGATTGGAAAAAAAAGAGCTTTCAAAGAAAAATTTCTCTTTATTCATGTAGTCAAATTTTATTCCCTACCACCCATTCAGGGACTTTTTAACTAACGAGAAGAATGGGCGCAAGAAACTCGTCAGCTTCATCAGAAGTTTACAATTTACAAGATATATTATTGTTACCATACATGTCAATTACTTAAAAAAACTTTATTACAAAACAAAATAATTATATAATATTAAGAACTAATGTCCTACCCACAATCTATTCACTAAATTGTCTCTTGCCCTATCAACATTGGCTGGAACTGCAACAACAGGTTGGCGTTGCCGGTCATTATCCCTCTCAGCAAGTGGCAGTTCCGGCTGTGGGGTTCTTGAAGTATTGGCTATGTTATGCAATACTACACATGCGTTCACTATTTTCCCACTCATCACTGGATTATAATGAAGCACCCTGTGTGCTAACAAACATCGCCAACGTGCTTTTAGAACCCCAATACACCTCTCAACTGTATTTCGAACTTGACA
The DNA here is from genome assembly GCA_947361185.1 of Charanyca ferruginea. Classification (NCBI taxonomy): domain Eukaryota; kingdom Metazoa; phylum Arthropoda; class Insecta; order Lepidoptera; family Noctuidae; genus Charanyca; species Charanyca ferruginea. The sequence goes on along the minus strand of OX376056.1, from coordinate 16,566,014 downwards.
GTGCAGATTGGTGTAATACTCTTCAGGTGTCCCAGCAGCGGCTCCAAGAATAGGTGTCATCATGTATGGGCGCTGAGCATATCCAGAATCACCTGTAAATAAGCAAAGTTATGTGATTTAATACCAACTTTTTTATGTCCACCAATCCCTTTGAAGCTTTCAAAAGGGAGCAGAGTACAATCAGTATTTTATTGCATTGGATTATAACTAAATCTTGGTCAAATTCACCTAGTAACCAGCAGTGTTCACCATTATTGTGCAGTTCTTCCATGTATTCTTTTATAGGAGATTGATTCCATACAAATGAATCATGTGCTGCCCCACCAAATGATGCATCAACATGTAAAATGTTTAAATCTGTATCACAAATCTGAAAAAAAATAGTTTATCAGAGTAACATATTGTCATATAACACACATACAACATACTACTCATAGAGCCTGCATACTATATTGATTAGCTTATTCTAGGGAGTATGATATTGAATTGAACTAGTGTACTTTGTAAGTGCATATTATGGTGTTTCGTATCTATCTTCTTGCATCTCATAAGGATGTTTATTGCTAATTATGTAGTAATAAGATACAAGAATGATAGTTATATTGGTGTATGTTAATCAAAGATCTATGCAATTAATTGTAAGGAATACTTACTATTAAGACATTTAATGAATGATAACTTTTCCTATTGAAGAAAGTTTCTTCATGCTCCACTGGCCGTATCAATGCAACATGAGTACCATCTATGCACCCAATTGTTCCAGGAAATCCAAATTTTTCCATAAATCTGAAAAGTAAAATTATTAAAATATTTATCATTGATATTACATAAAACAACAGCGAGTCACAAGTATAACACTGAGATTCAATCAATAATTATACTTGAACTAGCTGTTACCCGCGACTTCATACGCGTGAGGTTCGCGATTTGATTAATTGGGATTTTTACGCCAAAAGGTTCCTAATTACATTTTATGTATATGTTTATAAGTATTTCTTAACCAAATAAATTTTTTTTTTTTGTTCGATAGAGCTTACTTTTAGTGTGATTGCATATTCATTTGTGAGTAGAACTTTGGAGAAAGAGTAGATGTATGTATATTTAACTAATCAAGTAAGCTATCCATCAGACAGAGGTAAAATTGGCCCTAAGTATCATTAATGTTATCTTAGTTTTTGTTTTCCAACATTGAAACAAAACAATTAAATGTATTTACTATTCATTTGTTTATGCATTACCCAAAGACCTATGACATTAAATTTGCCATGTTTACTATAAAAGTAAATTTATCAGTAAAAAACAAATGTTGTACCTTTCCATTATATTTTCCCTTTCTTCACGTGTGGAAGGAAATTTTATGTGAGTCCTCAAGATTTCTGGATTATTTAGGGCTTTGGTGACCTCGTGCAAGCACCTACTGAATGTAGGTTGGGACATGTTAAATAAATAAGATGACCCAACGCTTTTCTGATAGGATCCCTGGGCATAAAATGACACAGCAGCTAACACCTAAAACAAAATCAACCAATCAGTTTGATCATGATCATATAATTAGGTATATGAAATAAAATATTTTTTGTTGACATTGCATTTTTGAAAATGTTTGTCTAATTGGGTACAGTATTTCGTTTTTACAGGGCCTAGAGTGGCAAGAATGCACTTATTGTCATCCTCTTATATTTATAACGTACTTTGAGATTATGGGGCACTCCAGTATTTCGCCGTCGTTGTGTCATATACGGACGAAGCTCCTCAGCTAAGCAGTTAAACGTATCTTTGGACAAGCGAAAGTGTGCCTCAAATTCTTTGTCCGGCAAATTCATGTAGTCGGTCAAAGCACGCCTTGCCCGACGTTCTCTGCGCAAGACATTCATTTGCCTTTGCTCTTCAGCAAGTCCCAATAGATATGCGCGTGCCATACCTAAAATTAGCAAATTAATATAATTAGACTAATGTGATATAAATATATAGTAATGAATGCTAGTAATAACGCTTGTTTAATGATATTACTTATAAATTTATTTGATACGGATTCCCAATGACATCATAACAAATTCCAATAAGATTAATTCCCTACTCTTTTTCTATAATAAACAAGGGCAATTTATTTCACTTCACTTTTTATTCAACAATCGTATTAAAAATATACTTACTAAATTAGCGAGGTAGCTCCAAGTTATGTTATGTATCACAAACACAATTATAATTAATAAAGTTAGAGTGATAATCACTAATAAATAACTGCTATCGTACAGTGATTTCCACTTCAGTTTTGACAACTTAAGTGATCCACAGTTAAACGTCAAAAGGATATACACCGAGCTTACTGAATACCACAAATACTGTTATCGATAGGCATTCAGTGACTATCGACCTATCAAAGTGATAATCACTGAACCACACGCCATCTTGAAATTTTACGGTTCCTCACCGAAGTTAGGGAATACGAAATGTCAGTTTTGACAGTTGAAAATTGGAAACTTTAATCGGTGATCATCATTCTTAACTGTCATTAGAGATAGCGAATAAGCCCGCAGGTCGTATAATACAACGTACAAACAGCTGTCGGTCGTAAAAACATGAATACATAATTAATTGTAATTACACCCCACAATCATTTTTAAAACGTAAGCTCTGCTGAGAAACAATTGTCGTAATGTCACTTGGTCTTGGAGAATTGGTTTGAAAATTGAATTATGTAGGTCGTACTCCTAATTTTGTTAATATTTTCATACTAAAAAGGGGTCGTAACACAAAAAGTATAAATATGTCGCAATTACACCCCGTTAAGAAATTCAAATGTTTAATTTTTCTGAGAAATAAATGGCGCTACTCACTGGATTTCAAGTAATTTGTGTTTTACGTTCGTATCTAATAATTCAGAAAAAAACATAGATAATTATTACGGCCTGCTTTGGTCATGACTATTATTGAGGTACAAAAACCATCCGATGATGTAAAGCACATTTCTAGTAAATATCTGTGGTGTAAATCTTTGATAGTATTGCTGCACTTTGTTGTGTGTTTGTTATTAATGTGAGTGCAAAAATGGACGGAAAACATCATTACGAAAAAGAAGAAATCGTCGAGTCTTTATTGAAAAGAAAAAAGTACCTAGAATCAATAAGGAACGTGCGTAACTCAATGATGGAAAGGTATGTGCCTGCCTACTTACTAGTTTAGATAACTTTTTACTTGTATCAAATCTGATTCTCTTATTTATTTACAAGCTTTTGTTCACTTCGCGGTTTAAGTACCTATCACGCCGGTTCACGTCACGGCATGCATGCGGGTGAAACGGACGGACGGACGTATACCTAGTACCTATATTATTATCCTTACCCGTATTCATGCCGTGACGTGAACAGCAGCAATCAATTGAACAAATAGGTATACTTACCTACCTTGTAGTACCTACCTAGTTGCGCTTGTTCTTCAGCTCAGAGGGCCCTAATTCAATTCTAAAAGCTGTTTACAATATAAAGTCACAAATTATTATCCACTTAAACTTGTGCACGTAGTAGGTAATTACGGCAAGTTTATTCCATACATTATAATTCGATAGTGTCCGGGCTGTAGTAAAGTACTAGGTATCTCGGTGTTTACGACCTTTGTTGTTGGATGCATCGATGTGATTTGTGTTTTACGCTAACAATTTTCTAACACTAGTTTAATGGTAGATTTATTCCTGGGGGTGTAAAATATTGATAATTCCATCACCAAAGGTCGTAATAAACAAAAAATTAAATCATTCTGAGTTCCTAAAAGTACTTAGACTAAAAACCTATCCAAACAACATAACATTTTTAATTTATTGAATTCAAATACGCTACTTAATATTAAAGTATTGTTATTAAATTTGCAGGTCTGAGGGTAAAAATACGAGTACCGGTTATAGAATCGCTGGAGAAGAGGAAACAAAAGATAAAAAAATAATAAAAGCTGGGTTTTCCAAGAAAAAAATTAACATTTTATCTGTATATTCAAAACCTAAAGATTCGGGTACATTTTTACTTGTAGAGCATAAAGATTTCGCCAAATATACTCATCCGATGATGCGAGCAGATTCGTCTTTAATAACCGCAACACCTCCGCTGCAACAGGGCCCATGTACTATAGCTGTACAGCGTGAAGGTCTCGCTGAAAATACTCACCCGATGACGCCGACAAATTCGTCTCTCACAATCGCAACACCTCTGCTGCCAGGCCCAGCTACTGACGCCGTACAGCGTGAAGGTCTCGCTGATGATACTCACCCGATGATGCCCACTGATTCGTCTCTCACAATCGCAACACCTCTACTGCCAGGCCCATCTTCTGACGCCGTACAGCGTGAAAATCTCGATGAAGATACTCACCCGATGATGCCCACTGATTCGTCTCTCACAATCGCAACACCTCTACTGCCAGGCCCATCTTCTGACGCCGTACAGCGTGAAAATCTCGATGAAGATACTCACCCGATGATGCCCACTGATTCGTCTCTCACAATCGCAACACCTCTGCTGCCAGGCCCAGCTACTGACGCCGTACAGCGTGAAGGTCTCGCTGATGATACTCACCCGATGATGCCCACTGATTCGTCTCTCATAAACGCAACACCTCTGCTGCCAGGCCCAGCTACTGACGCCGTACAGCGTGAAGGTCTCGCTGATGATACTCACCCGATGATGCCCACTGATTCGTCTCTCATAATCGCAACACCTCTACTGCCAGGCCCATCTTCTGACGCCGTACAGCGTGAACGTCTCTATGAAGATACTCACCCGATGATGCCCACTGATTCGTCTCTCAAAATCGCAACACCTCTACTGCCAGGCCCATCTTCTGACGCCGTACAGCGTGAAAGTCTCGATGAATATACTCACCCGATGATGCCCACAGCGTCGGCTCTCATAATGGAAACACCTCTTCTGCCAGGCCCATCTACTAACACTGTAAAGCGTGAAGGTATTGCTGAAAATACTGATTTACTGGTTCTAGATGCAACCGCTCTCCAATCGTGTTCGTCTACCAGCGATTTACAGCTGTGTCCAACTACTAGTATTTTACAGCGTGAAATTACGGTTGAAAGTGCTCATTCGACGATGCCTGACGATTTGTTATTTATAACAGAATCTCTTCAGTCAAAACCAACAACTGATGTAAAGCAAGATGTAAGGCAAAAACGGAAAAAAAGACGCAAAGTCTTAATAAAATCGTATACAGATTTTCTACCAAGTGAAGAAGAGTGTCCGTTTTCAGCTGGCAGCTCAGATGAATGGAGTATGAATGAAAGCGAATATTCTAGCGACAATGATGATAAAAAGAAAAAAAGACGACGTAGCAAAAAGATGGTTAAAGGAAATAGCAGCAACACAGTAAACGATAATATGACTGAAAAGAAAAGTAAACCTGTAAATAAATATAAAAAGAATAAAAAATTAAGAGATGAGGGAAAAGCTTTCGAAAATAGAAAGGGGGAATTAATAGAAAGTAAGTCTTTAAAACAAAATCCTTGTGTGCCCGACAAATGCAACAGGAAATGCTTTGAAATAAATGAAGAGCAACGAAAGACTATTCACGAATTTTACTGGTCTCTCGATAATCAGCGCAGAAAAGATTGGATTGTACGATGTGCACGACCAGTACCCGTAAACAGAAAAAGGACTGAGTCTCCTAATAGTAGAAGAAACATTACTTACGAATATTATATCAACGAAGGAGAAGGCCGCAGACAAGTCTGCCAGAAGTTCATATTAAACACATTAGACGTAACACAAAAGTTTTTACTATATACACTTACAAACTCCAAAGAGGGTATGGCAGAAACTGAAAAGAGAACAAGACATTACGCATCAAAATATTCGGAAGCAGCAAAAAATCATGTAAGAGAATTTATAAATAAGTTGCCAGTAACGCCATCGCATTACGCTCGAAAAGATAGTAGTCGTGTCTATTTATCTCAAAATGTAAAAAATATTTCAAACCTATACCAAATCTATTTATTTGACTGCACAAAGGAAGAAAAAGAAAAAGTAAGTGAAGGGGTTTTTAGGAATATATTTTGTCAGGATTATAGTCACGTAGGCTTCCACATTCCTATAAGGGCAAATGCATCGTGTGTGTTAAAGCAGAAAATCAAAAAGATTTAACTGAAGAGAAACAAGAAAAGTTAAAAGATCACATCCTAGAAAAGAAAGCAAGCTATAGAAGGTTTGCTGCTCATCAAAAACTACATACTCTTAACAATGATACTGTCACTTCTAGTTTCGACTTGCAAAAAGTCTTAAACACCCCTCATGGGGTGTTTAAGACTTTTTGCATATTTTACATATTATAATTTTACTATTTACGAAAGTAGTACTCAAGATGGATATTGCTTCACATGGGGAGAAAGTGATGGAAAAAAGGGCAGCGATGAAATCGCAACTTGTTTGTATCAATATTTAAAAATTGCTGATGAAAAAGGCATTCGGAATTTACTGTTCTATTGCGACTCGTGTGGGGGACAAAACAAAAATAAAACCGTTCTAGCCACATTAAATTATTATTTAATGTTTTCTAAAAACTTACAAGTTATTCAAATAAACTTTTTACTGCCGGGACATACTTATATGCCAGCAGATTCAATGCACGCTACAATAGAGAGGGAAGTTAAAAGAATCATAGTTTGGAGTCCATCTCAGTGGCCTTAAATTTTTCAATCAGCTAGAAAGCGGCCAAGGCCTTATATAGTCAATGTGATGGACTACTCAGATTTTTTGAACTGGAGTGAAATAGCATCAAACACTTTTACAAAAGAAACCTTAAAGAATATTAATTGGAGAAACATTAGAGTAGCAACTTTCAGAAAGACCAATTTAAACCAAATAGAACTCAAGTATTCAATGAAAGAAGATGCAATTACACATCGAATCAAGTTGTTCGAAGATGTCAAGCGTAAAAGAAAGGGAAAAGGGAAGAATAAATCAAAAGAAAATACAGAAGAAATGTTAGAATTACAATTAAATCGAATAAAGCAGTTGACTCCAAAACAGCTATATACGGATAAACTACCAATTACCGCAGCTAAATACAAAGATCTGCAACGATTGTGTGATCAGGGGACAATAAACAAACGGTTTCATGCCGAATACAAACAGCTTCCTTGTCAGTCTCATAATGTCATTGATACTCTTCCTGAGACTGACGAGGAAGATGAAATTTCTGATTAATTATCTTCTATCAGAAAATCAGGTCTTCAAATTTCTGGTTAATAATCTTCTATCCAATGACAGAAGATTATTAATCAGAAATTTGAAGACCTGATTTTCTATAACTCGTCGTCGTATTATGTTTTGCATCTACTTTTTTATTATCTTGTCGATAACACTTTCCCATTTTCACCAACGACACTAAAAGTTAGGTAGACCATAGTACAGAAGCTTTCCGAACAAACAAGATCTAGAAAGATGAACTACCTAAATTTTTAAGGGCGTTGGTGAAAATGGGCATTGTTTATTAAAATTATTAGAGCAGTAAGCTTGGTAGAATGTTTACTTATATTTTTTTGTAATTCATTATCAATACGTTTTAAAAAAATGTCGTGATTATAAAATCTTCTTGAAATCAATGAAACAAAATGATTACTTAACATTTTGAATTATGTCTGGCTGGTTAGGTACGCCGTTGGAGGTAGAACACTATAGGCATCTTGTAACAAACGCTTGATTAAATTATACAGGTCGATGCCTATAATATACTTACTTATGTGTATTGTTATACCTTTAGGACCTGCCAGGTCCTAAAGGTATAAAAATTTCGAGCCGCGACACAAACAATGATGATGAATGATGATTGACATACAAGATCCTCTAATGGAAATTTAAGTGATTGGTTTAGACATTTTTTTACTTTGAATTTGTATTAGTGCCTTGCTTAACCATGATTTTGATTAAACGATGACGGTCAATGAATAAAAAACCTTTTTTAATTATGTCAATTTGTGTTTTATTTTATTGTTTTTATTACAAGTAATGAAAACTCAACTTACAGTCTTAAATTCATTGATTTGCTTCAGATATTTCCATGTTTGTTACATACCATCGCATCAGATCGTGGTGTTTACACTCATTTTTATTTCAGTATATGGTTTTTAAAACCAAACCCAGAACTATTGTATTTAAAAACTGGTGCATACTTCTAACTTCCGTTAGACAAATCGTTCTCCATTGATTTGTTAGTGGTCGTAAATACCAACTTCTTGAATTTTCTGGGGTGTATGTCCAAGCTAACTTTTAAAATAAGGCTTTGACATAAATAGCAATAATATGTTATGAAACACCATCGTATTTTACGTATTTCTTGTATAGAACACAATTTTACAACTTTTAAAGTTAAAAAGATATAAGCCAAAAACGAAATAATTTTTAGTTTTTCGTTGATTACCAAAAGTGCTATTTTGGTGTTTACGACCTTTGTTGTCGGAAGCATCGATATTAACTACACTCGATTCGGAGGCAGTGGCATTCAAGTTTAGCTGCGATAACGTGACAATTGGAATCATTTCCACAACTTCCAATTCCACAAAAATATGACGGCGAAGGTGAATCCCATAGATTTGGAGGACGCAAGGCTCATCAATTGTCACCAGGTAAGTGCCGAACACAAGTTGCTTACTGATCTCTTCACCGCATTGCTTTGTCAGTGTTGTTCTCAATCTAGTGTAGAGAAGCCAGCTGGCTGCGTTCACTTGCTGGACCCTGACCTTCTCAATTTCTATTTCTCGTTGTTTACTGGGACTATGGTCATATTCAAATTTCATCAACTGTTCCACACAGGTAAGTTCATAGTATAAGGCTTGATTATCCGCAGTACATAAAAACTGATCTCCAGCAGAGAGCGGTCGACATGGTTTTATTAGTGGTAAGTATTTCATTCCTTTCGCCAGAAGGTAAGGATATTTGGGAATAATAATAATAATAAAACTTTAATTCGGACAACAAAGATCCATAGAATGTTAGTAACATAGAAAAACTTATCACCTAGTGTTAGTAAACATCAACCTCCGCACAAACTGCTGTACAATTGGAGAGCCGAAGCTCTCTGCAACAGTTTTCAGGATGCTGTTTTGACTGGCCCTCACTCTCCTCAGTAGCGACGCGGTTTTCTTGCGTATAATCGCATAGAAACCGTCTGTACGGATTTGCGCGAACATTTCCGACGCGCTACAGTAACGAGGCAGTCTCAACAACATCCTGAAAGCATTGTTATATTGGACGCGCAGGGCATCCAGCGATCTCTTAGTATAATTGACCCATAGATTGCTCGTGTACAGACTTTGGCAATAAGCCTTGAAAAGTGTTACTTTAACTAGGTCTGTACATCGCGCAAATCTACGAGACAACAATCATATTACTCCGGACCGCTAGAGCCCTACGCTCCCTCTCAATGTCTACATCGTCCCTGAGGTCGGCGGCAAGAAAATGCCCCAGGTATTTAAAAGTGGACACCCTCTTGATTTGTGACCCGTTCACGAGCAACTTGGGTCCTTCTCCACGGCGTTTGCCGCCGACCTCAAAGACCATGTATTCACATTTCTTCACATTATACTTCAACCCATGTGCGGCAGCGTAGGCTTCACAGGTTCCAATCAGCTCCCTGATTCCCCCCACCGACGGACCCAGCAGCACCATGTCATCTGCATAGCTGATGTTGTTAATTCTAACCCCATCAACACTGCATCCGACACGCATGCTGCTGAGTGCGACTATGAGGTCATTCACGTAGAGGTTGAAGAGCCTGGGAGATGTTAGACCCCCCTGCCTCACCCCGCACTGCAGCCTATACGGCTCAGAGAGTGTATCATCCCATTTCACGTGGTTGGTTTGGTTGCCATACCAATATTGGAATAGTCCACATATTTCTGCCGGTACACCCCTGTCACCCATCTTTCTCCAGAGCACGTCATATGAGACAAGATCAAATGCCCTGGAAAGATCAAGGAAGCAGGCGTACGCCGGCGTCCTGCGATCTATATAATATTGAACAGAATGCTTGAGACTTAAAATAGCACTTTTAGTTGATAGTCCGGGACGAAACCCGAACTGTGCGTCATGAAGATGGCTAATGGCTAGGGTTTTATTTTCAGATTCATGAATGATTGGTAAGGAATATATCTTAAAATAATTATACGATGAGTTATCCGTAAGTGGAATTTCCATTATAAATGTAATCTGATTATTTTTAATAAATGATTTTACACAAATGGTCTCCTCTATTTTCAATAGATTTGTTTCTATTGGAGGATACATTAAGTTTCCTGAGTTAGAAATTAGTTGTAAATGATGCAATAATTCTGTAGAATTCACAATAGATTGATGTAGTATCGATAATTTACTTAACGCTAATGCTGTTTCAAGTTCACTTAGCCTAGCAAAGATAGTACGGAAACTACTCGTGAATACAGAAAATAATCCCGTAAGATAAGTTAAGAAAATCCAGTTGTTTTGTTTAGCAGATAAATCTTTCAGAAGCAGTTCAATCTTTGTTAGGCGATTATGAAAGTATGCAGTATTCTGATTAATTGTTTCAGTTACATTAATGAAACTCTGAAACATTTTGGAGACAATTGTTAATTTTTTTGAAGTAATTATTTGATTATGATTTAATTTGGAAATAAGTTCTTCGTATCTAACGGCGTCATCGTGATCTAGGTTACCCGTTATTAGTTTTATAATAGAACCCAATGGATTAATCAGTCCTCTTTTAGAACGTTTCTGCGGAACTAGTTGTCGGTATTTTTCTATAGTTATATCGAGTATAAACTCTGTAAGTATGTATTTTCATACTTGTAAGTTCTTGAGAATATGATGCATTCCAATCGATAAGTTTACACATTTGTTGGAAGTTGCTGGATATGTAATTTAAATCATTATGAATCTGTTCTAAACTGATGAGCTTGACTATAGTCCAGTGATCAGTTTGAATATGTGCTAGGCCTTCCTTTACTGGAAATATACCTCGGTTTCCTTCAAGATTTTGCAGATGAAAAGCTAGCGAGGGCATCACTACCAACAGGATGCCACACCACCTGCGAAGGGCGTTTAACATTCTTAATAGGGGTTTTAGTAATTCTTTCACCAATTTGAATTGGTAAAATATTTCTTACAGCTTGACCTATTATTTTTGCTTTTACGTATCTGGGTTTGTCTTTACTTTTACGCTTGTTTACGTCTTTCGCAAAAATAATTTCGCCTGCATTAAATTCAATTTCAGCTTCACCACCTTTCCTTTCCCTATGTTTTACTTTTATTGCTACCATTTTCTCTGTTAAGTGTGTATACATGACTCTGATGCGTTTAGCATGATCCTTCACCATTTTCTGAAAATACTGTTTTTCTAACTGTATGCTATACGGGTTGTTAGTATCAGTATGCCCGCAAACAACTTCGAATGGAGTGAGTTCAGTAACGGAGTGAATGGAGTGGTTATATGCCATATCTGAATATGTCATTACAGATGCCGCATCGGTACAACGGTTTTCGTATTTCGCCAATCTGTATATTTCGATTATGGTGGAGTGAAATCGTTCTATCAGACCCATGGAATTGGGATTATTGGGTGTACCAATATGAAGTTCGACTTTATGTAAGCTTAGAAATTCTTTCATTAACTCGTTATTGAACTCGGACCCTGGGTCGGAACTTATTTTTTTAGGAACTCCGTAGTATGAAAAATACTTCATTAGAGCACGGACTACTTCTGGAGTAGATTTGTTCTGAATTTCGATGGCCTGACCTAGCTTACTAAAAGCGTCTATTAGGGGTTAGATAAGTTTTACCTTCAATACTAAAAAGATCTATAAATATTTCCTGAAACGGAGCATTTTGTGTTTGTGATAGTTGTAAGATAGGTTTAATGGGTTTTCTATCTTATTTCATTTTCTGGCATGCCTCGCAAGTATTTATAACTGCCGCTATTGTCTCCTGCATTCTATCCCAATAATAATTCCTACGAAGCCTAACTAATGTTTCTTTGATGCCGCGATGGCACGTATTTCCTTCATGATGCTTAATTATTATAGATTTTTGTTCTCCTTCATCTTCTACATAAACTACTCGTTCTGTACATTCATAAAAGTTAATCAAATCCTTTCTAAAAAGCTGAATTATTATATTACCGAATAACTTACGATGTTCATTATCTTCAAAATAAATGAAATACTTAAACTTTGGTTTAATGTGTTGTTTCAAAAAATCTTTAATCAGTTCTGGATTGTCTATTGGTAAGAAAACTTCTAATACTTTTTGTTTGTCACGCGAGAGATCCTTTACTTGCATTTCATTTTTGAACCATGAGAAAACTAAAATTTGATTCGGCTTAGTGTCTATAGCTTCATGTAAGATTGGTATTCCAGTACAGTCGTTTAAGGCTGAATGAATTGTATCTGTTTTACTAGACTCGACCTGAACAGGATATTCATTAATGCTTCCGTCAATGAAGTCTATAGAACTAGCAGTTGCTGTTCGACTTGTATCTGATATGGTTATAGTTGATGAATTGCTACGTTCTCTTTTATTATGAACTATGGCCCTTTCTGTAACTACACTATCTAAGTATTCCGTATCTCTTTTATCCACGTTAACTACCAGCGATTCATTATCATCGTCAGATTCTAAAGCAAACATTTTTATTCTAGAAAAAGCGTCGGCATTGGTATTTTGTTTGCCATTTTTGTATATTAATTCAAAGTCATAGTCTTGCAAGCGGAGTCCCCAACGTGTAAGTTTACTACTTGGATCTTTCAGAGATCGAAGCCATACTAAAGGACGATGGTCAGTGTATATGTAAAACTTTCGACCGTATAAATATGGTCTGAAATGTTTTACTGCCCAAATTATAGCAAGCAATTTCCGTTCGATTGTGCTGTAGCGTGATTCGGTATCGCTAAGAGTGCGACTAGCGTAAGCGATAGGTTTGTCACTGCCAATTTGTCCTTGTGACAAAACTGCACCCAAAGCTATGTTTGACGCATCAGTCGTAAGTATGAAAGGTTTGTCGTAGTCAGGGTATTGTAAAAGAGGGGCATGTGTTAAGAGCTCTTTGCATTTATTAAATGCGTCAATGTATTTCTGGTCTATTATAATTTTATTACGCTTCTTTATACAAGATGTCAATGGTTGGGTAATTTTTGCGAAGTCTTTGATGAAACGTCGGTAGTATCCTACCAGTCCAAGAAAACTTTTAATCTCAGTCGTGGTTTTTGGAAGAGGATATTTCAGTACAGCCGTAATTTTGTCGTCATTGGGTTTTAGTCCTTCTTTGGTAATTGTGTGTCCAAGGTAAAGTACTTCTTTTTTTAGAAACTCTGATTTGTCTAATTGGATTTTCTTGTTAGTGGCCCTAATTCTGTCAAAAACAGTCCGTAAATTCTGTATCATGTTATCAAGGCTATTTCCATAAATAATAATGTCATCTAAGTATACCATACAGTGTAGTCCTTGTAGTCCACGTAGAACGTTATCCATTATCCTCTGGAATGTGGCTGGGGCGGTTTTAAACCCAAACGGCATTCTGAGGAACTCAAAATGTCCATTTTGAGTGGAAAACGCTGTCTTCTGTCTGTCGCTCTCGTCTTATTCTATCTGATGGTAACCACTGGCTAAATCAAGCGTAGTGTAGTAAGTGCTCTTTCCTAATTTGTCAAAAAGGTCACGGATGTTCGGTAGGGGGTATTTGTCATCGATAGTAATTTCGTTAAGTCGTCTAAAGTCTATCACCATCCTGTATTTAACTTTTCCAGATGTGTCCATCTTCTTAGGCACCAGGTGAACAGGAGCGTTCCTAGGAGAATGGGACTCTTGTATTACATTGTCGTTTGTCAATTGGTCAACTTGTCTGTTGATTTCGTTTTGAACAAACGGAGCCTGTCTATACGGTTTCACATATATAGGGTCTTCGTTTTTAGTCCTAATATGATGTTTTACCGAGTTAGTAAATGTCAAGGGGATTTGGTCACAGTAAAATATGTCTTTGAATTCCTTGCAAAGTCTATAAATTTTTTCACGTTCTTCTTCGTTGGTATGGTCAAGTCTGAGTTTAGTCAAATTGTCTTCAAGTAACTTGTCTATCTCTATGTCAGTATTATTTTTAGTAACATTTATTTTACATTCATTATTTTCATATTTAGTAACTGTAAAGGGTTGTATTATATTAAGTCGTTTCGGACTATCTGAAGTATTTTGGATTACTGAATACGCGTATCCATTTATGCAATTTATTATAGCGCTGGGCATACGCAGACCATTCTCGAATTCTTGAAAATCAAGAATAGCATCGCCTGAATATTGATTGATAGGTAACTTAACTCGTTGTTCTGTTCGCGGCGGTATATTAATTACATAATTTAAGTTGTTGTTAATTATTGGAATACAAGTTGTGCTAGTTGTTAATACTTGATTCTTTAAATCAATTACTGCGTCTAATTGTAACAAAAGGTCATTACCAATAAGTCCGTCATATTGTGCGTCCACATCATACAAATAAAATTTATGCCAAGCGTTGGTTACAAAAGTAGGTAACGGAGGAATTTCCACTACTTCATCGTGTCTACTAGAAGCGTGGGTGCTTACCACTTGAAAGTGTTCTTTCCTAATATATTCACTGAAAAAATCATAAGCCTTTTGAGGGCTGATAAATGATCTCATGCTACCAGTATCAATCATCATTTTCGCGTCTATTTCTTCTAAGTAAATGTAGGGAAGTTTAAAATTAGGATCACAATTTAGTTTCAAGATTTCTTGTCTTCCATCGAGGCTTTTTCCTGAAAATTCACATTGTGACTGTCATTTGTTGCTTCTAATTTGTCATCAGGTATGTTACAATCGTTCGTTTCATTATTTACGTTATCATAGTAATAGTTAATGTCATTTAAGTAGTCATAGTCATTTGACGGATTATAATAGTTAAATTCGTCCCAATAGGGTCCATATACAATTATACATACTCGTAATCGTGCATAGTAAGTTCATTCAAATTAAAACCTTGTTGCTGCTTCGGTTGGGCTGTTCTCATAGATACGTCACTATCTTGATTTTGGGGTTTTAATACCTGGGGAAGATTCGAACCAGGCTGCGGTGGTTTGTAACCCAGTTGTAGCGGTAGTTTGTATCCTAACTGTAGGGGTGGTCTATAACCATACGGTTGAGGTGGCCTATAGCCAAACTGTTGCGGTGGCCTATAACCGAATTGTAGAGGTGGCCTATAACCAAACTGTACAGGTGGCCTATATCCCATCTGTTAAGCTGGCCTATAACCGAACTGTTGTGGTTGCAAACCCAATTGAGGACGATACTCGAATACCGGCTTGAAGGGTTGACCTTGACCCAAAGTTTGAGGTATCTTGTTTTGCGTATTTTGGGGATTATTCAAATTAAATTAAGACTGAAAAGGTTTGTACCCCACTGGTTGGGTTATCGATGACTTTGAACTTGATCCCGAAATTTGATTATTACTATGAATACGGTTACGCATATTATATTGATCTAAGAAATTGACTTCTTCGAGTACGATGCTCAAGGCTGCTTCTAAGGTTGTAGGCGATTTAAGCCTAACGATTTCGGGAAGGTTGTACAAAAATACATTTAGAGCCGCATTTTGGATTCTATTACAAATATCTAAAAAGCTTTCACTTGAATTTATTTTTAAAGATTCTAATTCAATATTATTACAAGCTTTACTCCGGGGGTCTCCAAAATGTTGAATCAGCAAATCTTTGAACGCGGACTATGTAACAATATCTTCACGTTCCGATAAGAGCGCAGCTGCATCCTCTTTCAATCTACTTGTTAAAACATTAAAAACATAAAGATTTTGTTCTGTATTTCCCTTAAATCGATCAACCACGTACTGACATTTTCTCAAATAAAGGTTTAACTGTCTTTTATCACCTTTATACAGTGGAATTAAATCAACAATTTCCTTTGGTATTGGTGCAACTGCAACTGTAGTGGGTGTCGTCATGATTATAGAGTAATGAACTGTACAGAGGTTGCAACTCGCTTTAAAATAATCCTATTAAAATTAAAATTCACACACACTTAAAATATAACAAACACACAATTAATTAATCAGACACAAAATTAATTAATCAGAATACCCAATAATATGAAAAAGAAACTTCGTAATACTTCTACTAAAAAAATGTAAATTTAGAAAAAAAATAGTTTTACCTTAAGAGTTACTTTATCTTACAATTATTAATTGAATTTACAGTTACTACTGTTTATTTTATTCAATTCAATCAATCTAGATTTGAACTTTAAAGTTAATGCTGAAAATATGAACACTCTAACATTGACACTACTCTATGTTTTATGTTCTAAGAATTGAACAGAGATAAGACCACATAATTTCATACAGAGTTATCAGCTAAAGACTAAACAATAATCTGTCTGTTATAATGAGCAAGTTTTGATCTCGAAAATAACATTTAAAACTTATGAAAAATATAGGAGGATTAGGGAACATAGGATTGGCGAAAAGATTTACTCACCAACCGCCCGTGACTCCCATACTCGATGATTTCTGCACTCACGCAATTTAAAAGAATATTTATTTGGTTCGAAGGATTTTCTCTGCTTTCGTAGATTTTACGCTTAATGTTTTCTAGTCGAATTTGGACGTCCGGAAAAACGCGAAACTACGGATTTCTACGAGAAAATCCTACCGGCTGCGCCACTTTTGGTTTCGGAGCGTGAGAAACCTTACTTTATATTTTACTTAAATGAGTAGGTACTCAGGATTTTTACTGAGGATAAAAATGAGAACACGTAGTGCCGATTTGGAGGCGACTTTTATTCTAATTCAAAATACATACAGGGCTCATCCGGTGGACATAGACCGCTGAGCTTGCGAACGACAGAGTCTAGACATAATAGATATATGTACGTACTTAATCTAGAGCGGACGGGTGAGGTGTATCTATAACTACCTTGTAACAACAATATTCTAACAAATAAATACATTATTATTATTATTATTATTATTAAGTAGGTAGGGTAGGTAGCTAGGGTAGGTAGGTAGGGTAGGGGTAGATAAATAATGTGTACAGGACGTCTATTGGGTCAGCTAGTACTACTATAATAATAACTCAACTGCACCTGACGACACGGTTGGCGCAGTGGCTGAGCGATCGACTGCTGTGCAGCGTGTTGCGGGTTCGATTCCCGCCCAGGGTAAATATTTGTGTGATGAGCACTTGTGTTTGCCTTGTGTCTGGGTGTTGTTTATCTATATATGTATGTATTTAAAATATATTTGTGTATGTATATCAGCTGTCTGACACCCATAGTACAGGGTCTCCCTAGTTTGGGGTCAGATGGCCGTGTGTGAAATGACCCCACATATTATATTATTATTATTACCTATAACCCGGTCAGATTAGTCATTCAAGGTTATATTTATTTTTATTGTATATACCGTGATGCACCTACAATAAAATTAGTAAATTCTTCGTCTTGAGACTGTTCAGCCACCACTTGTAAGAAAAAACTAGAGCCCTTTTAAAACTATCATACGAAGACACAAAAACTCTTGTATTTCCAAATGGAGACTTATTTTCTAAACTGACAAGTTCTAGGAAGTGTTCATAACAATGTATACTATAATTCCATAAACTATTTATAAGTGGCCACTGTGGGCCAGGATTGTTCTAGGAAACGGGCATTGTCTTTTGTGCATGTAGTAGGTAGTAACTTCTTATGTTGATATTTATAAGATTGTAACGTTTTCAGGCCTTGTATTGGTGGCGGAAGATCATTCCAGCAGTGCGTGGCCGCAAATCTGAAACTACCCCTGAAGGCCGTGGTTCTGTGTTGCGGAGCTCTCAGCGGACCAACTATAGAACGAAGCGCATACTTGTAATAAGATTGTCTCCAAGTGAGTTTCTCATATAAATAGTGCGGCTTATGGGTTGTTACAATGCCAAACATTAAACTCGCTAGATGATGCTTCCGCCTGGCACCCATTTTTAGTACTTTGAGCTGATTTATGTATGGTGTCGCATGATGCCTACGAGGGACATGGACACAGAAATGAACACATGTCATGTATTCTGAATTCGCTGAATTAACCTGTCTGTCCTAGCAAGCAGGCAAGGCCCATAGACAGTATCACAGTAATTAAGCTTAGATAGGATCAGACTATCTACCAGTTGTTTCCTGAGTGGTACGCTAAGAAAATTACGTACACCATATTTTAATACCTTCAGCCTGTAAAAACAGTTTCTTAGTACATTTTTTATATGAGCCTCGAATCGCAGCTCTGGTTCTAAGATTAGACCCAGACTACATGCCTGTTCTACTCGTTCAATTTTCTCCCCTTTAATCACAATTTCCGGTTTGGCAGACAATATTGCAGCAACTTGTTTCCTTGTACCCAGCACCATGTACTTGGACTTCAGTGGATTCAGAACCAAAGAGTTATCTTCAGACCAGGTCACTACTCGTTGTAGGTCCTCATTAATTCCTTGCACTGCCGTGGCCGTGTCATTCCCTCTGAATGACATGTACAACTGGATATCATCAGCATACATGTGATATTTGCAGTTTACAAAGGATCCAATAATATCCGCACTGTAGAGAATGTACAACAAAGGGCCCAAAATTGATCCCTGCGGTACTCCCCTGGACACATGGAGTGGAGGGGATGATACAGTGGATCCATCTTCCTTATGGATTTGCACATACTGGGACCTATTTGTTAAATAGCTTTTAAACCAATCCACCACATCACGGTCGAAACCATAATATACTAGCTTGGACAGCAGTAGATTGGTATTAATTGCGTCGAAAGCTCGTGAAAAATCCAGTAGGACCAGGATCGACCCCTCCCCCCGATCACGTGCCTCCAGGATATTGCCCACAACATCTATCAGAGCCGTTGCAGTGCCTCTCTCTTTATGGAAACTGGACTAAAAGTCGGGGAGAATGTTATTAACCTCCAGGTATTCAATTACCTGTAAGTACACTACACGCTCCAGAATCTTTGACAGGCAGGGCAGAATACTAATTGGCCTGATGTCTTTCAAAATGGCTGGATCACTAATTTTTGGGATAGAGCGGACAATTGCGCTTCGCCAAAGGACAGGGAACGTGCGCGATTCTATCGATTTGTTGACGATATCAGTAATGGCTTGCAGGGTATTCAGCAATATGAGTGTTAAAATGTCCAGACTGATACCATCAACACCCTGAGCGTTTGATCCAAGACTCCTGATTATCTTTAAAACTCCTGGTTAGTTGCAGTGAGTGAGAACTTGGCTGGACTGTGCTTGTGAGAATTAAAATACAACATTTGCGAGACGTTATCATTAGAATTTCCCGGAACGTCCAAAAAAGCCGCATTGATACTGTCTAGATTGTCAAAATGACTTGGAAGGAGCCTTTCCTTATGGTCTGGAAGAACATCAGACTTCAAATTGCGCCACAGTAGTTTAGGATCCTTACTTAGACTGTTGACGCTTTTTGTAAAGTATGCTGTCTTTTCCCTAACTAGTGCGGCAGCGGCCTCATGTTTAAGATCCAGACAGTATCGCGTATGATGCGGTTCCTTTGTTATCCGATATCTGTCCCTAGCTTCATCTCGCAGCTTGAACATAAGACGCATATTATCAGTGATCCAAGGCGTGGGCCGCTTATAAAAAGTATTTTTCTTGATGGGAGCGTGCAGATCAAATAGCTGAATTTTATAGGAGTTAAAAGTATGTACCATGGTATCGACATCACTCATATCTCCTATAGTGGACCATGGTATCATGTTGAGGTCATTCTGAAAGTGATCCGGCAAGATGTCTGAAAGGGGCCGAAATTCAACCATCCTAGGCTTGACCTTGGGCTTCTTAAAAACAGTTTCACATGTAACAAAGGAGTGATGGCCGAGCTCACTGATATAATTCACCCTCACATTACGTGTTGAAGCGTCAGTGCATATGATGTCGATGAGCGAACTACTGTTACCTACGAAGTGCGTCGCAGTTGTTACTAGTTGAGCAAGGGTCAGGTAATCAAAAAAGGCCGTAAGCTGTTTGGATTTAGAGCTATTTGCATTCAACAGATCAACATTCAGGTCACCCAACAACACTAGATTATCATATGGAGCTAATGCACTGATACTAGTAGTTATAGCGTCAAGGAAAAGCTCCAAGTCCTGCCAAGGCGGACGGTATGCGGTTCCAATAAAAAGCTTTATCTTGTTTACGGTCAGGCCCAACCAGAGCTGCTCCACACTAGGGTGATCAGGATGAGCTATTACACGCGCGTTAATGCCGTTTTTTATATAAAAAGCAACTCCTCCGCCACGCCACCTCGTGTAGTCAAAGCTCGAGGTATGTGCCTGAATTTGTATCCAGGCATACTAGGAGCGCGATCTTCTTCCCCCTTGCGTAGCCATGTTTCATTGACAGCCATGATATCCACTGAGTGGTTGCCCATTGCGATCAAAATCTCATCCTGATTTGTTCCTAGGGAGCCCGCATTCAATAGACCAAACTTAATATGCTTACTAGGAGCCATCAGTACTAACAGGTGTAGGTATTAGACATAGAAGTGTATAAGTATGGTACCAATATATATGATAGTATGAGGGTGTTGTGTGGATGTTCGGTTGGGCATTATTTTCTACTGTGAGTTGCCAGCACGTTGTATGAGTGAGTGATATCACAATTCTGTTATGATAGTAAGAGCATAGAGTTATAGTTATTAAGAATATTACTTTTACATAATTACGATTAAATAGCACACCCGCGACACATCACACAAACTACGGAGCCCTGAGGGACGCCAGAGCGTATCGGGTGGGGTGAAGAGAGCGCATCCTCGATGCGATAGCGAAAGGTGCGATTCGACAAAAAGTCACGCAAGATGAGCACGAGACGATCCGGCACTCCGAGTTGGTAAAGCTTGTATAGTAAGCCGTTGTGCCAGACTTTGTCGAATGCTTTCGCTATGTCAAAGAAGAGCGCACCCGTCATCAAGCCACGCTGAAAACCAGCGCTTATGTGCTCGACGATGCGGTGGACTTGTTGGACGCAGCTGTGTTCGGTTCGAAAGCCAAACTGCTCGTCGGGAATGAGACTCTTTGCTTCGGCAAAGTCTTTGAGCCGCTTATAAATAAGCCTCTCGTAGATTTTGCCTAGAACATTGAGTAGACTAATGGGACGGTAACTGGTGGGATCAGACTTGGGCTTGTCTGGTTTCGGAATGCCGATAACGGTGGCCTCTTTCCATGCCTGAGGAAAAATGTTGTTGCTTAGAGCGCCATTGAAGATGGCGGTCATTAGCATTATGAGATGGGCGGGGAGGAGTTTGAACACCTTATTGAAGATACCGTCAGAGCCGGGAGCTTTCGGGGGTTTGAGCCTCTTGATAATATCGTGCACTTCGTCGGGAGTGACAGGAGGCAGAGGATAATCAACGGTTGGGAGAGAGGCTCTACGTTCGACTTCGGCGTCGACCTCAGAAAGGTGAGCTTCGTCTACTGGTTGAGAGCTGGGGGTGCATTGATACTCTAGGCTGTCGACTAGACATTCAGCCTTTTCATCGTTGTCGAAGGCGACGCTACTGTCGGGACGAATGAGAGGGGGCATGGAGGCGTCGTTAGAAGAACGGAGCGTCCTCTGGAGTTCCCAAAAGGCTAGGTGGGTGGGCCCGAGTTCGCTAAGTGTCTTGTCCCAGCGGCTGGAGTGCAGCTTCTTGATGCGTTTCTTTAGAGCACGCTGTAAAGAGCGCATGTGAGCCGTGTTGTTCGCATCGCAGGTGAAAGCACTGTACGCACGGACGGCCGCGTTCTTCTCGGTCAACAGATCACGCATATCGTCAGGCAGTTTCCAGCGATGATCGCTCATCGCCGGAACCTTCCTTGAACAATCGTTCAAGACGGATTGTACATGATTTGTGAACGATTTGATCGCGCCCGTCGTGTCTGCGACTGTCGCCAAGTGGTCGGGGATAGCGTCCAAGTGAGGCGACGTAGTGGATTGTAGGCTTTCGCTTACTTTCCTCCAGTCGGTAATAATTTGGGTCGGAGGGGGCTGGCTAGGGTCAGAGGGACCTGAACGGGGAGCTAGTTCTAATATCACTGGACGATGGTCGGAATTAAGCTCGTGTAGCGTCTCTATAGATTGCAAACGGAGGTTCACATTCTTCAGCAGCGCTATATCGAGGATGTCGGGAAGATGGTTGGGATCGTGGGGGAAATGAGTGGGAGTCATCGGGGCGATGACGTCGAAGTTCAGTTGAGAACAGAGGTTAAACACGATCCTACCTCTGGAAGAGGTCCTGTTACTATTCCAGGAGGGATGTTTGGCATTGAGATCGCCCGCCAGTAAGACGGAGTCACCCAGGCCAAGAAGAGCAGAAAGGTCATCCTTGAGGAGGATAGGATCATCCTCCGATGGTGATGGAGGGACGTATGCTGATATAATAGTTAACGGCTGATGACCGGTCATGCCGAGCCGACAGACAGAGACCTCGAGGCGAGCGAGGGGAGGAGGGTCCATAGGAATGCAGTACAGAGCCTTTCTATAGTATATTAGGGTACCGCCCTTGTGACAACGAGACCTATCATTGCGAACTATACGGTAGTTGGCAATATTCGGGTCACGATGATGGGGCTTAAGAAAGGTCTCCTATATGAGGAGGATATCAAGTTGATGGTCGCGGAGGAAATTGGCGATCTCATCACGTTGGTTAGTAATGCCATTGGCGTTAAAGAATCCTAACTTAAGGGATCGGGGTTTATTCGTACACGGCCTTTCCTTATCCATTGGATTAGCAAGGGTAAAGTTTATCTAGAGCTTGCGTAATCTCCGGATACGCTTTGAACACCTTAAGGATGTCGCTAATATTTGCTTTGCACGCGAGTATATCCCTAGCCATAGCTTCAGCAGCGGGGTTGCGGTAAATTTGGTAGGCGAGGTTGATGACTTCGCCTATCCTCTCGGTAGGGAGAGATGGCGCGGTTGAAACGGCGGGGGCGGCCTTAGATGGGGCGAGGGCGGCCTTAGGAGCGGCGGTGGCGGCTTTAGGAGCGGCGGGGGCGACCTTAGGTAGAGGGGGCGTGGTCGCGGAGGCTAGGTTCGGCGCGGGGACTGGCGAATCCATCAGCGCTGGCATGGGCAGAGATTGGGAGGGCCTCAATGCAGGGAACGCTCTCTGATGATTCAGCGAGTTCCATGGGGAGGGCCTCTGAGGGCTGAGACGCTCGGGCATCTCTGAGGAGGGAATCTTAACAGAGGGGCTTTCCCTTTGTTGACGAGCGTTCGCACGCTTGGTCAATTTGGGAGAAGAGGATTTTGGGGCTTTGGGGCAGCCGAGGTAATTGGCGGGGTGACCTGATTGACCGCATAGCACACAGCTGGGAGGTTCTGTGCACAGATTGCGGTCTTTCGGACGGGGACAGTCAGCAGTTGCGTGCTCACCCAGACACTTGACGCATCTAGGGGTCGCGTAGCAATTGCGTTGGGCGTGACCGTAAAGTTGACAGCGGTGACACTGTCCAACCGTATCGGATTTATAAGGCCTCTCGATCGAGATGCCCGACAAGTGACATACCGACTTTACTTTAAAGATCGGATGGTGGCCGTCGGTGTGATCGCACACGACAAGAACCGAGTCATATGCAATCGCACCCCTAGCTTTGTGCAGACGATGCACAGCGGATACTGGGACATTTTGCGACTGAAGGTCGGCGAGAATCTCTTCCGTTGAGATTTCTTTAGGGACGCGTCGGATTACCACACGGGTGGGTTTGTCTTCGGGCAGGGAATAAGTGTGGAACGAAATGTTCCTCACTTTTAACAAGGAGGTAAGTTCCCTGTGGTCGTTCACCGTGGGAACTTGGACTTTGATACCCTGTTGGGTCGAGCGCGCGTTTGTGTATTTGATCTTACGATCATTACACAATTTGGACACGTCGGTCCACTTCGCCTTGTCCTGGATGAACAAGGGAGGCGGGGCGGGTAGTTTCTTTTTTGAAACCGAAGGATGGGGGGCAGCAGTGGACATGGGACTAGCGGGACGGCTGCCCTCTGGACGAGAGGTAGCTGAGACGGAGGGGGCCGAAACCGAGGGGGTGGAGGAGGGGGTGGGCGCGGCTACGGCTTTCTTGGCCTTGGTGGCCTGAGAGGGACTCTTACCCTTCTTTCTCTTACCTCCCGGACCGACAACTTGGTAGTCGTCGTCTGAGGATGCGGAGGCAGAGTGGGCTTCCTCAGAGTCGGAGTGAGATGGCTCAGAGACAGGGACAGAGGTATCCATTGTTTCTGAGAAACATGGCGACGCAGAGCGCAGCTGCGTGGGAACAATGGTCGCGGGAACAATGGGCTTGGAAACAATGGGTTCGGAAACAATAGGTGTTTCCGCGTACGGGCTTGTTGTCTTAATTGACAATACGAACGGGATTTGCGGTGGCATAGAGGATGCCGCCACAGGTGTGCCTTCGTCGGCGTTATCCGGGGAAAAGGGGCTATCAAATACGTCACTGAAGTCAGCGACGCTAGCTTCGGCTGCTTTCCGGGACGCGGACGAGTTCTCTAGCCATATGTCTAGATCGGCATGGAACTTGGCGCTTGGCCATAAGCGGGCCTTGACGTACGCTAATATTTCAGCGTCCGACATGGTCGGAGGGAAAGTTAAGTTGGGGAGGGAATTTTGGGAGATTTAACTCTCCGGGAAGCCTAAATTATACCTAACACCTAACTCTAACTCCCCGGGTGGAGTGGCCCGGGGATGTGTAACCCTCCCTGTCGGGTGTAGACAGGGAGGTGAGTACCTATTGGTGAGCCCTAAGCTTGTAAACCCGTCGCCAGTCTTATTGTGCGAACGGGTCCCTAGCCAGTCTAGTGCAAAGGGTGTAGACATGCCCAACCGACACTAGGTGTGTGGCTGTGAAAGGAAACCAGAGACTAGGTTCGACTAGGAGACCCCCCAAGGCCGAAACACTAGCTCCAGACTCCAATTGACTGCCTCGCCCTGAAGGGGTTTGGCGGGTGTGATTGGGGCAACACCCACTCGGCTTCGTTGGCACCGTAAGGTATCGACCGAGTACCACGAAACTGTGGTTTTGCCCTGAAGGGGCCTAGTGAAGCTACACGACAGACTCTGTTTATAGAAATAGAAATTTCAGCCGTCGCCTTGAAAAAGGCAACTTTTAAACAGTTGATTGCAGTCGGCTGACTACAGGAATCGTTGCGGCGGGCGCAGCGAGAGCAGGTGACGAGCGTAGCGGCAGAGCGTGGAGCGAAGCGGCGACACGTCCGTGCGCGGCGAGCGTCGAGCGAAGAGTGTGATCTGACGATAGACTGCACCCCTCTTTTATACCCGAGCGCGCTCGTTAGTGGGGGAACGAGTTGTCGAATGCACTACTTTCATAAACCGGAAGTCGGTAGAAAAATTGATTAATTAAATAATAAAATAAAATTACTCTCACATATACC
This sequence comes from Charanyca ferruginea, assembly GCA_947361185.1. NCBI lineage: Eukaryota > Metazoa > Arthropoda > Insecta > Lepidoptera > Noctuidae > Charanyca > Charanyca ferruginea. The sequence goes on along the minus strand of OX376056.1, from coordinate 16,540,558 downwards.
TGTGGTTTAAACATCTAATAAATAGGTCTTCGAGATAGTAATCTATATCTTCTATATATCTATAATAATAAAACAGTAAAAAAACTGTGTCTGTACATTGAATATATTAAAAAAATAATAATTGAGGGGGGTTTAGAAACAGTAATAGAGCACGAATCCAAAAAAAAAATTCTGTCTGTTTGTCTGTCTGTTTGTACACGCTAATCTTCGGAACTACTGGACGGATCTGAATGATTTTTTTTTGTTGTATAGGTATTAAGTCTGGGCAACATATAGGCTATAATTTATCTTGAAAACCTAATGCAGAACCGCAACAGACCAGCTAAACTATAAGAGATACAAAAACGGTGCCATAGCAAAAATTGTTCCACGTGATGAGCATTTTCTGTTGAGAGAATAAATTTGAAGATCTGGAACACCTTATGTGGAACTCCAAGAGCCCAGCTACACCATAACACATATAGGAATGACGTCTTAGCAAAAGTTGTTCGGTCTGATGGGCATTTCCTGTTGACTTATAAAAAGCGAAGATCAGAAACATCTGATGTGAAAATCAAAGCTATCACTAATTTGTTTAATCACTAAACTGTTTTTACTGTATATTATAAAATAACATAAGCTGGGAGTACCTCCACGCGGTGAAGGCGGTAACAGTTTAGGACTGATTTTTGATGACGATGGTATATCATTGAAAATTTGACTCAACTGGCCAAAACTCTCATTATTTTTTTTATTTTATCGAATAAATATGCCTTCGGGCTTATGTTATTTGAGTGTTTAATTTCCTTTTCCATTTATCTTCATGACACGGTAGCCTACCCGATACCGCAGGGGAGCAGTCACTTAGATTTTAATTGATAAGGTATCTTCACAGTAAAATTATAACCATGCCTAGAAAGAGGTCAAATCTCTCCCAATGTTCCAAAGGAGCTAAAAGATTGAGGATCACAAGATCCCAAGAATCTAGCAAAGAGCGTCAGGAGAGACTTGATGCTGTTCGAGAATATCAGGCTCGCTTCGTGGAAACCTCTTCAGATCGCGAAGCATGCCTGCGTTCTCAGCGTATTTACGCATCTACAAGGTCTCTAGAGTCCAGTGAAGAATATGATGCGCGACTGACCGCGGATCGTGAGCGTCATGCATTGTCTCGCGAGTCGGAGACGTTCACGGATAGCGAATTGCGCTTGAGTTCCAAGCGTATGTACGCATCGACTTCTAGGTCTCTAGAGCCAAGTGGGGAACGTGATGCGCGACTGACCGCCTGATCATGAACGTCACGCATTGTCTCGCGAGTCGGAAACGTTCGCGGATAGAGAATTACGCTTGAATTCTCAGCGTATCTACGCATCTGCTTCTAGGTCTCTAGAGACAAGTGCGGAACGTTACGCGCCACTGTCCGCTGATCGTGAGCGATATGCATTGTCTCGCGAATCAGAAACGTTTACCAATACAGTATCACGCTTGAGTTCTTAGCGTATTCGCACATCTACTAACAGGTCTTTTGAAACGAGTGATGAACGTGATGCGATTTTATGCGATTGATATTATCATACATTGTCCCGAACACGCACACAACAAAATATTCATTCACAGTTAAAAAGTGAGAGAGAAAGAATTGCTGGAGTACGGCATGAAGAGACAGAAGAAGAGCGCATCGAACGTTTGAATTCTGATCGACTTCGACATTGTTTGAACAGAATGACGATAACATCTGAAGAATCGGATGTGTTTCAAAATATAGCCGTAGAGCATGGCAACCATCCTTGGGTTGATAAGGAACGGAGTGCATTTACGTATACTGCTATGATTGACTACGCCACATATTCCGCCATCGGAGATATGGTTCAAAATTGTACTATTTGTGAAGCTGTTAAATGGCAAAAAGAAACAAACGGTATGTGTTGCTCAGGTGGGTAAGTACATATTGAAATATTAATGACGTCTTAGCAAAAGTTGTTTAGTCTGATGGGCATTTCCTGTTGACTTACAAAAATGAACGATCTGGAACGTCTCGAATCGTCTCGCACATTCCGTTGTTTTCCCGTCCCCGGGCTCTTAGAATTCGACATCAGACGTTTCGACGTTTCGTTTCGTTTCGTTTTCGTTTCGTTAGATCTTCGATTTTGACGACCCCGTTGTCACTGGCATAAGCAACAGGATCCGCGTACGAAGTCGCGGGCAGAAGCTAGTAATAAAATAAAATGTAAGAAAATAGTCCTTAATTTTTACCCATTATGAAGATAATACCAACGCCAAACACGCGTAATTGATGTCAAGTGCGCATAATACGCGCACTTGACATCAATTACGCACTCACTTTCCTGAAGGCTCTTCTGCACCCACTGCACGCTCAGCAGCAATCGGTACAGCTGTCCTGCGTCTCGATGATGTTCGGAAGCTCCGGAACGTAGCGTGGAACATTTCTTGCCTTATCCACCGTTTATGGCAATTCTCGTAGAACTTATACGCCATGTATAAGAAAACAATCAGACCCATAACCGCCAAAATAGACAAAATCAAGCTATTTACTCCCAGATGCCAGCCAAGGTCTTGCTGCGCCTTTCCATTATTAGCTCCAGCTGCATTTTGGTTAAGAAAAACCTCCTCTTTATTTTGCGTTGACTGACACATTTTTCACTATGAGTCGTCCGTTTGAAATTGGTCCGTAATTAAAAGTAAAGTCTTTAGCACACATTGTCACTGCTATTGTTTTAAAATTCTGAATAAATCGCGGTAGGTGGTCGCGTTTGATCCAGCGCCAGTTACAGGCAGCGTCGCCATGTACATGGCGACCCTGCCTGTAACTAGTACGGGTGTGTACTAGTATGGGTCATAAATCGATGAGCAGTTTCACAAATCTATCGCATCAAAACAAGTCGCACTTATGACCTTTTTCTATAACAAACATTTTGCACACAGACACGATCTCATATATCGCACTCTTTCATCATTATCTAGTCAGAAAGAGTACGATATAAAGATCATTTGCCTTAGTGACAAGCTTCTCATGTCACAACGTCGCGCGGCGTAGTGATATTTAATTTAATCTTAAAAAATGTGTTCATTTGGCTCAGCGGTTAACGCTATAGTTAAGATGATGCGCACTCATTGTAGCCTACGTTCAAATCCCTGCTACATATAACACTTTTTGTGTTTAATTATGAATTCCAATGTCTACGATAAGTAAGATCGTTACACCCGAAGTAATGCGTTTCCAAGTATTAGTTGAAATTATTATTTAACAAAAAATAGAAAATATGAGGGTGAATGTGAAACAAAATAAACTACTGAATTGAATAAAGTAGAATAGTTGTTGGCTGGTGAACTTTGTTTCGAGCGTTTGGGTTATTATTGCGATTAGCGTGTTGTTTGATTATCCTTATTCAAGATGCAAGCAAATATTAGTATTGATGCCAGGGCAAATATTGTCGCTTTGCGTAAAAATGGGCTTAATATTTCTCAAATTACGATTGAAACCGGCTTATGTGTAAGTTATTTTTAAATTTTATAGTTATGATGATAGATGTGGTGTATGATTTCTTTATTAAATGAATCGCTAGTTGCAAGTGTGTAATAATATTTTCGTTTTTCAGAGAAATACTGTGAGCCGTTGGGTAAAGAGGTTTGAAGCAGAAGGTAGTCTGCAGAGTCGTGTAAGAAGTGGAAGGCCGCCGCTTATTAACCCGACTCAGCGACGTTTCATGGTGGAAGAATATGAAACAAATGGTTTCATTCCAACTAGAACGTTTGCAAATCAATTTAATACATCTTTGCGAACTGTTCGCCGTGCACTCCAGGAAGGTTTACATCACCGGAAGCCAGCTAAAAAACCATTTTTGACACAAAAACACAAGGAGGAACGACTACGTTTTGCTCGAGAATATTTAGATTTTAACTGGGAGACGACTGTTTTTTCTGACGAGAAGACTTTTAAATCTTGCCAAAAAGGAAGACTTCATTTATGGCGAAAAGATAATACTCGCTGGTCTGGGAAAAATATTATTCCGAACACAGAATCAGGTAGAATAAGTGAGAATATGTGGGGGTGGATCAGTGCTCAAGGGCCTGGCGAGTTGGAATTTATACCTACGCGTGCCAACAGCTCTAATTACGTTGAAGTTTTAAATGATATAATGCTACCTACTGTGCGTAATGTTTACCCCTCGGAAGACTTTAGTGAACTTTATTTTGTCCAAGATAATTGCCCGATACATCGTGCCAGTGTTGGAAAAGAGTGGTTCAGCAAGCACGTTGAAATTAAAGTTATTCCGTGGCCAGCACGATCCCCTGATCTAAACCCAATTGAAAATATATGGGGTTTAATGGTTCAAAGATGGGAAGCACGAGATGAGAAATGCCCTGAACAGCTTAAATCCCATTGCACTCAAATAAGGGATAATTTACGTGGCACAGATATATGTGCAAACATTGTGGCCTCCATGCGTCGACGTCTGCTTAGCTGCATTGACAATAATGGAGGTTATACCAAATATTAAATATTTTATGCTGTTTTGACAGGGGATGTGCTGGTCGTAATATAGTAGTTGTTGGTAGGTTAGTTTATGAGTTTAGATTGGGGTTAAGCTTCAATCTTCTTTTCTGTTTGAGAAAATGAATAATTAACTATAATCTCAAAAAAGTTAAAAGCCTAAGAACAATTTTTTTTTCATATCAACAAACTAAAAACAAATTTTGGTTATAAAACTTATTTAATCTAATTTATAAAAATCTCGTGCCATAGTGTTTGTTATCTAGCTCCTCCGAAACGGCCTCACCGATTTTTTTTTGTATATTTGGTAGCTCTGAGAATAGGTCGTAGGCTACTTTTTTTTTCTATTTTATATTTATATGGCAAAACAACGTTTGCCGGGTCAGTTAGTAATACTACAAATAAATGTTTCTTCAAATTACCTATCATTATTTTATTTCAACCTAAAATATTACCTATTCCTTTATTATTGATTCCTATATGTAATTTTTAGATTAAAAAGTAGGTAATTGGATCAAGTTTAAAGTATATTACGAAATATATAATATTTATAAATAAATAATATTAATACTTATAACATATTTATAAAGTAAGTATATATATGTTTATCTATAATAATAAATACAATATTCATATATAAAGCGTATAAATATTACTTATTATAATAATAATATATAATATTTATTTAAATATATAAAAAAAAATTGTTTATACTAAAAAGTAAAGAATAATAAAAAAATCGATCTAGCAAACTGAGTGAGGTTCGAACCCACAGCCACCCGTTTGCAAGTCAAACATCGCTACATATTTACCACATGAACAATGATAATAAATCTAAATTTTGGCTTCAGTTTAGGATTGGCTCGGTGCGGACACTAATATGAAGAAAACAAAGCTATATTTTTATCTTTGTCTAGTATTGGCCCCACACGCTATCACCTTCTCATAGTTATACTGTATGACGGGTAATTGTTTGCGTTGAAATTACTCACACATGTATGTATACGTACAGCTTCGTGCAGGCGAATACGATCATTGACGTGTTGCTGAATTTATGTCCCCAGACTGTACTGTTTGGTGTTCGGGAGATCAAATGAAAGAAGCGTCTTGCTTAAAGTTAGAACCTTTAATGACACAATGACATACTATGTTACATTTATATAAAGAGGTTGTCGTACACACACTACAACATAAGACCACACTGTACTTCATTTATGCGAGAAAAAGCCCTTAAAATATATTTTCAATTGTATTATCTGTTCCTGGCGCTATGTCCAATAGCAGATATAATGGCTGCTGTCCCTCCAGATCTTGGTCTAATGTCAATTAAAATCCAGTTCCGTAGGTCACGTTCTAAACGTGGCAGTCATATTGTTTAATATACTTTGCTACTAATGCAAGACACTGAAACCATAAACTTGGATCTGGATTCCATTAAAGTAGCCCAAACTATAGCCAGTGACAAATGCAATAAAACATATTCCTAACACCAATCGTACTATTAAAATACTGTCTCAAAATATTTGTAGCATAACCTGTAACATGCCTAACTTCGCCACCGTTCTGCAACGTTCTATGATACCCTGGGACATCCTGGTACTATCTAAATGTTGGCTTCCCTCCGCAAAGTTCATTCCTCCTCTCGAGAACTACAATTATTTAACGACCTCTACGCATAAAACCCAAAATGAAGGAGTGGTCATATATTATAACAAAAACCTTAATGTAATTTGCGAAGAACCTAATGTTATTGATGCTAATTGTCTTTTACTAAAACTAAGTCAAGACACCTGCATCATAGGAATATATCGCCCACCTAGTCAAACGAATACTACAGCATTTATTGACTCAATAGATATAATAATAATAATGAAGCTTTATTTAATTCCACACAAAAAAAAATGAATAAAGTTTTACAGGTACTTAATCTCAAAAAATTACACAAAATACATCAAAAAATCGCGAAATACATCAATAGAAAATAAAAAAATAAAATAAAAATTAATAGATTACGGATTTGATTAAAATAGTACATTGCTATACGTTAAAATTAATAAGAAATTACAAATTTGATCACATTCATTTTAAATAAAGTTAAAAATCAAACATTAGATAATTACCTGCATTAATTTATTAAAAATAATAAATTATAAACAAATTCAATATCATTTCATTTGAAAATTATAAATAAATAGAGAATGAAATCAATAAATTACAAATTAGATTAAAGCATGCACATTAATTATAATTGAATTTAATCTTGTGTGGACCCCCTAAGGGTAAAAGCCTCCTCCAAGCACCTCCATCTTTCTTTGTTTTTGGCAGTGTCTATCCATCTTCTACCTGCTATCGCTACTATTTCATCAACCCACCTGCCACTTGGCCTGCCTCTCGCTCTGCGGCCATGTGGCCCGGACCATTGCACTGCTCTTATTGTCCACTTGTCGTCATTATATCTTGCAATATGACCCGCCCATTTCCATTTGCATGCTAGCGAGAAAGTTAAGGCATCTTTTACTTTTGTATTTTTGCGGATCTCTACATTCTTCACCTTGTCTTTTAATTTAATTCCTAGGCAACTTCTTTCCATTCTGACCTGAGTGGTTCGGATTTTGTTTCTGATCTTGAGATCACATGTCCAGGTTTGGCAGCCGTAGGTGAGACATGGGAGTATTTCTGAATCCATTCCTACTTTCTTTATCGATAGCGGGAGCTGTGATTTCAATATTTCTTCATACAGATATAGATATACTATATAATATACTATATAAATAATATTTATAGATATACTACTGACTAAACTGAAAACGTTTAAAAACATTGTTTTCTGTGGTAATATTAATATTGTTCCCGATAGTCCAGATGAGCGGTCTCTTGACTACCTCAATATGTTAGCCAGCCACGGTCTGCTGCCGGGTCACACGTTGCCTACTTATGGACGCACTTGCCTTGATCATATGATTCTAAAATCAAGAATGGACATTACGTGTTCGGTCTTTGAAACGTCCATCACTGACCACGAGAGTGTTGCCGTTAGCTGTAATCCAAAATCGCGCTTAAACTATGTGAATCGAATTTCGAGTTCCATAGACTTCTTACAACTCGATACTGCTATGCAAAATGCTAACTTTTAACCTATCAGCGAGTGTCAAAATGCAAATATAGCTACGGATCTATTAGTATCGCAATATCTACAGCCATTAAACATAATACCAGCATACTTAAAACAACTAAGAGGCAGTTGGTTTCTAAACCATGGGTAACAAAAGGACTCATTCGCTGTATTACAAACCGGGACAATCTTTATAAAAAGACAAAGCGAAATCCTGAAAATGAAATAATTAAAACTATTTACAGACGCTACAGAAATTTCTGCAACAGTATATTGAAAAAAGCAAAACGTAGGTATGAAAAACAGGAAATTGAAAATGCCATGGGCAATAAAAAAGAACTATGGAATATTATAAAGAGTATTAGTGGCTCGAACAGAGGACCTGACTATTCATCGTCTCTTCTGTCTTCTGTCGATCCTACTGGGGACATCAATAAAGTCAATAATTTTTTTGCCAATATTGGTGCAAATCTTGCTGAAAAGATTTCTCTAAATAGAACTGCTTCCGGGCAGAGTAACGACTACACCGTGTTCAACCCATCAAATTCCCTTGTATTTCTCCCGACGGACGAGGATGAGATCCACCTTCCTATTAAAGGCCTAAAAGATAAATGTGCGGTAGGAGCTGACCTTATAAGCGGCAAAATAGTTAAAAGATACGCTAATCTCTTCACACCTCCTATTACACATATATGTAACCTAGCTATCACAACAGGGGTCTTTCCCAAATCATTTAAAACAGTGCTCATTAAACCGATTCATAAGGCCGGGAAAAAGGACTCTGTAAACAATTACCGACCCATTTCAATCTTACCAGCACTTTTCAAGTTCCTGGAACGCCTTTTGAATAATCGCCTCATAAAATTTCTAGAGACTAATAAACTTCTATCTCCCGCACAATTTGGCTTCCGAACCGGTAGGAGTACCGATGATGCAGTCCACGAACTTATTCAATCTACCGTTGCCGGTCTGGATAAAGGTCGAAAATGCATTACGGTGTTCCTCGACCTTGCGAAGGCATTTGATACAGTGTCAATTCCACACCTTTTAAACAAACTGAATCGTGATAGCTGGAAAGAGGCTTTTGATGCTGCTCAATTGCGTTTAAACATTGTTTGCAACTGGCTCCAAGATAACGTCTTGACGCTTAATGTTTCTAAAACAAAATACATAACTTTCGCACACAGAAGTAATCTTCTGCCACCGCCTACTTTCACCATCACATGCCACTCTTGAGTTTCTGCAAACTCAGCTTCAGATTGTTTATGCCCCTCCCTCGAAAGAACGGGCAATATCAAATACCTTGGTATAATAATTGATCAACATCTCACCTTCAAAAAACACATAGATCTCCTAGTAACTAGGTTACGAAAATTCATTTATATCTTCAAAAACCTCAAGCATGTTGCTGACCGTAGGACAATTAAGATGGTCTACTATGCAATGTGCCACTCGCAAATTGAATACTGTATTACAACATGGGGTGGCGTAGCCAAAACGCATCTTCTGCCACTTGAACGAGCTCAGCGTGCCATTCTTAAGGTAAGTGCCGGCCTACCCTACCATTATCCAACCGTTAACCTTTTTAAAGATTGGATCGTTCCGACGGTCAGACAAACATTTATAATGCGCACGGTTCTTAAAAAACACTCCCAGCTACCGTATGATCCAAATCTACTCGCTGGAAGACGACGCAGAGACAGAATTTGTCCTACCCATCGGTTACATTCATCACTATCCCACAAATTCTTCTGTTTTCTCGGACAACACCTATACAACAAAATTAATAAAACCCTCAATCTCTATCCTAAAACCAAATCTAGTTGCAATAAAGTCCTTAAAAAATACCTAAAATCCCTTGACTACCAAGAAACCGAGGAATTATTGACAGTCCCCAAATAACATTTAAGCCCTAAACTCCCTCTATAGCTGTTCCCTACCCATAACTCGCAACACAACACAATCACACAAAACTGAAAACTCACTAGTCGCATCTCCACACTCACTGACACTTACCCTCAATTTACAAACGTATTCACCTCTTACGCCTACACACAAACTCATCTTACTTTACTACTCATGGCTAGTTCTGCAATATTAATATTTTTATTAAGTTTTTCATTTATTTTATTTTCAGTATCATTTATTTTGTGCATTGTATGTATGTACCTTTACTGTTTATCTCTTGTACCTACTGGGCATTTCTATAAATTCTATGTATACAATCTAGCCGAAGTGAGCGTCCTGGTGACCAGTAACACAGGTTTTACTCTGAAAACCTATCTCAGGCACCAGTCTCTCACAAAGGTGGAAATGGTTATATAGTTTTAAGCCTTTATCGAAAGACCACTTTTGTGAAGAGAGAATAAATTATTATTATTATTATTATATAGTATCACATAGCTCGGTCACTCCTGACCTAAACCGTAGAAATCAGTTTATGGACTTCTGATTTATCAGAATTTAATTAAGTCAAAATTTGTCAGAACTCTTTATTTTATTTCAACTAAACTAAGGAACCTTATTTCTAACAACAAATGACAAATTTAAAGAAAGTTAACATCTTATCAATAATCTGGAAATTCAAAGTACAACTGACTACACATTTATCGCACTATTTAACAAATGAAAATCAAATCAAATAAATCAACACATTTAAGCTCTGCATGTGATCACTGCCTACGCATAGCACAGTAACCTCCAGTTACTCATCTTTCATTCATGCGAACCCCCACGGGAACGCCGAGTCTTCTCCTGGACTCTATGGTTTCCACTGAAACCCGACCTCCGCCAGAGTTGACTGCTTACCGCGTACTCACGGACTACTAAAGTAGTGTATAGACACTAAAGTAGTAGACACCGATTTTCATTGTGCTACGGCTACACGACAACCTCTGGTACGGTCCAATCATCATGCAAACTTAAATCTTCTCCTCATTGTTACAAATATTACTTTACTAAACCTCAATTTCGTCAGTTATACTCTGATTTTCTGGCATTTTTTTCGCAAACTATCATGTGCGTACCTTTTAAAGTATTGCGATCTCCGTCAAGTACCTCTATGACCTCTAACGGTCCAATTGAAATAAAAGCTTTGACTTTGACCCTGACCGTGACCTTCACTTTGACCTTGACCTCAGTTCTGACCTTAAGCACACTCATGATCCCTTCCATTTCGCCCTTCACACGAGATGAACCAGATGAACCAGAAGTCGTGAAATTGAATCGGAAAATAACGGCAATGGGAAACGATTTCGAACTGTATTATTCAACTCCCCATAGTCTATGCACTTACTATGTAACCAGTCTTGTTCATTGTCATTTTTTGTCTTATGAGATGACAATGCAATTTAAAATCATTTTTATGTAACAGGTAACCATTACTCGAATCCCAAACATTTACAATGTTGTCCGTTGACTTAATAAACTCAGTTGCGGTCATACTAACTCGAAAACCGTTAGGTACTTACTGTCTATTGACCTAATAAAATATCACTAAGTACGTTACGTAGGTATTCAGCAAACAAAACATGAAATAATATTTCGTCGCAAAATCATTAATTGCTACCTGACAAAACAATTGCAAAGTACTAATAACATATTATTGCATACCCACTAAAAATACCACATCATTTACTCTAAATTTTTAGGAAATACTCTCCATCATTTTTACTACTCTTACCTCATAAATGTTTAGCAAACTATACACACTCTCATAATCAACAACAAAAACCCTGTAAACCTTCCTACCATCTAGCAATATACACTTATCTTACTAATTATAAACAGCTACTAATTATCCAAATGTCAAACGTAAGCCTGTTTCTCAACAGTAAATTATTTTACTACCGACCGCGACGCCCCTCCCCTCTCAGATTACTTTTATTGGAAAAATGACTAATAACATTAACAATATTATAGAAAATATTGACCAGTTTTCCCTTTCATCCTCTCATACTTGCACCCCAGAACAGACACAATCTGTAATTAACCATCCTAACAACTACCTAAAACTGCTGTCACAAAATATACGCTCAATTAACTGTAACTTTTTAAACCTACAGATTCTCTTGCAACGTCTTTCATTTGATTGTGATCTAGTAATTCTAACGAAATGCTGGCTACCCTGTTCTAGCAATGGCTCTATTCCACAATTAAAAAATGACACCACATACAAAACCACGAAACATTTGAACCAAAGCGACGGTGTAGTGGTATACGTAAACGCGGAGTTACCGGCTACATGTGAGGAACCCGACCTACATCAATCAGCTTCTGGACTAATTATTAAAATAAAAACTGAGGTGGCTGTAATTTGCATCTATCGCTCTCCATCCATTGATAACATTCAAAACTTTTTATCAGCTCTTAATAATATACTTCCATCTCTCCAAAGTTTTAAAACGGTAATTTTAACGGGTGATATAAACCTACTACCTCTGATATCCGTTCCCACGAATATCTTAATTGCCTGGCTTTTCATGGCCTTCTAGCAGCACATACCATTTCAACTAGAGGCGATAACTGTTTGGACCATCTTATTTTAAGAACAAACTCTTCTTCATATTCCTTCGTCTATGACTCCGTAGTCACAGACCACTATCCTTCACTACTCTGCTTAGACAATCGACGTATACGAAGTAGCTTCATTCCTACCGTCACCAATATTGACTTTGAGAAACTAGATGGAACAATGTCTCAACTAGACTTTAACCCAATTCTCTCCATAACTAATGCTGATGTTGCTACAAATAAACTTCTGGAACTAGTGACCAAAGCCATTACAAAACACACCTTGACCAAGAAAGTGCCTGCGAGAAAGAAAGTCCTGAAACCCTGGATCACGACTGGTCTGCTACGCTGCATCAGAAATAGGGATGCGCTACATAAAAAGGCAAAACAAGATCCAGAAAATGAAATACTGACATTAACTTACAAGCGTTACAGAAATTTCTGTACAAGAATTCTAAAGAAAGCAAAACGTCTCTACGATACAAGAGAACTGGACAAAGCTGGTCAAAACCCTAAGTTACTCTGGGAAACAATAAAGCGTGTTACCTATACCAAAAAACCTAATAATGCGTCTACACAACTATTAACCACCTCATCCTCGCCGATAGAATGCTGTGACAAAGTAAAATCCTTTTTCGTCAATGTCGGTAAAAACCTTGCTGAGAATATCAGAACAACTTCCCTACAACGAACTGCAACTTCCTATACGATACTCAAAACTACACCCACCTCATCTTTCGTCCTAGAACACACCGACGTTGACGAAATCATTACAACCATATACTCCCTACGGACCAACGCTGCTACTGGTTGGGATGGTATATCGCCCTATATACTAAAAAAGTACTCCACCCTACTAGCACCCATCCTATGCCATATATTTAATTTTTGTTTCGACACTGCTGTCTTCCCTACTTCATTTAAAAAGGCAATTATTCATCACAATTTTCAAGGGAGGGGACGGGACTTTACCTAATAATTACCGACCCATAGCAGTCTTAAGCGCGTTATCTAAGGTGCTCGAACGTTTAATTAATAAGAGATTGGCTAGTTACTTGGAACGCTATAAGCTAATATCATCTCATCAATTCGGCTTTCGCAGAAACTTATCAACATGTCACGCAGTCCACGAAATTACTAATCACGTTGTAGAAAGTATTAATAATAATAAAAAAAGTCCTAACCATATTCTTAGACCTCGCAAAAGCGTTCGACACGGTCCCCGTCTCTACTCTCTTATCAAAACTTGAAGGAGTGGGTGTCAGAGGTGTTCAATTGGATATGTTCAAGAGCTACCTAACAAACAGATCGCAATTTGTCAGTATAAATAATAACAATAGTAATGAACTTCCCATTTATTACGGTGTGCCCCAGGGAAATATACTAGGGCCAACCCTTTTTCTTATCTTCATCAATGAGCTATGCGACCTCAATATCCAGAATGGTAACATAGTATCATTCGCGGATGATACTGCGATAACTGTTGTAGCTGAAACGTGGTCTCAACTAGAAACTAGAGCGCAACTCGCATTCAACACAGCACTAAACTGGCTCAATGATCACACTCTTACACTCAATACTTCGAAAACCAACTTCCTTACATACTCAATCAGTGCAGCCTCTCAACCACGCATCCCAATAACCTTAATAGCTCACTCTTGCAATAATCAATCCCAAACTCCTTGCAACTGTCCATCACTAACCTCTGTAGACCAAATAAAATATCTGGGTGTGACATTGGACAAAACTCTAAACTTTAAGTCCCATATAAATATTCTCACAGGCAGGGTCCGTAAACTTATATTCATATTTAAAACACTTCGGAAAATTGCTAATCAAACTATTCTACGCAATGTCTACTTTGCCTTGTGTCAATCTATTGTCACATATTGCATTTCATGTTGGGGTGGTGCTGCTAAAACGACATTAAAACCATTGGAGATAGCACATAGAGCAGTATTAAAAGTTGCTACCTTTAGGCCCATCTTATTCCCTACTAATGAATTATACCGTAAATGGAATATTCTAAACGTGAGGCAACAGTTTATTTTGCAAGTAGTTCTTCTTCAACACCAAAGAACGCCATATAGGACAATCGATAAACGTAGAAAAGACATAATTTGTATTGTCCCACGTGCACGTTCCGCTTTCATTAAAAGATTCTTTTATTTTCTTGGGCCTTCTTTGTTTAATAAAATAAATAAACTTTGTCCACTATACAGCTTAACACACTATAACAGTAAGAAAATGGTCTACTCATTTCTTCTAGACTACACATATGAAGAAACAGAAAAGATGCTTATTTAAGACTAAGTTAAAGTGGAGCATAGCACACTCAACATAATGTATAGCACAACAAACAAACACACAAGCAAACACACCATCACATACTCGTTCACACTCACACATACACACACTCACACACACACTCTCACACACATACATTCACAAACACACACTTACACGCATACTCATCCGCCACACACACATGAAATAGTTTTTAAGTCATATCATTTTCAAAATATTGTTCTCATTTAAAAAAAAACTTTTTTTTTTCTTTGCTTACTTTTAATTATAAGTACCTAACATATTTTTATAGCAGTGAAATATATATGTACGTAAATAGTAGAAAGTAAAAATACAAATCCTTGTAATCCAAGGGGGATCGGAACTGTCACTCCTTCATACAGGTTATACACTAACCTAGTTAGGAGATCAGAACTGCACCCACTACAATTGTAGCAAATCTGTAATTTTACCATGTATAAATTATATACCCATGTACTGCAATACTTAAAAATGATCAATAAAGATTTTATTTATTTATTTATTATTTATTATTTTTTATCATTAAAGAACATTCAACACCAGAATCAAAATCAAATTTGAAACACTAACTTTCATATTCGTTGCCGCTTGCTCTCTTATCTTGTTAATGCCTAGTTACGCACCATATCAAAACTTAAATGGGCTTGCCCTTACTACACGAAATAGACACTTTAATTGTAAAACTAAGTTTTAAAATAAGTCAACCAATCATCACATTGTATTTCAAACAATAACCAGGTAACACGTGAAATAAAAATCGTAAAAGATTACTACCAATTAATACGTCACAAAGAATTTGTTCAGTACAGTCTACATTAGCTTACGATTCATAGGTACGTTTACCTATGAAATTACGACTGATACATTGCTTAACAAGAGAGCATTCGGCACCAGAAACAAAACAAAAATAATACGACTCACCAGATTCGACAGATAATAGATCAGTAGCTGGTTTCATGGTACAGATATCCACTAGCTTTTCAACTTGACTGTTAACTGAGTCAGCGTCCTTCTTTGCACAGTGTGTTGCAATGTGCCCTGACTCGCCACAGAAGGTCATCACAGGTCATCGGCGTCGATACTTTCTTAAAAACGCTGTCTTTGGCCCGTTGCGATCCATTATTTCCTGAAAACTGAGATTGAGAGTTAGCAAAAGAATGACGGTCGCTTTTATCCAAACTAGGTTATTTAATAGCGTGAATTGATTTCATTATTTAGCGTTGCTGCCTTTCGAATAAAAGTTTCAAACGGTTATTCTCACTTGATAATAAATCAACACTCTGACCTTTAGATTGTTCCTGGTGGAGGCTCGACTATGCAAAGTTAGACTCGTCTCTCCCGCGGTACAGCAGCGCTGGATCCGCTTGCTGTGCAGCGCCTGGCGATGTGGCCTGGCGTGCCACACTTGCAGCACACCAATGAGCTGCTGCTGGCTTGTTATCGCTGCCCTGAGCCCGTAGCATCTGGCTCAGGCAACGGCTTTTTAACGTCGTTCTTCTTCGTGCTTCATCAGCTTCTTTGTGTCATCTTGTTTGTGTTCTAGCTTGTGACATGCGTGACATTTGATTGGCGAACCGATCAGCTCTTACTATAACTTATCAGGCGTTATCAGTGGTCACTTCCGTGGTAAATGCGAAACGTTGTAAGCGAGCATTAATCTGTGCCAAGTGAGCAATAATAGTTGACACCGTAATCTGTTCAATGCTCACACTCTTGCAACGGTTCAACAAAAAGTCATAAGACGACTACCATAAGTAGCACAGGCGGCATAAGTCACATTCTCCTTTGTATTGTCATTGTTCAGATTAATGAGGGTAGATGCAGAATTTTCGAAACACTATAATAATAATAATTCTTCTGTTCTGTTCTGTTCTTCAAACTGGTCCCTTGCTATTTGCTATACCTGGATAGGTTATCTGCGACAGCCATGTAGATGCGGAGCCTTTCAACGCCTTGCTTATTGTCAAAATCCGTTAACTATACTCCCGTCGCGCATCGGAATCCGGTATGTCGGGGTTGAATTCCAGTGACATCAACTTGCTGTTAGCGAGTGAATAGCTTTTTTTTTTTAGAGTTTGTATTAACGCGTACACTTGTTGAGTTTGTATTTCAAACAGTAACCGACACTGATTGTTATTGTCATTGTTCCCACGTGTGAATTCATTAGCACGATTTCAAAGTCAAATCATTTATTTCAATTAGACCATTAAAAAGGCACTTTTGAACGTCATAATAAAAAATATAAAGTTGATTCTAGTTGCCCATTCCAAAAGGTAGTTTCGTATGGAGAATAATGGGCAAGAAACTCCATACTTACTCTTTTAAAAATAAATGTGTACAATATTTTGCATTTACAGTTTACAGTTATATAACTATACGTGAATACGATGGACCTTGCATAAAAACACTATATTGAAGTATGTACAAAGTATTACAAGATAAAGAATGACAGCTAAGTTGTATACATAGATACATAGTGTTCACATATTATTATTTACAATTATTGTAAAAGTAGACAACCACTCCATACATTTCAACAAACTAAGAACCTATGAACCAGTGTGTGACCCAGAGCAAGAATTAAATATAATGTATATATATATTAAGTATAGATTAAGTAGTTTTGATTAGCAATCAGTTTGATTTTGTCTAGACTGTGTCTACTTGTCCTATGGAGCCCGGACCAGCATGTTTCCAAGCATTATTATCATGGATATAATCCTCTAAACTGTAATATGCTTGTTTACAGAGTGTACTTTTAATATATGTTTTAAATTTTCTTTCACTTAGTTGCAATATATCACTAGGAATTTTGTTATAACACTTAACACAGTACCCCATAAAAGATTTATGAACTTTAGACAATCTAAAATATGGTTGAGCTATTTTGTCTTTGTTTCTGGTATTAATACTAAGTCTATCATTTACTTTATTAAAAATATGTTGGTTTTTTCTTACATACATAATATTTTCATAGATAAATTGGCGATGCACTGTCATTATATTTATATTTTCAAATAGTTCCTTCAGAGATTCGCAGCGACGTAGATTATAAATGGCTCTAACAGCTCTTTTTTGTAAGATAAAAATGGATTCAATGTCGGCAGCCCGTCCCTACAGTAAATACCATACGACATAATGCTGTGAAAGTAGCTAAAGTAGACCATACGCGCAGTTTCTACATCTGTCAACTGTCTTATCTTTCTAACAGCATAAGCTGCGGAGCTTAGTCGCCCCGCAATAGATGTTATGTGAGGTCCCCATTGTAATTTCTCGTCTAGCGTGATTCCTAGGAAAACCGTTTGACTATTAAATTCCAGTTTCTCTCCATTTAGAATGATGTCACAATTGCTATTCCTAACATTTGGTAAAATGAATCGAATACATTTGGTTTTTTTTTTCATTAAGTACCAAATTGTTTACCGTAAACCAATTTTGAACCTGAAGAATAGCGTCATTTACGTCGTCAAGATGTTGTGACCGTCTGTCTATTTTAAAAATCAATGAAGTGTCATCGGCAAATAACACCATCTTCGGTTGATTTTGAAGTAATTGGGGTAAATCATTTATATAGACTAAGAATAGAAATGGACCTAATATTGAGCCTTGAGAAACGCCCATACTCATTTTAGAGCCCAATGAGTTCACACCGTTAACCTGAACTTTTGCCTGTCTATCCCTCAGGTATGACCTTAGTAAATCAAGAGATACTCCACTAATCCCGTAGTGCTCCAGTTTCAGCAATAGTGTCTCGTGGTCAACGCAATCGAACGCCTTTGAGAGGTCGCAAAAGATTCCAATGGCATCTTGTGATTCCTCCCAAGCGCTAGAAATGTTCTTTATTAGAGTGACACCGGTGTCAGTTGTGCAACGTTCTTTGGTGAAACCGTATTGTTGTTCATGAAAGATGGAATTTTTAATAAAGTGATGTAACATTTGATTGAGCATTTACTTTTCAAACACCTTACTGAGAACTGGTAGAATCGACACAGGCCTATAATTGTTGGGGTCTTTACTATCACCGGATTTGAACAATGGTACTACTTTACTGTGTTTCATCAGATCCGGAAAGACTCCTTGGTTTACACTGGTGTTAAATATGAGAGCTAAATAGGGCGCAATCGTTTCGATAATAGATTTACAGACTTTTACAGACATTCCCCAAAGATCTTCTGTTGATTTAATTTTAAGATCTTTAAAGGCTTTTATAACAGCCTGGGGGCTTGTATGTTGAAACCTAAACTCCAAAGGGCATTTCTTAACATTCTTCCTAAGTAAGGCAGCAGAGAGAGCGGGAGAGGAATTTAAGGCTCCAGTGGTTCTAATGGGAATGTTGCCAAAAAAGGTTTCAAATTCTTGAGCTACTTCTATATCTGAATTTATGGGACCATGTGCAGTCTCTAAAATAAATTCAGTACTACGCTGCTTTTTCCTACCTGTTTCATTATTTATTATTTGCCAAGTAGTTTTTATTTTGTCATCAGCTAATTTAATTTTATTTTTAATATAAAGAAATTTGGCTATTTTGCAGACACTTTTAAAAAGTTTCGAATATTTCGCAACATACCGATGAAAGCTTGTAATAATTATATGTTGCTTTAGGCCATAAAGCTCAAATAGTTTTTCCCTGCTTTTACGAATACCTGGAGTCGCCCAGTCGCTAAATAAGAACTTCGTGCAAATACTTTTATTCTTTAGCGGAAAAGCTTAATTAAATTGCATGTTTAATAGTGAAAAAAACTCGGCGTAGAACTCATTTGGGTCACCTATATTATTAAAGCACTGAACACTCAATTTACTTTCCAATGAATTATCAAATTTCTCTAAGTTTTTACATGTGATTGGCCTAAACCTCATTTGGATTTTTTGTAAGGTATGTAGGCGCAAAACGTTATTGTCTGTCCACTATGATCAGATGGCAGTTTGTTTATAATTTCTTTATGAAAGTAATCACAATTACAAAATATATTATCAATACAGGTGGCAGAAGAAGCTGTCACTCGAGTGGGTTCCATGAAAACATTGGACAAATTAAATGACCTAAAAAGACTCAATAATCTGATACTATTGGAGTTGTTTTCTAACAAATTAATATTAAAGTCACCACATATAATGATAGATTTACTACTAGTACAAATTTTTTTTAACACATCTTCCATTACCGAATCAAATATAGATAAATTCTGGTAATTTGGAGGTCTGTATACGCATACTATAACATGCTTGTCCAGCTCAACACAGGACAATTCAATAATGTGTTCAACTGATAATCTAACAATGTCTTTTCGTGCGTTCTCTTGAACGTCCTTGCGAGCACCCGGGTGCGCATAAGAGAAAATGCTCTAAGTGTCGCGCGCGCACACGCGTAAAGAATCGTTCATCATTGGCCGCCCATATTTCAAGCAATATCGGATTTTGCAACAGATTATATCTATATTTCCAACAATCGATAACTATTTAACCGATTTTAGTAACATTTTTGGTGTCACACCCTAATTTCGTGCCATAAAGAAAAAATAAAAATGATCTGTCATTTTGCTATGAGATTCGCCTCAACAGTTCGTTGTGTGTCTGTGCTTGAAAATGAATTTCCGAAGAAAACGGTGAGTATTGTTATAATAAATTATGTAGAATTACTGAGAAATAAGTGTAGATTCCGTATTGAGTTGTAGTTTTTCGAAAAGTGATAGATATTGTAGTGTATGTAGAGATATCAATATATCACGCTACAAACCGATAACAGTATTATGACGTTGTCTCGGGCGCATACGTCGCTCGGTTATAAATACTGGTGCGATAGGTGGGGCGGTCAGTCGTTGTCGGACTGCCGGCCTGGGCGGTGGTGCGTTGGCGAGCCAACTAATGTGTTAGTGAGTGTCCATATTATATATTGTGAGTGTGCATATTATACATTGGCGACGAGGATAAAACCGTGAGTTTTTATATTTTATTGTAAAAAGAAATGATGATTATTCATGTTTACAAGAGAAAGTAACATTTATTTTTGAAGGTCGATTGAAATAATGTTGTTTTTCTTAGAAAACAAAACTCTTAAAAAAAAAAAAAAATAGAGAAATAGAATAATGCGTAATAATGGCGCTTATTCATGTTTATAAGAAAAAGAGAAAATAACATTTATTTTTTAAGGTAGATTGAAAAAAAATGTTTTCTGAGAAAACAAAGAACTTATCTAAGAGGAACATAACTTTGTTATATTCTCTACTCTTTAATGCAGATAAAAACAGTCTCCTACAGGTAGATAATTATTTGGAAGGAAATATACATAATATTGTTACATTTCAAAATGGATGGATGGAGAGGGAGAGGAAAGCCAAGGAAAAGATGGATGGATTGTGCGAATAATATGAATGGAAAAGGAGCCAGTGAAAACATGAGGTTGGACAGGACGGAATACAAGACGAAGACGTGTTGTGCCAACCCCAAGTAACGTGTGATAAGGGCAGAAGAAGAAGAAGATTGTTGCATTACAAAATCAAATGGGAGTCAAACTGGGGACCTCAAGCTTGGTTACTTGATTTGTGCCATCTCCAAGATTAGTTCTAAAACAACAAATCAAGAAGCACAAAAGCAGTAGAATATACCTACTGGTCATTAAATTGACATGTGTCGGAAACGACTGTGATAGCAGTAGATTATATCTACTGGTCATTAAATTGACATTTGTCGGAAACGACTGTGGTTGCAGTAGAATATACCTACTGGTCATTAAATTGACAGTTTTATAAGGAAAACAGGTCAGCAGTAATTGTTCCTGTTTGTATACATACTGGACATACTGGATGTGGTTAAGGAAAACTAAACAAAGTCAAAGTCAAATCATTTATTTCAATTAAACCATGAAAAGGCACTTATAAAGGTCATATTTAGAAAATTGAATCTAGTTACCCATTCCAAGTGGTAGTTTCGTATGGAGAAGACTGGGCAAGAAACTCCATATTCACTCTTTTAAAAAGAAAATGTTTACAATATTTTGTACGTACAGAAATTATATAATTGTACGTGAATACCTTGCATAAAAACCACTAGTAAACACAAAGTATTAAAATCTAGAAATGACAGCTAAGTTATGTATACATATACATAGTGTTCACATATTTACAAATATTGAAACAGTAAACAACTACCCCTCATATTTCAACCACAATAAATTAGTTTGTGAGCCAGAGTAATCTAGAAGTACAGTAAAGAATGGAATATACATATATTAAACATAAATGATAATGGGTTTATTCTGGGTCAGTATGTATTTCTATAATACGGGTAAGTCTGAAATGGCTAGTAGCCCCCATTAAATTGGAAAAGGGTTGGAAAAAACCTCCATTAAATTAGAAAGTGGTTGGAATAACCCCCATTAAGTTGGAAACTTTATGATAATTCTGTCATTTCATGGTTGTTTTGGATTAATACTTCGATTTTGGACTGTATCTAGGTTTATTGGTTATATGGGTAAGTACATGGTTCAGCGACAATAAATTATACTGCGTGTGTGTCGCGGGAGCTTCTCGAAGAGCGAGTGAGTTGCGTCGCCGTGCCGGAACAGTCGAGAAGTAGCGGTGGTAGCACCCCGCGCGCGTCTCGTTACTCCCCTAGTAACTCCTGGTATCTGATGTATGGTTTTGAATGGTTTATGCTTCCTTGTATGAATGGATGGATGTGAGCAGATATGATGGATGAATGGATTATATTATGAACATGCCCCCCGGCGTTGGAAGGTCAACTTTCAACATTTGATTTTTTCTATCCTTCAAGGTTTAGTGGGCATATTTTATTAAATGCTCTGCGTATGATGCCCTTACTGGTTCGTATGTCTGCCACTCGACCAACGCCGTCACGTCCAAGGTGGATATCAACTATGCGACCCAGACTCCATTTCATTGGGGGTAAGGCATCGTCCTTTATAACCACCATGGTTCCTTTTTCAAGCTGTCCCTTCGAGGCTCTCCACTTGAATTTGTGTTGTAGTTCGGACACGTACTCTTTCTGCCAACGGATCCAAAAATGCTGACGGAGTTGTTCGACTCGTTGCCAACGTTGCAGCCTATTGAGTTCTTCTACTTTCGGACCCGGTAGTGCAGTTAGAGGTCGTCCGACCAAGAAGTGGCCTGGAGTTAATGGATTGAGATCGTTTGGATCGGGAGAAATGGGAGATAATGGACGTGAATTGAGTACTGCTTCTATTTGAACTAGAGTTGTATATAATTCCTCGAAGTTAAGGTGTGAATTACTTAGCACGCGCTCTAAATGGAACTTTACTGATTTCACTCCTGCCTCCCACAGCCCTCCAAAATGAGGAGCATACGCAGGAATGAACTTGAATTCAATACTTATGTTTGCCATATTTTCAATTAAGTCATGTGAATGGGTTTTAAGAAATTTACATATCTCATTTTTGGCTCCTACAAACTGTGTCCCATTGTCTGAATACATGACAGATGGTTTGCTACGTCTTGCTATGAATCTGCGGAGAGCTGCAATGTATGTGTCTTTTGTCAAATCACTCACCAGTTCCAAGTGTATGGCCTTCGTGGTGAAACATACGAAGACCGCAATGTATGCTTTGACGAGCCTGCATCCACGTCCCCTTCTGTCAGCAACAAGTAGAGGACCAGCGTAATCGACACCTGTCGTTTGAAATGGGTACCCAGGATTGACTCGCGAACTCGGCAATTGTCCCATAATCGGATTGATTGTTTGAGCTCTCATCCTAGTGCATCTTGTACATTTGTGTGCGACAAGTCTAGCTAGATTGCGACCCCCTAAAGGCCAGAACCGTTGCCTTACTGATGACAGAAGTAGTTGAGGAGCCGCGTGAAGCAAGCTACGGTGTTCGTTTGTGAAAATAAGTTTAGCGAGAGGGTGTTTACATGAAATCAATATTGGATGTTTTGTCTCATAAATTAATTGTGACATTGACAACCTACCTCCTACCCTGATGATTCCCTTCTTGTCCATGAATGGTGATAACCGTAACAATGTGTTCTTGCTTGGTAGGTTGCGTTTATTTTTCAATACTTCGTATTCAGTGAATGACTGACGTTGTGATAGGATTAACAACATACTTAAAGATTTCTTTAACTCACTGAAAGTCAAAGAACCTGTGATTCTATTGGATTTATCCGTCTTTTGACAATTATGTATGAATCTTAATACGTATGCGAATGACCTTTTGAGTTGGGTTA
Organism: Charanyca ferruginea; assembly: GCA_947361185.1. Classification (NCBI taxonomy): domain Eukaryota; kingdom Metazoa; phylum Arthropoda; class Insecta; order Lepidoptera; family Noctuidae; genus Charanyca; species Charanyca ferruginea. Next base: position 16,516,917 of record OX376056.1, on the reverse strand, counting down.
GGCTAGAAAATCTACTCATGTCAATCACTTGACTGGTGTCTGATTCTGATACAGCAATGTGTGTAATAACTTCAGGTAAATTATGATCATTACCGTTACTTTGGCTGAATTGTTTGTTTGGCCACTTTGATTCGGGTTCAAGTAAAAACGATGGACCCGTCCACCAGAAATTTAAGCTTTCTATTTCTGACATGTTGACTCCACGGGTGATAAGATCTGCGGGATTGTGATCCGTAGGCACGTGACGCCATTCATGATTCTGGGTGAGCTCCTGAATTTCAATAACACGGCTTCTGACAAACTGTTTTAACTTATTAGGTGTGGTTCTCAACCACCCCAATACAATGGATGAGTCAGTCCAGAAGATACATCTGTTTACGTGTAGTCGAAAGGCTTGGAGGACTTTATGTGTCAGGCGTGCAGCTATTAAAGCACCACACAATTCTAACCGCGGTATAGTTAAAGTCTTTAGCGGTGCTACTTTGCTTTTTGCACATAATAAACGTAATTGAATATGGTCATCTGATGTGGATTTTACATAAACACAGGCTCCATATGCATCCTGTGACGAGTCACAAAATGTATGAATTTCAATCATATTTGGATCATCGCAGGTAACGCAACGAGGTATACGTAAACTTTTTAAATGTGTTAGACCAGATAAAAATTTTAACCAAATTTGCAGAATAGATGTCGGCAAGGGTTCGTCCCAAGTAAGTTTCTGTAGCCATAGTTTTTGCAAAATAATTTTAGCTTGAATAACAAAAATGCTAAGTAAGCCGAGCGGATCAAATATTTGTCCAATAGTGGACAAGATTGACCGCTTTGTATGTGTGTTATGTGTTGACAATGGTTGTTGATGAAAGCACAACTCATCACTTAAAGATGACCAACCGAGACCTAAAGTCGTTGTAGTTTCCTGACCTAAATTGAGTGGGGTGTATGTATCAGAATCAGAAACAATTGAATCCTGAATATTAGTTTTAATTTTCCGCAAATTAAACTGACCATCAGCTAAAACCTGACAAATATGTTCGCGAATTTTCAATAATTGAATTTTACATTGACTTCCTGTTACAAGGTCGTCGACGTAGAAATCTTGACTAATTATTTGTGAAATCAATTCATTATTGCAATCAATCGCTAGTTGCTTCAAGCACCTGATGGCTAAAAACGGCGCTGACGCCGTGCCGTATGTGACTGTGTTTAATTGATACGTCTGTATATCTTGACATGAATCGTCTCTCCATAGTATTTGTTGTAAATGTTTGTTATTGTCATGTACTAGAACTTGCCGGTACATTTTCTCGATGTCACCGGTCATGACATACCTATAATGTCTGAATCTTAATAAAATGGATATTAAATCACTCTGTATGGTGGGTCCTACCATCTGTAGATCATTGGATGATACACCAGTGGATGACGGTGCACTAGCGTTAAATACTACCCTAAGTTTTGTCGTTGTACTACTCTCACGCAATACCCCGTGATGCGGTAAGTAGTATGCGTGTGAGGGTACGTGTGCTGTACGTGATTGTTGACTGTGTGTTTGCGTTTGAATGGATGTTGTGTCTAATAAGGACATATGTCCCAATTCTTTGTATTCCGCAATGAATTCTCTATACATTTGCTGTAACTTTGGTTCTCGTTGTAATCTACGTTCTAATGCTACGAAACAGTGTTTTGCCCTTTGGTACGAATCTCCTAAACACGATTCGGGCTTCTTTAATGGTATGGCTACCGAAAATCTGCCGTCTGGCATGCGTGTATAATTTTGTCTGAAATGATCTTCACAGTTATTTTCTTCTGCTGAATACTTATACTTTGAGTTATTCGGCGGTTCTTCAATCGCCCAAAATTTAGCTAATGTTTCTTGAATATCTGTTTGTGTGTTTTGTACCAAATTACATGTCAGTGTATCTTGTTCAGCTGCAGGTGAATGGCTAAGACCACTTGTGGGTCCGGACACAATATAACCTAATTTAGTTTTTTGTAACACGGGCTTGTTTGTACCTAAACGTATTTGATCTTGATCTAGCAGGTCCCAAAAAATGTCTGCGCCAAGTAACATGTCGATACTAGACGGACTGTAATACTGTGGGTCTGCTAATTGTATATGTGTGGGTAAATGTAACTTTTGAATATGTATACTTTCTTTGCAAAAACTTGATATGCTTGGTAATACCAACAACGACACGTCTGCTGTATATGTTGAAACTCTGGACTCAATGGTTGTATTGCAACGCTTTGTGATTTGTGACACTGAATTGTTTATGCCTACTACTGATATTTGTGTACCTGTGTATTGGAGTTTCAACCTCTGTATTAATGACTCTGTGATGAATGATGCTTGACTTCCTGAATCAAGGACAGCTCTGACTTCATGACGTCGATTGTCCTCATCCTTTATGTATACCACTGCAGTTGACAGCAGGACTTGCTCTGTCGCCTGGACTGAGAGCGCCGTGGCTGTGTCAACTGGCGGTTTGGTCTCCGACCCTTGTGTGTATGTGTCGTCGTGTAAGAGTGTATTGTGTCTGCGTGAACATTTGGTGCAAGTGCCTAATCTACAAGCATGAGCCTGATGACCCCCTCGAAGACAGTTGAGACACAGCCTTAGTTTACGGACACATTCAAACCTTTCCTTGATTGATTTGTTTCTGAATGTATTGCATGCAAAGATACGATGATCTTCTTTGCATACTGGACATCTGACTGGCTTATCTGAGTCGATAGCCGCAGCTAGACCTTTTACCCGGTCCTTATTATTTACATACTTATCTGGTTTATTATCCATGTATATTGTTTCCAATAGATCAGCCCTGTTTTTTAGAAATGACATAAATTCTGGTATTGTTATGGTTTCAATGAGTGGTTTTCGTTCCTCCCATTCTCTAGACGTCTTAGGATCTAATTTTGAGTTAATGAGGTAAATGACAAGTGTATCCCACGTGACACCTAATATGTCCAAAGACCGTAAGTTTTTAGAAACTACATCAATGAGTTTGCGAATAGATTCAGATGACTCAAGCTTTAAAGGTTCAATAGAAAAAAGAGATCGCACATGATTCTGTATTAACAATCTATTATTATTATACCTGTCGCACAACAAGTCCCAAGCGATAGTGTAACTACTTGATGAGAACTCCAACGATCGAATTACCTGAGCAGCACCACCTTCCAAACACGCTCTTAAATAATGGAATTTTTGTATGTCACTAATGGACTTGTTGCTGTGAATCATAGATACAAACGTGTCACGAAACTCAAGCCAGTCCTCGTACTGTCCTCCAAACTTTGGTATCTGGATAGTGGGCAATTTGATCCCATGCCCGCAGTTACTCTTCTTCGTATGCTTCACCACGGTTGACTGATTGCCTGCAACGTCAGAATCACAAGATGAGTGATTATCGCCATTACTTTGATTATTCCCTTGAATTAACAGTTGAGCCTTTGACTGTATACCATAATACTGATTTTCGAAATCGTGTCTTTCCGCATATTGGACAAGAGTATCCTTATCGTCGACGGCACATTCAATACAACTCTGAACTTCATCGAACTGTGCGAACAACTTATCCATTTTTTCTACACGTAGTTGTAATTCTACAACTTGTACCGCATTCATACTATCTAAATTGTTAACGTAAGTTATAAATGCCGTCAAACGACCCTTCATTGACCCGCGCTTTTTAATTAAGTCTTTAAGATCAATCATATTGGCTGCTAAGTAATGGGAGACCTAAGTGAAACCAGTATAAAGAAAAACTATGTTTAAATGCCTCTGCTTACCCTTTTTTTAGTTTAAATACTTATAAGAATAATTTCATTAAACGTTGTCGCAAACAACAATATGCAATAATAAAATAAATACGGAATTAATTCATGCAACTAACTAATAGTATTTTACTAACATAAAACGTCTATTAGCAATATTAAATTGAACCTTATGCCTACGACATAAATACTACTTGTTTACGCTAATCTGTGCAAAAGTTCATATAGAAAAAACCAACATTCCAATGTAGCCGGCCGAGCTACGAAACAATGGGACTCACGGCTCGCTACGACTAAACCGGTTTCTTGTGCTGTTAATTATGTCGTAAACATTACCGATGATTTAAAACTTTTGTATGTCGTTGAAATTTTGCATAATATTGATTGATTATAACACAAATAATTAATAAATTGATTTATAATTGTATAATGATTATTTATTTATATTTAATATAATGATAATTGATTATATTTGATGATTTTAATTGATAATTATTGCATGTTACCTACTTTAAAAATTAAATATTTGTACATATTTATGATTATATTGGATTTGATTGGATAATGGATAATATTTTCGGATTGGATTAGGAACTATTCCTGGAGATGAGTTGGATGTCAAGGGGTAGATAATGTAGGATTTCACATAAAGGGTAAGAAAGAACAGGTACTGTCTAATAATTATAAAATTGGAACGGACTCACTCTGAACAACTCCCTCTTTGTCCTTTGGATATATTTGATTTAACTCATGTATTTAGGCTGATTCCTTTGTTTGTATAATTTCCTGGATTGTCTGGATTGACTTCTTTGGTTAGCTGAATTCCTTATCCGGCGATGAAGGTCCACTATGTTTTGGATTAATACTTCGATTTTGGACTGTATCTAGGTTTATTGGTTATATGGGTAAGTACATGGTTCAGCGACAATAAATTATACTGCGTGTGTGTCGCGGGAGCTTCTCGAAGAGCGAGTGAGTTGCGTCGCCGTGCCGGAACAGTCGAGAAGTAGCGGTGGTAGCACCCCGCGCGCGTCTCGTTACTCCCCTAGTAACTCCTGGTATCTGATGTATGGTTTTGAATGGTTTATGCTTCCTTGTATGAATGGATGGATGTGAGCAGATATGATGGATGAATGGATTATATTATGAACAATGGTTATTATTGTGGGAGCGTCATGTGTGTATAGTCTGTATAGAAGATAGAAACAACACTTCCACTTAACTCACTGTTTGTTACAGCAATTTCCTGTAGCAACATTCTTTTGCACTCGAATGGATAAGAGAAGCTAAGATGAAAGTACAGAGCGAAGGAACGGAAGAAAATAGATGATTGGAAGAGCGATGAAAGAGATAAAAGATTATTCGCGAGTATGAGGCGTAGCGGCATAGTGACACGCCGTTGCCACAAGTGGTAAAAAAAACCTTTATCCAATTGGAAACTCCATAGTGCACTAAATGGGAGGCTAGCTTAGCATTTATCAAGAAAAAATACGTGACGCTGATATTCTGCTGAACCCCTGCAGTGACATGCGGACATCAAGTAGATGGATGTATTGGTGTTGACAGACGTTGTAACAAAGTTTTATGCGCGGACTAAAGTTCTCCAACAAAAGATCTCAAGGAACCTTCGATTAATGTATATAATGGTTGTGGACTGGAATTCCGGAGTTCCCAGGCCTGCATTATTTTAGTATATTTGAGGTTTTGAGGAATAGACAATGGAGGACAACAGCACAATACAACAAGGGACCAGCAAGGGGCAACAAGGAAACAAGGGGCAGGTACAAGTACTAGCTAACTTTAATATTTTCATTTCAGCAATTTCCAAGGATTTGAGGAAGTTACACTATCCTGATATTTACAACAATCCATTAATGACTGAGCCCACCAATGTAAGTGACCGAGATCTAACTAAATAACGGGCGATATTTGTATTCAGCTGCTTTATTTACTTCAAACAATGTTACATGGTTACATGTTTGTGTTTCAGATCTGCTTACGTAGATATCTAAGCCAGTTGGTGTTTGCCTGGTGGCTGCCTGGCGGTAGGAGATGCCATTTGTCTGGGTTGTGAACGAAGGCATTTGTGCTAGTATCATATCAACAGCTCTTCGCAGTTACGGTCAAACCCGATAACCTATTCTATCTCGAGTTTTATCGTACTGGTGATAGATAGGCCTATCTGTCGCTGGTTGAAACGTCCCGAAGATTTGTGAAAGATTATGGAATCATGCTGGCACGCGTTGTTTACCAACGGGGGGTCTATGATGATAACTATTTGTATGAAAGAGCCAAAGTACGTGTCCCAACGGCTATTTGTTTATTTGTTTGATAGAACGGTTACTAAAGACTAGATTTGGTTATCATCCGAATTGTAGGGATACATTATATTCTAATAAAACATGTCCGTCTCAAGTGAAAATAGGTACTGATTTTAGTTAGGTTAGTTATAGTAACAGAGTTATCCCCCTGGGAAGTGCTTTAGAGGTTTAATCACATAGAACCAATAACAGAATTAAAATCGTATAATATGAGTAAATTAACCTGTAATTAATTTACCATTCCATTTAAATAAATCAACAATAAGATAGTGACTCAACAAAATTACTTCCTGAGTTTTAAACTATCAATTATGTTTAATTCCTACAGTCCAGCGCTACCGCTTTGCTTAGCAAAATGCAGTCAAATCTTGTATAATGATTTACTGCTTTAAACATACACAAGTTTTATAAAAATAATGATTGTTTATAGTGTCGTTGGTTGTAACAAAACGCATGGGACGGAGTATCCATTGTCTCCGTCAACGTTATTGATGACTGTGAGACAAACTGTCTATAATCAGTGGCGATCTGCCGGGATGGCGGAGCGCAACGGTGCGGTGCTGACGCGGAGGGTTGAGGGTGAATCCGGTGGTTGCGTCCAGGAAGTCCAGGCGGACACCTTGGGTCTCCGGAGGGTGATTTGATTAGGAAAATGATTACTCAATCAATATGTAGTAGTCGAAGACGTCGGATGGATGAGCAATGTATGTTTTTGGAAAAATACTGGTTGCGTCAATTAATTTGATAAAGGAGGGAGATGTAGTGTACATAGGTGGGTACATACGCTGCCCGTGTCTTGTCTAGTGTCACTGAGTCGGTGTCACGAGGGCTGCCGGCGAGAGTGCGTAGTTAGGCGATTGGACAGTTGCAGGTGCTGGTCAAGCGGTAACATACAACTACGTTAAAACAAGGAAGGGATGTAGTGTATGTAGAGATATCAATATATCACGCTACAAACCGATAACAGTATTATGACGTTGTCTCGGGCGCATACGTCGCTCGGTTATAAATACTGGTGCGATAGGTGGGGCGGTCAGTCGTTGTCGGACTGCCGGCCTGGGCGGTGGTGCGTTGGCGAGCCAACTAATGTGTTAGTGAGTGTCCATATTATATATTGTGAGTGTGCATATTATACAGATATATCAGTGAAAAAGTGACGAAACTTTTGGAATGTACTAATTTCATGCATGATGGCGGCCGGCTTACGCAATAATTTTACAATAAATTTTCGTTTATATAGTCTTGAATACACATAAGTTGCTAGTTTATTTATCTATGAACATATTTAGGCCTCGAGATCATAATATTGTTGCGTATTGACATCGTAATCGTTTTTCAAAGTGAATAAGTCCGTGAATATAACCGCCAAGTACTTACAAGTACAAGTACGTACTACACTTATTTCTCAGTAATTCTACATAATTTATTATAACAATACTCACCGTTTTATGTCTGCGCTGACTGTACTACGGTTGTGACGGCGCAGTGACGAAAATGGCGCGCCGCGCAAGCGTTGCGCGTGTTCGAATTGTTACCTTTTTTTCTGCAAGTAGTATGTTTGGAAGTGAACTACGGTGTTATATGAGTGCCTAAACATATGTGTTGTCGTGTTATAGTGTTATTTAGGTGAATATGTTTGTGAATTCGGTGTATTGTGATCAAGTTTGAAGGTCATGTGAAGGTGTTGTGAAGGAAAAATATCAAAATGAAAATATTTCACGCCGCTGTGTGGTCAGGTTAGTTTGAATTTCTTAGATACATATACCAATAGATAGGTAAACTCATAACGAATCCACGAAGGTATATGTTATATTGTGTAAATATCTGTATAATGGCGAAATCTTGATTTTGCTGAAGGTCTACCTAAAATAATTTTATACCTACAAAATGCTCAGACGTTTTATGTTCGCGGACGCGTCAGGGGGGGGGGGGGGAGAATTTTTAATTAAGATTAATGACCCGCCGTGTACCATATGTTTCCGGCTGAAATGGCTAATTACACAATAATTTTCATAATTAATAGTCATCACTTGATTATCTTTTAACCAATGTTCTGTTAAACATATAATATCATATTTGGTTATTTCTAAAAACATTTCTATTTCAAGTAATTTGGAAGAGCAACCTTGAATATTTTGATTAAATAACTTTAAAGTATGTTGCTTTCCTTTATTTGTTAGGTTGCCAGAAGATACCTTTTTATTATTCAGTAATAATAAATGATTATTTGAAGGGGTAACTTCTGTTGTCTTACAAAGATCTTTTATCCGGAGTGCCCTCCACAACCACAAGTGAAAAGTTCAAACTGTCTGTATGTATGTATCCCAACAGGAAGAGAATACTTTAACTGACTAGTAGCGGCCTCCAAGGATGTTGGTATTGTAGGTGGACCCTCCTTCGTACAATATGAGGATTCACAAAAATCAATCACTATGTTGTTAGTGTCGTCACTTATACTACAGTTCGTTATATTAGCAATAACATTGTTAATACTATATGCTATCTACATAGCAATTAAATATCTACATTCTCCAGACAGAGATAAAGTTCCCGTAGTTAACTTAAAACCACTAACAAAGTCATTAGTGTCAAAATCAAATAATTTCAAACACTATTTATTTATTTATTTATTTATTTATTCTTAAGGCACATCAACAACATAAACACAAACATTTACAAATAACAGAGAACAAGGACATGGACTAGTGTTTACGTCTATTACAGACGTGCACAGCATTCACAACAAAATAGAATAAAAAACACAGTATTCACGTTACAAAGAAATACAAGAGAAAACAGAACAATAAAAGTAGATAGTTATCGACTTATACATAGACTATTATATTATTATACTATTATTTCAGTCTTCCCCTCATTTATAATCTTAGATCTAAGGCGCGTGGGATGGTCGTGGAAGATATCCAAATCATAAAGATGGCAAAAACTGTTGTACGTGGACGTTAGCCTAGCCATCGGAGCATTCATGCCTAAGTTGGTTTTATGACGAGGGACATTGAATAAAGACGTGCATTTTCGTCGAGCATTAAGTTTAGGCACATTTATTTCAATGCGCTCGAGAAGCCCGTCAGCTTTAAAAGAACCGTCAACAATACTCCGCAAGCATAGCAAGTCTATCATGCGTCGGCGCAGCTGTAAGCTTGACATATGAAAGAAACGCAATCGTTCGTCATATGAGCATCTCGCACTGATGCCAGTGGCAAGGAAAGCAAGCTGCCGCGTAAAGGATCGTTGGATTGACTCAATACGATTACAATGAACCATATAATGAGGATTCCATATGACACTCCCGAACTCGAGTACGCTACGTACCAGAGCATTATAAAGCACCATCTTGGAGGCTGTATGTTTAAAATCCTTAGTGTTACGTCTGATGAATCCCAACATTTTAGCAGCTCTTTGGACAATGTTATCACAATGTGGCACAAAACTTAACCTTGAATCAAGAACGACACCCAGGTCACGAAGTTGTTCAACGACAGCAATCCTTTCGGTATTGATGTGGTAATTTGATTCAAGCACCTTTCTCTTCCTTGTGAACCGAATATGCTGGTATTTCGAAGCGTTAAGCGTCATTCTGTTAGCACAGCACCATTCATAGATACGGCCTAGATCGGCCTGAATCAATTCCACATCTGCCAAAGAGTCAACCTGACGCGAGATTTTCATATCATCTGCAAAGAGGAGACAGTGACAGTGACGAACGCAGTCCACAATGTCATTGATGAATAATAGAAACAAGATTGGCCCAAGATGGGATCCTTGTGGAACGCCAGAAGAAGCAATGTATTTGTTAGATTCATAACCGGCAAGGACCACAACCTGCTCACGATTTTCCAGATATGATCTAAACCAGTCTAAGATTACATTACTGATGCCGTACTGGTTCTGGAGCTTATCGATGAGTATTTTGTGGTCAACGAGATCGAAAGCACTAGCGAAATCTGTATATATCGAATCGATCTGATGGTTCTTATCAACTGCTTCCATTACCGGAGTTATGTATGACATCAGATTAGTTATGACTGACTTTTTCTCTTGAAAACCGTGCTGTTCTGACCGTATTTGGAACTTGGTGTGTTTTGTTAATATGGGACAAACAAGACTTTCAAAAATTTTGGAAAAGGACGATAAAATTGATATTGGGCGATAATTTTTTACGTTACTGTTGTCTCCTTTCTTTAGTACAGGAACGATACGTGCACGCTTCCACTCTTGAGGAAAAACACCGCTCTCAAGAGATTTATTAAATATCAGCATTAACGGACAGGATAGTTGCGAAGCACATCTTTTAATAAAAAGTGGTGGAATTCCATCTGGTCCTGCTCCCTTATTCGGATTGAGACGCTTTAAGCAGCTATAAACATCTTTCTCGCAAAAACTTAGGGTGGATAGTTTACTACAGGTTGGCTCTCCGGGAAAATCAGTTTTGGTTTTGTGTGACGAAGTTAAATCGCTTTTTGCGTTAGTGTATACCTGACTGAACTGTGATGCGAATAGGTTTGCTATGTCAGAACCATTTGACGAGTAGTTTTCATCATTACTGTGCATTACGGAGGGTAACGCATTACAAGAAGACTTTTTGTTTTTTATATAACTCCAAAAGGACTTTGGATTCTTTTTAAGGTTATTTTCGATAGTACTAACGTAGTTTTTGTAGCAATTATGTAGAAGTTTGTCACTTGCTCTTCTAACGTCCTCGTACTTGAGTCTATCTCTAGGGTTGTTAAATTTACGACATTTGAGCCTCAATCTGTCCTTTACATTTAAAAGGTGAACAAGTTCGCGCGTAAACCAGACAGGATGGGATGTACGTCCAGGTTTGCGTTTGGGTACGTGTTCACCAATAATATGATTGATTATATCATAAAAGTTTGAGACCATGTCATTAACGCTTATACAACCATTAAAGCTTTCCGACCAGTGAACGCCCTTCAGATCACGTAATATTGTATTATAATCAGCCTTAAAAAAATTAAAGTCTGAACGAGGTAGACAAGTTAGTGTTGAGGTCAGTGTTAAGTCTAGTACAATTTCAAGTGGGGGATGATACGGGTCGAGTTTACTAACACATTTTGTTGAAGACACACTGCAGTTCAGATTAGTTAGTATTAAGTCTAATATTTTACTTTCATGATTAACAATAGGGTTGATTTGCTGCAATCCAGTTACAGCTATGAAGTCAGTAAGTGTGTGAGCTAGTCGACCGCTATAGTTATCTGTATTGACACTTGTGTTAATTCTGGGAATCATGTAGGGTACGTTACAATCTTTAGTCCAATTTATAAAACTCAAGTTAAAATCACCAACAATAAAGACATCGTCAACTAAATCCATTACTCTATTTACATTATCCAAAAAATTGCTAAGTACCTCTATTTTAACTGGTGGAGGTATGTAGACTAAGCATATGGCAATTTTCAACACTTTACTGTTCTGAACCAAATCTATAGTAATCCAGATATCCTCGCATTCGCTCTCCCACTTGTACATTCTGCATGAAGGCACGAGTCTTGACACCGCGACTAGGACGCCACCGCCGTCTGTTTTAGAAGTTCGAGAAAGGTCACGATCTCTTCGATAAACTATGTATCTATTGTCAACGATCTCACTATCCATAATCTTTGAGTTTAGCCAAGTTTCGCAAAATGTGATGACTTTGTAGTTGCATTGGAGAATATTATTGTACACATCGTTGGTCTTAGTGCGCATTCCGCGAAGGTTTTGATAGAAGATATCGAGAGAATTGAATTTTATATTGGTTTTTTGTAAACAAACCGGGTTCCCTTGAGAATAAATTATGAGCCCTTCCTGAGTAAGTTTAAGGTTTCGAAGCCGCGAATGTATATAGCTTGTCCCGTCTCGTTCTTTTTAGCGTAAATCCGGCCATCACGAATCCAGACAAATTTGAATTCCGCCTCTTTAGCCTTCTGCCTCGTTGCTGCGTGCAGATGTTTATTGTGAGGACTTAAGTGTTCAGACACAAAGATCGGCTCACGCTTACCGCCTATGCCAAGGTGTCGTGATGACAACTTGTCATCTGTATGGCTCCTATTATACTTTGTGACAGCAGCCAGAAGATTGTCACGCGCGGCTCGGTTACGTAGTTTTAACACCACTGCTCTTGGGCGATTACTATCTTTGTTAAGTTTTGCGACCCTGGTGACGTGCTGTATATCCTCGCTGGCGACCGAGCATTCGACTGTTTTCCCAAGCTGCAAGATAACATTGGCGAGATTTTCAGTTTGATGTTCGGGCATCCCAGTTATCTCGATATTACAATCACGCATGTGTTGTTCTACCGAATTTAGTCTTATAGTAAGGTCGTTAACATTTGAACGTAACTCAGCATTTTCCTTTTCCAACTTTTCTATTATACCCACTTTTTCATCTAGTTTCGTCTTCATTTCTTCCAGAAGATTGTTGTTGAATGAAATGGAATTATCGAACACCGCGATCTTTTTGTCTATGTTGATAAGATGCTCTGTGACAAGTTCTTTAATCGCAGACTTAAGCGTTGCACCGATTTCCTCTCGAATAATGTCGCGTAAAGCCTCTTGGGAAAATAGGCTGCTCTCATCTAGGACAACATCGGTGAGCCTACTCTTAGCTTTGCCACAGCGAAATGTTATGTTGCCATCGTCACTATGCGTGGGAGAACGAGGTGGGGTAGGTGCTTTAGATGGTTTCGCACTTGGCTCAGCACTTAGACACGAAGGACATTTCCATGTCTGTTTATGTTCGTTCATCATTAAAGCGTATCGATTTTTAGACACTTTTGAGCATTCAAGATCATATATCAAGGAACAAAGGCAGCATTTCATCATGTCAGTCCCAGTTATTGAGCACTGACAAGAAGCACATATTTGGCGAGGGGGTGATCGTAACATTTTGTAAACAGTATGACCGCACTCTTTAAATAGCACCTCAGATATTGTCTATTGGATACTAATGCTCAAAATGTAATAAAGTAACTACATGGAACGCTTACGCGTAGTGTCCGCGCGTGATGTTGGCAGCGCTGGTGTTTGAAGCGCAAGCGTAGCGTGCACGGTAATTTAAATCTTAACTGCAGCGCACAACCGATCGAATCCTCTGCACTCACTAATTGTAAATTATGATAAAGCACTTTTCTTGTTATTTCGTTACGAGTTATTACTTTGTTAATCAATGTCCAAAAGAGTTTTAATTATTACACTGAGTAAATAAGAAATTGTGAACGTATTTTCACTGTAGTCCTTGACAATTAATACCGATAATTAATTATTAAGTTACAAGCAAGCGTGGATATTGTGTTATTCGTTCAAAGCGCGTTCCACGTGTTTTGCACTATGACAACATGTCAACATATGAATAGTACTATTCAATTTGTAAATATGATTGTTCTCTTCATCTGATAAAGTATTAGAATAAGGAAAGGCACACAGCATTAGCCTTCCTATGTTTAACTTTAATAAGGCGTCCACACCATCCACTATGTCCTTTTTGTTAATACCAATACTATTGCCGAAAAGTAGTACCATTGTAGAGTAATGGGCTAGGTTTGTGTTTTTAATTCTCTTAATTATTTGTTTAAAACTTATGTTATGGTAACTATGATTAGTAAAACTATGGCTAAGGTAATTGTGTAGTATTTTCCCAAAGCCTGAACCTAACTCATCAGAAAATAAAATAATTTTTATTACTTTTCTGTGTATTAACGCAGCTGTTTGCTGGAAGAGCCAACACCGGTGAAGGCAAGTCAACGTCATCCCAGTCTGTCCGTCATTTCATCCCAGTTCTGATGTCGGATCGTCAGAATTTAGTCTGTTAGATTCAGTCATCATGTGGGCAGAATATGGGTTTCGTGCAATGCAAACAAACTGGGTATAGGGTACAATACACGATGTTTATTAAAACCACAATTTTGTACAGTAACACTAAATAGACATAGCAACCTTTAAACACAACGAATCGAGTACAGTTCCGGGACGTCTTAGCTCCGATGCGATCAGAGACTGAATTGTGAATGTCCTGCTCGCTGTATGCTGTAAACGTCTCGACTCTGTAGAAGTGCGCCCAAATGGTGGTGGTTGATCACGTGTTCTCGATTGGCGGGCCTCCGATTCATCGATCCATGTTCGTACTTTTGACCGGATGCGACATATATATAAATTAATTGTCCATTCACTTGAAAACTTGGATGACTGAATATGACCTATAAACAATTCATCTTGTTCTGACTGTACTTGTTGCATATTACTATCTGCCTGCACATATCTTATTGACTTTGACTGAAATGACAGACAACAGACTGCAAGATGACCGATTTTTTTTCATTTTTTGCACTTTACACCTAATGCTGGACACTTATAACGATGCACCTGACCACACCTCGTACAAACCTCCTATCTTGACTGCTGACTATGTTGACTGACATTCCTTGTGTAAGTAAGACTTTGATCTTGAGCGTGACTGACTCGTATTATACAAGACCGAACTTTGTTCTGCTGTCAATTCATCCGTTTGATTTCTGGAAGCAAGCATGGCCTTTGCCATCTCTAAAGCCTTATCAAGATCCAGCTTATCTTAAAGCAATATTTTTTCTCTGATAAAGTGGTATTGTTGATGCATGTTGCATATAAACATTATTTTGATTAGGCGTTCTTGCAGCTGTCTTTAACTCACAGTTTTGTGACCTTATTTTAATGTGCAAGCAAAATCGTCTAAGGTTTCATTTTCACCTTGTTTGTATGTGAAACAATTATGGCATTCACAAGTCAGGTTAGTTAGCTTTTGGGGCAAAATGATCTTTAAATAACTTTACCAGCTGGTCGTATGTAATTGTATCCTCGTCTTTTCCAAATGTATTGAATACATCCACGCCCTTTTCACCAATGACATGAAGAAATAAAGCTACTTTTCTGCCATCACTCTCTTCATCCAAGCCAGACGCACGTAAATAAAATTTAAGTGATTGAACACATTTTTTCCGTTGTTGAGCAAAGTTACCTTTCATCACCATGGGCTGCGGACTGGACATTCCAAAAAGTTTCTTGGGCTTTTGGTTCTCATCAGACATGATGCTGACTTCAATTCGCGTGTGAAACACGCGAATTTTACAATGACTATTTCGCAATGACTGTAAGACACATAGATTACGGATCCAATTCTGACACCATGTTTAGTCAGTGTGTTCAATAAATGAGAAAACTGGACTTCAATTGAACTTGGTTTTAATTACTTTTATTGGATGCGTTTTATGTTAAACATTTTACAGAGTTAGCTGTGATTGGTAGGACGCCATCTTGACAGCCCGCCTTCTTATAGACTAGAGATGTAACATCACAATAGTGACGTTACTTACTTATAACACCCCTATGCCAATAAAATCATTTTTAAAGGCTGCTTTTATTTTAGAAAAAAATAGGGTTCCGTACAAAATAAATTAATAATAATAATATATAATAATATATTTATTGACAATAAAAGGTTATCTGTAGTACATGAAGTGCTTAGAAAGTAGCGACATAATAAAAACAAAACTAGGAACATGTTGTACACACAAATTGTTGGGTGAAGCCCTGTTTTCCTAGCTAGATCACAAAGTAATCTGTGTTAAGGAAAAACAGATTCCACTCCCTAGTGGGGTAGCAAAAACACCGTTGGGTTCATGTTTCTGAGTCAACGATAAAGGTACAGACGCCAGCAGGTCAACTTACCCGAAACTGTCACATTTTCCCAATCAATCTTGAACCTTATTCTTTAACCATAAAGTTGAAAATCGATTAAAGAAATGTGACAGATTGTAGTAGCTTGATGTGCTGGCGTCTGTACATCGGCAGTGTAGTCTTCCATATGTATATTACAAAGAGAGAGAAAATAAAATAAATACGTAAAAAAAAACGAAGTAAGCAAGCTAATACATTAAAATTTATAATAATTCTATACTGTACTGTACTGTGGATACTTTTGTAATGTGTTAAAAAGTGAGTGTGTAGTGTAGTGTATGTAGTGTGGTGTAGAGTGGTGTGGTGTAGTGTAGTGTGGTGTGGTGTGGTACGACGTGCAAGTGTAAACAATCAAAAAGACGAAAGATATTTTTCAGTCTCGTCGTAAGATTTATTCAGAAGGAAGGAACGAAGGGCACATTTGCATTTGGCGTATGGTAATTCATAGATACGTAGTGACGCGTTAATTTTGTTGTATAGGTATGAACCTAGATAGTAGAAAAACCTTTTAGTGAAAGTAAATTTAGGTTGCGGAACAGTACAAATCAAATCTTGCTTGACGGCGCTTGCTAATTGTAGTAAACGGGGTCTGTAAGTGTTGGAGAAGAATGGTTTGTAGAATGAAGTGTTGCCTCACGTTAAGGACGTTACAGTTTCGGTAAAGTTCTGTAGTTGGATACAGAATGGGTCGTAACGACGCGATTTTTAGTATAGCTCTGTGAGACACTTCCAAGGGTTTGAGAGCAGTTTTGGTTGCGCCACTACAGCAGCTAATCCATACTTCCATACTTAATATTATAAATGTGAAAGTTACTCTGTCTGTTACGCTTTTACGATGAAACGGCAAAACCGATTTTGATGAAACTTGGTATGAAAAAAGCTTGAACCCTAGGGAAGGACATAGGCTACTTTTAATTTAATTTCCTTCCGCGATAACCGACTTCACCCGTCGCGGGCAAAAAGTAATCTATACATATACATCTATACGTACAAATAAATAAAATTGAAGTGTCTGTTTGTAATGTCAAAATAATAGCATTTTACTAAATACATATAAATGTAAATACGGTACCTATCACAAAAAAACATTTTTTTTTATTGTTGTGTGTCTGTTTGTTCCGGCTAATCTCTGAAACGGCTGGACCGATTTTGAATGGCCTTTACTAGCAGATAGATAGCTAATGTTATAAAGAGTAACTTAGGCTACTTTTATTTAAAAAAAAAAATTGGGTTACGCACAAAAAAAAAACCGAATTTCATTTCACCTTTAAAACTTTTCAACTATTTAATTATCGTTTCGGTTTTTTTACTTCACTGAAGTCACTTCTGCCACTGTTTCTGTCGACCTATTATTATCAATTCAATTTTTTTTCGTTACTCCAACGTTTCATCATAGTATAAAGAGAAGGAAGTAGGTTATCTTCATACAAATGCACCGCGCGCGGCTTGTATGTGTGCGCCATAGTATCTATGCATCGACGCACGCACACTTTAACAAAATCTCGACCCGTTTCTCAGTGCGCCAGTCGGGGCTAACACTGCACGAGGTTCGCGCGTCGCGGCTTTTCGTCACCGCTAAATGAAACCAAAATGTCTGATAATCGCAGGAGAACGTATTGCTGTGTGTTTGGGGGTCTTAATAATTCATCGATTTCAGAATTGTCTCTGTTCAGATTACCTATTGAACAGGAAAGGTAAGCTAGTCACTTATTAATAATAATAATAATAGTATGTGGGGACATTTTTCACACACGGCCATCTGACCCCAAACTAGGGAGACCCTGTACTATGGGTGTCAGACAGCTGATGTACATACACAGCTACATTTTTTTTTGTAAATACATACATATATAGATAAACAACACCCAGACACAAGGCAAACACAAATGCTCATCACACAAATGTTTACCCTGGGCGGGAATCGAACCCGCAACACGCTGCGCAGCAGTAGATCGCTCAGCCACTGCGCCAACCGTGTCGTCACATATTCTAGTAGGTAGATATATAATTTTTACTTGATGAAGAGACACCTTACTTATTTTTTGTTGTATTAGTTTTCTATCACACAGAGGAAGTAAGGTAGGTAGGCCTAATTTCCTACTACAATGTATTAGGTACTTTTGATCTGTCAATTGATTTGCCGCTATTGCTTTGTTTACGTTTAGTTATGCCGATTTCTCAGTATTGTAGGTATAGTAACTAAGTACCTACCTACTTACAGTTATAAAATCGTAATTCAAAATAAGTAATTGACTAATATTGTAAATCAGATATACATATAAAGCAAAGTTCGAATCATAACAACAAATTCGATTATAGTCTAAGAGACAGTCGTTAGTTTTTTTCAATGTTGTTTTACAGTGTTTCTTTTAATTATTATAATATTTTAGTCAGTTTATTCATTTTTTTTACCTAATGTATATTAAATGTGCTTTTCATTTCAGACGCTTTCAGTGGCTGCGCTTAATTGACCGCGAGGATTTGATAAATAAATCCCAACCCAAGCATGTTGTTTGTGAAGCCCATTTCCACCCAGAAGACATAATGAAAAATAGCGTTAGAAAATTACTAAAAAAAATTGTTTGCCGAGTTTAAATTTGCCAAATCCTAAAAAAAATTACAAACCTACACAAGTGGAAATAAAAACTTCATATAATAATTCAAGTCAAACAGAAACAACTAGTGCTTCAGGGTCAAATCAAATTGATTTAACTATTGCCACTTCATCATGCCAAACGGATATTAACACCACGGATAACCTAACTCAAACTACTGCTGATCTATCTGCAAGTACTCCACGCAAGAGGAAACTAAAATCGGAGTTATTAGAATGTAAAAAGCGTTTACGAGCAAATGAATCAGCAAATTCTTCACAAGATATGTTTCATAAATTATGTGATCGTTTTTTATCTAAGGACTTAGCCGAACTTGTTAAAGCTCAAACATACTTAAAATGTGCTAACAAAGGAAACAGATACACTATTGCTTACAAAATGTTTTGCTTAAACTTGTACTACGTCAGCCCACAAGCTTACCGTTTATTAGAAAAAACTCTTTGTCTGCCCTGTAGAAGTACGTTAAATAAGTTATACATTCCGATGACTACTCAAATAAACGAAGAATTAATGACAGCACTAAAATTAAAAGTAAACAATATGTCGGAGAGAGAAAAACATTGCACTTTAGTGATGGACGCTATGAGTTTAAAAACGAACGTCTTTTATGATATAAAAAACGACAGACGCCGACACCAGCAAAATATGCCTTAGTGGTAATAATAAGAGGTATTTTTGTGAAATGGAGCCAGCCAATTGGCTACGCCTTATTATCGGAATGTTCAAGCGATGCTAATATATAAAACTCTTTGAGATCGGATTAAAAATCAGAGTGTGCGTTTCAGATATGGGACCAGATTTGTTAAAAGCTGCTAAAGAAAGAGGGATTTGCGTGAACAAAACTTATTTTACTGTTAATGGTCATAAAATTTATTATATTTTTGACGCACCACATTTGATAAAGTTGGTTCGTACCAACTTGATGGCGTATGATTTTCATTTTCAAAATGGCGCTGTAGCAAAATTTTGTCACATAAAAAAATTCTATGAGCATGATAAAAAGAAAAGCTTTAGACAAGCTCATAAATTGACTAACAGCCATATGTACCGTACGAACTTTGAAAAAATGAAAGTTCGTTACGCAACGCAACTTTTAAGCAGATCTGTAGCAGCGGGTTTGTCAACATATATAGATTTTAAGCGAATCAAGGGTTGGGACTTGTGCCCTTAATACAATTTATCCTGATAACTTAGCAAGGGTGCTAGTTACGACAACTTCTAGTGTGCTTCATAAATCTAAGTCTTAAGTATGTAATATTAAGTAGTCTTGTTGATGCGAATAAATACTTATTATTATTATTATTATTATTATTTTAATGTGATAGATGAATCAGCAAGGCACACAGTCGAATTAATAATGTTGATGAACGATCTGTTTGACGCATTGAATTCATCGAGTCTCCGTGACAGCTATGAGTACAAAAGAGCGTTTTGTGGGCGTAAAGAATAGATTATTTTTTTCAATAAAATGTTGATTTTTTTCCGAACATTAAAATTACGAGATCCCCGAACTGGAAACGACGGTACTCAAAACGTGATATTTATTCAAGGGTTTCAGATCACAATCAAGTCAATTTTACATCTGTACGAAGATCTTAAGCAAGAAGGATACCAATACATTCTGACGAGATGTCTTAATCAGGACGTGATTGAGATTTTTTTTGGTAAAATTAGATCGAAAAATGGAAATGCTCTAGAACCAACCAGCAGACAATTTATATCTGCATATCGTAAAATTTTCTTTGCCAATATTACCTGGGCTCCGAAAGAAGGCAATTGTACGGAAGATTTGACCGAATCCCTCGTTCACTTAAGTAATTACAAAAACACGGTTAATGACGCTACTGAAATCAATAACGTTCTACCCGTTATCAATATTAACCAATCAGAGATATTGCAGTCAAATAGTGTATTGCGTGATATTAGTTGTTCAGACTATATATAATTTGATATTCCCGAAAAAAATGCTTTTTTTTACGTATGCGGAGCCTTGTTGAAAAAATGCATTGATCGTCACGAGGATTGCGAACAACTTAAATCGTATTTAAACGCGAATCAGCAAGTTTGCAATTTAAGTGCAGAATCTAGGTACCTTCACTACAAAAAATATTCTGGAGACCAAATTTTGTTAGTGGTTCCACCCGACGACTTTGTAGAAAATATTAAGAGGATGGAGCAGATATTCCAAAAAGCATTTAAAAATGATCACATAAACTGCAAAATTGGCATGTCTGTTTATGAACAAATAAAAGATTTATATTTTTCACCGCCCTGCCCATGCTTTCCAAAATTATATTTGCACATTAAAGTTTAATAACAAGGCGTTTCGTAATAGTCGAAACCGAAGAAAGTATTTTTCTGTAGCTAATTTGTAATTTTGTAATAAGTTTGTGATTCTATAGATATGTTTGTATTATTTATGTTTGTATTAATTAAAAATAAATATGGTCCTTTATGTGTAAACATAGTACATTATGCCTATAAAAAAAAAAAAACTAGATGACTAGTATATGTATAAACTACTAAGCAAATAATTTAAACACAAGCTCTTAGTCTATGTTACCGCCTGTGCCATCTAGTGGCGACACAAAGAGTCGGGACCGCGACTTGACGTTGCCGCTGTTCATGCAACCGCATGCGAGCGAAGCGCGGCCAGCCGCGCCCAAAGCACCCCGCCACCGCCGCGCCGGCCGGTTTATTTTATTCTTTAAACTAATATTGAATTGGTGACAGTACGATAGTAAAAAAGGTTACCGATAAGTAACCTACCGTTTACTCGTGCTCATCACCGCCCCGCGCCGCCTGTCTGCTGGCCTGTCGCTGTTTCTTTCATCATGAAAGGTTTCATCGTTTAGGTAAAATCGGCCTCACAAACTCTGTACCCAGACAATACAAGTTAAAAAATACAACTTCCCGACCCTTGCCAATTTATAGGCACTGAATTAAAATTTATCTAAAAGTCACAACTCTAAGACAGTAGGCAATTATATCGCGGATTGGGCCGGAGATAGCCTACTTCCTTCTCTTTATACTATGGTTTCATTTGGTTAATAAACTTTTTACCGAAGTTACACTTAGCCAAAATAACATTAATTACGTAGTCTGCAGGAGGAGGTTCGAAAAAAAACCAAAAATAAATTAAGACTGATTTATTTTAAATATAAAAATTACAATTAATTGGGTGAAACCTATTCGATGCAAGAATATGGAATGACCAAAAACTTGTTAAAAATAACTTATTGCTAATGTCGAATTTTGCTGCGCGTCGGCGGCTCGTGGCTGGCCCGTGTGTCGACGATGCAGTTTTCGTCCGTCCGGCGTAGACACGATGAATTGCAGGCTCGGCGATATTAATTAGTGATCCGTACTGCTTAAGCGTTCTTCGTTAAGGGTCCGTACTTAACACCTCCCCCCGAAGATCAGTAACTATTTGATCATGTTAAGAGAAAATGTTGCTGGAGTGTCAATATCGTTTCTTGGGATCTCTTGTCATCTCTTCATATGTATGAATCTTGAGAGTTTGCTGCTTTTCTTTGTTATCTGCTCTGAGATTACAACATTTATATCTGCGGCTTATCGCTAAGATTATGAGTGCGACTACGCATATTGCAAAGATGTAGAATGGTATTTATTTATTTATTTATTATAAGCACACCAACAGCACTGTCACTTACAATTCAAATAAAAATAGCATTTAAAAATCTGCATTTCAGTAACCATGCAAATAACAGGTATGCATGACATTGACAAAATGAAAAATTTGAGACAAGAAAAACTAAAAAAAAAGTGCGTCTAGTGAGTAGACTTAAATCTAAAAGCACTACAAAAAAAAAACCAAACAATTTGAGCTATACAGACTTGCATTTTTCGCACTGTTTATGTAGGGAGCGTCTGTATGAAGCGAAACTCATAGAGAATACTTCGGAAGGGTAATCAGTCAAGTTGGAACGTTCATTATATAACCTTGCCATACGCGTCAGGGGGCTATTAAAGGTGGTATTTAAGGTGGATGTAGGTAATTGAAAAATGCGATGATGTCGCTTGCTACGTTGGTTAGTTCTAAAGTAAAAATAGTTGATCAAGTGCGCATCTATGGAACCATTTATAATTTTATGTAATACAAGTAAGTCTGAATGAATCCGTCTTTCCTTCAAACTAATCATCCTATAGTGCCTTAACCTATCGCTATAGTCAGGTATAGCTTTTCGGATTCCATTTTTTATACACAAATACCTAACAAAGCGGGCCTGAACAGATTCAATATTGTTAATGTAACTTGAGTAATAGGGAGACCAAATAGTGGAACAGTACTCCAAGGAGCTCCTAACCAGTGCGTTATAGAGTATAATAATCAGTGATAGGAATAGGTAGTGCTTATTAGCCTAAAGTTTGAAGAACAGAGACAAGAAACGGAGACTTCCTTAGTACTATATTTTTTCTCGGACATCTGCCCGAACAACACTTAAATACATTAAAAAAATATGTTATTTGGAATAAGTTCGTGTTGTTTACCTAAAGTTTGCGACTAGACATAACATAACACAGTCGTTACAACTATCAAATATTCTGAAAGTTTTCTTTTTGGAGAACATTTTGTAAATGACTAGTTGATCTTAAAACTATGAAACGCAGTCTTTGTTTAAAGAGCCGTACACGTTTCGAAGTAAATATCTGTTTTCTAGCTCGCTCTTGGCCATGTTTCTTGAGATTTCTAAAGTTCAAGTGTATAATTGAAAAAAAAAACTGACAATTGTTTTTATTAAAATAATAAAACGGTCCTTTTTATCATATAAAAGTTTGTATGGATGTTAAATACGGTTAAAAATATGAACACGCGTAGCCACGTGATTGTTATTGAATTTGTTGTTACAAGAAATAAAATAAATAACTTTAGTCAAAACATTCAAAACTAATTAAAGGTTGACTTACCGTATTATTTGATGTAGACAGACAGGAACAATCTTATTGCAGAAAATCGCAATCCATAAATTCAAGCCAAGGTAGTCGTATTAGGAAGATCCAATAAATAAACCAAAAAACAGGCGAGGGTCAAAAACAATATTCACAGAAACAATATACGTGATACAGGAGATGCGCACTCAACAGACCGAAGTACAGGAGTGAGAATAACCTGAGCGGCGCGCCGTCACGCGGCGGTGGGGGAAGGTATGTAGAGCGTTCCCACGCCGCACGGGTATGCGACCACGCCGAGTTTAACAATAGATAACGAAATGCGCTGCCGTAAAAGTCCGCCCATTGTACTTTCGGTGCAATAAAGATTAAATGGTGTTTTTAAAGATTTTAAAGTTTAAATGTGTTACTAAACAATGTGACCCAACATTATGCACATTTTGAAATATATTTTAGTAAGGTAAAAGACAAATACCTTTTGTTTTTGAAATGATAAATACTCTATCTCCATCCAAAATACGTATAGAGAATGCTAAAATGATAAAAATTACCGTTTTATTATTTTAAAAACAATTATCAGTTTTTTTTTTTCAATTACACACTTGAACTTTAGAAATCTCAACAAACGTGGCCAAGAGCGAGCTAGAAAGCAGATATTTACTTCGAAACGTGTACGGCTCTTTAAACAAAGACTGCGTTTCATAGTTTTAAGATCAACAAGTCATTTACAAAATGTTCTCCAAAAAGAAAACTTTCGGAAAATTTGATAGTTGTAACGACTGTGTTATGTTATGTCTAGTCGCAAACTTTAGGTAAACAACACGAACTTATTCCAAATAACATAATTTTTTAATGTATTTAAGTGTTGTCCGGGCAGATGTCCGGGAAAAAATATAGTAGTAAGGAAGTCTCCGTTTCTTGTCTCTGTTCTTCAAACTTTAGGCTAATAAGCACTACCTATTCCTATCACTGATAATAATGCTACTACAATTACGGAAAGGCTTTGACATGCGGATTATAAAGCCAAGCATTCTTTTAGCCTTAGCAACTATAGTATCTACATGAGCACGGAAGGATAGGGTTGTATCAAAAAGTACTCCTAGATCACGGATGACTGACACTCTGCTCAGTACCGACCCATCTATATGATAATCAAATTGAATGTAATTCACTTTATTCGTGAATGTAATAGTCTGACATTTTTTAACATTGAGCGTCATTCTGTTATTGATACACCATTGTTGAAGGACATCAAGATCTTTTTGAAGCTTCATACAATCATTCAGGTCCAATATCCTGCAGTATATCTTTAAATCATCAGCGTAAGCTAAGCAATCGCAATTTATTAAATCTAACAGGTCATTCAAAAATCCCAAGAAAAGCAAAGGGCCAAGCTTAGAGCCCTGTGGAACGCCAGAGCCAGGAGAAAAAGGTACAGATTCATATCCTGCCAAGGCAACTATTTGAGAACGATTATTTAAATAACTCTCGAACCACCGCAACAGAGAGCCATGAATGCCAGCACAGTTCAATTTCATAGAAAGAATTGAGTGATCGACACGATCAAAGGCCTTTGCAAAATCTGTGTAAACAGCATCAACCTGACCCCTGGCTTCAAAGGTGTTACCAATGAAAGTAGTGTAAATAAGTAAGTTAGACAAAGTAGAACGGTTTGACACAAAACCATGCTGCTTCGAACTGATTATATGCCGGAGGTGAGAATAAACTACACTATATAAGGCCCTCAAATATCTTTGCAAATTGTGATATAATAGAGATTGGTCTATAGTTAGTTACGTCATTCATACTACCAGATTTATGTACAGGAATAACATGTGAGATTTTCCATAAATCGGGGAACGTACCTTCCATAATTATGGGATTTATTGTATATTATCTGCAGTGGTACAATAAGACCATCCATGCAGAGACGAATAAAAATGGGAGGAAGCCCATCCGGACCAGCACCTTTATTTAGATCTAACTTTTTAATGCTATCTCTAACGTCATTTTCAGCTATGCTAATGGAATACATACTGTAATTGGACGAAGAGTAACCTGGAGTCAAATTACTAGGCTGTTGACTATCACCGTACACAGATGCAAAGTAGTCTGCAAATAGATCAGCCACACCACTACCACCCTCACCAACACGATCACCCCATGAAACCTGGTTAGGAACACCTCTGAAAGTTTTTTTTGATTTAGCGTAACGCCAAAAAGCTTTTACATTTGTTTTTAATTCACTCTCAATTCTTTCTATGTAATCTTTAAAACAGTCATGCATAGCTCTCCCAGCTCGCATCCGTAGGGATACAAAAGTATCATAGTCCCGAGGGTTTTTGTGCCGCCTGAAACGAGTCCTGTATTTATGTTTTTCTTTAAGAAGTTTAATCACCGAAGCTGAAAACCAAACTGGATAGCAGTTGTTTTTAGGTTTACCCTTTGGCGTGTATTTATCTATATTCTCCCATAGTATATTATAAAATGTCAGAACATAATCATTACAACTCAAATGACAATAACCCTCCCAATTTACTTTACGTAAATCACGAACACATGCCTCATAATCTGTTTTTATGAAAATATATTTGGACTGTAAAATACTATAATTTAAATTAGAAATAGAAGTTTTAGTAAGGACTAATTCTAGCGGCGGATGATGTACATCTGGTTTACTGATGGGGGGTGCACAAGAAACAGAAAGACTGGAGTTCTCATCCACTAAGATGAGGTCTAAGATATTATTATTTTCATTGCTAATATGATTCATTTGAACAAATCCGGTAATATTCAAAAAGTCACGTAACGCTAAATACTTAGGGTCACTAATTCCTAGAAAGGGATCATTAGATTTATGCCAGTTCACATTAGGAAGATTAAAATCGCCAAGAATCAAAGTAGTACAATCCACATGACGCAAACAAATTTCTTCAGCCCTGGCCAAGAATTGAACAAAAATATGGCAAGGTATATAGGACGGTAAATAGACCACACAAATATTCATACAGACGCCACCAGCACTAACACATAACCACATATCCTCAACTGAGGTTTGCCACTCAGTTTTATTAACAAAATTAAATTTCTTACTAATAGCTACCAATAACCCACCACCATAACTTTTAGAGTACAAATTTTTAAATTGTGCACTACGATCACGATGTACAACAGTATATCTTTGATCAAAGTATTCAGAGGATAAGAATGAGTCATCTAACCATGTTTCTGTCAGACATATTATGTCATAGTTGGAATTTAGAATTGACATTAGAATTTCATGTGACTTCGTTTTCATGCCTCTCACATTCTGGTAAAAAACAGAAATACTATCCATTAAACTAAATAAAAAGTAAACATGACAAGTAGGAACTAAACTAATAGATTCAAATAATTATACAATTTTTTCCAAACTCTGCTCATCCTTAATTAAAATAGTACCCGAATTTTCGCTTTTACATACAAAAATCTTACCGTAGCGTACCCAGACAAACTTATAGGATTTTTCTTTGGCCTTAAGACGTGCAGCAGCATGTAAAGATTTATATGTTGGAGAAAGGTGCTCGGATACATAAACGGGCTCCTTGCTACCACCATAACCCAAATGACTTGTGTTCAATTTATCCTCAGAGTGAGATTTATTGAATCTAGTTATTGCAGAATAAAATTCGTCGCGACATCTAGGACTACGCAGCTTTACTATTACAGTACGCGGGCGAGACTTGTTGTTGTTTATACTGGCCACTCTAACGCACTTCATAATATCGCAATCTTTTAGAGCATATGACACAACATTAGCCAATTGTGTTACAACAGTCGGCAACACTTCATTCTTATTCTCGGGTAAACCGTGAATTTCCAGATTCGCCTCACGCATATTCTGATCAAGGGAGTTTATTTGCTTTCTCAGCTGACCCATAGTCTTTTGCATATCAGAGTTCTGAGAACGAAGTTCAATGTTCTCACGTTGCACACTCTGGAGTTCAGTTTTTAGATCGTTAACCTGAGAGATGTCAAAGGATCCGGATAACCTCAACTCATCAATCTGTTTTTTTACCTCGTCCATTTCGAATCTAAGCTCGCTAATCATATTCTTCACTTCAATACGCAATGTATTCCGAATTTCCTCCCGTATAACAACTCGTATGTCACTGATCTTATCGTCCTCGCCTTCAGAGCTATCGCCAATTACCTCAGACGTCGATTTATTAGGCTCATGCTCAGATAAACAACTCGGACAATTCCACTTAGAACGTGCAGTTTTACTGAGTCTTTTAAACGCAGTAGCACTCAGTTTAACGCATAAGTGATGATAGAATTTATCGCAATTAAAACATGTTATTTTTTCATTTGGTTTAACTGGTAATCCACAAGTATCGCAGTTAGACATTCTTGAAATGCACAATCAATCCCGCAAACAATACAATAAATCCAAAAAGACAAAGTGAGAATCGTCGGACTCGATCTCGGGACACCTTGTGTTCAACCGACGGCGTTAGCGCTCAGAGCCAACAAGACATTCGTATCATAAACGAAATTATGGATCTAGTGTGGTGACAACACGAAGTAATAACAGGCGGTAGATTGAAATAATTATGACGTCGACGTATAATGACTACTTGCAATATAATAAGTTTTGTTTGATCACCGCCACAGTATACTTTGGTTTTCACTATTAACACATTTTAAATCACTTTACACGATTAGACAATTATGTAATTGCAGCCCATAGGGTTCAGTCTTTGAGTGTCTAGACAGCACGCAGTCTTACAATAACTTTTTACTATGATTTTAGAATATAAGTTACGGAGCAGAATTAACGTGACCGTACTAATTGACGTCTCGATGACCGATCGTATGGTTGTATGGTATAGGACAACCGGTTGAGACTTTTCTATCTGCAGAGGGCTTTCCATCATTACTTTTCTCTGGATGCTGTGAAGTTCTTTCAAGTCGACTGAATTGAAGCCGATGATGTGCGTAGAAACGTTCATCTGATTCATGTCGTTGTATGGGATCTTCGATAGCTTGAGAGGCTGGCCTTTAATTTCATTGCTGTTGTTGATGATGGTGAATTTTGAAGTTTGCAGGTAGCAGTCCACAGGAATGGTGACAAGATAACTGCCTTGTAGGGTGTTGTAGTCTTTTCTTCCACATGCTAGTTGTACTTTGGTCGGTTGTGGTAATGACAGTACGTAGTGCTGGTCATCTAATTTTTCAACTGCTTCTTGAAAGTGAAATCTGGGCGAAGTGGCAGGTGTCTTCTAGATCTTGATTGATGATGAGCTCCTGGATACAGTCTGGCTTAGTCTTGATTTGATGACTCGTCTTCTTTTCACAGAGATGTATGTTACTATACTTCGGGCATTCGGCCTCTATGTATGTACACGAATTATTTCTCGTTGGTTGCTATGTAGGGAGTAGGAGGTACAAGGGCAAGCTGTATCTTATTAGGTACAATAGATAGTCTGTATAAGTCGTAGGAGTCTATGGAAACTATGGGGAAACTGTAAACGATAACTATTCTTTTCTCAATAAAGTAGGAACCTGGTTTAATAAGATTATAATATTCTCTTAACTCTAAACTTAAGATCTGATCTTGATTATATATTGATTTTAATTTATCTATCATGGTTTTCAATACTTCTATGTCAATCATGGAATGGTGAGTGCTAGACGCGCGTATAAATGCCATTATATTTTCTAATCTAACTATTTCTAACATTAGATCTTCTGCATTGTTAGTAATTATTCCTAAAATTTGGGCAAATTTTGCAAATTTGATTAAACTGTAATCTCTGTATGCACTTTTCTCAAGAAGTAACTCTAAAGTTGCGTTAATCATTTCCTGATTTTTAGTTAGCTGGTATAATATGGTTTTTTTTTTAAACTAAGACTGATGTGGTTATTAAATTCTGAAACTACTTTATTTTCGTTATTTTGTAAAGTTTTCATTGCTTCGTCATATTTTAGGGCATCTAGGTAGTCTAAGTTGCCAGTAACGCTTTTTATTACTGACCCAAGGCTATCCACAAGACCTCGTTTGACTCTAGCAGGTTCTAAAGATCTAACTTGCTTTAATACTCTGTCGAGCTTGTTAGTAAGATAGTCGACCTGATATTCGTAGAGCATGTAAGTTTCGTTACTAAGTCTGGTTCTAAAGGTTTGAAGTTGCGTTTGTACAAAGTTTATTTTGTCTTCTATGTCAGCTAATTGTATGTACTGTATAAATTAATGGTAATGAGTGGTTAGTCTAGTCGGTCCTAATCTATATGGTAGTAATCCTGGTCCATCAGCTAGGGTCTCAAGTCTTATCTCTTGAGGGTGCGTCACGTGGATTGTCAGTAGCAGCAGAAATCTGTAACAATTGGTTACCTTTAGGTACGCGTTTTAGCCTGGCTTTGGCTACGGGACCTCGCTTCTTTGAAGTATATATATGTATTGGTAAGTCAGCTAGTACAGTATCTTGCGTGTAGCGTGGTGCGGTCTTCTGACAATTGGCGAAGGGGTTCTTAATGAAAACCTGTTGTTCAGGGGCATATTCTACTTCTGGCTCACGAGTCTTATTTCTATTTTCTATTAGTGCTGTCCGATTAGCGAGGGATGATTAATTTATGATATATCATAGACCTGTTTCATCTGTTGCTTATGATTTTGAGCGTACTGCTGTAAGATGTGCTCTGTAAAGTCTATATCTATTGGGTCTCTAGGGTCAAAATGTCCGGTCAATAGGTCAAAACGTCTGCACTTAGTAAAACTGTGGATGGAGCTGTTATATGCTATGATTGCGTATGGCACGAGGTTCACAATTGGTTCATCTTTATGTTGTAGTTTAAGAATCCTAATGTGCTCTAATAACGTCAAATGAAAGCGTTCGATGTTACCATTGTCGTTTGGGCTATGAGGTAAAACTTTATGATGTATTATTTTATGGAGTCGTGTAAATTCGGAAAAGAGTTGGTTGGTGAATTCGGTGCCATTGTCAGTAATGATAGTCATAGGTAGTCCATGATGGGTACAGTAACGTAGCAAGGCTTGTAGAATGCTAATAGCGGTTCCGTCTCGTAGGTGATAAGCTTGTCCGTATTTTGTGAAAACGGCAATGAAAGTCACATACTTTTCATTCTGAACTGTAAAAAGGTCCATGTGAATAATTTCAAGGGGTTTAGTAGCTGGAGGAACTATATTAAATTGTGGTCTGATTGGATTTCGGTCATATTTAGCTTGTCCACAGATGGTATACACGGCTACACATCAAGTTAGACTGTTTGGACTTTGAACTACACTTGGGAGCAAATAAATCGAGCCACTTCCTTTTTCACGCATTATGGTAATTATTTTTGGTATTAAGGAACGCATCGATTCGAAACATATATCGCCTAAAAGGGTATTTAATAACCTTTACAATGAGGGTAGTTAGTTGTCAAAATTTCATTTTTATTAAAGTTTAAAGGGTAGAATAAAATTATCGCATTTAATTTGCTTATGACATTTTTATTGTACTCTGTTAAGAAAAGATTAAATTTGAGGTTTTTGTTAATCATACCCATATTACTTGTTATTGTTGTCTTTATCTGTGTCTGTGTAATCAAAATAACCTGATAAAATGGATACTACACCGACGGAAGCTGCCCAAGTTGTAGCTTTACTTGAGGTTGGCCACGGACAACGTGAAGTGGCACGCAGACTTCATTTGAGTCGTTCAAAGGTACAGCGGGTATACCGCAGGTATCTGGAGACTGGTGCTTTTGTTCGGCGACCTGGAACTGGCCGACCACGGGCAACAACAGAACGTGACGACCGCTTTATTGCAACCAATTCGTTGCGCGACCGTGGACTTAATGCTGTTCAGCTACAGCAAGCGTTACGTGACGTTCGAGGAATCGCAATCAGTAGGTGGACAGTGAGACGAAGACTAAAAGAACGAAATTTAACATCACACAAACCAGCAACTGGCCCAAAATTGACTGTAGCTCATCGCCGATCTCGCTTGGAGTTTGCTCGAGAACACATTAATTGGACGTTAGAAGACTGGAGGTCAGTTTTGTTTTCTGACGAGTCAAGAATCTGTCTTTTTAGCAATGACGGGAGAAACCGAGTGTATAGACGTCCTGGTGAAAGATTTGCCCAATGTTGCATTCGAGAAACGGTGAGTTTTGGTGGTGGTTCTTGTATGGTGTGGGGAGGAATTTCTCTAGACGGAAAAACGGAACTTGTCTTCGTCGACCCCGCCAACGATGGCAGTGGTAGACGTGGATTAACAGCTGACCGATACATAACTGACATTCTTGAAAACCACGTAATGCCGTATGCTGGTTTTGTCGGAGAAAATTTCTTGTTTATGCATGACAATGCGAGACCTCATACCGCGCAGATCGTTACGGAATACTTGTCTGCGATCGGGATTCAACAAATGGTATGGCCAGCACGAAGTCCCGATTTGAACCCGATCGAACACCTATGGGACGAGCTAAAACGGAGAGTCCGAGCCAGGGTTCCCGCTGTTTCATCCATTCCCGAGCTTAAAGTCGCTGTGCTTGAAGAGTGGGAGAACATACCACAATATGTCATCGTAACGCTGATCAGATCGATGACTAATAGGCTACAAGAATGTATCAGGGCCCGGGGGGGTAATACCAGTTATTAAGAATATTTTTTTTGCAATAATTTTGTTTTTTATTGTTTTTATGGACTGTTTTAGCCCTACTAAATTTTCTATCAAAATTACCATTTTTCTTGCAGAGCCAATAATTTATCATTCAATAAGGTTATTATTCAATAATTTACCCTCATTGTAAAGGTTATTAACTAAACTTTTAGGCGATATATAGTTCGAATTGATACGTTCCATATTACCAAAAATATTTACCATTTTACGTGAAAAAAGGTAGTGGCTCGATTTATTTGCTCCCAAGTGTATTAGAAGTTGAACGCTGCGAATCGTGCGAGAGGGTGCGATGTGTTTTTGTTATTTCGCTTCACTCACGCATGTCGTCGTGAATGCGTAACCCGCCACCAAACGGCCCGGCGCGCGTCCGTCGCTATATTCTTACTTACTATACCTATAGATACGTAGCATGTTTATTATTTTGTAAACAAGTTGAGCTCGTCGTGCTCGGTATAATATTGTAGTTTTTCGATTTGCGTTACGCCTGACTGTGCACCAATACATCCATTAGGTAGGTATTTGTTAGGTCGTTGGTTCGAACCCAGACAGGCGCTTTATTCGTGTAAATTATTTCATCACCATTGCTCTCAAAACTGTGACGTAGGGGTTACGTGGAGGATATAAAAGAAAACTCAACGTAACCGGTCAACATAAAAAAATATATTAAAGAAAAGGAGTGGGTAAGTTTACGGTCACTAATTCCCTTTCAACCTCCCCTGGGAGTTGCACTGTACTCTCCTGGCTCAGCCTTGGGCACGACGATCACAGCGGTGTGCCACGCTGGAGACGCCAGGTTTGGTGACGGTCGGCAGGTGATGTTGCCAGACCCGAAGTGAGCTCGACGCGGCCACGCGGGATAAATAGGGACCCGGGGGCGCGGAGCTGTTGTCCGGCGGTGTGGACGAGCGGTGGTGCGGCACCCAACGTTGGGATGCACTTGATGTCCGCGGATTAATAAAAATCCAGGTATTTGGACCCCAATATGGGGTTACGAATTCACTGAGTTTAATACTTTAGACTATTATTAGTCAATTTAAACTGGCAAATAAAATAAAGTGGTGAATACGACAATGGGTAGCAGGTATACCTCTGTCTATCTTTGCCGATGCCGGAATTCGAAAAAAGGACTGTCATGTCCTTCGTCGTGGCTTAAATACGGTAATTGGCATAGATAACATTCCTCATTTCACACGTTCGGATACAACAATTAGGCGGACTTCACTAGTACTATAGCTAATAGTAACTTAAGACGACTCTAAATAATAATAATCTGTTGTGTGATTTGACATTTATTTGTTATTGTGAGGTTAATTGTTGATATTAGGTTGTGATTTTAATTGTTTTCAGGTGAAGTAACGATACAACGTTACAATACCCCCCCGCTTGTGGTGTTGCACTAGCCACCACCTGAAATACGACTCTTCCTTACATCTTCATTCATCCATCCTCCATCCATTTCTTGCATTCGTTGACCTATTATCCCAGCAGACCACCTAATAAGGAGGTGGGTCCGCATCCTAGCAAGTGTGTGAGAGTAGATTGTCCGAAGTTGACTAAATACTCGCGCAAGTCAGACTGAGCTAGTGGCTACTTACTACTATGAACCATGTATATAAATATTGAAGTTACTACAGAGTATATATAAATATTGTTTTGGATGTAGGCTTATTTTTGGAGTATCCAACCGCTCCTGCATAGGCTTATTGAATGAGTTGCGATCCGCTCAATTATAAATAAATAAAATCAAGAAGTAAAGTTTTTTCTAGTTTTGGCTTTGGTTAATGGAGTAACTATACCGCCCCTGCAATGGCTTATTTAATGAGTTGCAAACCGCTCAGATAGTAAAATAAATATTATCTATTGATGAAAAGACCAATAGCTATATAAGGGAAAAAAAACTTGGTTCAAAGTAGAAGTGTTCAGCAAAAATGTAGGTACCTTGAAAATAAACCAATTCAGTAATCGAGCCCTCAATGTCTTAACCAAATTGTGGAACCTCTATGTTTAAAATATCGCTGCTTATTGAGCGAAAGTGTTATGTTCAGTAATGAAACTAACTAGATAAATGAATGAAATAGCTATAAGCTCGTATCAAATGAGTAAAATAAGTTATAGCTTTAATTTTAAATTCCCTTTTTTTTTTCAAAAATTATTTATTGAGTCCAACCAATTTTAAGTCCTTAATATGCCAGGAACCTATGTTTTTGCCCGTCATATCTTCCAGAACGTATACCAACGGCGACTTCTTGGCTGTAATTCTTGCTTTTATAAATTTAGGTGCTAACTTTTTCGAGAACCTGTTCCCCTTGTCACTTAAGAAGAAAGCGCGTTTCATGACTACGTCACCAACGTTAAACTCGGCAAACTTGCGACGCAAATTATAGTGCGATGTGTTCTTTACGTGAGCCTACCAAAGTCGAGATTGTACCGTGTTGAAAACCTTGGATAAGCTACCTAGATTTTCCGCGTAAGCATCTCGTGGAAGGAACACTATTTCGTCGCCGAGGTCGTTGTCCGTATAATGAGTTCCGCAGGTAACGAGTTCTCGACCGAAGACTAGGAAAGCTGGAGTGAAACCAGTAGCTTCGTTAACGGAATTATTGATAGCGAATTGGACCTTAGGGATATAAGAGTCCCATGATCTGTGATCATCATCGACATACGTTGAAATACATGTGATTATCGTTCTATTATAACGTTCTACCAAATTAACTTGTGGTGTGTATTTGGGAGTAAAGAAAACGTTAGGTATAGCATATTTCTTGAACAAGGCGTCAGCGACTTTACCAGTAAACTGGGTACCGTTGTCCATCAATACCGTTTGTGGTATACCGTGGATAAGAAACACGGATTCCTCTAAGATTTTGGTAATAATGTCCGCTGTCGCTTTTTTTATAGGAAAAATTAGGTAAAACTTTGAAAAATAACATGTTATAACTAATATGTAGTTGTTTTGTTTCCGCGAAGTTGGAAGTGGCCCCATGAGGTCAATTGAGATCATTTGAAATGGTCGTGCACACTGTTTTGGGCGACCCATTTCTCCTAGTATCTGGTGATTTTGGGACTTATAGGCTCAACACTTGTCGCAAGTACTAATGTATTCTACAACAGCCTGATACATGCCTGGCCAGTAGTAA
Source organism: Charanyca ferruginea (assembly GCA_947361185.1). Lineage (NCBI taxonomy): Eukaryota > Metazoa > Arthropoda > Insecta > Lepidoptera > Noctuidae > Charanyca > Charanyca ferruginea. The sequence continues at coordinate 16,481,757 of OX376056.1, read as the reverse complement.
CGTAAAGCTAGACGACGGTATGTTTTAAATATGCCCATATGGGCAGCCATTGGCTCTGAATGGTTTTCCCTGATAACCTTCTCGTGTAACTCTGAGGGGACGACTTCCTTCCACGCGAATTCTGAGGTTAAGTTATGTTTAATTTTTGTTATTCTATATAAAGTATTATTTTTGACTATGTAATTTTTAAACTTAGTTGGGTCAATTAGACAACCGTCATAAATCTTTTGGTACCAAGAGTCTTTAGTGTCCAAATAAGAGTTGGAAGTACTAATGGTACTAACTGGGACGATCCTAGACAAGGCGTCGGGAATGACGTTATCGACACCGCGACGGTGTTTGAGGACAAAGTTAAACGCTGACAAACGTACTCCCCAACGAGCTAATCGACCAGTTAGGTTGCTTATAGATAAGAACCACTTGAGCGCACTGTGGTCAGTGTAAACTGTGAATTGTTGTCCGTTCTCGATGTAGCAACGCCAATATTCTAGGGCAGTTACGACGGCTAACGTCTCGCGTTCTGTAATACTGTAATTTATCTCTGGACCTGTTAATGACTTACTCATGTAGGCAATAGGATGTTCTTTCCCGTTTACCGTTTGGGTGAGCATTGCGCCGAGCCCATAATCGCTTGCATGCACTTCGTATGCACTTCGAACGGCTTACTGTAATCTGGACAAGATAACACCGGAGCTGACACTAGACTATCTTTCAATTTTTGGAAAGCGTCGTTTGCCTCGGGGGTCCATTTGAACGGGGGAGAGCCTTTTTTAGTCGATGTTAATTTGTTTAAGGGTCCAGCTATAGTGCTGAAATTGGGGACAAATCGTCTGTACCAAGTTGCAGTGCCTAAGAAACGTTTTAAGTCCTTCCTACTGGTTGGAGTTGGGTAATTCAAAATGGCCTCGACTTTGCATGGATCTGTACGCAACCCGGTGCCATCGACCACGTAGCCTAAGTATTTTAGTTCCGAACTGAAAAATTTACATTTCTCAAGGTTAATTGTTAAGTTCGCTTTTTTCAGCTTTTCTAATACACGCAATAGTAGGGTCACGTGACTATTGAAATCGCTAGAAATTATGATGATGTCATCTAAATAAGCGAAGACCTTAAGATCAAATTCAGTGAATAACAGGTCAACTAGACGCTGTTGAGTGGCCGGAGCATTCGTAAGGCCAAAAGCGGTCCTTTTAAAACGAAAAGTGCCCCTGCCTGGAACATAAAATGCCGTTTTATCACGATCTTCTTCAGCTATTGGTATCTGCCAGAATGCTTTTGATAAACCAATACTGAAAAGGTAACGCGCGTCCCTAAGGTTATCCAGGATCTCTGAGATGAGATGATGGTAAATTGTATGCATCGCGTTTGGTGACAGAATTTAATTTTCGGCTATCTAGACAAAACCTGGGCTGACCGTTTTTTTTAGTGACAAGAAGAACAGGAGATGACCACGCGCTTTCGCAGGGCTCGACCACGTCGAGAGAAAGCATCTCATCTACTTGCTCGACTAGTATAAGTTGTTTTTCAGGTGATAGACGGTAATAACGCTGACGAATTGGTGGGCTGTCCCCGGTATCAATGTGGTGAGTTATTAAGTTGGTTACCCCGAGACCTTTGTACTGTGATGAAATGTTTTCGAACTGTTTAATTACATTATCAGCCAAATGCTTCTGGGAATCATTCAAGTTATTGTAACCCATAATGAAGGTTTGACTACAACTTTCTATTGTACAATTTTCTAAAGTACAGGTCGGAACCATGTCACTTTTAACATATTTGGGACATATTTCAAATTTACGCCAGAAATCTACACCTAAAATAAGATTTGATTTAATATCCGGTACTACGAATGCTTTCAATACGTAAAATTTATTTTCAAAGTTGACCGGTAATTGAATGTAGCCAAGACTTTGTAAGTTATGTCCACCTGCTGCTGTTACTGCGATACGGTCTTCTGTAATTAATGAAAAGCCGCGGTTTATTAGTGCCGCATGAGCACCGTTACCTAAAATTGTGACAGCCGAACCTGAATCCAGGAGTCCAGTTGCTGGTACTCCTTCTATCTGCACTGATACGTATGGTCTGTTATCTTGGTTTGGTTTTTTATCGAGAATTGTGTGAACTTTGATTGACTTATAAAATTGCTTAATTGTGTGCAGCCAATTTTCCCAGTCCTGTCTATCAAAATAGTTAACGACACAATTCTCGTTGACTAGTTTTTTGTTTTAGTTGGGCTCCGTTTATTACATTTTTTGCAAACGGGACGTTTGACGTCTTTTTCTCCGCATCCAAAACAGAAGATTCCATCCGCTTTTGCAGGGCACTGCCGATATTCATGTTCGTTAGTGCGACAACGTGGACAGGAAGGTGACTTCTGGCCTGGTTTATTCTCTATAGCATGAACATAATTTGGAGAAATTGAGGAACCGCTACCATTTTTTGTTTCCCTATCCATCTCTTTTTTATTATCATTGTTTTTATAACTATGTCTGTTAAATTGATTATATTTCTTTTTGAAGTTATTGCCATTATTGACATTTTCAGGATTTTTCCCTAGATAAGCAAATTCCGGTGCTAAAGTAATTGATGACGGCCTTGGAGGTTCTTTGAATTGAGCAAGACGCGATTGTATGTTTTCGTAGTTACGACAAAGAGTTTTAAGTTCTTCGATAGTTTTAATCTCGGCGACAGACGATAAAGTATTAGCATAGCAAGGACGAATGTTATGAAGGAGTAACTCTAATTTGTCTTCCTCTGATACTTTTTTAGTTAATCTGGAAAATAAACCTGTCATTATTGACAAGTAGATAACGATGTTTTCGGTCTCTCCTTGTGTTCGTGCCCTGATTTCAGATAGCAGTCTATAGCCATAGTCTGACTGATCAAAGTCACGTTTAAGTAACACAGCAAGTTCGTCCCAACTAGACACCGTATCTCTGACGCTTCTGTACCAGTGAAGCGCGCCGTCTGTAAATATCTCGGTCGCGTGAGAGAGGACGCGATCAGACGAAATTCCCTTTGCGAGACAGAGCTCATCTACGCGTTGTAAGAAGGAACGTACGCAAGATTTGCCATCAAATTTTATTTTTGCAAACCTATTAAAGCCACCCCTCACATGTGACTGACACGTTAATCGGCGATGCGACATTAACTGATGTAGAGGTATGTTGGTTGCTAAAGGTAGCCAAAGGATCCGATGCAGTTGCGAAGAGTGAGTTTATTTTTAAAACCATTGACTTATAGAGGTTGACGCACTCATCGTAATCTGCCTTTTCCTTGCCGTCGCATGAAATTCTATTTAATCTGTGATATATGTGATTAAGTAAATTTTGTGTTTTTAGCAAAGTGTTCTTATCTGATGTTGCTGATTCCAAACTAGTGTCTGCCTTGGTTAAAACCTCCAACACACCGGCCAAATCATCCGATACTTCGAATGGGCTAGTAAGAATATCCTCGGAGGGAAACATTGGTCCGCATTTCGCGATTTGTTTTCGCAATTCTTGAACAGTAGTTGCGGGTGTTTCTCCTCGGATAGCTACCTCGTATTCAAGCTCTGCTTTTTGCAATGACATAAATTTGATTGGAAATGCCATTTCGTTTTATTTAATTAAAAACAAAAATAAGTTTAAAAATAAAAGTTTAAAAAGTTGAAATGTTGTAAGTGAATAGAGGGTAAGTGTTGAAAGCAACTAAGTGGTGAAGTTAAATACTCCGACTGTTACAAAAGTAGCTTGAAGAACAACGTTATGGTTGTTGTCCTAAAGAGAATTATCCGAAAGTATTAAAAAAAATATTGTTGTTGCCAAAAGTAAACAACGGACAAAGTTTAAAAAGAGAATTATTTGGGGAAAATAAACAAAACAAAAATGTTGAAACAAACAGGTGCAACTAATGTGTACGTACACTGGTTATGTATGAATTACAATTATATGCAAAGTTTTCAAAAATAATTAAATTATTCTAATGACATAAGAAAAAATATTTTTTCTTTATTAAAGAAGATCATTCAAAATTTGTGGCTGGCTGTACCCAGACAATAAGGAGTGTAACAGCTGTTTATGGATAAACAATGTTAAAACCACTTTTTGAAGATAAATAATATCTCAAAATTAATGAGCACTTATAAAAATAATATTGTTTAAAGAAACATTTTGTTAACAATGTCCTACAATTATGTACTGGTAAAGTAACCGTGCCGACAATAGATAATCTTATTGTTTGGAAATAATGTAATATGGAAAAAAAAAATGTAACTTTATATTGAGTTAATGTTTATTACAAGTTAAAATATGAATTTACTGGTAACATTATGTTTTAAAGTTTAAGTTAAAAAAAAAACAGGTAGACAATTACAAGTGAACCCTTATGGGTATGGTCACTGTAGTCACCTTAAGACAAAGATGGAATGTCCTTTGTACACTCGGCCAACGTAATTGATTTACAGGCCACACATACGGGATATTGTCACTGTGTGTGTAAATGAACTAGTCGGTTGGTCGGTTATGAAGTTAAACTGTTTGTGTGCGTATGATATACCCACGTATACCAATTTTAATTGAATGAAGTCCAATATTTCAACCTTATAAATAAGGACCAGATAGCCGGTCGGTGGAAGCACTTGGCATAGATAAGCCTCGTGTCGTAAGATCAAACCCCGGCAGGTGTTATGGTTTTGGGTTTTTATTTTTCCTTTGTCCTATAAAACATTAATATTTTGTGTCAAATAAAATTACTTAAACAAAAAAATAAAAAGGAAATTAAATAAAACCAATAAAATAAATCAAAATATTTTATTAAATAACCTAGGCGTTGGAATCATCGATCACTAATAAAAGATGGAATGCGGAATCCTATTGTTCCTTATCGCTATTGGGTCATTAGTGAATGAGCCAGCTCGTTTCGACTATTATGTTTCTTACATGAGTTGGCTTAGGGTTCAATTTGGCATTTCCGGGAGTCGGAGACGAACGGACCCGTCGACGTCGAACTGGAGGCGCTGTGGTTCCGCGGGGCGATGACGCAAATCTGCGACGCGTCCATGCCCCGGGTCCACGCACAGTCAGCAGGGCGCCAGGTGTACTGGTGGTCGGCCGAGATCGCACGTATGCGCGTTGAGTGCGTAGCGGTCAGACGCCGGTACACCCGATACCGGAGGAGACGTCGTCGGGTCCCGGACGAAGAAGCCGCGCTGTATGAGGTGTACCGCGCGGCTAAGAGGACTCTGTGTCTGGCCATCGGCGATGCGAAGACGCAAGCCAGGGAGGAGATGTTGGAGACCCTAAACCGGGATCCGTGGGGGCGCCCATATCAAGCAGTTCGAGGGAAACTTCGGTCTGCGGCGCCCCCGCTCACGGGGAGTCTCCAACCAGAGCTGCTGGAGGAGGTTGTCTCAGCCCTCTTCCCGGCACGAGCGGAGCATACTCCACCGCCGATGGCTTTGCCCACAGACGCAGAGTCCACAGAGGAGAACGCCATCAGCGTCCCAGAGGTGACACAGGCAGAGATGGGGGCGGCCGTGCTGCGGCTCCGGGCCAAGAACGTGGCTCCGGGGCCCGACGGCATTCACGGCTTAGCGTTGGCCCTCGCTCTGAAGGAGCTAGAGCCCCAACTTAGAGGACTGTTTACAGCGTGCCTTGAGCGGGGCCAGTTTCCCACATTGTGGAAATCTGGTCGTCTGGTCCTGCTCAAGAAGGCGGGGCGCCCTGCGGACTCTCCGTCCGCGTACCGGCCCATAGTGCTGCTGGACGAGGTGGGAAAGCTGTTTGAGCGGATAATCGCAGCCCGCCTCGTCAGCCACTTGTGCGAAGAGGGGCCGGACCTGGACGAGAGCCAGTATGGCTTTCGGCATGGGCGCTCTACCATACACGCTGTATCGCGGGTTAGAGTCCTGGCGGAGGAAGCGGTGTCCCGGGGCGGGGTGATGTTGGCGGTGTCCTTGGACATTTCCAACGCCTTCAACGCCCTGCCCTGGAGTTGTGTACGGGAGGCACTCCGGTATCATCGTGTGCCTTCCTACCTCCGCCGCATAGTTGGGGCTTATCTGTCCGAGAGGTGTGTCACCTACGTGGGACGTGATGGCGAGCACCAGCGCCGCATGTCGTGCGGTGTTCCGCAGGGTTCCGTCTTAGGACCGCCCCTGTGGAACATCGGGTACGACTGGGTGCTGAGGGGCGAGCTCCAGCCGGGCGTGGACCTGACGTGTTACGCTGATGACACGCTGGTCACGGCCCGGGGGAGTTCGTACAGGGAGGCAGCGTTGCTGGCGACGGCTGCGGTCTCACAGGTGGTGGGCCGCATCCGGCGCCTCGGCCTGGAGGTGGCCCTCAACAAGTTGGAGGCCGTGATCTTTCACGGCCCCCGGCGGGCGCCGCCGCCGGGATCACACATCGTGGTCGGGGGGGCCAGAATAGCTGTCGAGTCCACCATGAAGTACCTTGGATTGGTGCTCGACAGCCGATGGGATTTTGGCCCTCATTTCCAGCGGCTGGCGCCCAAGTTGTTGGGCGCGGCTGGGGCGTTGTCAACGCTGCTTCCCAATCTGGGGGGCCCGAGCGCCGTCTGCAGGCGGCTCTACGTGGGGATCGTGCGATCGATGGCCCTTTATGGGGCCCCGATCTGGGCGGCAGACCTGACGGCCGGAAGCATCGCCGTGCTGCGAAAGCCGCAACGCGCGATGGCCGTCAGAGTCATCAGGGGATATCGCACGATCTCCTACGAGGCGGCTTGTGCACTGGCCGGAACCCCGCCCTGGGACCTGGAGGCGAAGGTGCTCGCGTCACTGTACCGGTGGCGCGAGGAAGCGCGGGCGCGGGGCGAGCGACCGATGCAGCGACACATGGAGCTGCGTCGGTCTCAGCTTCGCGAGGTCCTGGTGGCGGAATGGCGGGACAGGCTTTCGCGCCCTACCGCCGGCCTCGCTATCATCGAGGCGGTCCGGCCAGTGCTCGAGCGCTGGCTCGGGAGGAGGTACGGCTCCCTGTCGTTTCGGGTGACGCAGGTGCTCTCGGGGCATGGTTGCTTCGGGAAGTACCTGTGTCGCATAAACAGGGAGCCGGACGCCCGGTGTCACCACTGCGTCGACTGCCGGGAGGACACGGCGCGGCATATTATTGCCCGGATAACAGCATATTATTTCCTTTGCGGATTTAAAAATGGTATGATCAAAGTTCCCTAGTCATTTTGAGTCGGTATTCCTCGGGAAGTCTGCTTCACTTTTGATTAAAATATGTGGTGCGCCATCCTTCTCACGGAGATAAATTTTTCCATTTTTAACCCCCGACGTAAAAACGACGGGGTGTTATAAGTTTGACGTGTCTGTGTGTGTGTGTGTGTGTGTGTCTGTCTGTGGCATCGTAGCTCCCGAACGGATGAACCGATTTTGTTTTTGTTTTTTTTATTTGAAAGGTGAATTAGTCGGGAGTGTTCTTAGCTATGTTTGATGAAAATCGGTCCAAGATGGCCGCCGCTACAAAATAGCTAATCACATATTTTTTCACAACTCCATCAATATGGGTATCAAATGAAAGGGCTTCACTAGTAGAATACTTTACACTATGATAAATTTCAAGGCCAAGATGACCGGCACCACAAAATGGCGAATTATATAAATACCAAACGCATTCTCAGGATGATATCTTTAATATCAAAAAAGATCCATGTGACGAAATACAACTTTAGACGTATCTACAACTTCTCAAAACCAGACTAAATTACATTTAAAAACTTTCAAATAAAAATTAAATTAAAAATTTAAAAAACCCCCAACGCAAAACATAAAAGCAATTGTTTAAAAAATAAAAAATAATATCTTTTGTTGAGCCATCAAATGTTCGTTCGTTGAAATGGCGCTATAATGTCGCGGCGGGGTACCGCTAAGTCAGCAATAGCTAAATAGGTAAAATAGCGAACTCATGGATTTGCAATGAGATTTGACTTACGCGGTACCCCGCCGCGAGCAACAACTGAAGTTGTTGGTGTTCGCAAAATCTCTGGCAAGGAAAAAGAGCCTTTTCATTCTGTGACTAAGGTTTTCTGAAATAAATATAGGCTTCACAGGCTTACCAAGTTTTAGATGTTCAGTAGACAGTTTATTATTGCTTTTGTTAAATTTTTTATATTTTTCAATAAATTTTTCTTTCAGAAGATTGGTGGAGAAGTCCACGATGATTGTTCTATTGTCTTTGTCTTTAGTTCCTATGCGGAGAATGTCATTCACCTCGTGTGGTTGAAGGGATACATTTATAACGGAGGCGATCTTGACAACAGAATTTAATAAATTATCTTTAGACTCCGGTTTGGTTACCGGGATATTCTTTAATTCCACACAGGACGATCTAGCACCACACTCTAGTCTTTCTATCCTTTCTTCGAAATTTTGCAAATATAACGCATTAGATTTACGTTGCTCATCAAGCTGATTTTCTAGTAATTCAATTTTAGATTTTAAACTATCATACTCTTGGGACAGGGATGTTTGAATTTGAGAATTTTGAAGTTTAATTTCTTCCATACCTTCATATATCTTCTCGATTTTTCGATTTTGTTCGTCTTTAAAATCCTGGAACATAGCTTTTATTTCTGCCATATAAATAGAAACCTGATTGTCCGGATCCGAACCATATTAAGTGCGTTTTCGTTTATTCCGGTGATTACTATTACAATCGTCGGCGATAGATTGGTCTTTTTTGGTCATATCTGGTTCTGATGACCTATGATATAGTGAAGTTATCGGCGCTGTGAGCGCAGAGGTAACAATACAAGGTGTAGATGGGGGTGATCGATTAATCGGCATGATTGACTAACCACGTTAAAAAATATAAATAGTATAAAAAATAACATAAAAAGTCTAAAAACTTTTTATTTTTGCTGGACTCGAACTTGCGTACTCTTGAGTAGCACTAATGTAGTGCGAACACTTCGGCCGCTGGACCAAACACGCTTAGCGATATTATTTGAAATAGGTAATTATTTGCTCAATATCAATTGTCGAGGTGCGAGGTATGTGGCCTTGACTTGAACTAGCGGTCGCCGATCCTTTCACTTTTGCAAGTCACAAATCGTTTGACACAACACTTCACCTTTGCTTTTTAAAAATTGTTTCTGCTTTATTAACACATTAAATCTCCACATACAAATTAGATTTTACACTGATTTACTGTAGACACTAGTGCATGCGATAATTTGTATTTGAAAGTAGTAAACTAGTTTTTAACTTGTTTTTTAAATAAAAACTTTGCGAGCACACAAATACACGACTGCATGCCACGACAATCGGGACGGGGGGGAATCGCTCAACCACTGCGCCAACCCGCGCCCAGTGCAAGTTGGTAGATGTGATATTATATCTTTCGCAGCAAGCGATAATTTAGCGATAAAGAGGATTCAAATTGATTATTGTAGTACCTACAGAAGAAATGGTAAACGCCGTGACGTCAGCTATTGGTTAAAATGGCGCCATGTGGACAGAGTCGTGTTGGAGAGTGGGGACCGTGGCAAGCTCACTTTTGCTCGAGACACCAAGCAGGACACTCATCTAGTACGAAACTGTCGGTTTACCTATTTGAATTGTATTGAACGATCACATTTAATAAAGTAAGGTAGTTAGTACTGCATTGAATATTGTTATTCTACAATGAACCCGATACCACCGAACCCAAACGATGTCGGCGCTACCGCTCAGCCATCGCTGACGCCGACATATCTTTGAATTTTTGCCTCTAGAACGTCTACTCACGATGTTTTCCTTTTCAACGTTCTGTAACGTTGTATCGTTACTTCACCTGATAACAATTAAAATCACAACCTAATATCAACAATTAACCTCACAATAACAAATAAATGTCAAATCACACAACAGATTATTATTATTTAGAGTCGTCTTAAGTTACTATAAGCTATAGTACTAGTGAAGTCCGCCTAATTGTTGTATCCGAACGTGTGAAATGAGGAATGTTATCTATGCCAATTACCGTATTTAAGCCACGACGAAGGACATGACAGTCCTTTTTTCGAATTCCGGCATCGGCAAAGATAGACAGAGGTATACCTGCTACCCATTGTCGTATTCACCACTTTATTTTATTTGCCAGTTTAAATTGACTAATAATAGTCTAAAGTATTAAACTCAGTGAATTCGTAACCCCATATTGGGGTCCAAACACCTGGATTTTTATTAATCCGCGGACATCAAGTGCATCCCAACGTTGGGTGCCGCACCACCGCTCGTCCACACCGCCGGACAACAGCTCCGCGCCCCCAGGTCCCTATTTATCCCGCGTGGCCGCGTCGAGCTCACTTCGGGTCTGGCAACATCACCTGCCGACCGTCACCACACCTGGCGTCTCCAGCGTGGCACACCGCTGTGATCGTCGTGCCCAAGGCTGAGCCAGGAGAGTACAGTGCAACTCCCAGGGGAGATTGAAAGGGAATTAGTGACCGTAAACTTACCCACTCCTTTTCTTTAATATATTTTTTTATGTTGACCGGTTACGTTGAGTTTTCTTTTATATCCTCCACGTAACCCCTACGTCACATTGGCGCCCAAAAACGTGGTTTTATGGTCACTATTTTCTGTTAATTTTCCCTTGGTGGGTATTTTTTTTTCTTAATGTTGGTGTTTTCTGTGTGTTGTCTATTTTAGTTTGTGAAACGTTCCTTTTAATGGTTGGCAGCAACTAAGGTGTACGTACGACACATAGTCTTTTGAGACCCAATATTTAAAAGAAAAAAATTGTTACTTCATTTTATTTTATTTTTTGGAAAATACCAAAATTTATGGTATCTGCTCGTAGTAGTAGAGCTTTTTGTTAACGGCTCGCCCTGGGGAAGTACTACCACCAGTCCTATTTCCACTGGTAAGCAGCTTTGCTGTGCCGGTTTGAAGGGATTGGGTGCCGGGTTTACATTACTGGTACAGTCGAACAACGTAATTAGTTTACACATTGCACGCACACGCGGTATGAAGAGTTACATACACAAACGTTAAATTAAACGAACGAGTTCTGCTTTTTATTAGTGTGCGTATGTCGCGTCACTAAGCAGTAACTATAATATCAATGTATGTATCATCATCAGTAATCTGTGTAATTGAATAAGTTATAATATTTCGCACCCAGTCATTTTTTTTTTATTTGCTTTTTGCGGCTGTGATATCACTGCGACCAGTTTGATCTATTGTGATCGCCGCTTGTGTTGGTTAGATATCGCCGCCGAACCCTGCAGCTGTTATGAACTGCAGGATCTGCTTTGGGGCGATCTCCATTAGTTCATCCGGGCTTAACAGGTATTTGCCCAGATGATTGTTGCGCTTGTGCATTAGTGCTCCGCATTCCCCCAGAAGGTGAAGTGGCGTTTCATCAGCCTCATTACAGCGTCTGCAGGTTTGCGTAGCACTTAACCCCAGGTGGAACATGTGCTTGTTTAAGCAGCAATGTCCTGTAGTGGCTCTAGCTACAATGCGCAAGTTGTTCCTACTGAGTGCTAGGACTTGGTTACTAAGCCTTCTGTCATAGGCTTTGATAAGTGCTTTCGAGTGTAACATGCCCGGAGACTCCTTCCATAACTTTCTAGAAGCTTCGAGGCATGTTTTAGTCAGGGTGCTCTGAGCTAGGCTTTTCGGTATACCACAGAAGGGCTCCGGACCCTGTTGCGTGATATGCGCCCCCGCCCTTGCAAGCTCATCGGCACGTTCATTGCCAATGATGCCTGCATGCCCAGGCACCCATCTTAATACTACTCTATTCTTATTGCCTAGAGAGTTGAGTTTAGCCATGCATTCCTCTACCAGTTTCGATGAGACTAAATTCGAGTCCAGCGCTAGTAGAGCAGCTTGGCTATCTGAATTAATGTGTATGGTTAGGTTGACGTATTGCCTTTGCAGATTTATTTCCGCACATTCTAGGATGGCGTACACCTCTGCTTGGAAAATGGAGGCGTACTGTCCCAGGTTTACACTTTTGCTGAACCTCGGCCGCACTCCATTTATCCCACAACCTACTTTGGATCCTATTTTGGAACCGTCCGTGTACCAGATCATGCAGCCTGCCACCTGAGGAGGCTGGCTTTTGGTCCAGTAGTCCCTTGAAGGGATTTCCACGGAATATCGCTTCTCAAATACATGCCGCACTAGCATGACATCAGTTGTCATGCCGAGAACTGGCATTTCCAATATTGAGTCCTGTAAGGTCCTCATTTTCTGCGAGAGCCAGCAACCACTGCCCCGGATCTTGGCCCTGTACATGCTTGCTTTCGCCTCCTTGTGTATATATAAATGTAGAGGCGGTAGTCCAAGCAGGGCGTTCAGTGCCATTCCCGGACTTGTTGACATAGCTCCTGCAGCCATTTTACTGACAGTTCTCTGAAGACTGTCTAGTTTCTTTATAGTGGTGGTCTGATGTGCTTTATCGTGCCACACTACTGATGCGTACGTTATGATCGGCCGCACAATAGCTGTGTACGTCCACAGAGTGTTTTTGGGGTTAATACCCCAATTGCTACCCATCATTCGTCCACTAATACCAATTGCCATCTTGGCTTTTTTTAGCACATTGTCTATGTGAGGGTTCCACGTCAGCTTTTGGTCGATAGTTACGCCCAAATATTTAACCTCCGTGGAGAAAGCTATCTCCTTCCCATTCAGCTTTGGCATTGCCAGTTTGTCCAAACGCCGTTTTTTCGTGAAAGGTACAATAGATGTTTTGTCAGGATTAACAGAGAGGCCACTTCTGTTACACCAATCACTGACAATGCTAAGACCTTTTTGCATTCTACTAGAGATAGTAGATTGGCAAAAGCCTCTCACAATGATTACCAAGTCATCCGCATAGCCTTGCGCATCAATGCGAGATTCTGCCAATTTATGCAAAAGTTCGTCCACTGCAAGGGTCCACAGAAGTGGCGACAGGACACCGCCCTGTGGACAACCCTTTGCTGTGGGTACCTGGATTTAAGTCTGATGAAGGGACATTTTTACTCCTCTGCTGGTGAGCATGGATTCTACCCACCTTACCGTAGTCGGGTCGACACTCTTGCCTATCAGCCCATTGACTAGCAAAGGAGTCGGTGAGTTATCAAAAGCCCCTTCAATGTCTAGGAATGCACATAGCGCTATTTCCTTGTCTTCTGTAGCTTTTTCCACTTTGTCTATCAGGCTCGTGAGGGCAGTCTCCGTAGATTTGCCCTTACGGTACGCATGTTGACTGTCGTGGATTGGTTTACTTACCAGAGCTACATCTCTAATATACCTATCAAGCACTTTCTCCATCGTCTTGAGGAGGAATGAAGAGAGGCTTATTGGTCTGAAGGACTTTGGCTGGCTGTAATCCTTCTTGCCAGCTTTAGGTATAAAAAGGACTTTGGCTATAGTCCATCGTTCTGGTACATGTCCCCAGGCAAAACTAGCTCTGAAGATTTTGACCAGATGGGGAAGAAGGATATTTACCCCTTGTTGTAACAAGTCAAAGTCAAAGTCAAAGCATTTATTTCAATTAAACCATTTACAGGCACTTTTGAATTGTCAAGGAGTCGGTCAGTTAGACAGAAAGTTGAAGCTAGTTGCTCGTTCCAAAACGTAGGTAGGTCTCTATGGAGAAGAACGAGCAAGAAACTCCACGGACACTCTTTTAAACTCAGGTTTTTACAAAATACTGCTTACATTATTCTTGTTGCTTCTATATGTGAAAACAATGAAGGTAATCTAGAAATACAAAATATAAAAAATAATCAAGATAAAAACCATGGCAGTTAAGAGTTGACCAATCTCTACTGACAGCGCCCGTTCACGAACATGACGCGTGAATCAGCACCATTCAGCTCAACCATTTTAGAGGGAGCCGAATGACCCAACACACGCGCCACCACCAGCGAGACATTTGAGTGAGCATGACAATTCTCTCAACCGCCATGCTCATTTAAGTCAAACACATAATAATTTACTTAAAATATGGCTCCATGGTACTCACATTTACAAAATTGAAATAATGCTGCTAAATTATACAAATCTAAGGTTTCCAATGTTTCTAAAATGTCGAAAAAGTAATTAAAATATATATTTGTGTATAATAATAACGATACTCGTTACTCATGTCAATAAAAAAAAAGGGGTAGGAAACAACATTCCTCCAATTAGGAAATTCCCTAAACTGCCTGTGGAGCAGGACCAGCATTTAGCCAAGCATTTTTATCATTGATGTAGTCATCTAATTTATAATATGCTTGTCTACACAGTGTGCGTTTAATACATGTTTTAAATTGTCTTTCATTTAGTTGTAGAATATCAAGAGGTATTTTATTATAAAATTTTACACAGTACCCCATAAAAGAAGTATGAACTTTTGACAATCTGAATCTTGGCTGATCTAATTTGTTCCTATTTCTAGTATAAACACTATGTCTGTCACTTATTTTATTAAAAAGATGAAGGTTTTTTCGAACATGCATAATGTTTTCATATATGTATTGACAAGGTACCGTCAAGATGTTAATCTGTTTAAACAATTCTCTTAGAGACTCGCGACTGCTGAGATTATAGATGGCTCTGACAGCCCGCTTTTGCAGAATAAAAATAGAATCAATATCTGCAGCCCGCCCCCAAAGCAAGATACCGTAGGACATGATGCTATGAAAATAACTAAAATATACAAGCCTAGCGGTATCCACGTAGCGGTAACAAGGCTGGTGTTATCCTATCCTCCCCGCAGGCTTTGTTAGGTTTGAAAGAGTCAACGGCCCACTTAACCTGATTGGGTCTTATGATTTTGGCAGCCCTACGCCAGTCCTCGTTCCGAGGTCTATTGGACGCTGGCTGTTGTTGGGGCAAGTCTATGCTCAGAGACCCGGGAAAGTGAGTCGCGGCCAGCAACATTAAGGTCTCCTTTTCATTGTTCGTAAAGGAGCCATCATCCTTTTTGAGGAGTCCAATCTGATTAGTCTTGGTTTTGGAGAGCAACTTGTGAAGTCTGGCTGTTTGAGGAAGGCTTTTTACCTCCCCGCAAAGCTTCCTCCACGATGCTCTCTTCGCCTTCCTAATCAGTTTACTATATTCAGTTAATTCTTTTAAGTAGACCTCCCATTCGCGAGTCTTTTTAGCCTTATTGAATAATTTCCTGGTTTTTACCCTACACTTTTCAAGTCCAGGGCTCCACCAGGGTACTTCTCTAGTTGAGGTCTTTGTTTTCTCCGGGCAATTCTCCTCAAAGGCTTGATTCAGTCCTATGGTTAGAATTTCCACAGCTATTTCTAGGCTCTCAACTGTTCTGATTGTTTTTGGAAAGGTGTCAAGATTTTGTCTAAGTTGGTTCCTAAAACCCCCCCAGTCAGTGCATCTTGTGTCCCTATAAGTTATGGTTTGGGCGTCCAGAGCGGCCCTAACCTCAAAAGCAATATGTCTGTGGTCCGACATTGAATTCTCACTGCTGACATGCCAGTCATTTATGTGTCTGGCCAGGTTAGTAGTGGCGATCGTAATATCTAATACCTCCTGCCTTGCTCGAGTCACAAAGGTTGGCTCACAGCCTACATTTAGCGTAATTAGGTTATTAGTCAGTAAAAAGTCAAAGAGTAACTCACCCCTTCTGTTGGTGTCGGTACTTCCCCATGAGGAGTGATGCGCGTTGGCGTCACATCCTATTAGAAGCTCAGCGTTATGTCGGGCGGCGTATTCCACCACCCTCACCAAGTCTTCCGTCGGGTTGTCCCTCTCTCCAGGAAGATATGCGGAGCACACGATCACCCTGGCCCCGCACCACCCTTTTAGGTTGACAAAGGCCGCTACCAAGTCGTCATTGCAAACTTCTGTAATTGGCAAGAAATCAACACAGTTGTTAAATAAAATACATGCTCTGGGTCTTATACCAGTAC
Source organism: Charanyca ferruginea (assembly GCA_947361185.1). Lineage (NCBI taxonomy): Eukaryota > Metazoa > Arthropoda > Insecta > Lepidoptera > Noctuidae > Charanyca > Charanyca ferruginea. Next base: position 16,465,902 of record OX376056.1, on the reverse strand, counting down.
CGTTACTAAGGATCTTACCGGCACCGTTCAGTCCCAGAACCTGGATGTTGGCTACCCAAGGCTCTTGGATCAGGGCGAGGTTGGCTATGCCCTTCGCAATACAGCGCTCCATTACCGCAGCCGCTGCCGCAGCATGATGGAGGTTTGCCTGCAGGACCCTCACCATTCCCACCTGGGTAGCCCCCCCTAGTTTCCCGAGCGTGCAGGCTTGGGACGTGCTCGCCCCCGACCTGTACGCCAGGCGTCCCTCTTCTGCCCCGCGGACCCCGCCCCTCCTGCCACCTGCTCGCGAGGCACCGCGCCCCGAGCCCTTCCACCCGCAGCGAAGTGCGGCCAGGCTCTCCCAGAGCCACGCCCCCGCAATGCAGGGAGCCCTCTGGAGGTGGAAGGCTGAGGTTCCGCGTGTCCAGGGTCGATCCGAGGCACTGGCGTGGGTGTCACCTCGGCCACGACAGGTCGCGGAACAGGTTCCTCTCCACGCCGCCTCTCCGAGCCCCCCGACGTAGAGTTTTGCGGTTCCCTCACCGGTCCCGCAGCTGTCATTGAAGGGCCAACCTTTGGGTCGCTCTTGATTTTAAAATAGAGCACTTTAAAACCAAGAACGACCTCAAAGTTCCTAGCCCTAAGGGCCGCGACAGAAGGATCGTCAAGGAAAAAGGACACCACATGCCCATTTCCCTCCGCCCTGCTGTGCGCGACTCTCCAGAGCCCCGTGTTGAGCCCTTCATTCTGTAACCCCAGCAAATGTACAGCTTCGTCAATCGACTCTGCCTCATTACTGGGGATGAAGATGGTCCCTACGGCGGGTTTCGGCAAATCGCTTTCCGGAATAACGGAAAGCGATGCCCCGCTCCAGGGTTTGATAGAGGGGACCCTTTCGGACAGCCATTTTAGGCTGGCCTGGTCCCCGCAGGTAATAATTACGAACCCAGGTCTGTGCGTGAAGCCCGTGAATCTCGGCCCCTTACCCATATTGGTGAGGCTGAGCATCGCCAGAGTAAGGGAGCGGTGCAGCAGCTTCATTTGGTCCTCGCTCATGGGGATCACATTTCTAATCCCCACGCGCGTTTGCTCCACGACCTGTTTGAAGCTGGCCTGCACTACGGGCTTTTCCACCCTAGGAGCCTTCCTGGGTTGCTCCTTTGGGGATTCATCCTCCGACCTTATACGCTTCTTAGCCTTCGGGTCCGGAGGAAGGTTGGTGAGTGGGATCTCGCTCCAAGGCTTTTTAGCCAACGCACGGGCCTCTTCGGCCTGAACATTGGCTGCTAACAGCCTTCGGAGCCTTTTCCGCGCTGCACCACCTAATCTCTCATGGCGATGAGTGGACTTTTCCATTCTTTGGGCAGAGTCACAGGAGCCTCCTGCCCTGGCCGGACTAATCCCCTCACCCGCCACCAGTGTTGTCCTATCCGGGGAGGCTAGTAAAACCTCCTCCATTAGGCTTATCGTCTCCCCTAAAAGGGGAGAGAACTGTTCTCCAACTGGAGACGACGATCTAGATACATTTTTTTTTGACTTATTAACTTCCATTATTATACCCACGAGTAGCTAGGGAAATAAAAATGCCCATCAGCAGAGCCCCGCATGCCAATGGGAGGACTGAAAATACTACCCGATTCGTCCAGGTGTCGGATAGCCACCGTTAGCGACTGAGCTCCCCCTCAGCCACGCATCCCTCGGCACGGTACGGATAACACCTTGGATTGGGTTATATATATGAATAATATAAAATAAACCTTACATAGATATATACTATATATATTTTATACAAAAGCGCTCGGTGTTTTCTGTTTTGAGTCTATTTCCTAATGAGCTAGACCCAGTAACAGGGCTGGCAACCTCGAGAAGGCTAGATCCGCCGAACTTGCCTTGGGGATCTTTGCGACCAACTTGTCACTCTCCCCCAAGACCAACGCCCCCCCATCACCTCTGAAGGAGGTGATAGGGTAGGCCTGCACCTATGCTAACATGTTAAGCATGCCGTACGGAAACCGTTAAAGCATAGACCCAGACCCGCCCCGCACCCAGTCATTGTAACAGGTTTGGCGCAATGGCTAACGTATCTGGTTAGTTATTAAGAAGTCTTAAGATCAAATCTCGGTTGCAATACATTCTTTTTGTTTTGTAAACATAATTTTCGTAAAACTTTCATTACCTAGTTGAATTGCTAACAATTCAATTCCGTTCACAGATGAGTAAAATAACGTTTGAGAAGTGCGCACGGAACTCTCAGCCAATTTATTTTGACCGTTTAGGATATAACTACCCACAATTTTTGTTTATTTTTTTATAGGTACTTCCACCTTAGTTTATAAAAAATGAGCATTCTTAGTTGTCAGTCTACGAATATAAATTGCAATCCTAAGTATATAGATGAACATTTTTTCTGTGCGTTCTTTGTTTGTGATTCAATTGTGCTTGAACTTCTTCCAACCATGCAACAAGACGCAATTCATTGTTTTGCATGAGCAAAACGTTTTCGTTAGTGAAATTGCAAGGTGATTATTAATATCGGTGAGTAACAAAGCTACTCGTGACAATGTTTTCATTACGTTAGTAATATTCCAACTCAAATTCTTAACTTATCTCACCTTTGACCTATGACTAAATTAATGTAAAATAATATTTAAATATATCAGAATTTGATTCTGATAAAATTTACTTATGCCAGTCTGTTTTTGTCTAACATAAAACATTTAGTCGAAATAAAGAAAAACTTTTAAATTATGTAATTAAAATAGTCATGAAACACGTTTATTATTTATCTAATAAATAAATAACGGTATTAAATTTTATTACAATGAGGCAATATAAGACAGTCAGTTAATTTATCTATGATTAATTATCCACCAATTCACCATTGTTTATCTGCATTATTTTAAATATTATTTTGTTTTTATTCATTAAGGAGAACCGTGCAGTTATGTGTCCATCGGAGTGCGTATTCTGAAGAAATAGACCATCATCGACGTGGGCCAAAACCGAAGGCGAATTCTTCGGCTCGTTACCACGACATCGTGGCAAGGCTGTTTACGGGACTAATCCGTTTTTATCAGTTTACTTCCCGTATGAAAACCTAAATGCGAGTTTTGCTAATAACAGAATCGCTTTATTATACGAGCAATATACCAGATTTCAACAGTCGTATTACGGACGTCGACCAGAGCCATTATTAAGCGAGAAACAATTTAAAGATTTGGCTCCGCTGTTTGTCATTGATTGCTCTAGACAAGCTGATAACTTGAAGACCGGTCCAGTTGTAGATGTGAGAGTAGAAATCGAGACTGATTCGGAAATACCAGATCAAACCACAGCATACTGTCTCATTCTCAACGATTGCATTGTTGAATACAAACCTTTAAGTAACATCGTGAAGAAGATATCATGAAGCCGGATACCATCATCGTAGAAATCCAAGGATTTAAAGATTACAAAAATAATTTTATCGTGAAAGAAGTGGCGGTTGTAAATCAAGAGCATACACAGACGTTCCTGGTAAAACCGCCGCATTCATTCCATTCCCTTACTAAAGAAGAAAAGAAGCAAGTGAGATGGTTAGAAAGAAATAGAGGAATTTACTGGAGTGAGGGCTACGTAGACTATAAAGAATTTCATCGCGTCATTTTACCATATTTAGAAAATAAAAAAAAATTACGAAGGGTTTAGAAAAAATTCAGTGGATCAAAGACTTATGTGTTAACTGTGAAATGATAGATATAGGTGAAAAAGGATGTCCTAATTTTTCAAGGTTGAAAAAGAAATATTGTAAAAATGATACTGAATTTAACTGTGTAAATCATAGACTAAACTGTGCTTTGAATAATGCTATATGTATTAAGAAATGGTATTTTGATAATAACATGTCCATATTTAATCTATTTAAAATTAATGTCCATATTTAATCTATTTAAAATTATTTTGTAATGTTCAGTTAATAAAAAAATGATTATGTACATGAGGTTGTTTTATTTAATATAATCCGGGTAAACTACATAACAAACTTAAAATTAGCTCTAATAAAATGAATTTAATTGAGTAAGTATTCTATTAATTTTAAAATATTGAAAACATAATTAAAACATAACATAATGAGAACATTTCTTTAGAGCTAATTTAAAGTGGGAATATGTTTATAATGTCAATAAAAGATAATTTAAATTATAAATATATTATTTATTTAGTTTTCTCGTTAAAAACAATCACAAAACATTTACATTCACTTCAATTACAAACTAAATACACTTGGCCTTGTTATTTAATATTTTATGTATGTACATGAAACTTATCTACTATGAACTATGATGTATTTGAGAATTTTAATACACTACTACATTATCAAATAAATTATTTTATTTCTTCTAACTTATTCTCTCTAATTACAATAAAACTTACACCTTTGATATTTTTTTGTTTATATATATTTTTTTTTATTACATTAAACTTACATATTAACTAAAAACCTTAACTAAGAACCTAACTAAGGGCTTAAAGTTTTCTTATTATTTTATTTTTATTTACAGATTGTGATGATCTATGTGGAATCATTTTATTACACTAACAAATTAACAAATGAATTTATAATACCAATATTAAACTAATTATTTATTTCTACTGAATATACAACTAGGTAGATACATTAGTTACTTACTAATAATAATCATCACCACAAAGTTTCTTTGAAATTTTATGTATCAATGATTGTGTCTCTTCCATAACATTGTCCACCGGTTCACTAACTACATATTGTGCACTTAATAACACGTTCTCATTGTCACTTGAATTTGCAGCACTTGCTTCTTGACGCTCACTGATGTCTAACACTTGTATCTGGATCAGTCGTAAACCTTTTTTCTTTTCGTTGTTTATAACGAACGACGATTGACTTATAGAATGTTCAGCAGGTGCCTTCCGTTTTAAACCCTCCCGTCTTGCTCTAGGCTTTTTGTTGGTTGGTTCAGGTCTTTGTTGCTCTGGAGTATGCCAGCTTAAACTTGGAGTTGGCCAACCTTGACCGTATTGTGATAAGATAAAATCAGGAGAATCGCACATTATTGATGATCTGAAATAAACAAAGTTATAATTATTGATAATAATTATGTTTAACAGCTTAAGAAATAATTTTATAAATATGTATAAGCTTGTGCAATACTTACAATTTGTTTTGTTTTTATTCAACGTGATATGACCACTCCGACCGACTGTGTAATGATAGAATGATGTTCTACACAATAATATTACTGTGGAACGTGGCTAATATGTAATTAGACTCCATAAAGCCATACGCTGTGAATCAATTTCATGTTTCAACATGTCAAATTCTACAACGCGCGTGCGAACTTCGAGGCACGAGTCCTTTGTCATCAAAAATGAACATTTTATGTTTATCAAGTTGGAACCTGTATCGACACGCTAGGAGCCCTGTGTGCTTTGTAATCAATCAGGAATGGAAATAAAACAGATATAATTATAACCATTAAATACTATTTATTTATTTACTACCAATATAAGAAAACTTATCACATAGCGGCATGGCATTTCATACAAACTTAAGTCCGAAGTTTTGGAAATTAATACTACGAATTAATATAACTTGATACGTCACAAAAAGTTAGTAAATTATATTTTAGGAATTTTACGAAATGCTGTGTCGCGTAAACGCTCTTAAAACTAATTAAGTACTAAGTTCTAAAGTTTTATACATAATTTGCTATAAGTAACAGTTAAAATAATAATATCTATTTGAGGCACCAAGAAAATTTATTTTTTTACAATTACATTACACATTATTTGACCTTACTTTAGGTAATTATCATTACATTTGAACGTTATCTAAATACATTGTAAAAAATGTATCTACTGTAATTACTTACATTAAAAATAATGACAATTCATTACTTAAATATAGTTGCATTACCCCAAGCTAAAGTAGATACCTTATCAAACGATAGCAACCGCTTATCATCATTGCTTGAAAGTGCTACTTTATTTACATCCTGAGTGAATATTTCATGTTTCATCGACTTAAACAAAACATTTTTTTTGTGAATGACATTACAATAGTACAAAACGTTTTTATAATCTAACATATTAAAATTTTTCGTAACACATTTTTTTGTACCTTTTGCTTTCTTTATTGTTTTGTCTAAAGTTTTAATACAATAAAGCTTTGAGCGCAGTCCTACGAATTCTTTGATAATTTTACCACCCATTTCATCTTTAAATAACCCTGGAACCTTCTTATTAATAATTGGTAAGTTAAATTCGTTGTTTAAGTCGTAGTTGCTGGTATCAAAATATTTTAGAAAATGTTCATTGATATCTTGATAAATGTCATCAGTATTTACATCATAAACCAAACTATCCGTATCAGTATAACACAATTCAATTCGGTTACCATAAAAAGGCTTTATGATTGAATAATGGAAGTCATACATGTGACTCTTAGATAATTCCAATACAGTAAATCCTATATATATTGGTTTATTAAGAATAACGCGAGAAGGCTTCATTTGGATTGCCACTAGATCATCAGAAAATACTGAGGCGCTATGAAAATATGGACTGCCGATCAATTTCTCAGCACAAGTAGTCTTTTTTGTTTTATTGTTCAAGTCACACCACTTGTTTACTAACTTAACATCTATTCGATGCTCATTATTTTCCAGAGTCTTTCCAAAAATACTATTGTTCAATAATTTGAAAAAATCTTGTTCAAACGTTGACTCTGCTTTTTGACGTAACTGGGTGTTAATATCAATATATTGTTTTAAAAAACAGCTTTGCTTGAAAACAATTGCACGATGAATCCTTCGTAATACCAATCCGTGCTGCAAGCATTTTTTTAAATGTATGTAATGAATAATATAGTGGTATTTGTCATACAAATTCGGTATTAATTTTTTATTCTTACCACCGGGTGGGACGAATTTTTCTGAGCAAAATGGAAAGTCATTATGTTCAATGTGCAATGTTGTAGGATATAATAAATCAACTTAAAGAATATAACCGTTTTCCGCAGTATCGCTTAAATCTATTAAGTTCAATTGCAAATCATCTATTTCCTGTCTACTCATGAATCTAAAATCCGAATGAGGTAAATATTGACACATGCTACAGCCATATAAATTGTTACAATCTAAATAAATAATAAATGAATTCGGAAGGGATGGGTCGTAAGAATCCAAGTATTTATGATTGGCTTGGGCATGTCTTCTGGAACACATACAAATACCTCCTCTAATACCTGATTGTATCATCCTATAAATTTGAACATCACTTATCAATTCTAATTTAATTCTAGTTTTCAAAAGCATTGCATCGAATGATAGACTTGGTGTCGTAAGATAGAACGCGGGATCCAGATTGTAATGTCGTTTACATGTTTTTCAAAACCTTTCAAACACGTCTGTAAGCAAAAGAACGTCGGTTTTAAGGTATAAATCTGTATACATACCCATGTTACGAATATTAAATAATGACCAAACGGACTGAGCGTGTTCATAGTCTTCATCAGTAATTGACTCATTAGTTAAAGAGTTAAAAAAACATTTTTTAGAGGGTAAACACGTATCTTCGTAAAGTTTCCATTGAGACATATAGTCGTACGGATAAACTCCTTTACGGGTAAGTAGATCGAATTGTGTTTTTTCGGGAAAATAAAATTTTAATTATTTAAATTCTTGTTTTTTCATTGTACTAACCAACTTTTCTAAGCTTGTTCCTAAAAACTTGAAAGAATCTACAAATCGTACCTGTATGCTTTCATTATCGGAAATCGGAATATACTTCGTGAAAGAAATATAATTTTCTTTTGTTTTAGGTATGACTTTAATAGATCCTGGAGCTTTACCTAATTCTTTCATGAAAAGATGGCAATCATAACCCGATAAGTTATGAAAAAATACAGGCAGAAACTTAGGCATTTTATATTGTAGGTTACAGTAACTGTGAGCTGCGCCACGATATTTACCAGTCAAATGACAATGATCGCGAACCCTATCACCAAACAAGAAATTCTCACAAATATGACATGTATCAGAGTTTTCAAAGTCGAGAGCATTCTCATTCGTGTAAATCATAGGAATGGTATTATTTAAAATTCTATAAAGCTTTTTAGCGTCTTTATAGATAGACTTCACAAATATCGAAACGCAATCCAAACCACGATACGAGACGTAACGATTATAGGTTTTATCTAGAGTGCATGTAATATGATAAGCGAAAGGGATGGGCACATGTCGCTGTCTCGTAATGGTGCTCGCCTGAGTTGGGTCAGGTTCGCAGGAGTCGTACCGCTCTAGCATTGTTTCAAAATCTGCATATATAACAAATGGAACAAATTGCTTTCTACCATAATTTTCAAACTGAATGAAAGAACCCTTTGGAGGTAGTTCAGTAGCAACTCCTCCACAACTGTGTGAATTCAGATCATCACATGAATCAAAGAACATTAAACAAACATCACAAAAGTATAATTTACTGTGGTGTCTTGTTATTTGTTTTTTAACAAGACGAGGTAAATCCTTAATGAGACAGTAATGTGATAAATCATCTTTTTCTAAGTAAAGTAAATTAATCACTTTCCTCTTCAAAGATTTTGGTTTATAATACGGTCCAATCACGGAATTATTTTTAAAGCCATATATATATATCCAATTTTCAGGGTTATTTAATTCGAATCGAGCAATATCTGAGAAACTCAATGGAAATTGAATGTCTTTTATATTTAACACGCTTTGAAAATGGGGGTAAGACGATACTCTTTCAGGATGAGTTTTAGCTGGATATAAAACAGCAACAACTGACCATAAAAAGCAATAATTATCTTTATTGCGAATATTAAATACATGCTTTTTTTGATTTAATTGATGTCGGCAACTCGATAAAGCTTGAACCGCGCAAAGGTTGGTATTTGTTAACATTAACTTCCAAATACGAACTGTTTAAAAATGTCCACCCACTGTCACGATCTTGAAATTCTTCTATCTTTTTTTTCAACGTGTTTCTAACCTGAGATGCTAATGAATCATAATCATAATTCTGATGTACTACATAATTCTTTGTAGCAAATGATTTCATCTCCTGACTATCATTTTTAACCATCAAAAACAAGCAAAATATTCGAAATTAATTTTTAGACAGATATGATCCCTAAGAGATTTGTTTATTAATGTCTCGATTTTTTCTTGACTGTTATTCAAAAACGAATCTAAAGAATAATTTTCGTTAGTATCAATAATTCTATAAGAAGCTATACGATTTAGAAATGCTGAATGAATTAATTCAACACCTTTGCAAACGTATGAAATATTTTTATTTTTATGATCGATACTGCGTAGATGACCCGTCCAATGACTGCGCTCAACAGATATGTTACAAACAGTGCAGAAAGGCATTCTATCGTAATTAATTACCTGCTAAGTTTAAAAATAAAGATTTATTTTGGATGCTTCAAATTTAAATTTTAAATGAATAATGTAACTTATTTAAAATGTATCTTATCACTATAAATATGGGCTCTGAGTCATCGAACAACTCGTGAGGCTTATGCATGAATTTTGTAGTGAGTTTCACTGCGAGCTACCTTTATCCAGTTGCAGTTTTAATCTTATTTTGGATGCCTCAAATTTAAAGTTTAACTTATTTAAAATGTATCTTATCACTAAAATATACCGGCTCTGAGTCATTAAACAACTCGTGAGCCTTATGCATGAATTTTTGTAGTGAGTTCCACTGCGAGCTACCTTTATCCAATTGCAGTTTTAATGCAACTTGGGAATTCTTCCAACGCTCCTCAGGAGCAGTGGAGATTATGTCTTCTTTATGGTACACCTTCAGTTCCACAAAGAAGGCGCCCCTTAGGTCCGCTGTCCGTCGTACCTTCCCGTTGGCGACGCGGGACAGCAAGGATGAACCTAACTCCGACTGCGGAGCAATGCCATCTAAGTCTTCCAAACCGAAAAGATCGGTGGTCCCTGGTCTCTTGTTTCTGTAAAAAAATAATTTTATTTTAATAATCTAGAAGAAACACTTTTCTAGATACAAACTTATGTTGAGCGAAAAATAAGTAAGTATGTACTTAAAAATATTTTTGCAAATCAAAGTTCTCTATTGAAATCTACTTTATATTAGAATATGTGAAAGTAATAACTTAGAAAATAAAAAGTAGTCATAAACTACCTTGATCCTAATTCCACGACCGAGGAAGCTTTGCGCTTTGTTGTTTTTTTCGTAGGCTGGCTCTTGCTCGGCACGACCTTTGTAGCAGTCGGCGGGCTCTTTATGTAGTCGGACACACGGGAAACGTCGGAGTCAGACCTAATACACAAGATAAAAAAGTACTTAATATTTTATATAACAAAACAAATAACCGTTTAAGGTCTTTTTTGAGATACAATAATCAATTTATAACAGGTTGAGAACAGTTACATCAGCCGGCAGGCAGAAACCAGGTCCGTAGCTGAGTAACAGTCACGATGGATAGATAGAACATGATAATTACAACAGCCGGCAGGCAAAAACCAGGTCCGTAGCTGAGTAGCAATCACGATGGATCGACAGAACATGCTAATTACAACAGCCGGCAGGCAAAAACCAGGTCCGTAGCTGTGCATTATGACTACTAATTTAAAATTAAGAAGTACTCACTTACATGATTTAAAGTTTATTTTAAAGTACTGCTAGTACTACTTGTCACTTTGAAGATTCTGGAGCGAATGTAATTTAGCGATTCAATTAATTCGTTTATATTCACAAAAAATACTATTTCAGCATAAAATAGATCGTTTCAATTTTAAACTCTATGTACATGTATTACAGTTGTATAAAAAATATGTCGTTTACGTCATATTGACCAATCCGTGTGGTTGTTAATGTTAAGTTGCGGTTAAACTCGGGGCTAAATATTATAATCACATAAAAATACTACTGTGGAATAAGTTCGTTTATAAATACTCACAAATAAAATTTTTAATCGTATTATTAAATAATCACTTAAACCCACAATTAAAGAATCCAAGAAACTGTATCGTGTGGGAATCGAACACACGTGTCTGAGTTATGGTTTTATAGTGGTCTAATTTATCGATAACAACTTTAGTTTAATTTTAGTATAGGTACTATTACAATGCTCCCAAATAATCTTGTTGTGCACAGGGTTCTCTTTTATGTAAGTTAAAATCGCACTCGATCGAAGTGGGTAATGGTTCATCCAATAATACATGTTGTACTTGATAAAAATATATCATATAAATATATAGTCTTAGTACCTAGAAGAATGAAACACAATAAATTAGAAGCGATTACAAACTTCAAATATAAATACGAAAATAATATTTAGGAAATTCTATAAAAGACGAATTCAGTGTTTATTTACAACATGATAGTCGATCATGTTACTTAGAATATGCAATGCAGTTGATGCGACCGTGGGAAGCGAGCATTGCATTGACATTGAACTTTGCTGATTCGAAAATAAACATAAAGCTAATTTACATCTATGATGCAACCACCGGATACGGTTACCGTCTACGGAACAATCTACAACAGCGGATTCACACACAGTTTGTACGCTTGATTGAATAATGTGCAATACGGTTCTGATCCGGTTGTCGTTGTCAAGTGTATCTGCACCTTAGCTTTATACATGCAAGGCAAAGATCGACTATCCGTGTGACCACGCTTACCACTTGATTGTTACATGTTGATGTAAAAGGTTGATGTATATGTCTGTAATGTGTTAAATTAAAATTTAGATGTCCTCGAGCCAAACTGGTCACAGAAAAAATGTGTGGGCCTAAAGGTGTGCACTACTTACTTTTGTGGAGAGACATGAGACAATCTGTCCTAAATTTTGGTTTAATGTACGTGGTATCCTAAAGTTCAGATGTCCTCGAGCCAATCTGGTCACGAAAACGGGTATGTGTGTAATCCTAAGCGACAATGCACCATCCTAATAAGTATGTGGAGAGACATGAGACAATCGGTCCTGAATTTTAGGTTACTGGTTCGTTCAGATACAGATCTAATTATGTTAACGGAAAGTATGTGTGTTGTATGTTTAAATCAATGTATAGTAAGTTTCATAGTTGTTTTAAGCTGGTGAGTATAATTAAATGAATCCGAGACGTAAAGGATGTATCGTCTGTAATGTGTTAAATTAAAATTTAGATGTCCTCGAGCCAATCTGGTCACAGAAAAAATGTGTGGGCCTAAAGGTGAGCACTACTTTACTTTTGTGGAGAGACATGAGACAATCTGTCCTAAATTTTAGTTTAATGTACGTGGTATCCTAAAGTTCAGATGTCCTCGAGCCAATCTGGTCACGAAAACGGGTATGTGTGTAATCCTAAGCGACAATGCACCATCCTAATAAGTATGTGGAGAGACATGAGACAGTCTGTCCTGAATTTTAGGTTATTGGTTCGTTCAGATACAGACCTAATTATGTTAACGGAAAGTACCTATGTTATATGTTTGAATCAAGGTATAGTAAGTTTTATAGTTGTTTTAAGATGGTGAATATAATTAAATGAATTTGAGGTCAACCATCAATATTGACATTTATAACTCATTGTCGTTAACTCAAACAAATGTTGCAACCTAGTGGAATAGACGCCGAACCAGTATTTTACTGCACTATGTAGGAATTCATACTCCACCTTCCGTTTCATCGCGTGGAATAGACGTCGAACCTGCGTATTTCATTTATATTATTGGGCATTCTACTCCACCGTCGAACCCGTAGTAGTCGTAGTTTCTTAATTACTTTTAATTGTAATCTGTGGAGAACGTTGTGGGTAGCACGATTGTTAAATTGTAATATTTAGATATTAAGACTATTTCTTATTGTGCTACTGTTTGTTTTTCCTTAAATAAATAAAATAAAATAAAAATAAACCTGCGTATTTCATTTATATTATTGGGCATTCTACTCCACCGAGAGTGACGGAGGCGGAGCCGAAGGAACGAAGGTGGGGTAGAATGCTCAATAATATCCTACTGGGCGCCGTCAGTTGAGACTGGTCATCTCTTAGCTGCCTCGGTTATTTTAAATTTATTTTGAATTGTCTAATTTCATTGCCACTAGACCTTATTTAACGTGTACAACTTGTTACATTGTTCTCACATTGTACCTCTAGATTCAACATGAATGATGTAACCTAAATTTGTATATGCTATTGATTTTAAAAGAGTGTTCATGGAGTTTCTTGCTCGTTCTTCTCCATAGAAACCTACTGTTTGGAACGAGCAACTAGCTGCAACTTTTTGACTGACTGACTCCTTGACAATTCAAAAGTGCCTGTAAATGGTTTATTTGAAATAAATGATTTGAGTTTGAGTTTGATTCTCGCGTACGTCAAGTCCTTCCTTATGAAGGACGCCGTGTTTGCGGCAAGTTTTAACAACTTTGTTGCGTCGCAACAAAGTTCGGATAATGAGTGCACTGCTGCATTCAGCGACAGTGACAGCCCACTGTCTCCGCCCGCCGCGGACCAGGGCATTCCGGCCCCTAGAGCCCCCGTCGTAGTGTGCATGGACACGTCAGGTCCGCACACCTCACCGCCGCCATCCGACTCTGAGGATGAGTCGGTGGCGTTTTCATCAGTCTCTGACGATGGGTACATACCCGTCGGCAGTGGTGGAAAGAGGAAGAAGGGGAAACCCTCTTCCAAGGCCTCCAAGGCCAAAAAGGTGGTGGCTGAAACTCCGCCTCCCGCTCCCTCCGCTTCGGAGTCGGTGCCCCCCCCCCCCCCCGCACACCCCCCCCCCCTGCTCCTGGACCGGTAGCTAGCACGTCTAGCCGTCCCTCCACCCCCAAGCCCGCCTCCCTGTCGGCCTCAAAGAAGAGGTCAGCTCCCCCGCCTATCTTCATACAAGATAAGGCAAAGTGGACAGAGGTGTCCAAGCTCTGTAACGAGCGAAAGATCCGATTTACTAACGCCCGTGCGACCCAGCAGGGCATTAAAGTGTCCGTCCCCTTGTCTAACGACTATAGGGAATTGACCACGCTACTCAAGGTAAGGAACATTTCGTTCCATACCTACTCCTTGCCTGAGGACAAGCCCACTCGGGTTATTATTCGGAGGGTGCCAAAGGAGATCTCCCCGGAGGAGGTCCTCAATGACCTCGTGTCACAGGGCATCCCCGTGTTAGCCGTCCATCGCTTACATAAAGTGAGAGGGGCCGTCGCATATGACAGTGTACTCGTCGTATGCGAACATACCGACGGACATCACCCAATTTTCAAGGTGAAGTCCGTGTGTCACCTGTCGGGCATCTCCATCCAGAAACCCCACAAGACCGCCACAGTTGGGCAGTGCCATCGCTGCCAACTGTACGGGCATGCACAGTCTAACTGCTTCGCAACCCCCAGATGCGTCAAGTGTCTAGGGGAGCATGGCACTGCAGACTGCACTAGCCCCAAAGACCGCGAGCTCTGCTCTGAACCTCCGAGCTGTGTGCTCTGCGGTCAGTCCGGCCACCCAGCCATCTACCGAGGCTGCCCAAAGGCCCCAAAGTCATCCTCCCCCAAACTGGCTAAGCGTGCCAACGCTCGCCAGCAAAGGGAGTCACCTTCTGTGAAGGTCCCGTCAACTGAGATGCCTCAGCGTCTCAGCCCCCAGAGGCCCTCGCCCTGGAATTCGCTGAACCATCAGCGTGCCTTCCCGGCCCTGATGGCTAAGCCTCAAGCCGCCCCCATTCCGGCGCTAATGAACCTCGTGGTCCCAGCGCCCCCCACTGGCCCCCGTGCCCGCGGCTCCTCTAAAGGTCGCCCCCGCGCCTCTCAAGGCCGCCCCCGCCCCCGCCGTTCCCACGGCTTCGGCGGCTGTGCGTCCCATCGATGTTTCTCTTCCTACGGAAGAAGAAGTTCGCACCGTGCACCACGCCTTCCAGGTGTACAGAAACCCCGCCACCAAATTGATGGCTAGGGACATTATCGCCAGCCGAGGCGACATCTTCAAGCTTAATGCTTGTTTCCAAGCGTACCCCGAGGTTACGCAAGCCCTCAAAGTTTTGTACCCCTACTAGTTCCAATGAACAACGAGAGGCAAAGAACCTTTAAACCTCGTTCCCTAAAGTTAGGCTTCTTCAATGCCAATGGCATTACCAATCAACGTGATGAGATCGCTACCTTTCTCCGCGACCATCAGCTCGACTTACTCCTTATCCAGGAGTCCTTTCTTAAGCCGTATCACCGGGACCCTAAAATTGCCAACTATAGTTTAGTTCGCAACGATAGGACCCGCTGTCATAGGGGTGGCACCCTTATTTATTACAAAAAGTCCCTTTACTGCTCCCCTATGGACCCTCCTCCCCTCTCCCTCCTAGAGGTCTCAGTCTGAGAAAACTACCAGATAATGTGCGTGAATTGTTGACCGAGAAGAACGCTGCTGTCCGTGCATATAGCGCCTTCCCCTGCGATGCGAACAAAGCCCACATGCGTTCCTTACAGCGTGCTGTAAAGGAACGCATTGCGGAGTGGCGCTCAAACCGTTGGGACAAGACGCTTAGCGAACTCGAGCCCACGCACCTAGCCTTCTGGCAGTTGCAGAGGTCACTTCGTTCCTCTAATGAGGCCTCCATGCCCCCCCTAGTTCGACCCGACAAAACCGTCGCTTTCGATAACGACGAAAAGGCCGAGTACCTAGCCGACAGCCTTGAGTCACAATGCTCTCCTAGTTCCCTACCAGTAAACCAAGCGCACCTCTCCAAGGTCGATGCTGAAGTTGAACGTAGAGCCTCCCTTCCCCCCGTCGAAGACCCTGATTATCCTCTGCCTCCCGTCACCCCAGACGAAGTGCAGGATATTATCATGAGGCTGAAACCCCGCAAAGCCCCTGGCTCTGATCGCATCACCAATAAGGTGTTTAAACTCCTACCCGCCGCCCTGATAATGCTAATGACCGCCATCTTCAATGGCGCTCTAAGCAACAACATTTTTCCTCAGGCATGGAAAGAAGCCACTGTAATCGGCATTCCGAAACCAGACAAACCCAAGTCTGACCCCTCCAGTTATCGCCCCATTAGTTTACTCAACACTCTCGGCAAAATCTACGAGAGACTTATTTATAAGCGTCTCAAAGATTATGTCGAAGCTAAGAGTCTCATTCCCGACGAGCAATTCGGCTTTCGTACCGAACACAGCTGCGTCCAACAGGTCCACCGCATCGTCGAGCATGTAAGCGTTGGGTTCCAACGCGGCTTGAAGACCGGTGCGCTCTTCTTCGATATAGCGAAGGCATTCGACAAAGTCTGGCACAATGGCTTAATATACAAGCTTTACCTACTGGGTGTGCCGGATCGTCTCGTACTGATCTTACTGATCTTACGAGACTTTCTGTCGAATCGCACCTTTCATTATCGCGTTGAGGGGGCACTCTCGTCTCCACGTCCCATACGTGCTGGAGTCCCCCAGGGCTCCGTGGTCTCGCCTCTCATTTTCACGCTGTTCACCAGTGACATTCCAAAGAACAGACAGGCTCATTTGGCTTTATTCGCCGATGACACGGCCATTTATTGCACTGGTTCCAACCCAGTCCGCATAGCCCGCATCCTCCAAGACTCCGCAAACGCACTAGGCGCTTGGTTCCGGAGATGGAGAATCACAGTCAACCCCGCCAAGAGTCAGGCAGTGCTGTTTTCCAAACCGCGCATCAACCCCTCCTTTCCCAGTCCGATATCCATGTTCGGCGAGCCTATCCCTTGGAAGAAGCAAGCCAAATACCGAGGAGTTATTCTCGACCGCCACCTAACCTTCGCGGAGCACATAAAGCAGGTGCGTTCGCGCGCCGCTTTCGCTCAAGGTAGACTTCACTGTATGTTGAATGCACGTAGCAAATTGTCACTCAAGTGCAAATTGCGTACCTACACCGCGTGCATTCGTCCCATCATGACCTACTGTATTCGCACACGTAAAGGCATACCGTCTTCACAGAATGCAAACCCTGCAAAACAGTTTCTTGCGAAAAATAACGGGCGCCCCGTTCTATGTTCGCAATGAGAACCTTCATCTCGATCTTAAACTCCCGACCATCCGTCAGTTCATGAAGCGCGCTTGCAAGCGCTTCTTCGATCAAGTGGAGAAACACCGCAACCCGCTCGTCGTAGCGGCCGCCCGATATACCCCTTCCCGTATTAGCAGGACCCGTCGTCCACGTCATACCCTGTCCGATCCAGATGACGCTATTACCCTCCTTCAAGAACGAAATAGGGCCACTAGCACATTAGTTAAACACAAATACAGATTACTGTCATTCCGACCTCGCCGCCGAGGTCCCTCGCGACGACCCCGTAACGCCCCCACCCTTGCTAGCGCCAGCCCACGTCGCTGAGCCCTTAGCTTTAAAATAGCCCCTAATTAATGGAGACCCGATCCAGCCTGTCCCTTTGCTGCCCTCTCTCAGTGGCGACCTAAGCCGAGGCTCGTACCCCACAGGGGGTGCCCTTAGCGTAGTCACTTAGTTTATAAGTTTTTGCCCTGGCTGGAGGCCCTAAAAGTCACTTTTAAGGCACCACAGGATTGTCCGGTTAAGCAGTAACCAACCCTCAGGTTGAACTGCGAGATGCCATACAGAAAAAAAAAAAAAAAATTTAGCTGGAAATTGGTTAAAAAAATGAAAGCCAGTGGTATTTCAATACTAGATCGTTAATATCTGGTGGGTCCACCATTAGCGTCTAGCACAGCATCCAACCTGGCTTTCATTCCAGTAACCATGTTCCAGCACATATCACGAGGATCCCCCCTCATCATTTCCCACGTTTGCATTGCCGCTTGCCGCAAGTTTTCTACGTTGCGCACTTCTGTAACATCCTAATTGAGAACCATTTGCCCCCAGAGGTTCTCAATTGGGTTGAGGTCGGGGCTCTTCGCAGGCCATGGTATAAGTTGGATATCCGGCTGAGCTTGGAGCCACTCCTGAACTACTCTGGCACTATGGATCGAACTGTTATCTTGGCAAAGGTAAATAGTTCCTGTCGGATGGTGCAATCGCACAGTCGGCACCATGACATCTCTCAGAATATCCAGGTAATGTTCTGAAGTCATGCGGCCAGATATTTTCACAAGTTCGCCAGGACCAACACAACTCATCCATCCCCAGAATCCCAAGCTCAGCCGACCACTCGACCTGTTGGGTATCACATTTTCTATGCGATAGCGTGCGTTGTCACGCCGCTTCAATATTTTCCTCCCATCTCTGTCGGATTTAAATGTCTTTTCATCTACGAATATAACGACATTATTTTCCCAGTCGAAATTATAAAATTCCAGGCAAAAACCTACTCTAGCCTCAGCATGAGCCGGAGAAAAAACATTTTTTTTTGGCCGGGATTCTTGTTTTCATTCCAACGGCCTGCAATCTCCGTCGGATGGTTTGGGTTGATACCTGAAACAAAGGAAAATAAAAAAAATCATAAACAATTAAAATGAAGATCTATACCTACTTACCTAATGCTAATAATAATCTTACATTAATTTATCAATAAAGTAAAAGCTCGTTATTCACGCTTCCTTTATTCATGTTTTCACTATTCGCGTATTAAAATTTTGCGACCCAATAGCTACATGTTATGTTAAGACAAAGGATTCGGTACCCTTTGTATTCGGCAAATGATCTAATATAAAAGTAAAACAGATCTTATTACAACTATGCCTAATGTATGTTGTCAAATGCTTCGCAATTTCGCCGCTGTATAAGACGATTCGCCTTTTCCCTTGATGAGCCGCCTACGCCGCGTTCGGTGTTTTTGAGAATGTAAACAAACAGTATAATGTTTAAGTAAAACAATCTTATTACTCTATGACTAAAGTATATTGTTAAATGCTGCCACCTATTATAAGCCGTTCCGTCATGTCCTTTGGTAAGCGCCGCTTTGCGTGTTTTATGGTCTCCTCTTTTCATTCATTATTCAAGAGCTAAAAACTGCCAATCAAGAAAAAATGACTAAGTTTTTTAAACACTTGCCTAATGATGATTCATTATTATCGCATTTATTGTCAAAAACTTCAATGAAATTGTTATAAAACAAACAATTTAATTTAGGTTTTTTATTTTGCCACTTTGGCACATAAAATCCCATATAAATTACCATTCCATATTCACAGTTTCTGTATTCGCGGCATATAACGGAACGTATGTATACCTACCCCGCAAATAAAGAGCTTTCTGTGCTCTTACGTTGTAAATGAATGTTGTGAACAAATAATTAAATGAAATTAAATGTAACCAATAATTAACACAGACAGATTACTATTTTATCTTTAAATGATGAAGTGGTTTTAAAAAAATATTTTTTTTTTAACTAAAACGATTTACCGTTGCCCTTGCCTCTTCACACAATATTGACAATATCGGTTAGTAAGTTTTGGAACATCTTGCAAACAATAACATAATTTTAGTTCTTCAAAAATACCTGCCGCCCCGGTAAGCAAACATTAAACTCTAAATGGTGGGAGAAAAACTGTTAAAAAATGCATCAAAATAAATATACATAACCTAACCTTTTTTTTTTTTTTTTTTGGTACGGGGTGGAAAATCCTCATGGATGTCCTCCGCCCTGGGGCGGGCGGAGGGGTCTGTCAGACTATTACTGACTAAAAACCACCCCGGTGTTCCATCTCACACCTACGTCGGGGGTCGCGGGAACTGGAGATACTTCCGCAACCCCCGGCTGGTGCCGGCCCGCTGCAGCGGGCCACTTCTCGGGTCAGGGGGGGGAGTGAGGTGTTAGACTCCCCCCCGGACGTCTTAGAGTGGCGCGCATGGAACACTACGCGCCGCCACCTCGGGTCCTGATGTATGTGGGGAGCGACAGACGTCTCCGAGTCTGCCGCCCCTGGACCCATTTAGGGGGGCCGGAAGAGGGCATTGTCTGCCCTCCGCCGACGCCCGGTGCGCCTGCTGCGGGCAGGGTGGGAGGTTGTGATCTCCCTCTCCCTTTCCGCAGCCTCCTTCTACGACATGACACTTTCGCAAAAGGAAACCACCGCGTCCCAGGACTCTGCGCTGTCAACCATCGACTCGACCACGGCCGACAGCGACAGGTCACTGCCCACTTCTGAGACGAGGGCACGGCGCGGCTCCTCCCAAGCGGCACACTCTGCCAGCGTATGCCGCGCCGTGTCCTCCCGGCAGTCGACGCAGTGGTGACACCGGGCGTCCGGCTCCCGAAGCAACCATGCCCCGAGAGCACCTGCGTCACCCGAAACGACAGGGAGCCGTGCCTCCTCCCGAGCCAGCGCTCGAGCACTGGCCGGACCGCCTCGATGATGGCGAGGCCGGCGGTAGGGCGCGAAAGCCTGTCCCGCCATTCCGCCACCAGGACCTCGCGAAGCTGAGACCGACGCAGCTCCATGTGTCGCTGCATCGGTCGCTCGCCCCGCGCCCGCGCTTCCTCGCGCCACCGGTACAGTGACGCGAGCACCTTCGCCTCCAGGTCCCAGGGCGGGGATCCGGCCAGTGCACAAGCCGCCTCGTAGGAGATCGTGCGATATCCCCTGATGACTCTGACGGCCATCGCGCGTTGCGGCTTTCGCAGCACGGCGATGCTTCCGGCCGTCAGGTCTGCCGCCCAGATCGGGGCCCCATAAAGGGCCATCGATCGCACGATCCCCACGTAGAGCCGCCTGCAGACGGTGCTCGGGCCCCCCAGATTGGGAAGCAGCGTTGACAACGCCCCAGCCGCGCCCAACAACTTGGGCGCCAGCCGCTGGAAATGAGGGCCAAAATCCCATCGGCTGTCGAGCACCAATCCAAGGTACTTCATGGTGGAATCGACAGCTATTCTGGCCCCCCCGACCACGATGTGTGATCCCGGCGGCGGCGCCCGCCGGGGGCCGTGAAAGATCACGGCCTCCGACTTGTTGAGGGCCACCTCCAGGCCGAGGCGCCGGATGCGGCCCACCACCTGTGAGACCGCAGCCGTCGCCAGCAACGCTGCCTCCCTGTACGAGCTCCCCCGGGCCGTGACCAGCGTGTCGTCAGCGTAACACGTCAGGTCCACGCCCGGCTGGAGCTCGCCCCTCAGCACCCAGTCGTACCCGATGCTCCACAGGGGCGGTCCTAAGACGGAACCCTGCGGGACACCGCACGACATGCGGCGCTGGTGCTCGCCATCACGTCCCACGTAGGTGACACACCTCTCGGACAAATAAGCCCCAACTATGCGGCGGAGGTAGGAAGGCACACGATGATAGCGCAGTGCCTCCCGTACACAACTCCAGGGCAGGGTGTTGAACGCGTTGGAAATGTCCAAGGACACCGCCAACATCACCCCGCCCCGGGACACCGCTTCCTCCGCCAGGACTCTCACCCTCGATACAGCGTGTATGGTGGAGCGCCCATGCCGAAAGCCATACTGGCTCTCGTCCAGGTCCGGCCCCTCTTCGCACAAGTGGCCGACGAGGCGGGCTGCGATTATCCGCTCAAACAGCTTACCCACCTCGTCCAGCAGCACTATGGGCCGGTACGCGGACGGAGAGTCCGCAGGGCGCCCCGCCTTCTTGAGCAGGACCAGACGACCAGATTTCCACAATGTGGGAAACTGGCCCCGCTCAAGGCACGCTGTAAACAGTCCTCTAAGTTGGGGCTCTAGCTCCTTCAGAGCGAGGGCCAACGCAAGGCCGTGAATCCCGTCGGGCCCCGGAGCCACATTCTTGGCCCGGAGCCGCAGCACGGCCGCCCCCATCTCTGCCTGTGTCACCTCTGGGACGCTGACGGCGTTCTCCTCTGTGGACTCTGCGTCTGTGGGCAAAGCCATCGGCGGTGGAGTATGCTCCGCTCGTGCCGGGAAGAGGGCTGAGACAACCTCCTCCAGCAGCTCTGGTTGGAGACTCCGAGAGGCGCCGCAGACCGAAGTTTCCCTCGAACCGCTTGATATGGGCGCCCCCACGGATCCCGGTTTAGGGTCTCCAACATCTCCTCCCTGGCTTGCGTCTTCGCATCGCCGATGGCCAGACACAGAGTCCTCTTAGCCGCGCGGTACACCTCATACAGCGCGGCTTCTTCGTCCGGGACCCGACGACGTCTCCTCCGGTATCGGGTGTACCGGCGTCTGACCGTTACGCACGCGCATACGTGCGATCTCGGCCGACCACCAGTACACCTGGCGCCCTGCTGACTGTGCGTGGACCCGGGGCATGGACGCGTCGCAGATTTGCGTTATCGCCCCGCGGAACCACAGCGCCTCCAGTTCGACGTCGACGGGTCCGTTCGTCTCCGACTCCCGGAACCAGGCCTGGACAATGGCGGCCTCCTCGAGAAGTTCCCTGTTCATGCGCTTACGCGCCCACCGCGGACCGTTCGTTTGCGGGGCCGATGAACCGCGGCCGCCCGTGGTCTAGGCGGAGACGTCAAAACGGATGTATCGATGATCCGACAACGTCTCCACCTCCACGGCGACACGCCAGTCGCGGACACGGCTCGCGACAGCAGGGCTAGCGAACGAGACGTCCACTATTGACCCGCCCCGCTGCCGCACGCACGTGTGAACCTCACCCCGATTCAGAACGGCCAAGCCAGTCGCGACCGCCCACTCCTCCAGCACCTCACCCCGAGCATCGGTCACTGGAGATCCCCACGCCGCAGACTTGGCGTTGAGATCCCCCAGCAACAGCACCGGGCGAGGGTGAAGACGGCCTACGACGGCACCCAACTCGACAAGGAACCTCTCGAAGTCGGCGAGGCTCTTGTTGGGCGAAAAATACGCACCAACTATGCCAATGCCGTCCGCGAGGGCGGCTACCCAGCCGTGACCTCGGGACGGGTTGACCAGAGCCCCGCCAATGATAGCCACCAAGCCGTCCAAGTCTCCCACCCAGTTATCCCTGGAGGGGACGAAGTACGGCTCGGCGACTACAGCCACGTCAATCAACCACTCTGCCATGCTCTGGAGGAAGAGGTCCTGAGCTCTGGCAGAGTGCTTGATGTTGCCCTGGAGGAAATGGTACAGCGCCATTTATGCGCAGTCCATTCCCTCCGTGACACCAGACCGGGAGTCGGCCGATGAGGCGCCAGCCTGCGGGGGGGGTAAAGGGCCCCCAGCAGCCTTGGCACCCCCTCTCTTCCTGGGGGGCGCACAGGCCTTTCCGCCCGCTGTGTGCCCAGCGGGCCTCCCTGCAGCTGTACAGAGGCTGCAGTTTGGCGCCGCGGAGCACTGGGCCGCCTTGTGACCGGGCTGACCGCAGCGATAACACTGATCACTGCGGTCAATTTGGGAGGTGCACCGAGCCTTGACATGCCCAATGTCAAGGCAGCGGAAGCACCGCATAACCCTGGGTTGCAGCGCACCGCCGGCCTCGCCATCATCGAGGCGGTCCGGCCAGTGCTCGAGCGCTGGCTCGGGAGAAGGCACGGCTCCCTGTCGTTTCGGGTGACGCAGGTGCTCTCGGGGCATGGTTGCTTCGGGAAGTACCTGTGTCGCATAAACAGGGAGCCGGACGCCCGGTGTCACCACTGCGTCGACTGCCGGGAGGACACGGCGCGGCATACGCTGGCGGAATGTGCCGCTTGGGAGGGGCCGCGCCGTGCCCTCGTCTCAGAAGTAGGCAGTGACCTGTCGCTGTCGGCCGTGGTAGAGTCGATGGTCGACAGCGCAGAGTCCTGGGACGCGGTGGTTTCCTTCTGCGAAAGTGTCATGTCGCAGAAGGAGGCTGCGGAAAGGGAGAGGGAGATCTCAACCTCCCACCCTGCCCGCAGCAGGCGCACCGGGCGTCGGCGAAGGGCGGATAACGCCCTCTTCCGGCCCCCCTAAATGGGTCCAGGGGCGGCAGACTCGGGGACGTCTGTCGCCCCCCACATACACCAGGACCCGAGGTGGCGGCGCGTAGTGTTCCACGCGCGCCCCTCTAAGATGTCCGGGGGGGAGTCTAACACCTCACTCCCCCCCCTGACCCGAGAAGTGGCCCGCTGCAGCGGGCCGGCACCAGCCGGGGGTTGCGGAAGTATCTCCAGTTCCCGCGACCCCCGACGTAGGTGTGAGATGGAACACCGGGGTGGTTACTCTGGGGTCCGGGTCTGTCAGACTCTTACTGACTAAAGTCAGTAAGAGTCTGACAGACCCCGCCGACACGGGCGACGGCCGCCACGACCTCAGCCGGAGTCACCGAGTCGTCCAGACCGTCGACGCGCACCTCAGCGGTCTTCATCGGCCTGTACACCCGGACGTCCTCCGGGTTGAGGACTTCCCTCAACTTGGCGGCCAGAATGTCCGCCTTTTCGCCACTAGAGGCACCCGACACCTCCAGCAGTCGCGCCCCCGTGATCGCCGGCCTCATCTTGAAGCCGGACGGTGTGCCAAGGTCGGGGAACGCGACTTTAGCCTTCGCCTCCATTAGGACCGCCTTGTAGGAGAGGCCCCTTTCGACGGCTCCGGGCTGCAGCGTAATCACTACAGCCGCGGAGCGAGGGGCTCTGACCTTCGGCGGTCGTTGGGCCTTCTTAGGTGCTGGTGTTGGCGTTGCCGGTGCCGGTGGTGCTGCCTTCTTCTTTTTTCTTCGACGGCGGCGCTTCTTGGCCTCTGTCCAGCCCTCCTCCGTGTTCTCGGAGCTCGGCGGTCGTCGCGGCCGCCGTCGTCTGAGAAGCGGGTGCGGATGGGCCCGTCGCGGTCGTCTGTGAAGTGGACGCGGATGCATCCTTCGCGGTCTTATTCGCCGCCTTGCCGGGCTTTCTAGGCCCTGCCGCCACCGCGGCCGCAGTTGCGGGCGCCATCCCCGGTTTAGTGGGTACCGGCCCCGACTGACCAGCCGTCACCTTCTTCCGCTGGTCCGAAGCGAGCGGTGGGCGGAGAGTTTCGGCCGGAAGCAGCCTCCCGTCAATGGCCTCCAGCCGGGCCCCCACCATCTTCCCACACTGCATCATGCAGATGCGGGCGATCTTCTCGATCTCCGCATCCGCAAGTGCAGAGCCCGACGACGTGGCCGTTGGAGGGGCCGATGCCGGAGCCGCAGCGAAAGCAGTGCCAGCGGCCGTGGGAGCTGCCCTCTGGGCGGCAAATTGCCGCTTGAGGTCCTCTACCTCGGAGCGGAGACGGCGGTTCTCCTCCCACAGCTTCGCCGTCTCATCCGTGCTCGTACGACTTACGAGGACCCCAACCGCCTCTCTTATGTCGTCAGCCGCCTCCTTCAGGGCGCGCGTGAACGTGCCCTTCAGGTTGCCCGATTTGGTGACAATCTTCAGGACGACATCCACGCCGTCCAGAACTTGGCGACTGAGCGCCACCGCCGAAACACCCTCGCCGGCCGCCAGCCGAGCTTCGCGCCGCTCTCGAGCCTGTCGGGATAGCTCGGCGACTTCGCCTTCCGCGACAGCTTTTCGCTGGGCCCGTTTTGCGGCATTCGCCTCCGCCCTGTTCGAGCCCAGTAGGGAGCCCTCGCTGTGATCCGCGATCGAGCTCCGTCCGGGCTCGGAGTCGCTGCCCACGCTCTCTACATTATCTGATGCAGCCGGCGTGTCGGGCCGAGACACCGGCACGAACCGGCCCCGCACATCACGTTCCGGCGGTCGAGCGAGGGCTACACTCGCTACTTTGCGACCTCGCCCTCTGCGTGCCGTTGGCACCTTCGGGGCCGACAGGTTCTCCTCGCTAGAAGAGAGACCCATCGGTCCCGATCCCATACTCCGCGGGCGCTTCCTAAAAGCGCTCGCCGCCGCCGCCCTCTTGGCAGAGACCACCTCCTCATCGCGCAGGCGCTCCAGGTTGACCTGGAGCTCCTTTTCTCGCCTACTCCTCGCATCATTTTCCATTCCGTCAGTTTCAGTCCGTTGTGCTAGCGTTATGTCGTTGGTGTGACTACAGGTTTGTTTGCCCCCCCCAGATACGGTAGGGCAGCCCTCAGTAGAGGGGCGGGATTCCCCGGAATTTCCGGGACCCGCCTGGGGAGGTTGATTTATACTAACACTAGATGATAAGTTTTTCTATGTTACTAACACTCTATGGATCTTTGTTGTCCGAATTAAATTTGTATTATTATTATTATTATAAGTAATCGCAGCATGATTTATAATAACAGTGGGAGTCTCAGGGGGATTACGGCTAAGGAAATCTACGTGACTTATGTATTTTCCTTTTTTGTAAATAACTTCAAAATTAAAGTCTTGAAGATATGTCCACCAACGCGTTACTTGTGGTGACAAATCCTTTTTATTAACGGTAGATTTAATAGAGTTACAGTCGGTGTAAATTTTGAAATTTATTCCCAAAAGATAGACTCTGAACTGTTTTAACGCATTGTAAATGGCTAATGTCTCTAAACCATACGAACAGTACGTCGCTTTAGCTTGTTAAGTACGTTTACTGTAATATCCAATGACTTTACTTTTATTTTGATCTTTTTGTATTAAAATTGCGCCATAGCCCAACGAACTAGCGTCAATGTATAATTCTGTTGGCAGGTCAGGATCATAGATAGATAACAAGGGTTTTGACACTAAGCACTGTATCACATAATTTCGAGCCGTTTTCTGTTCAGACCCCCACTCCCTGAGGAGTGACTCTGATGAGGAAAATGGCATTAGCAAATCATCTATGTAGATAAGCAAAAATTTCAAATGTTGTACTGCCTTTGTTATTGCCCGTTGGAAAACAGATGGACCATTACAGATTCCGAAAGGCATTTTTAAAAATTCGAAGTGACCATCGGGGGTAACAAAAGCAGTAAACCTTATCGAGTCTTCGGCCACAGGGATCTGATAAAACCCATTTTTCATATCTAATGATATAAAAAAATTTAGCTTTACCTAACCTGTCGATTTGATCTTCTTTGTCTTTTCAACAAATTTAAGCCTTTCAGACGGAGAAAGTTTAATAAATTTAAAACACTTACTGGTTGCATGTGCTTTGCTACAAAACACACAAGATACTTTGCTTATGGATTGTGAAACATTAGCAGCAACATGAGAAACAGCTCGCTGTGGTGGCAATCGCTTGCTTTGGGCAGCAGGTGCATCTCGTGACACTATTTCCAAAGCTTGACATCGTTGCTGTAAGAAATCCACAAAACTTTGCAAAGAGGGAAACTCATTAGTGGTACGCTGCAGCTCATAATCTCTTAAAGACCCATAATCAATTTTAGTTGACAACAAATGAATTAAAATTACATCTACAAATTTTTTTATATTCAATGACAACAATGAGTGATAACACTGCATAAAATCATTAATAAACTTCCTTAAATTATATATTTTTTTTTTTTTTTTTGGAGATAACTGTAACGTAGGTAATAGAACTTTTTTCACTACCGTTGTGAACTAAAGACGTGTATAGAAAACTTCCTTCAATCGATTGTAGGCAACCTGAAGTTCCGCTGCAGAAGTAATTGCATTTATCTCACCGAGGCTTCGTTCGATATGAGTGATGCGTCCTTTCAGGTAGCGTCGCGAATTTATTAAGGATTGAATCTCTTCTCCCATTGTGAATATGAACTAAAACCAAAACCACGCCGCGCGCTCGGACAACGGGACAAGTACGTACTTATATAAATCTTCAATTATCAAAACAATCCTCTGGCTTTTCTTGATACCCGGCTCGATGGACCAAATAGACGGATAGATGGGATCCAGGGAGCTTGATTTGAGAATAAAAACTTAAACTTGTCCAACTATGATATTTAATTTATTTGCACAACGGAAAGCCATTACGGTCACACAGAGTAGCAGAGAGCAGTGACGGGTGTAGGCCACAGAGAAGCACAATAAGAAAAAACACAGATTATAAAAGACAACAGATGGCAGTATTGTCCAGTTTATCTATATATGTATGTATTTAAAATATATTTGTTTATGTATATCAGCTGTCTGACACCCATAGTACAGGGTCTGCCTAGTTTGGGGTCAGATGGCCGTGTGTGAAATGTCCCCACATATTATATTATATTATTATATTTTATTACTATGTAAAGAAAGAAAAAAGTTGTACTTGTAATGTAATGTAATTTGAAGTTTAATTATAGGTTTGTTTTATTGCAATTAAAGGCTGATTTATCGAACTGTTATTGTATTGTAAATTACCGTTTTTTTACCTCCTTACCATAAAATAGATATCTAATTACCGTTTGTGTTAAATCTCATTACCGTTCCTTAAAAAAAAAACAAACGCTAATATCTTCAAAACTAAAAGTCTGACTACTGTCCCTTTGTTATATTTCACTTAACATCATTAAACACTTTTAAAAAAACATATAATGATCATGATTAGGCACATTTTTTGACTATTCTCCAAAAGATCATAATGTGCACGAAATGAAATATTTGAGTCAACTATGAAATAAATGAGTTTTCGATTGTTTATAAATTGTCCTTTTTAATGTTTTCCCCTTCTGATCGCTAATAGTAGGTTAAACTAATCTGAAATTAGATCCTGTTGTCTTAATCTGTAACGCCAGTGTAATAATTACATTAGTTTTGAAAGTTCTTTCAAATATTTATTTTCACTCAAATTGAAATGAACTGGAATGAAAATATGGTAATAAAAACAGTGGTATAATGAATGTTTGGAAACATAATAATTCGAACAAATGTTATTTTGGCTAAGTGTAACTTCGGTAAAAACTTTATTGACCAAATGAAACGTTGGAGTAACGAAAAAAAATCGAATTGATAATAATAGATCACCTGAAATAGTGGTAGAAGTAACTTCGGTGAAGTAAAAAAAACGAAACGATAATACATAGTCGGAAAGTTTTAGGTGAAATTAAATTCGGTTTTTTTTTGCGCGTAACCCATTTTTTTTTTCTAAAATAAAACTCTATGCCTAAGTTACTCCTTATAACATCAGCTATCTTCCAGTGAAAATCCCGTCAAAATCGGTCCAGCCGTTTCAGAGATTAGGCGGAACAAACAGACAGACAGACAAAACACGTTCTTACTTTCATATGCAATTAGTAAAAAGATGTTATTTTGGGGAACCGATCACTTTTCCAATTTTTTTTTGTTCGAATTTTATTTTACCGAAGTCTTTTTTGCTACACCTATGCATTATTAGACATATTTTTAGAACACCGAAGTATCATGTGTCATAGGTATTATTTTACCGAACTATATTTCACCGAGTTACAAAATAACTTTTTGTTATTGGCCGAAGCCTTTGCCATAATATTCAACACATCGAAACAACATTTTACAGAATATTTGGTCACAAATATATAAGTATAGCCAGTAGTACTTGGTAGCATTTTCAATATTTAATTAAAACCATAAAAGTCAATATACCTATGTAGTGCCACAAAATGTTGTGACAGAAACGAATCCCTACAAAACCGACTAGAGTATAATTTAAGCCCGCGTAA
The DNA here is from genome assembly GCA_947361185.1 of Charanyca ferruginea. Classification (NCBI taxonomy): domain Eukaryota; kingdom Metazoa; phylum Arthropoda; class Insecta; order Lepidoptera; family Noctuidae; genus Charanyca; species Charanyca ferruginea. The sequence continues at coordinate 16,436,618 of OX376056.1, read as the reverse complement.
GCGGGGAGGGGTGGGGCGGCCTGCGAATTGAGGAGCAGGTGAATTGAGGGCCCGCCGTCGCGGCTGAGGCTGGCTGGCGAAGCCGGCTAGCAAGCCGAAGCTGCGGTGATAAGCGTTAAAACCATCTGCGACGATAAGCTCGCGTCAGAGAACCGCCTTCAAAAACTGAAAAGTGATCAATAACTTTAGCACAGAACACACATGACTTTAGTTTCGGAAGTCGGTGGCTTTGTTCTGTTTGTTGTTTTGTATTGCCGCTTTCCGCCGTATAACATTATTTACGTATAACAGCTTACGTATAATTTTCTTAAGCATAAATTCTCTAGTCATAATAATAATTACGCCTAACATTCTAAAGCAGAAATTTATTTACATAATGATATCAAAACTTATTTTTACCATGCATGCAGCAAGCATGCATGCAGCAAGCATGCAAGCATGTAAACAAACATGCACCATAATAATAATAATAATAATATGTGGGGACATTTTCACACACGACCATCTGACCCCAAACTAGGGAGACCCTGTACTATGAGTATGAGTGTCAGACAGCTGATATAATACACAAATACATTTTTTTTGTAAATACATACATATATAGATAAACAACACCCAGACACAAGGCAAACACAAGTGCTCACCACACAGATGTTTGTGCAGCAAGCATGCAGCATGCACACAAGCATGCGACGTGCACACAAGCATGCAGTATGCACACAAGCATGCAGCAAGCATGTGTTATAAAATAGTAATCATTTGATTTACTGATTGTTATAAAAATAATTATTTGATTAATAATATTGTAATTTCCGGTTAAATTTATATTAAGTCTCTGTTTTGACATTCTTTTGATTTATTTAAATGTTGTAGTTTCCGGTTAAATATATATTAAGTTTCTGTATTGATACTTCCTTTTGATTTATTTAAATATTGTAATTGCCAGTTAAATATATCTTAATTTATTATTTTCATACTTCCGGTTGACATTAAGTTCTATGTTGGTATTAAGGAGTTATTTTGACATATCCGCTTGATTTATTAATTCTACTTTGGCGGCAAAGCTTGGCGGTAATTTTATGTATAAAAGACTGTTGTATTGCGAATGGAAGAATCTTCTGTGTCCGGTTGTTCGTAGCTAGCAGAGCTCAGTAATATTATATTAAAGTTAAGTATATTTTGTTACCGTGTAATTGTGTAATAACTGTGTAAAGTAAAGTTTATTTATTTGCATAGATTGTAGGCATAAGGTATTAAATGAACAATAAAATTGTGATCTTTGTTTCATATTAAATCACCCTGATATAGAGCTAATCGTTGACTCAAATGGTTGTAGATTGACCCAGAAAAGGGACCTACCCCAGGCTATTTTAAAAGTAAATTTAGTTAATGACAGTCTGAAGGATGTGCTTGCTGAATTTCCTATATCCAACACCTAGATTTAAGTTTACAAGCAAAGATTATGGCCATATTTAAAAAATATCCAAATGTGTTACCAGCTTCTGGAAATATTAGTATCGTTCAGACTGGTAAACTTAACATACAATTTAAAAAAAAATAAGTTAATATAATAATAATTAATTATTTTTCTTTTAGTTTTAAGACTGATTAAAGTTTAATATATGATATTGTTATACCTGTGGCTGTGCCTGTAGTTCTACCAATGGCTGTGCTTTCGGTTCTGTGGCTGTGCCTATGACCTCGGGGCTGTGCGCTTGGTTATCATACAAATTTGGTATTAGCTTTTTATTCTTACCACCAGGTGGCAAGCATTTTTCTGGACAAAAGGGAAAGTCGTTGTGTTCCATGTGCAAATTCTCTGGATATATTAAATCAACTTCAAGAATGTAACCGTTTTCTGCAGTATCACTTATGTCTGCTAAGTTCAATTGTAAAAAATCGATTTCTTGTCTATTCATAAATCTAAAATCAGAATAAGGTAGGGATTGACACATGCTATAACCGTATAAATTATTACAATCTAAATAAATGATAAATGAATTTGGACGGGTTGGATCGTAAGTATCTAAATATTTATGATTGGCTTTAACATGTCTTTTGGAACACATACAAACACCTCCTCGAATACCTTTTTGTATCATTCTAAAAATTTCAACATCACTAATCAATTCTAATCGAACTCCTGTTTTTAAAACCATTGCATCAAAAGATAGGCTTGGTGCAGTAAGATAGAACGCGGGATCGAGATTGTAATGTAGTTTACAAGTTTTTCGAAAATTTTCAAATACATCTGTTAGCAACAGAACATCTGTTATTAGCAAATCATCTATGTAGATAAGCAAAAATTTCAAATGTTGTACTGCCTTTGTTATTGCCCGTTGGAAAACAGATGGACCATTAAAGATTCCGAAAGGCATTTTTAAAAATTCGAAGTGACCGTCGGGGGTAACAAAAGCAGTAAACCTTATCAAGTCTTCGGCCACAGGGATCTGATAAAACCCATTTTTCATATCTAATGATATAAAAAATTTAGCTTTACCTAACCTGTCGATTTGATCTTCTATCAAAGGTAATGGATAGCGGTCTTTTTCAATGATTTTGTTCAGAGCCCTGTAGTCGATGCATAGTCTGTCGTCACCGCCTTTCTTTTTGACTAACAAGACAGGGCTAGCGTATGGAGAATGACTTTCGCGGATAATCTGCCTGTCTTGTAGATCTTTAGTAATATCGTTTACTTTTTGCCTCTCTACAGGAGCTAACCTATAAGGACGATAGCTAATAACTTTTTTTTTTTTAAATTGTATGTTAAGTTTACCAGTCTGAACGATGCTAATATTTCCAGAAGCTGGTAACACATTTGGATATTTTTTAAATATGGCCATAATCTTTGCTTGTAAACTTAAATCTAGGTGTTGGATATAGGAAATTCAGCAAGCACATCCTTCAGACTGTCATTAACTAAATTTACTTTTAAAATAGCCTGGGGTAGGTCCCTTTTCTGGGTCAATCTACAACCATTTGAGTCAACGATTAGCTCTATATCAGGGTGATTTAATGCATTTCTACATATCAGAAGATCATATTTAAAGTCACTCACGGTTAATCTCTAACTACTTGGATGTCCAATTCTATACAAACGTCTTTAAATCTAACCGGTACAGTGATAGTTGCATAAATGTGAACTCTACCATTACCGATACCACTAGCATACCTTGAACAGGTAACTAAAAGACAATTTAATTGTTTTGCAATAGATTCCTTAACAATGCTACAATTTGTCCCTGTATCAATAAGACAGTTTAATGGCATATTATAGATTGATACTTTCGTAAATTTCAAATTAGCATCACTAGGTAGGGCATTAGGGGAGGTGTATAGTCAAATTTTAGGATTAGTATTATTCGATAGTGACTGTTGTCTTTCCGAGTTAATTTTTTTAAAGAAACAAGTTGTAATATCATGTCCAATTTTTTTACACACGGTACATTTTTTGACCTCTTGCTCAGCTTGAGAATCTTTAGTAGTTCTTTTATTGGGGCATTGTGACCTAAAATGTCCTTTATCCCCGCAGGTAAAACACGTTTTTGATAGCGGGGTTTCGTCTGTACTCGATATTGGCTTAGACCGTTTTAAATCATTCGTACTGCGCAAGGTTTCAGGGACTTGATCCGCAGGTCGTTAACGGGTTTTAACATAGGCAGTAAAGAGAGCTATTAGTTCTGCGGTAGTTGTGACGCTACTATTAAATGACGCCATTCTTACATTTACTTCTCGAATTCCTCCACAAACTAATTCAATAAGTTGAGCTTCAGCTATTTTAGTATTTTTTAACAATCGGATTTTTTCCCTGGCATACTCGCAGTAGGAATCCGCTGAATCTGATGAATATGTAACGGCTTTATACATTTTTTCTGAGGGTTCTTTCTTTCTGTGTAATGAAATTATTTCACTCCGGAAGTTGTCCCAAGTACGTCCTTCTTGGGGTTCCCATGTCTCGTACCAAGTTAATGCAGAGCCCTTAAGGGCCTTACCTGCCTTCGCGACTTTTGCTATACCGCTTCATACAAACTCTTCTCCAAGCTTGTCCACGTTGTCACACCATATGGCTGCGCTGTTGTCGCTGGTGGATGGATCGAACGATGGCAGTGCCACGTCGTCCTGTCGTTTGTTGCTGGAAAGAGCATCCCGGATGGCGGTGAGCAATCCTTCGAGGGTTGTTTGATCCATATTATACGGGTACCTGAAAATATACCGTTATTAATATTATGTTTGAATTCGTGATCCCACTTCTGATGTTATAAAATAATAAATATATATAACAAAAGTATATGTAGTCTAATATGTATATTGTCAAGATATATCAATATACATATATTTATGAATTTTAAGCAATATTTTAAGAATGTAACAGTTTATATAAAACAAAAGTTTATAATAATAATAATAATAATAATAATTCTTTATTATCAGGCTACTAAGGCCCATAGAAAAAAATACACAAATTAAATAAACAAAACATAAACTAATACATAATTATTAACCTAGTTTACAAATCTATTTATTACGTTGGATCGGCGACGTATTGCGCTGAGTCGTGGTGTCGGGTAACCTTCCGCGAAAACGCCGATACAAAACACCCGACGGCCAAAATTCTTCCTTCAAGAAGGTCTCTAAGTGATGAGTTGGTACTCGCACCACAAAAGACTTGAAGTTAATTTTGTGACGCGACTCCAACCACTCCACTCTCAAGGTGAATTTGGTCTTCATCCTTATATACTCCACAACATCCTCTACCTTCGTAGTGTGGTGCAGACGTGACACGTACAGCTGCGTCGACGGAATAGCGGGACGCAGCAACATGTTCGGTTCGGTCAACGCGGTACCGCACTGATTGCGACGAGTAGGCTTCTTCTTCTTCTTCTTCTCCACACGAATGAAGCCTTCTTTATGTAGTCTAATAATTATGTATATTGACAAGATATATCAATATACATGTCGGAGACGGTTTATTAATCACAATAGTGGGTGTTAACTAAATTTGTTATGATTTGTGTTTCTTATTGTTAATTTATGTGATTTTACTATCAATTATTGTCTATTAATCCGAAACATGATTTATTATGTGCACACACTGATTTGTGGTTACTTTATTTCGATAATTGTTATCGATGGTTTTATTCAAAACAATTGTTGACACGTTACTTTGAATGTAAAACGAATTACTTTATGAAATCACTATTGTTTATTAATGACAATTATTATTGTGTTATTTGATTACAGATCTTATTAGATTTAGCACATTTTAGTGCTAAATCTAATAAGATCTGTATCAAGTAAACGCGTGACGCACTTCCGTGCGCCATGGACAGACTTGTATGGAGAGGTTGCAAGGTGGGGGCATCGCCTTATAAAAGAGCGTGCACTCCGTAAGTATGGCAGTCGATCCTCGGATTCGACTCAGTAAAGAGTTTCTGCTCCCGACAATACTGTCGGTTTACCTGGTACAGCGCTGCTGTATATTCACATAGCTGTATAGGCTTGCTGCTAGCGAGCGATACACTTTGTATTGGGGTGGCTTATGCTACTGTACGAACTATAAACCATAAGGGTTTGTTCGTTTATAATTGGGTGGCTTAGGCTGCTGTACGAACTGTAAACCTTAAGGGTTTGTTCGTTTATCATTGGGTGGCTTGGCCACTGTACGAACTGTGGGACCTTAATGGTCTGTTCGATTAACTGTATTGTTGCTGTACCTTTAACTTACTTTATTCTTGTTACTGATTACCATTTGTATTGTGGTTTCTGTACTAATAGTGTGTAATTGTTTTTACAGGTCTTGTTTATCCCTAATGGGATAATGGGAACGCCTATAGTCCTGACGATGTGCTATGCCACTCGGCACTCCTCCTCGCTCGCTCCTGACGATCCTACATACATATATTTATGAATTATTTTAAGCAATATTTTAAGAATGTAACAGTTTCAAGTTTATTTATTTATAATTTATTTTAATTATATATAGGCTAAATTAAGAAAAAGAGCACAAGACCAGTTTAAATAATAACATTTTTATTTATATAGACACATTAATCATTTAACTTCATATCAATTACATATTTTTATGTATATAGATACATTACACCATTTACTTACGTTTATACGATTTTTGTTAAACGTAACATGCATCTTTTTACCACAGTACTACAAACTAGTAAGAGGCCAATCAGAAACCAGTACAAAAATCTTTTACGAGTTAAGAGTTGCAATACTGCTTTACACAAAAAAAAATGTTATTAGTATGGGACCTACAATATATAACAAAATACCTGACATAATTAAAGATGACACAATATGTAATTTTAAATAGAAGTTAACAGCATTATTGATTGAAAAATGTTACTACTCGATTAACGATTTTCTAAATGACAATGATTTATAAATTTATCCTAATGTAAATTCTTATTTAATATAATTGTAATTTATTTACGCAATTTAACGACATAATAGCCTTTGATTATATAATGTCTAGATGGAGCGTCGCCCTACAATCATAACAAAGAAAACGAGTCAACAAATTCAAGTATGTGTGCGTGCAGGCGTCGTTTTACACTGTGCATCTACGTCTCTGTGTGCGTAAATAATGATTATATAAGCAATTATGTATATAATTATACATACTTAAATTAATATGATTATACATATATTAATCATTTATTATTATTATTACGCATTTGGGCTTTGATTATACCGGCTGACTTTTTTTACCGTCTGGACAACAATATGGTGTGTTCTGTAAGTAGAATAGAATCCATACAAGCTAATATTTGTTTGCTACCATTGATTTAAAAAATGTTCCAAATATCCTTAAAATACATCTTACAACGCCGGCGTAAAACTAATAATAGTCAAAATAGGAGATAGTAAACGGCGTAGACTTCAATTTCGCATGAATGGAGCATGATAGTAGTGTGAGCGAGACGCTAGGATTTAATTCGTTAGTCTACCGTCCTTGCGGCTGCGAGGACGATACCGCTTGATCCCTACACTCTCACGCACACATTTGCGCGTGTACCTACACGTTACCTTGCTGCATGCAGTTGTGGTAGGCAAATAATTTGATCAATTTCTGAGTGTCCGTGTCATGAAACCGTTAAGTAACCAATAATAAATGACGTCTCGCAAGATCGGTAAGGCCTTTGATAGCAATGTAAACAAACCTGTAGATGATACTGTATTCTTAAAACAATCACTAAACACACACGTTTATCTGTTTTTCGAAGGTTTTAACTTGATGAGTAATGAAAAATTAATAATAAGTTGTAATTATTATTTTTTTCTAAAACTATTGATACAACAGATGCTTAGTGAACTGAGCGAATAGCCTAAAAATACGGCAAGAATGGACGACTGATTTGTTGAAGAGATTGAGCGATTGGCTGCTGCGCGGAGTACCGTGGGTCCGATTCCCGCATGGAATGATTTTCGAACAGATAGGTGGCAGTTGTTTCTGTAGGTAGGTCTGACTGTTTGTGTAGGTATGTAAGTACTCGTGTTGAGATTTGTTATTGTAAACGTCGACCGACACCTATTTATGTATAATGCCCCGTTAGTATTATTTTCTTTTTAACCCCCGACGAAAAAGAGGGGTGTTATAAGTTTGACGTGTCTGTGTGTCTGTGTGTCTGTCTGTGGCACTGTAGCTCTTTAACGGGTGAACCGATTTGAATGCGGTTTTTTTTATTTGAAAGCAGATTCTCTAGCGATGGTTCTTAGACATGTTTCATCAAAATCGGTTCAGCAGTTTTAAAGTTATCAGCTCTTTTGTTAGCTGCGGTAGGGATCTTAGGGAATTACATTCTATTTTCACAACTTCCTCAGTATATGGGTATCAAATGAAAGGCCTTGACTAGTAGAATAATGTATACTATATTGCAAGGGAATGAGGAATGAGTAACGAAATGAAAACTAAAAATTTGTAAATTATTTTTGTAAACTCTTATACAAAACCAAACTAAATTACGTTTAAAAAATTTAAAAAAAATTTAAAATAAAAATTAAAAAAAACCCCCAACGCAAAACATAAAAGCGATTATGTAAAAATTCAAAAATAATACCTTTTGTTGAGCCATCAAATGTTTGTTCGTTGAAATGGCGCTATAATGTCGCGGCGGGGTACCGCTAAGTTTAAAGCAATAACTAAATAGCTAAAATAGCGAACTGATGGTAACTAGATTTGCAACAAGATTAGCACGTTCAGACCGGCGTGTACCACCGGTGGAGCACGGAGTATTTGCTGACACGGCGAGGTGTACCACCGGTGGCCACATCACACTATACTTTCAATATACTAAGAAATTCGCGCCGCTTTGAGAGAAAGTGTTGTATTTACCGTCCCCGCCTAGTAAAATTGACAAATTTTCATAGTGCAGCTCAGGAGGTGGATGTTATTTCGAAAAGTAAACAAAAATCAATATTGAAAGTTTTTATTTAAGTATTAGAAAAAAAACTGACGTAATCACAACATAAATTGTACGAAATGCAAGTTATTTAATATTAAATAACGTTGATAAAATTTAATAATAAAAAGATTAAAATCAAAATTGAAAAAAATATAAAATGAAATGCCATCATGGATGGCATAAAATGAAAATTATTTTATTACGTCAGAGCGGCACGCGCGGATCTGATTAATGAGACAAAACAATTTACTATAAATTACGATTACTGGCTTAAGAAACAGAGAGAAAGCATAATTCCTGTGCAATCCTGTGTGCTTCCACCGGTGGCGCACCCCGCCCGGCAAGATTTTTGGTTCATGGGGTGGTGATGTACCACCGGTGGCCACAGGAAGATTTGCGCCGTAGGATACCAAGTACCTACTGATGAGGTGCCGGTCTGAACGTGTTAACAACTAGGTTAGCAACAAAAATTTGATAATATCGAAGCAAATTGGTCGGAAATGCTGGTAAATTAATAGACAGTGAATGAAATTAAGGGACTGACTTACTTAAGCGGTACCCCGCCGCGACATTATAGCGCCATTTCAACGAACAAACATTTGATGGCTCAACAAAAGGTATGGCTAAGCTTTCCATTGCCGGCCGTCGAGTTGGGGGTTGATATTTTTTTTACAGAAAGGTTAAATTATTATAAGAACACACGTAAAGTCTCAACATGCGGAGACGCGTACTTTTTGAGAAAAAAAATGTTGAAAATAAATATTTTTGCAGTATTTATGGCAATTCCTACCACAGATTATATAGAATTCTCGCTATTGAACGTTCGCAGCGGTTGAGGCTGGTCGCCCAAGGCGACCAACAAGCCGCAGCTGCAGCTTATTATTACTTTATAGGAGAAACTGATTGCAATCTGGACTTTAGGGCACCCCGACTCGGATAGGTTAGGTTAGAAGGGGATGGCGGGGTCGTGTGAGCGAATAGACCCCGCCATCACCTTCGTGGTTATTTTTTTATAAACCACCCAGAAGTAGGAGCCCCGCGAAGCGGGGCTCCGTCGACCAAGCCCACCTTCGACCATGCATAAAATATTTAAAGGGTTTGGCTAGTAATAATTAGCCGCAGCTAGGAGAAACTGATTGCAATCTGGACTTTAGGGCACCCCGACTCGGATAGGTTAGGTTAGAAGGGGATGGCGGGGTCGTGTGAGCGAATAGACCCCGCCATCCCCTTCGTGGTTATTTTTTTATAAACCACCCAGAAGTAGGAGCCCCGCGAAGCGGGGCTCCGTCGACCAAGCCCACCCTCGACCATGCATAAAATATTTTAGGGTTTGGCTTGGCTGGTAGGTAGTTATGAAATGTGCCATTTATAATTTTTAACTTACTAAAACCGCTATTTACAACTGCTTCTTTAAATCAGTGTCATTTTTTTTGATGAAGGGGGATTCCCCCTTCTGTAGGGGGGGAACCCCCTTCCCCCCTAAGGGGTCCCCCATGGTTTTTTACACTTACTATTAATTTTAATTCATAAAATGGGAAAAATTTCCTCAGACTTAAAAATTAAAAAAACTCGAAAAGGGGGCGGCTCCGCAACTTTTCCCTTTAAGGGGGGGTAGTACCCAACCCTCCCCCTCCCCCCACCCCCCTCCCCACCCTTAATTCGACGGACGTCAATGGAAAGTCGTACCTTTTAAAGATAAGTATAACAAAGGGCTTACTTATACCTACAGTCCCTACAGAAGTACCGCTGTCGTCAACACCATAGCAATAAGAATATGTTCCCATGGCATTTCATAGTTTGTTAGTTAAAAAAATTAACTGGATAGTTACAAGATTACACAAAATTATTATTATTTGAAATAAAGATAAGTAGGTACTCACTTACCAACGTTTTTAGCGATATCGCAATAATTGTTCGAAGCGTCCACCGTTTCTTTCTAAACACAAAACTAGGTAGCACATTTTTGTAAATTGTTAGTAAGACTTCTAAGCGTGTCTGTCACTTTTTAGAACATTAATAGCGCCTATTAGGTACCTACTCGCTGTTTTTACTCATTTACACTACGGACTTCTTCGGTGTACACTACGCGTTTTAGTTCGGCCCACAAATAAAAGTCTAATGGAGTTTGGTCTGGTGATCTCGCCGGCCAGTTCACAGGTCCACCATGACCTATCCACTTATCACCAAATTGGCTATCCAAGTACGCGCGCACACATCGCCCGTGCTGGAAATACATGTCCTGCAGAAAACACAGAGCCCAGACGAATGCCATGGTCAAGTAGCTGCTGATAAGTGCGGAGTATCAAATCTGTGCTGGGATTCCATTCGGTCTAAGGGATTGTAGGTGTTTCTCGTCGGCGTACATTTGCCTCGCACTGTTAACCAGACAAGAAGTAGAACCTTATCATGTCAAGGTACGCCACGTTGGAGTATTCGTACGTCATTATGAAAACAATAACTGGGCGGGCGTTGCACTCGCGGAAACGTAAAAAACCGCGATCGACGTCACGCTATGACTAATCGCAGGTGACTGGTGGAGGAGTAGGGACCCGGACGCGGTACTAGGATCTAAGGGCGCGTGTGTGTGGGATGCGCGTGCGGTGACACGTGACACGTAGACAAGTGTGCGTCTGCGAAAGGATATAATAGAATGAAAGAGGAAGAAGTTCCGTTAATGCCTATCGGCCGGCTTCAATCAAAGGATTGAATGTCGCTACGAATTCATTGATAATTTCCGCGCGTCGAGTAGGGTGACTATAAGTAGAGTTTTTACTTTATTTGTCGATTTATTTTTTTATTTGGTTGTTTTTGGTTTTATTATGAAAAGTTTAATTTAAATAAGGGATATTATTTATTGGTATGTTAATATAATTTTTGATTTTTGAAAAAAATATATTGGGATTTCTGTGCCATAGGTGGTGGTGGTGGTGGTGGTGGTGTGGTACTCCATTCACCTATTCGACCCTGTTTTTGTCCAGACGGTAAAAAAAGTCAGCCGGTATAAGCACTTGTCAGCCAATTGTTGGCTGACACTTTTTGACACGTTTGCGTGCACTTGACGCTCCATCTAGACATTATATATAATCAAAGATAATAGCATATTCTTTTTGACTTGTAATTCATAATTTTATATTTTGGCACTTAGTTCGCCATTCATTAATGTTTGCATGCCTAATAGGTAGATTGTACAAAGATCACAATTTTATTGTTCATTTAATACCTTATGCCTACAATCTATGCAAATAAATAAACTTTACTTTACACAGTTATTACACAATTACACGGTAACAAAATATACTTAACTTTAATATAATATTACTGAGCTCTGCTAGCTACGAACAACCGGACACAGAAGATTCTTCCATTCGCAATACAACAGTCTTTTATGGGTCCATATTGGCTCACTTAAAGTTCTTTACCCGAAATTGTACTTCCTAAGGATTTGTAATCCGAATGATCACTCTTCCTAAAATTTTTCATCCTAAAGTTTTTATTCATACTATTTGTAGTGCTACCGGCGATGTTCATAACACTCATGTTTCCGAAAATTGTTATTAATAATATCATTAATGTAAATATATTTAAACTCCTACTGTTTTTTATCATAACGCTTCTGTCCCTAAACATAATTACCATAATATTTTCAGTCATACCTACTCGGAAAGAAATATTTACCAAGTGTAATAAAAAATATATGTGGGTAGAAGATGATATTTATAGTTTTAATTTGAGGGATTATTATTTGGGGGTATGCTTTACATAACGTACTGAGTTGTGTCTATTGCTAAGTTCAAACCTACTGCGCGTGCGTGCAAGCAAGCATGCAGCAGGCAAGCAAGCATGCAGCATACAAGCAAGCACGCAGCATACAAGCAAGCATGCAGCGCGCAAGCAACCATGCAGCATGCAAGCAAGCAAGCATGCAGCGTGCAAGCAAGCATGCAGCATGCAACGTGCAAACAAGCATGCATCATGCAAGCAAGCATGCAACATGTAAGCGAGCATGCAACATGCAGCAGGCATGATTTCTGTCACGGCTCCGGCGTTGCGGGGCTCCGGCGGTCCCACGCGAGCTTATCGTCGCAGATGGTATTCACGCTCACCACCGCAGCTTCGGCTTGCTGGCCGGCTACGCCGGCCAGCCTCAGCCGCGGCGGCGGGCGTTAAAACCACCTGCTCCTCAGCTCGCGGACCGCCTCGCCCCTCCGCGCCTACGCGGATTTAAATTACACTCTAGGGGTAGGGCAGACAAGACTACGTGGAGTCGGTTTCGCAGCGATTCGTTTCTGTCATTAACTTTTGTAGCACAACATATTCTCTTTTTAAGACAATATTTTAGTTATTGTCTATTTATATATATTTTCGTTGAAATAAATTCCATGGAAAAATACACTGAACAAACAATATTCGTTAAAAAATAATTCTAGTTTGATAAGTTTGTTAAACAAAAAAATGTGAATAAAAATTCATTGAATTGTGTTTCTGTGAAATATGTTTCATTGAAGTAAATAGTCTTTGAAACAATAATAGTCGAAATAAAATTACAAAAACCAAATATGATATGAAACATTTTCTGGAAAACGAAATTCTATGAAATTGCTGTCTGCGAAACAAGGGGACACTACATGTTATGTGAAAATAAAGTTACGCAAAATTAATGTCTATAGTACTGATTATTATGAATAAAAAGAAATCTAAACAAAAAAGATATGACTTTGAATAATAGTGTAAAAGATGGTTATGTTGAGAAAATATAGGAAAACAAATAAAAGTATAATAGATGTTTATTGCTACTGACATTATGAAGTTGAATGCTTCGGATTATGAACATTAGAGACAGAGTAGTTAGGAATTGTGATTGTTAGGATGAAAAATGCTAGGGTGAACATTTTCGGATTTCCAATTATCGGAGTTAAAAATTTAGGTGAACTTTGGCGCACCCGTCTTTTATACATAAAATTACCGCCAAGCTTTGCCGCCAAAGTAGAATTAATAAATCAAGCGGATATGTCAAAATAACTCCTTAATACCAACATAGAACTTAATGTCAACCGGAAGTATGAAAATAATAAATTAAGATATATTTAACTGGCAATTACAATATTTAAATAAATCAAAAGGAAGTATCAATACAGAAACTTAATATATATTTAACCGGAAACTACAACATTTAAATAAATCAAAAGAATGTATCAAAATAGAGACTTAATATAAATTTAACCGGAAATTACAATATTATTAATCAAATAATTATTTTTGTAACAATCAGTAAATCAAATGATTACTATTTTATAACACATGCTTGCTGCATGCTTGTGTGCATACTGCATGCTTGTGTGCACGTCGCATGCTTGTGTGCATGCTGCATGTTTGCTGCACAAACATCTGTGTGATGAGCACTTGTGTTTGCCTTGTGTCTGGGTGTTGTTTATCTATATATGTATGTATTTACAAAAAAAATCTATTTGTGTATTATATCAGCTGTCTCACACTCATAGTACAGGGTCTCCCTAGTTTGGGGTCAGATGGCCGTGTGTGAAAATGTCCCCACATATTATTATTATTATTATTATGGTGCATGTTTGTTTACATGCTTGCATGCTTGCTGCATGCATGGTAAAAATAAGTTTTAATATCATTATGTAAATAAATTTCTGCTTTAGAATGTTATGCGAAAATTTAATTAGGAGAAACAAAAGTATGCTACGTAATATTAGGTCTTAAAATTGTATGCAAATGGATAGGGAACCTGTGCTTTGGCCCTTAGAGTTTACAAAAATAATGTTCAATATTTTAGTTTTCATTTCGTTAGTTAATAAATTAATATTCCTCATTTCCTTTCAATATAGTATGCATTATTCTACTAGTCAAGCCCTTTCATTCGATACCCATATTGAGGGAGTTGTGAAAAATAATAATAATAATAATAATAATAATGATATTTATTGATACAAGTCCTTACAATATGCTTAATATCTAGCTATGGTTTCCAATGATTAAAGGCGTTCAAGAGATGAAAACCTGCCTCCTAAACTAGGAATACCTGTAACTTAGGAGTCAGTGTTCTACTGCTACTTGGAACACTATTTACCCTTATAAATTAAGAGCTGGTAGGCTGATATTATATAATAAGAACATTGTAGTTATAAAAGAGAAAACAAATTAAAGTTGAAATTAATAAAAAGTAAAATGACTGAGACGTTGTTTCGGTATATGTGACTGGAACTGTGTGTTTTGTGTTGTGTGAGTATGCATGTGTGACTGGGAAATGTTTGTGTTTTGTGTTGTGTGAGTGAGATATGTGGTGCCTAAGTATGCAATGTGGTGGTGTCGAGTGTGAGTCTGTGTATGAGTTAGCACGAGCTGGTATCTTCTGTTGATAAAGTGGTTGACTGTTGTACAGTTGTGTTTGGAATGATGTTATGTGTTACGTCCGAGTGGTAAGTAGTTCCTCAGTTTGAGCGTAGTCTAGGGGGTATAGCATGTTCCTAATCTTAACCTTTGCTTCGTGCATGTTTAGACTTGCTATATTTGTGGTCTTATTAATATTTCTGTACACCAGAGAGCTCAACACGTAGAGCTGCCTTCTGGCGAAGGCAGTTCTGTGACTAGGGGTTGGGCAAATTATTCTTTGACCACGCTTGTTTGAGTCTGGGGGCGGTACTTGTCTGTGTTTCCAGAGAGTGGTTCTGAGTAAAAATAGTTGTCTCACAGTTAAAAGTTTCAGCTCGGTATAAAGCTGATGAGTTGGATAGCGAAAGGGCTTATGCAACATAACCTTAAGCACTGCTCTTTGGGCACGCTCTAACTCAAGGAATTTAGTTTTGGCTGATCCACCCCAAGCTAGAATGCAATAACCGATGATGGACTGGCAAAGTGCAGTGTACACCATTTTTAGGGTCTCCAAGTCAGCCGAATGTCTTAATGACTTGAAGAGGTGAAAATAAATGTAATTCGCCATTTTGTGGTGCAGGTTATCTTGGATTTCCAATTTGTCATAGTGTAAAGTATTCTACTAGTGAAGCCCTTTCATTTGATACCCATATTGAAGGAGTTGTGAAAAAATATGTGATTAGCCATTTTGTAGCGGCGGCGATCTTGAACCGATTTTCATCAAGTATAGCTAAAAACACTCCCGACTAATTCACCTTTCAAACAAAAAAAACAAAATACACACACACACACACACACACAGACACGTCAAACTTATAACACCCCGTCGTTTTTTCGTCGGGGGTTAATTAAAATAGTGTCATAAAAAGTTAATATGTTGTGCTACAAAATTTAGTGACAAAAACGAATCGTTGCAAAACCGACTTCACGCAGTCTTGTCTGCCCTACGCCTAGAGTGTAATTTAAGTCCGCGTAGACGCGAACGGGTGGGGCGGCCCGCAAGCTGAGGAGCAGGAGCTTTGAAGGCCCGCCACCGCGGCTGAGGCTGGCCGGCTTAGCCGGCCAGAAAGCTGCGGTGGTGAGCGTTAAAACCATCTGCGACGGTAAGTTCGTGTGGGGCCGTCCAAACCCCGCAGCGCCGGAGCCGTGACAGAATACAAATACAAATACAAAAATATTTATTTCATCTCAAAACAGATCAGACATACATGAATTGAGACAGCCCCAGTAAGTTACAGAAGTACTTGTGTTGGAGCTGCCTCGCTACTTCCCTTAATTAGTATCTGATCAATTATGAGACCAGTTATAAAAGAAAAGAAAATTAAAGAAACAAAAAATAAAAATCATGAAATAATATTAGGTTAGCAGCTCTGAGTGTGTCTGGTGCGCGGGGGTGTGTGTAGAGTGTGCATGCGTTTTTGTGTATGAAGTATGCATGTGTGTGCAGGCGTGTGTGTGTGTGTGTGTGTTATACTATACTAGTGTAGGAGTGCATGTATTATGTATGTGTTGCGGTTAACTTGTGTTTTAGATTATCCTGACCAGGATATTTTCTGTTTCCTCGTATGTAAGGGTTTTCAGCCATTTAGTTATTATTCTTTTACATTCGTACAGAAGAAGAGGATATATATCTAATTTTAGGTTAAGTTTATTATAAATATAGGTGGCTTGAGTAACATATTGCCGTCTAGCAAATACTGTCCGAATGCTTGGGGAGTGAGCTACTATATCTCTGCGCCTTCTGCACTGAGTGGCTTGGTTGTAAGGTAGAGACTTATGAAGGGTTAAAGTAACATGGAGAAGATAGAGTTTTCTAATTGAAAGCAAGTTACTAATCTGATAAAGGTCAGTTGTAGGGAACCTAAATGGTTTAAAGTACATCAACTTAATAAGCGAACGCTGCGCTCTTTCCAGATAAAGGAATTTATTTTTGGTAGCCCCACCCCATATCGGAAAACAGTATGTAATAACGGATTGCGCCAGAGCGACATAGATTTTGTTAATAAGTTGCGCGGACATAACATGGCGTAAGGTTTTAAATATCCAAGTGAGTTTCCTGATCCTTTTCATAAGGATCTCAATGTGAGGGTGCCATGACAATCTCTGGTCAACGATGATGCCCAAATATTTTGTGGAGCCAACTCGTTGTATGGCTTGGCAGTTACAATTACAACTATGGAGATTACTGTTTTTACAGATATGAATCCTGACTCCAAAGTCAGCTCCGGGCTGGGACCTTTGGTTTGGGGAAAAACAAATGAAGTTTATTTTAGTGGTATTGAGAGTTAAAAGATTGTCGCTGAGCCAGCTGGCTACCTTTGCCAAACCATTTTCAGCTACTGATTTGACTTCTTCCCATGACCTTCCTGAGAAAACGACTGCAGTGTCATCGGCGTAAGAAAAAACTTTTCCACCATCGATCTGCATATTACATAAATTATTTATATAGATCAGAAATAGTGGCGGGCCCAAGACGCTACCCTGTGGAACTTCATAATAGACACTTTCTTCGTCACTGCACAAGTTATTTATTTTAACCACTTGCTTTCTATCTTCAAGATAGCTTTTAAAAAGGGAAAGGGCTGTACCTCTTATGCCTATGTCCTCCAGTCGCCGTAGAAAGATTGGGACGGAGACGGTGTCAAACGCTTTCTTGAGATCTATGAATACTGTCAAGCATTTATGACCTTTATCCACTTTATTCACAATCTCAGATGTCAGTGCCGTAATTGCATCTTGTGTTGAACGACCTTTCCTAAACCCATATTGTGCATTTGATAGTAGATTGTATGTATTTAAATAGTTCATTAGTCTCTTGTTGACAATTTTGTCTAAAATTTTTGAAATAGATGTTAACACAGATATGGGGCGATAATTGTTGACATCGCTTACGTCCCCACTCCTGTGCACAGAAGTAACCACTGATCGCTTTAAGCCTTTTGGGAAAATACCCGTATTAATACATAAGTTAGCCAGCTGACTTATCAGGGGGACCACAAAATCCCTGGACATTTTTAAAAACTTTGTAGGTATACCATCCCAACCAGGAGCACTCTCCGAGTCAAGACTCATTAGAGCATCGTCCACTTCCTGTGGATCAGTTTCCAGTAGGACGAACGAGGAGGACCAAGAATTACTACAACAACTGGTAACCGCCGGCAATCCCGTCGGAGTAACAATCTGCTCAGCTAGACTTTTGCTAATTGTGATAAAGAATGAGTTGACACGATTTAACGAGTTAAGAGGGTGCGGAGTTATATTAAGAAGGTAGGTATTTGGCGTTTTTGGAGTTTTGAACTGTGTCATCTCATTTATCGTCAACCAGAGATGCCTCGGAATTTTTGCGGAGCCTTCTATTTGCTTTCTGTAATATTTTATTTTAATCTTTTTTATTAAATTTGAGCAAAAGTTACGGTAGCGCTTATACGTTATTATTAAAATTACATTAAAAGGGTCTAGTTTTGTTTGGCGCTGCATTTATTTCTTAGTCTTATGCACCGAAGTGCACCTGTAGTCATCCAGGGCTTCAGTGTTCTTTTACAACAAGAAACAGATTTTATTTTAGAGTTTGATAGAATGAATGCCCTAATTACTTCCACTAGTTTATTGGCGAAGTTATCAGGGAGAGTATAGGTATCAAAAATTGATATATCTATACTGATGAGGCATTTATAAGTGACAGAAACAATGCTTACTGTTGCATGCCTGCTTGCAGATTGCATGCCTGCTTGCATGCTGCATACTTGAAGCAAGCATCCTTGTCTGCATGCTTCTTACTGCGACCACTTAATACCACTTTTGTACATAATCCACTGTTTTATTAAGTGCCATTACATTTAAATAATTAATTAAACAAAATATTAGGTTAAACTAATCTGAAATTAGATCCTGTTGTCTTAATCTGTAAGGCCTGTGTAATAATTACATTAGTTTCGAAAGTTTTTTGAAATATTTATTTTCACTCAAATTGAAATGAACTGAAATGAAAATATGGTAAATAAAACAGTGGTATAATTAATGTTTGGAAACATAATACTTCGAACAAATTTTTATTTTGGCTAAGTGTAACTTCGGTAAAAAGTTAATTGACCAAATGAAACGTTGGAGTAACGAAAAAAAATCGAATTGATAGTGGCAGAAGTGACTTCGGTGAAGTAAAAAAAAAAAACGAAACGATAATAGTTGAAAAGTTTTAGGTGAAATGAAATTCGGTTTTTTTTTTTGTGCGTAACCCAATTTTTTGTTTAAATAAAAGTAGCCTAAGTTACTCCTTATAACATCAGCTATCTATCTGCTAGTGAAAGTCCAGTCAAAATCGGTCCAGCCGTTTCAGAGATTAGCCGGAACAAACAGACAGACAACAATAAAAAAAAATGTTTTTTTGTGATAGGTACCATATTTACATTCATATGCATTTAGTAAAAAGCTGTTATTTTGACATTACAAACAGACTTCAATTGTATTTATTTGTATGTATATATGTAGATGTATAGACTACCTTTTACCCGCGACGCATGAAGTCGGTTATCGCGGAAGGAAATGAAACTAAAAGTAGCTTATGTCCTTCCCTAGGGCACACCTCGGACACTTCATACAAAACTTGCAAAATAATTACCTATTACTACTACAAAACCAAATGACGTCTGTACACGTGCAAATGTGTGCGTGAATTTTAGTAGGGTTGAATCAGTTGGATGTCGTGGCGTACAAAATGGCGCGACAAGTGCAGCGCTTTGCGTCGGGTGAACCGAACGACGACGGAACTACCCGAACGTTTCGAGCATTATTATGAAGTGACCTTGTCCGAGTGTTCAATTATTTATTTCTTAAAGAAATAAAATAAATGATATTTGATTTTGAATACTCGGATTTGTAATGACATAAACGTAATATTATAATATTTATTATGTAAAGAGGTTTATTTATTCATCAATAATGGTAAATTAAGGTACCTACCTACCTAATTACAAAATATAGAATTCACGATCGCCCCGTACCATTACGCGGCAATGCAATTTTTTTTTTTTTTCGTTTATTTCGGAACCTGTCCATGTCCATACATGTTAAGTTCAAAAGTATTAAAAATAAAAATTAAGAATTAATTAAAATATTACAATAATAATAATTACAATGGGGCGACGCGACAAGGTTAGTGCGTAGGCTACTACTTTTCAATTCAAAGAATGAATAGAACGTGAAAGAAAGGGACATATGATATGAGGATACTTATCTCCTTTGCGTACTGTACATAACTAAGACAATAAAGAGAGAGAGCAATATTAATAGCTGGTAATGTTGATACGTTAATATTACGGAAGTTTTAATTGTATTATTATAAAACGACGAAAACTTGGAAAATAAATGAATCATCGAGATTAAAACTAATAAATAAAACTTAAAACAAAATAAATCGCAAAATTGTGTGTTTGTGTCAGCAGTACCTACAGCGCTGAGTTCTTACGATTTTGAGCGCCCTGGCTAAAGAGTCGGCGGTTAGCCCCTCCTAGTGCGGGGTGAGGGTGCGGTATCTTATGTAGCGCGGGGAAGGGAGTGTCCCTTCTGTACGTAGTACTATTAAGTATTCTGTGCCTAGGGTTCAAGCTTTGTTCATACCAAGTTTCATCAAAATCGGTTTAGCCGTTTCATCGTGAAAGCGTAACAGACAGAGTTACTTTCACATTTATAATATTAGTATGGATTGTTAGTTCTGTACGTTTATAGCAAATGGCTGTAAAAATAATTCGTAACAACGATGTTTTAGTTCTACAAAAACTGTTTATGTTTGGAGATTCCTGGACATTCGAATGTATGGAAGTGCATTCAAAAATCAACTTAATTTTGCAGATAAAAAAAATCTTTTACAAAAAATAGTTTTGTTTTACAGTTTTAAAGTTTCCTCCTATTCTTGATGAGTGACACACGTCATTGACTGATAAAATTAAAAAAATGTATAACGCACAAAAACATAGTCGGAACTTAGTAGTAATTAGTAGCTCAAACAAATATTTCTTGTGTGTAGGAATTGAGCTCGCGACACGCAGCGCTCCAGCCGATCGTTAAGCCATTGCGCCAATCGTGCCGACGGCTTGCGATCCTACATCACGCAATCAAAGTTTGCAGGCTTACTTGTATTTAGATTTGTTTTTAAATATTATAACTTGAAGGAGCCACAAAACAAGATGTAACACAATACTAAACCTAAGCAAAGGGCTAAGTTGTTTCTCATTATAATTATGTTTAATCTACACTATAAATTATTATTCGTGCGTGGCATTCGTAGACTGTTGTACTCTTGACTTTCTCTCGTTTGTTGTGTCTGAACTTCATCTGTCAGGTGGGCCCCTTTTTTATTCCGAGTGCAAGGAATGGGTAATTTTTTTCACGTCTGTCTTTGTATGTAATATTCTTTATTACCTGATATCTTCAAAACGACTGATTTATTTAATTAAGGTATCGTTAGTTTCGTCTTATTAGTCCAAGTGTTCTTTGATAGGTAAAGAAAAAAAGAAATAAACGTGGCAGCTGGGAGATGCCATTATTAATTTGAAGTAAAAAAAAAAAGATTTTTTTTCTAAAGTTTTAATATCAAAATAAAGAGCTCATTACAAGGATTGAAAAAAGGTATAACAATGCCGTAGTAATTTAATAATAATATAAAAAAACCGGCCAAGTGCGTGGCGGGCTTCGCGCAATGTAGGGTTCCGTCGTTGCCATAATTTACCCAAGCAGTTCATGTTCACGCCATAACAGACTCAAACCCCGCCATTCCCTTTGTGGTTGGCGCGTCCCTGTGCAAAACGCAGCGCTAGCCGTTTTTTGTACAGTTCTTCGGACCTAAATACTCTATATCCAAAAGAAATATCAACAAATAAAAATTTGATCAAAGTCAAAGTCAAATCATTTATTTCAATTAGACCATTATAAGGCACTTTTGAACGTCAAATGAGAAAAAAAAATTGATTCTAGGTGCCCATTCCAAAAGGTAGTTTTGTATGGAGAAGAATGGGCAAGAAACTCCTTAATTACTCTTTTATTTAAAAACGATGTTAACAATATTTGCATTTACAGGAATTATATAATTATAATACGTGAATACGATGTACCTTGCATAAAAACACTAGGTATTTGAAAGTGTGTACAAAGTATCACAGATTAAGGAATGACAGACTAAGTTATATGTACATAGATACACAGTGTTCACATATTATTACAATTAATGTTGAAACAGTAGTTGACCACTCCTTATATTTTAACAAACAATGAATCAGTATGTGAGCCTGAGCAGTGTATAAAAAAAGAGTCAAATATATATATGTACATATTTATACTAAGTATGAAATTAGGTATTTTAAATTAGCAATCGGTTCGATTTTGTGTCTAGACTGTCGATCGTCCTATGGAGCTAGACCAGCATGTTTCCAAGCATTCTTATCTTGAATATAGTCCTCTAGATTATAATAAGCTTTTTTACAGAGTGTACTTTTAATATATGATTTAAATTTTGTTTCACTTAGTTGTAATATATCACTAGGAATTTTGTTGTAGCACTTAACACAGTACCCCATAAAAGATGTATGGACTTTAGACAATCTAAAATATGGTTGAGCTATTTTGTCCTTGTTTCTAGTATTAAAGTCATGTCTATCACTTACTTTATTAAACATATGTAAGTTTTTTCTTACATACATAATATTTTCATAAATAAATTGGCAAGGCACTGTCATTATATTAATATTTTTAAATAGTTCCCTAAGAGATTCGCGGCGACGTAGATTATAAATGGCTCTGACAGCTCTTTTTTGTAAAATAAAAACGGATTGTTGGTGCGTATTTTTCGCCCAACAAGAGCCTCGCCGACTTCGAGAGGTTCCTTGTCGAGTTGGGTGCCGTCGTAGGCCGTCTTCACCCTCGCCCGGTGCTGTTGCTGGGGGATCTCAACGCCAAGTCTGCGGCGTGGGGATCTCCAGTGACCGATGCTCGGGGTGAGGTGCTGGAGGAGTGGGCGGTCGCGACTGGCTTGGCCGTTTTGAATCGGGGTGAGGTTCACACGTGGCGCTTCGCACCAGCAGCGCCAGCAGAGGCACCAGCAGCGCCTGCAGAGGCACCAGCAGCGCCTGCAGAGGCACCAGCAGCGCCTGCAGAGGCACCAGCAGCGCCAGCAGAGGCACCAGCAGCGTCTGCAGAGGCACCAGCAGCGCCTGCAGAGGTACCAGCAGCGCCAGCAGTGGTACCAGCAGCGCCAGCAGAGGTACCAGCAGCGCCAGCAGAGGTACCAGCAGCGCTAGCAGAGGTACCAGCAGCGCCAGCAGTGGTACCAGCAGCGCCAGCAGTGGTACCAGCAGCGCCAGCAGTGGTACCAGCAGAGGCACCAGTAGAGGTACCTGAAGGCTCACCAGCGATGTCTTCATTGCTTTCTGTATGAGAAACAAGTGGTTATTATACGTGACGATATACACGTCTGCCTATTCTTTTGCTTGCACTCAATTCGTCTTACGTGACCTTTTTCTTTCATTCCTCAGACACAACTAACTAGCTAACTAGCTAAATAGTCTATGAGGTACCAAGACGTCATCTTAGTACTCCATAGAGTTCCATTCATCAAACAGCACAGACATGATTCATTCGTTCATTCGCTGTCATGTAGGGCGTTAATCGCCGAAAGGATCGTCTCGCAGTCCGTCCTCTACATGACACGCGTGCAGGGCGACTACCAAATCACCAAAAGGAACGTCTCGCAGTACGTCCTTTACATGACCATCGTGTAGGGCGATTACCAAATCACCAAAAGGAACGTCTCGCAGTCCGTCCTCTACACGTCAAAACACACATAATACGGGCACGACATCCGTTATACGTGGGTGTCAAAGCCACTCTTTGTGAGACTGGTTAGGTACCTCGCAGTTTACCTAACGTAGACGTCTCGCAGTCCGTCTACAGTCTCACCCCAAGATCTACCTGTCACAAGGCAAGCGCGCGCGGCTATAAAACAACACGCTACACGTCCCATCGGACGGCACCTGATGTGCGCACACAGCACGCGTCTTTCGGGTCAGCACCCGAGGCGCACACACATGCGCGCGTCCTCCGGGTCAGCACCAGGGGCACATACACATGCACGCGTCGGGGCGCATACAAGCACGCGTGTTCCGGGACAACACCCGAAGCGCGCACGCGGCACGTGTTCTCCAGGGTAGCACCCGAAGCGCACACGCAGTACGCGTACTCCAAAATCAGGTACTCCAGGGCGCCAGCCTATGGGGCGCACCGGATCCGGGCTGCATCAGCCAGCATAGCAAGTACATGCCTCACACTCACTCGCACAGGTACACAACACATGTGCAACCAGATCTTAGAAAAGAAATAAAAGGACATTAGAGGTTTGGTTGGAACTTCTCAAAAACACCACACAGTTCTCAACTTCACTAGCCTTTCCACCATGTATTGAACTTTGGCCTGTTTGTTAAACCGAATGATTTAACACTGAAAGAAACCCGCAAGGCCTATGAACTAGTTTTGTTTGACATTAGAAGGGGTAGGTCAGTTACCTAATACGTCGATTTAGTACCGACTCGGCCTAACCTGACCAGTTGTTTTGAAACTCAGATCAAGGGACCGGTCGGTCACTATTTATTTATTTAACACATGGAAAACTAACAGCTGTACATAGAGTGAACAAAAGAAGCCAAGTTAGTTACATAAAGCCAATTACAGCGTCAGTAACAATTATTATTGTGTATTAATTTCTTACAGAAAGAACAGACGGGTTTAGCATTACTATTACAATCGTTTGACCGCAATTAACACATTTGATTTCAGATCTACTAGAATTGTTAATTATGTACTTTAGTCATAAATTGATGAGTCAGATTCATCAGACTAAGGGTTATCAAATTTACGAATAGACATAGTGGCTAAAAAGGAGACGTAGGTTGTCGCTAGGTCAGATTGATAATTACTGCGCACACCTGTACGTCACAGATACCGTGTATCACTTTTTGAACCATAAGTTATTCGCTTAACCATCTTACTACACGTAACTTTAATAAAAATGAACGATGCGCATAGTCAGCATAAGACAACAACTTAATTAGACGTGGTGTTTATAGCGTCGTGAGTTTGGGCATAAATAATCTTTTGCGGACACAACGACGCACAAATAAAAGATTTGATTTGAACAACTTACATTTCTGAACTAATTTCAATAATGAGCGATCATTTGTAGCCTACTCGATAAACCACGTACGAGCATCAGCTAGAAACAATTACAAAAGGCGTTCATGATCGCTGCAATTATTTGAAGTTTTGTTCGATCAACTTAGTCACACCACCATTAATATTTATCACGCTAAGATCGATGCTAGAAATAAAATATTGGTCAGATCTCACCCGGTTAGACAGATCGCGTTCACCATGTGGTTCACCGGCGCGATCTATCAAGTCTGACCGGCACAGAGCTCTTTCAAAGTAGGTGGCACACGTATCCGGAGTCCATTCTCTTCTCCATGGTACCTAACTTGTATTCGCTTACGGCGAACCGAGAACCAGCTGTAGCTCATACGCACATGCGCTATCACCACACGGTAGGAGTGTGGTACGTGACCGCGGTGCTTGCGCCGATCGCCTTAGCAACAGCGACACAACGCGCTCGGCACGGCGCTGCGATATCGAAGCCGTCTGGCGCCGGGAAGGCGGCGTCGGTGCGCCACGCTCGAACCGTAGTGTAATCATGTGAAAATACCCTCCTAGAATTATTGAAAGGTTTTCGTTAGGACTGGCTATTATCGTTACGATTGAAAACACTGAGCACTGGGTAACATATGAGATTTTGGCACAATATGTTTTACAAAACTCGACAAGTAGTCCACTATGCTTTCAGGAGTTAATTTAGTATTCCTCGCCGGACGTACGAACGTGCATATTCAGCACAGGTAGAATATTTGTCAGACTCGGTACACGGAATGTTCGCAATATCGACAGACAGTGGGCACAACGATTTAAACTCAATTTGGAATTTAACTCAATTTTAAATTGAACCATGTACGCAAGGCAATGACCTACGCGAGACATTCACCATCCTCCCAATGATTACCTACGCGATACAACTTCATCGCACCACGTGTAGACATCATAAACACTCAAATCATTATCAGAAACAAAACATTGGTTTGATCTCACCGTGATTCTCATCATAGCGTCTAGAAAGCGTTTCGCTATGCTTATGGCGTCGTTAAGCGTCGGCAGCGGTGTGGCGGCAAAGTCTCTTCAAAATCTCGTCCAACTTTGGTGACGAGGTAGTTCGTAACGTATGAACCTTTTTTCTTGTAATTAACCTCCAAAACCACTGCAATAGAACACGGTAACCAAAACACTTCTAAACTTCAAATTAATAGAATCGGAGATAGCATTCTAGCGGCGGTATGCTATTACGAATTGACAGTTGTTTTCAT
Source organism: Charanyca ferruginea (assembly GCA_947361185.1). Lineage (NCBI taxonomy): Eukaryota > Metazoa > Arthropoda > Insecta > Lepidoptera > Noctuidae > Charanyca > Charanyca ferruginea. The sequence goes on along the minus strand of OX376056.1, from coordinate 16,410,358 downwards.
TAATGGCAGTCAGTCGCGACATAATAATGCCCAATACATTTTTCACGGAAACATGGTAGAATCGAGATCCACCATGACAACGATTCGAGTTGACCGTACGTGACCTGCTACGACGTTTACACGAGCTGTCAACTCGTTTGTTCGACCGCGAAGAACGTCCCGACATTATAAAATCAAAGATGAGGGTACTTACGGTTTAACGACGTGTACACTTAACATTAAAATAGTTGAACAAAATAGCGGTTACAACTTTGAGAAGAACAAACACGATTTTACCACAAAACAGGAAGCGACAGCGAGCAAGGCGTCGTGTTTTATTGTGAGGCAATCGTGAACCATACGCGTGTCGCAGTTCACTGTGACGGCAACACCTACCCACACAGCGAGGCGATCGTGAACCATAGGAACGTGTGTCATGGTTCACTGCGATGGCTACACCCAGCGCCAGAGCGAGGTGGTGTCATAACCAGCTTTTCACGGAGTATTGTTATTTGAAGTTAACGGATGTTTGTGTTGGTATCAAAGCTAATAATTGTGAGCAAATGAGTTGAATCCCACTTCTGATATTAGAAACCAGAAGTGGAAAGCATTAAAGAAAAGACAATTATAAACAACCTAAGACTAATTTATTCCAAAATAGACTTAGTTCCAACAATATTTCAATAACTCGAGCGAACACAAATATCCGTTAGCATTTATATCAAGAAATACACAAGTACACAATATATGGAACGAACTCACTGTAAGGTAGTGTAGGTACCAAACCCTTTCTGCAGACGACTCAGCAACAAGTGAACCTGAATCTTATAGAGCACGCGCTTTTATAGTACTCAGGTACCCTCACAACCAAAAAATATTAAAATGCCTAACAATATAATTATTGACGTAACGACCGATCATCAGTTAGCACATCAACGTCTTAAAATAATGCCGATACATTCAAAGACCGCTTTGACCAAACGCGTAGAGATAACATAAATTATAGCATAGGTGATACTGTTTATGTAAATCAAGACCATAGGCGACATAACAAACTAACAGCAAAATTTAAGGGACGTTACGAAATTATGAACATATTAGATAATGCCAAGTTCTCATTAAGGGGTATTGGAAATCAGAAAAGTATAATAGTTGCAAAAGAAAAAAAAATCGCCTATGGCCTGGATAGTGGACTGAACAAAACGCTGTAGTACATTTATTATAATATTATTTTAAGATATGATTGTATTATGGATGGATTAAAACCTTAACTGTGGTATATTATGACATTCACTGGCTGCGGGTGATTAAGCTTCACTGACTGCGGGGTGTTTGGTCTACCCAGTAAGGTCTGATTATTGATTATACAATGATGATTATGAAACGATTACTGATATTTTAATTATATTAGTATATATTGTAACGAGTATTTTTTACTCGCTACATAGTGTCGACCTCTCTCGTCACTTTTTCGAAGTTTTCGGTAATGCCGTGTCCCGCTTTAGACATTTGATAGATTGGCTAGGATTTAGTAGAGTAATCGATAAAACCATAGACCATCAGTTTGACAGTTGGATTTCATTTCCCTGGCTGTCAGATTATTTGACGTTTTTCTGCTGTCATTCGATATGAATTTGACATTTCCGTTTTAGGATAATTAAGACGCACTTTCTGATCCGTCTTCGCTAAGAGCAATGCTAAATTAGTTTCTTCCATTTCAATCACGAGATTGAAATGATTTAGGGGTCCACCTCTGGTTGGAACCATTTTGTAACAATGTTAGCAGCAGTGATCCCCTAGTATTTTGCAAACCGTGAGTATTTTGTTGGTCGATTCCTCATAGCCATATGCTAACAATGTACTTGAGGTCGTGTGTCCTAATCCTCGTCGATTTTCCATTGTTTCAGCACCTATATCGCCATCGCGTTTTGGTTGTGCTCATAGCACGAGCGATTGACATGCATTATTTTCGATAAGAGCGGTAAGTACTTAAAAATTCCGATTTACCACCTCGTCGCCATTTTGCTCGACGTGTGGGCTTGACTAACGAAAGAAATCGATTTGGTTTCAGCCCCAAAGGCGTTCTTATTTAAACTTTGGATTTTCATCCTTGAAACTTAAATTCATCATGGAGTTGAGCTGATGGGTTTCACCTCGAGTCTCCAATCAGGTTTAATTTAAATAGTTTTTCCCAAGCCTGTGGTATGTTACTTTAGTTCTTTTCGTAGTTTCAACTTAAAATCGTGCAATACTGACAGCTTTAGTATAAACTTTAGATTTAAAATTTAATAGCTATATATCAACTTTCCCTTCAAAAGAAAGGGGCTTTCTTGTGTTGTGCTCACCTTGCCTGCGATGTAAGAAATAAATGAGCTATTGTTAAAGAATTTGCAGCTTAATTTCAGTATCTCCGACCTAGATTAGAAGTCCTGTCTTTTCCTTTCCGCTATCCAGGATTCCTTTGTTTTTAATTACCTAGTGAGCTCTGGCGCCCGAACCTCAATTCCCTTAGTTACTTTTGTTTAATTCGAGCTCCCTAACTTCTCATCTTTAGAATCACACTCATAATTAATTAAATATAGACTTTAATTTTTTTATTACAATATTGTATTAATATTAGTTTAAGACATTGATTGTATTATTATGGATGGATTAAAACCTTAACTGTGGTTTATTATGACATTCACTGGTCGCGGGTGATTAAGCTTCACTGACTGCGGGTGTTTGGTCTGCCCAGTAAGGTCTGATTATTGATTATACAATGATGATTATGAAACGATTACTGATATTATGTAAACAAAATGTACCTTTATGTAATAAGAATATTGTGTTTGTACTTCGAGAGCGAAGTATTTGTCAGTATGGCCGTGTTAGATTTATACCGATGTAATTAATATATAACAACGTAATTCGTGTTGTAATATAAAGTAATAATTAATTTCTGATTAAATGCAGTAGAAGTATAGTAAATAACATCATTTTAAATAGAATAAAGTGTGTTTAAACTTTGGATAGCAAATAAGTGTGAATCACATTTGCTTGTCATCGTTTATGTGAATCATACTTGTTTGTCGCCGCTTATAAAAGCGAGTGTTCCGACTTCATTGAAACACTTTTGATCGAAACGTTGATCGGTACGGAGCTCCCGAAGAAAATAACAGATAAGTATAATTATGATGATAACTATGAAAGGCTATGTATATGTATAATTTAATATTAAATTATATGTACCTAGTTGTTATGACATGAATGATGTAACCTAAATTTGTAAAATATTACTGATTTTAAAAGAGTGTTCATGGAGTTTCTTGCTCGTTCTTCTCCATAGAAATCTACCGTTTGGAACGAGCAACTAGATTCAACTTTCTGACTGACTCTGACAATTCAAAAGTACCTGTAAAAGGTTGAATTGAAATAAATGATTTTGAGTCTGAAATATTACAATAAAATATATGTTTCCTAAACAAAGTATTTTCATTTCACTATTCTGTTCTAAAATAATAATATTCTTTGAGTATATAAGTATGTGTATTTAATGCAGAGATATTAATTTGTTTTTAATGTTGCTTCTCTTATGCCTTTAATTCTAACAAGCTCATAAGAGCAAACATTCAGGTAACTACATTCAACGCGTTTTCAAATAATTCGTCGGGTAAGATCATTTCCCTGTAATAATATCTGTCTCAGCGTCCGCGTCACCACATCACTTCTACAAATCAACGATAGAAAATGCACGCAACTTGTGTTAACACTAAAAGTAGTTTTTAATTAAAATAATTAGGTACCTACATACAAAACAACATTCAAGCTATTTTAACAATCAATCAGGAACCGGCAGGTAATTAGAAGGGACATAGTGACTCAACGATCTCGGTGCGCAGGTAGCGGACTACCGATAACTGGACCGGTTTGTTGGACGTTTAGGGTCCCATGACTGATAACGCGTAAACTATAACTATTTATATCGAATTCCTGTGTGGTTCCTTGTAGTTCTAACCAAGTGGAGTCTAGATTTTATAGTAGGTATGTACCTACTTCTAAGTAGATATCTAAGAACGCATTTGTTATGATTTAAGTAATGTAAATAATTGTCTTAACTGTATTTTGTGTTATAACATAAATACTTAAATAAAAGTTAAGTACTTACCTCACGTGGTAGAGCTCGAATGATGTTTTGAAATGTATGTTGATGTTCGTTTTGAAGATCTCGAGTTAACATATATCTTCTTATTCTTTCCACAGAACGATCACAAAATAAACACACTCTGTAATGAGGTTGATACATCGTGTAGTCCAAATGAATAGCCGGGTCAACAAGTGATGCAGATACGATAGTCCAAAAGTAATGCCGGGTTGTAAAAAAACAAGGAGATAGATAAGCGCACAGTACACAACGGTTCACGTCAAAGAGCGAAGTTAGACTGCGATACAAACAAACAAAATGGCGCGCGCGCAAGCAGGTATAGAGATATTCAACGTGAGCGAAAGAGACAGACACATACCAAATCTGAATATGAGCAAGCGAGACTTTTGATTTCTCGCAACTTGGAATTGAAAATCGAGACAGCGGTCTATAAAGCTATCGTTTTCGTACAGAGCTTACAAATAAAAACTTACTTCGAGCGAGAGCTCGAAGTAAGTTTTTTTTTGTGTCGAGTAAGTAAGATAATAATTTTATTTAATGTAAACGTTAAAACAGAACAAAAGCTAAATCACAAAAGCTATAAGATAAGTTTTTAAGTACTGTAGGTAACCCCGTGGATATTTTTTTTTTTTTTATTTTTTTTTATTTCTATTCATGTAAGGAATAAAATAAAAATATTCTCATGTCTGGGCAGCATTTGGTCCAAATTGGTCAATCTCCTGCTGACTCGAAACTCAGCTGCGATGCATTGAACGCGCCGTGACGTATGTTGACGTTGGTAGTTCGCTCTTTTGACCTACATACCGTATTGCGTAAATCCGCCACCTCAGTACGTAGATCACTGATGGTGGTTTGCGATACCTCCAACTTCAAATGCACCTCAGACAGGCTTGATCTCAGGGATTTGATGTCCCGCAGCAGCCTGGTGACATCGACGTGATCGAATGTGACTGGTGGTAGCTTGCGCAAATCCTTCGCCACGAAAGTCGGCACGTCGTCCGGGTCGGTCTCCTTTAACACTTTGACTATGTCTTGGAGACTCCGCTCTCCTTTCTCATCCCTCCTACGGGTTGACATTCGGTCAGCCATATGCAGCGACTCAAACAGCAGCGTCTTAGCCCTGCGTATCTCCTCTTCGATGAAGTTGGATGTGCAGATCTGGGTGACACTGACTTTGTCCATGACATCCAGCTGATACTGCAGGAATGCCAGGACCTCGTTCGCTACAAGTTCGTCCGAACGCATAGCGACAGCGGCGCTTACCGCGCTCGCCGCAAATTAAATAATTTTCGCGTGGCTACAGTGTGCGCGTCCGATTCAAAGCGCGGATCGCAGCAAACGCGTAATGTGTCTTTTGTATTTAATAATAAACATTATGATTTGTCATTCGTGGTTGCTAACTTAAACTGTCAGAATGTACTCGGTTTAGCAGGCTGTATTGAGTTAGAATTAATTAGTCAGATTCATACAATTAATATTGATCAATACTCCGATTTGTTTCAAGGACTCGGGAAATTACCGGGTAAAGATAGTATCGTTGTGGATAAAAATATACAGCCTGTTGTATGCCCAACTAGAAAAATCCCATTAGGACTTTAGGATAAGTTGATGGAAGAATTACGTAGATTGGAAGGGCTAGGTGTTGTTAGAAAGGTCACACTCCCAACCTCTTGGGTAAATGCAATTGTTTTAGTCGCGAAAAAAGATGGCAGTATTCGTGTTTGTTTAGATCCTCGACCTCTAAACCGCGCGGTGCGGCGTGCACAGTACTCGCAGCCGACAGTGGTCGAGCTGTCAGCTCGCTTGAACGGTGCTACTGTGTTCAGCGTGCTAGACGCGCGCTGTGGCTTCTGGATGGTGCAGATAAATGACGCTAGCGCTGACCTTTGCACTGTTAGTAGACCATTCGGTCGGTACCAATTTCTACGCTTACCTTAACGGTATAAACTGTGCACCAGACGTATTTCATGCAAAGCTCAGGCAGTATTTAGAAGATTTAGAAGGAGTAGAATCTTTTATTGATGACGTAATTGTATGGGGACGTACTAAGGATGAACATGACCAGAGATTGAAGAGTCTCTTAAGACGTGCTAAAGATATAGGTATCTTTAACCGCAAAACATGCAAATTTAGCGTATCGGATATCACGTATTTAGGTCACAAGTTTGACGTAAACGGTATGCGGGCGGATGACTCGAAAGTCAAAGCTATAATAGAAATGCCTCATCCAACCGACAGGAAGGCCCTCGAGAGATTTTTAGGTATGGTCAATTATTTGGCAAAATTCATACAAAATTACTCAGAGAGTGTGAATGTGTTAAGGTCGTTGCTAAAAAAGGAATCCGAGTGGTTATGGGAAGCCCAGCACTCTGAGGCTGTGGACAGGAAATTTAGCAGCGCGCCAGTGTTGGTGCTGTACAGCAGCAGCGCGCCCGTGGTGTTGTCGTCGGATGCATCCAGTGTCGCGCTAGGAGCTGTGCTACTGCAGAGTGGCCGCGGAGTACAGGGTATACGCAGACCAGGTATGCCCATATAGAAAAAGAAATGCTGGCTATTGTTTTTGGGGTGGAAAGGTTCCGTGGACCCTCGTGACAACGAGACATTAACGCCAAATCACTTCCTCATTGGTTCGTCGTCTAATTTACCTAGCGCAGGAGTATTTACGGACAAAGTTTTATGTCTGCGTAAACAATGGCGTATTTCCCAACGCTTGGCTGACCATTTTTGGGCCAGATGGGTAAAGGAGGTGCTCCCTGATCTAGTGCCGCGCCGAAAATGGAGAGAAGAGGGCGCTCAATTAAAGATCGGGGATATGGTAGTTATAGTGGACCCTAACTCCCCCCGTAACTGCTGGCCTAAAGGCATCGTACAATCCGTGTACCCCGGTGCTGACGGACGTGTAAGGGTTGTTGACGTTAAAACTAAAAATGGCATACTTAAACGTCCAGCGGCTAGGCTAGCAATATTCTAGATTTTATATTTCGATATAATTATGTGTATTTTCTAATTTAGTTTATTGTTTTGTGTGTCGTGTCGACACTGAGAGGGAGAATGTTACGTATGGAAGAAGTTTATTAATTTGATTACATTTATCGTATCATGTATTTTCTAATAAATCAGTTTTGGGGCCCCGCAATAGCTGACATCGCGTCGTCACCGCGTAATGTAGGTTCAAATTCGCTTGGCAATAAGATGTTGTCCGCGCCTTGCTCACGCGTTACCCACGGCACCGAGCAGGCCCGGGCGTTAGTTCGTTTCCCGCCGTGCGCATGACAGGACCTACTCGGCTCCCGTTATGCTATTCGTCGCCGCCGCAGGGTCTCAAACGGGAACACCTAAATATTCCGAATTTCGATATTCAAATTTTCAAACGTCGGAATTTCATAATAACTGAAAATTAATATCTCTAATTTCTAAAATCACGAAATTTATTTTACCGAATGTCGTAGATCGGATTTGTTTGTTTTCCGATTTTTATATCTTCAAAGAATCAAATGCTCGATGAGTTCTCGGTCCGAAAAACGACATTCCGAATTTCAATACTTCGAATAAACTGTTAAAATTAGGATTCTGATTCAATTCAGCTACGCAATTATATTCAAAATCTATAAGTAATGTTTCCAAGAAAATGGTTCGTATAATATTTGGTTCTTGTATTTTTACTTCAACTATTATTGTTTCAAAGAATATTTACTTGAATAAAACACACTTCCATGAATTGTTAATCACATTTTTTTTTGTTTAAGAAACTTATCAAACAGTAGAAATATTTTTTAACGAATATTGTTTGTGCAGTGTATTTTTCCATGGAATTTATTTAATCGAAAATGTATATAAATAGAGAATAACAAAATTACTGTCGTATAAAGTCAATATGTTGTGCTACAAAAGTTAATGACAGAAACGAATCGCTGTGAAACCGACTCCACGCAGTCTTGTCTGCCCTACCCGTAGATTGTAATTTAAATCCGCGTAGGCGTGGAGGGGCGAGGCGGCCCGCGAGTTGAGGAGCAGGTGGTTTTAACGCCCGCCGCCGCGGCTGAGGCTGGCCGGTAAGCCGAAGCTGCGGTGGTGAGCGTGAATACCATCTGCGACGATAAGTTCACGTGGGCCCGCCGGAGCCCCGCAACGCCGGAGCCGTGACAGGAACCATGCCTGTTGCATAATGCATGCTTGTTTGCATGCTGCATGCTTGCTTGCCTACTGCATGGTGCATGTTTGCTTGCATGCTGCATGCTTGCTTGCACGCTGCATGCTTGCTTGCACGCTGCATGCTTGCTTGCACGCTGCATGCTTGCTTGCACGCACGCGCAATAAGTTAGACTGAGACCCCCATTCTTGGTAATAAATGTTTATATTAAATAAACAATATGAGGATAAAGAAAATTTTATTTATATCTCAGAGAAAATATTTCCATACAAAAGTAATCAATCATAGTGTATAATGAGAACTAATAACTAATACACTGCAAAAAAAGATAATCGGTATTTTAATAATCGGAATTCGTAGTTTTGATATTTAGAATTCATTTCATCATGTTGGACTTTAAGTCATTCGATTTTTTGAAACTCGGTATTTTGATAATCCCGGTCTGCCGTCGCAGTTACTAGATATGCTTACCGACTTTTTCCGTTTAACATCGTTTTTGTAGGTTATTAACTATATATGAGCTTCTAGCATGCTATTTTACAATGATCTATGGTAAATGGACAACACTGTCCACATATATACGTCCATGGCAGCTTCGAAATTAATTTTACGAAAAAAGTTGAATGTCATGTGTCAAAATGTCAGTGTAAAATTTTAATTGGCTGTGAAATGCTCTGTGTGGTTATTCAATATGTCTGTTTATTTAAAACCCAATGTGTTTGTGTTTGATATCAAAATAATCCTTAAGATACAAGCAATACGATTATCTAAAAACATGTGCAAATGCTAAGTGGTTGAGTGGAGGATGAGATCGGATTACAAAATACGGTCACCCATCCGCGTATGTACTTAAAATCTATTAAATATGGAAATCCGTTCATTATTAGTATTTACAACACTTAAATATAAATAAAACGTGAGTAACGTAAGGTTTTGTAAATTCATAATTACGTTTTTTTTTTTTTTTTTTACTACCGTGGGGGAGGGGGGCGCTTCAAATTAATGAGAGAATGGTTGTTTGTTTTGGTTTATTGTGCAACTCAGAATATTCTAAATAATGACTTATGGGTATAAAAAAAAACTTGTATAGTCTAGTTTAATTACAAACAGGTTTTAAAGACACAAACTACAACATTATTGGAACAAAGATTTTCCTGGTATTCCGATACGCATGTTCTCAAGTTTAACTTTTTACTTAGGTAATTCGAACTATGTGTCGTTTTTTTCGTTTTTACATAAGTCGATTCTCTATAGTTTCAGCTACACACAAGTATTTTTATTTTTGGTATAGCTGCAGTAGTTTGCTAAACAATAAGGTTTAAGTTGAGGCGCATCCGCGGCGTTCACGCGGTCGCGCGGACTCCGCGCGGCTGGACGTATCGGCGGATACTAATATTAATATTATAAATGTGAAAGTAACTCTGTCTGTTACGCTTTCACGATGAAACGGCTAAACCGATTTTGATGAAACCTGGTATGAAAAAAGCTTAAACCCTAGGGAAGGACATAGGCTACTTTTAATTTCATTTCCTTCCGCGATAACCGACTTCACGCGTCGCGGGCAAAAGGTAGTCTATACATCTACATCTATACATACAAATAAATAAAATTGAAGTGTCTGTTTGTAATGTCAAAATAACAGCTTTTTACTAAATGCGTATGAATGTAAATACGGTACCTATCACAAAAAAAAACATTTTTTTTATTGTTGTCTGTCTGTTTGTTCCGGCTAATCTTTGAAACGGCTGAACCGATTTTGACTGGACTTTCACTAGCAGATAGATAGCTGATGTTATATGGAGTAACTTAGGCTACTTTTATTAAAAAAAAAAATGGGTTACGCACAAAAAAAAACCGAATTTCATTTCACATAAAACTTTTCAACTATTATCGTTTCGTTTTTTTTACTTCACCGAAGTCACTTCTGCCACTGTTTCAGTCGACCTATTATTATCAATTCGATTTTTTTTCGTTACTCGAACGTTTCATTTGGTCAATAAACTTTTTACCGAAGTTACACTTATCCAAAATAACATTTGTTTGAAGTATTATGTTTCCAAACATTCATTATACCACTGTTTTATTTACCATATTTTCATATCAGTTCATTTCAATTTGAGTGAAAATAAATATTCCAAAAAACTTTCAAAACTAATGTAATTATTACACAGGCATTACAGATAAGACAACAGGATCTAATTTCAGATTAGTTTAACTCTGTATTTTGTTTAATTAATTATTTATATGTAATGGCACTTAATAAAACAGTGGATTATGTTCAAAAGTGGTTTTAAGTGGTCCCAGTAAGAAGCATGCAGACAAGGATGCTTGCTTCAAGTATGCAGCATGCAAGTAGGCATGCAGCGTGCAAGCAGGCATTCAGCGTGTAAGCAGGCATGTAGCGTGCAAGCAGGCATGCAGCGTGCAAGCAGGCATGCAGCGTGCAAGCAGGCATGCAGCGTGCAAGCAGGCATACAGCGTGCAAGCAGGCATGCATCATGCACATAAGCATGCAGCATGGAAACAAGCATGCAACCTGCAAGCAGGCATGCAACAGTAAGCATTGTTTCTGTCACGGCTCCGGCGCTGCGGGGTTTGGACGGCCCCACAGGAACTTATCGTCGCAGATGGTTTTAATGCTCACTACCGCAGCTTTCTGGCCGGCTTAGCCGGCCAGCCTCAGCCGCGGTGGCGGGTCTTCAAAGCTCCTGCTCCTCAGCTTGCGGGCCGCCGCACCCGTTCGCGTCTACTCGGGCTTAAATTACACTCTAGGGGTATGGCAGACAAGACTGCGTGAAGTCGGTTTTGCAACGATTCGTTTTTGTCACTAAATTTTGTAGCACAACATATTATCTTTTTATGACACTATTTTAATTGAATATTAAAAATGTTACCAAGTAACCGCCTACACATTTGTGACCAAATAATATTCCGTAAAACGTTGTTTCAGTATGGTGAATATATTGGCAAATAAATCATTTGTCAAATGAAAAAAGTTCAAAAGAGGCTTCGAATAGCAAGGAGTTATTTTGTAAATCGGCGAAATATAGTTCGGTATAATAATATCTACGACACATGATACTTCGATGATCTGAAAATATGTCAAATAATGCATATAAAAAGACGCATGCAAAAAAGACGTCGGCCAATAGTTTTCGGTAAAATGAAATTCGAACAATTTCGAAAAAGTGATCGGTTCCCGTTACCGTTACCTATCATAAGTTTACATTTCACCTAAAACTTTTCAACTATTTTCGTTTCGTTTTTTCATACTTCATTGAAGTCACGTTTACCACTGTATCAGTTGACTTATTATCAATTCGATTATTTTCGTTACTCCGACGTTTCATTTGGTCGAAAAACTGTTTACCGAAGTAACACTTAGCCGAAATAACATTTATTCGAAGCATTATGTTTCCGAACATTTATTATAACACTGTTAAATATTTAAAAGAGCTTTCAAAACTAATGTAATTTTTACACTGGCGTCATAGATTAAGGCTACAGGAACTAATTTCAGATTAGTTAAACCAACTATTTTGTTTAATTATTTAAATGTATTGGCACTTCTAAAACAGTTGATTATGAACTTAAGTGGTTTTTAAATTGCTGCAAAGAATATCTAATCGTCCGACGATTATTTCATTTAGAGCTACATTTTCTCCGAATCTGTTACCAATGTTAGAGTAGTAATTGAATCGCCTTAGTTCCGAAACCTACTATATTTAAACCTACTATTTTGTTTAATTATTTAAATGTAATGGCATTTCTAAAACGGCCGATTATGAAATTAAGTGGTCTCAGTAAGAAGCATGCAAAGAAGGATACTTGCTTCAAGCATGCAGCATGCAACATGCAAGCAGGCATGCAACATGCAGCAAGCATTGTTTCTATTAAGGCTCCGGCGCTGCAGGGTTTGGGCGGCCCCACGCGAGCTTATCGTCGCAGATGGTTTTAACGCTCACCACCTGAGCTTAGGCTTGCTGACCGGCTTTGCAGGCCAGCCTCAGCCGCGGCGGCAGGTCTTCAATCCACCTGCTCCTCAGCTCGCGGGTCGCCCCACCCCTCCGCGCCTACGCGGGCTTAAATTACACTCCAGTTGTAGGCCAGACAAGACTGCGTGAAGTCGGTTTTGCAGGGATTCGTTTCTTTCACTAAATTTTGTAGCAAACATAGGTATATTGATTTTTATGGTTTTCAACCGACTTCAAAAAATGAGGAGGTTATCAATTCGTCTGTAGTTTCTTACCTGATTTCTTTAGACTGGGTGAACCGATTTTGATGATTTTTTTTTAAAGCTAGTGCTTCCCGTGTGGTCCCATTTTAATTTGGTCCAGTTTTGACAATGGCATCCATGAGAAAACCGTATAAGTCTTAAATTTGCATTAAGTATGTGCGCGATTTGTTACGCGATTTCTCCGGCAAACGTAAACCGATTTTGATAATTCTTTTTTATATGGATAGGGTATGCTTCAGGGGTGGTCCTATATAAATTTTATCGAAATTGATTCAGCACTTTTTGAAAAATCAACAAATACGTTTAAGTTTTATCAATCTTTGTAGTAGTTAACTTTCAATCTCTTCTTAATAGATTTGGATGAGAAGGAGGTACTAAAAAGCGGAAAATAAAAAGTTTTTTACAAAAAAAGACAACCGCCTTCAAAAACTAAAAAGTAAAAAATTACTTTAGCACAGAACACACATTGACTTTAGTTTCGGAAGTCGGTAGCAATGCAAAACAACAAACAGAACAAAGCCACTGAATTTCGAAACTAAAGTCAATGTGTGTTCTGTGCTAAAGTTATTTTTCACTTTTTAGTTTTTGAAGGCGGTTGTCTTTTTTGTAAAAAGCTTTTTTAATTAAATATTGATAATGCTACCAAGTACTCCCGTGGTAGCATTTTCTGCTACCAAGTACTACCAGCTATATATTTGTGACCATAATATTCTTTAAAATGGTGTTTCGGTGTGGTGAAAATATGACAAATAAATCGTTTGGCAAATGAAAAAAGTTTAAAAGAGGCTTCGGCCAATAACAAAAAGTCATTTTGTAACTCGGTGAAACATAGTTCTGTAAAATAATACCTATGACACATGATACTTCGATGTTCTAAAAATATGCCAAATAATGCATAGGTATAGCAAAAAAGACTTCGGTCAATAGTTTTCGGTAAAATGAAATTCAAACAAAACAATTTCGGAAAAGTGGTCCCCATCGGTTCAGCAGCTTTTTACAAATTGCATATGAAAGTAAGTACGTTTTTTGTCTGTCTGTCTGTTTGTTCCGTCTAATCTCTGAAACGGCTTGACCGATTTTGACGGGATTTTCACTCGCAGATAGCTGATGTTATAAGGAGTAACATAGGCTTAGACTTTTACTTTAGAAAACAAAATAGAGTTCCGTACAAAAGAAAATGAAAACCCTGCAAATAATTATCTATATGCATCTATCTATACATACAAATAAATATAATTGAAGTGTCTGTTTGTAATGTCAAAATATTAGCTTTTTACTAAATGCATATGAAAGTAAGTAGTTAAAACATAATTAAACCCCCGCTGATAAGTCGCGGCCATCAGCTAGTAGTAGTAATTATAAACATTCGGAATTTTGAAATTTTAGAATTATAAAAATAGGATGAATGATAAATCGGAGTTGTTATATTAGGAATTTTGAACCATTGGGAATAATGAAAATCGGTATTTTGAAATTCGTATTTCTGACTTTCGAAATAAAGTTTTTCGTATTTATGTAGTGTACCCGTCTCAACACTAAAACGTACTGCGTGCTGTACGCAACAATATTAATAAATGACATCAAAAAAGTAACAAATTATTGTATACTAACCTCAAAACACTTGCAAGTTGCTTTACAGGCAGAGTCGGGAAGCCCTGCCTCGCCTGCCTGCTCAATGGTTTAAGAGCGTGTATTCGATTCGTGACGAAAACTTCATGTTTTTGCGTTTTGCCCAGAGCAATATCGTAATGGTAAGAGCAGATTATTTAAAGACAAATATAGTTTTAAGAAAGGTTAAGTCTTGATTTAGACAGCTACAGAGTAAAAGTATAATTTTTTATTATGTTTTTTTAAAGCGAAGACAATCCTTTCATAGCGTTTTACGAAAATAGACGTCAGAGTTAACTTTCAGGACGAATACAACCATTACAGTACGCCAAAATATTATGTTTTATGCGTTTTTTCAACAGGATATACAGTCTTAAAGTCAGACACACAGCCAAAATTACGAAAATATTAATACTATGTATTAAAAAAACATGTTGAAAAAGTACGTACAAAATCGGTTCACATTGTCAATTTTTTTTTCACCAGTATTTGAATAAAAACAAAACTGATAATATTTATTTTATTAAAATAAAGGTTATGCTTAATATACAAAATATTTTTTAGTCCGTTATACGAACTCATTTATTTTAGACAATAATTATTTTAAGAAGCCCTGTAAAACATCGCGCGCTGTCGTTTGCCGATCAATTTCAATGATAATATAATAATAATAATAATATGTGGGGACATTTTCACACACGGCCATCTGACCCCAAACTAGGGAGACCCTGTACTATGGGTGTCAGACAGCTGATATACATACATATATAGATAAACAACACCCAGACACAAGGCAAACACAAGTGCTCATCACACAAATGTTTACCCTGGGCGGGAATCGAACCCGCAACACGCTGCGCAGCAGTCGATCGCTCAGCCACTGCGCCAACCGTGTCGTCATATGATTCGTGCTTATTTCGTGCGTATTTCTTTTTCTGATGCACACAAACCGACCATTGTGTTGTACTAGTGTGTGTCAATGCTGCTACGCCATTCTAGCAATCATTTAGATTTTGAGTTGCGGTAAATCGAATACGCGCCCTGAGTAAATAACCTTGAGCATTCGTTCCCTCTTCGCCGCGCAAGAAATACAGTAGCAAATACGCTTAGATTTTAGAATTAAATCTTTATAAAATCACATTTTGGGATTTTGAAAACAAAAAATCTACCAAAATGTTCATTAATAAATTGCCTATCCATTACTGTTAGTAAAAAATCGAATTAATGGTTACTTGCCGAGGAAATGCATCTTTTTAATAAACATTTCTCATTCTGTGGTTTCGTTGTGAGGAGATTAGTTAAATACTATAACTTCGTAAACAAAAATCAGATCTACTATTTTGTAGTCAAAATTATGTAATCAATCAATCAATCAATCAATCAATCAATCTTTATTTGTGAATACAGGTGTTACAAAAGGTCTTATGTAGGTATACATTTTAGTCAGAGCTCTATGTCCTACCAATGAAATTGGTGTACAAATATATTATTTTTTCAGTATAAGTCTAGATCTATACAATATAAAGTCCGATTCGAATAAATAATGTCGATTAAAATGTACATTTTTAATAAATAATCAATTATAATTTATTTTTAAAATGCATGCCAATGGTAAAATAAATTAAAGGGCTAGTAATCAATGTCATATTTTATCATTAAAAAAAGAATGAAATTGTAAATAATGTCAACTAAATGTATTATTAATTAATAAATAATCAATTAAGTATAATTTATTTTTACATGCATGTCATAAATTAAATTAAAAGGTTGGTGGTGTCATATTTTATCATTAAAAAAATCTTCAATAGAGTAATACGTCTTATCTAATAGAAGCGAGTACAATTTACTTTTGAATTTGTGAACACTATCCTCACTTCTTATACATTTTGGTAATTTATTATAGACCTTCGGAGCCATCACAAAAATACTGTTTCTGTGTAGTGCAGTACTAGATCCAATTGTCTGTAGCCTATCACAACGGCGCCGACTAGTTACTCGAGTGTTTTTGACGAACATTGACTTTTCATAAATGTACAACAACGGCATAGTTAATATTTTATTATTTTTAAAAAACGGTTTGCAGCTGTCTGTTGTCTTTAAATTATATATAGCTCTTATACACCTTTTTTGGCACTTAAATACCATATCTTTACCCGTCGCATTGCCCCAAAATATAATTCCATATCTCAATGTTGAGGCTACTAGACCATGATATGCCGTTAAGACTGTTGCTCGATAGGCCGTCTTACTTAACATGTACAAAGCATAGGAATGTTGGTTCAGTTTACTGCATACTTTGTCAATATGTGAGTTCCATTTTAAAGTGTTTTCTATGTTTAGTCCAAGAAATTTAGTCACATTTGTTTCATTAATAATTTTGTCGTTGTATTTAATATTTAAGTCCAGATTGTAATTTACTCTTTGTTGAAATTTCATTAATACTGTTTTATCAAGATTTATGATTAAATTATTATTTTGCAGCCAGTTCACAACTGATAGTAAGGTAGAGTTAATCTCAGCCTCTAATGTGCTTACATCGTCACTATTAAAAAGCAAAGTGCTGTCATCTGCAAACATTGTCATAGGATATGGTGATGCTGTCGGAAAGTCATTAATATAAATAATAAATAGGGGCGGCCCGACTACAGTACCTTGTGGTACTCCACAATTTACCGTTCTCTGGCTAGATTTATATCTTATTTCGTTTTTTTCAGAAATTCTACTAATTGTCGTTATTTGTTGCCTATCACAAAGATAAGATTCTATTAATTTTGATATATTTCCTCTTATTCCGTATGCGTTTAGTTTACTTATCAGTATTTTATGGTCAACGCGATCAAAAGCTTTTGACATGTCCATATAAAGCGCCAGAGTTGGTAGTCTTTTATCCACTCTGCTGGTAACCATATGTAAGAAATCGTAGATGGCCATGTCAATAGATCTGTTTTTTCTAAAACCTTTCTGGTTATCAACGAATAGGCAATTTTTCTCAAAGTATGAAGTTAGTTGATTATATATTACTTTCTCGAATATTTTTGAAAAAATCGGTACTAAAGCTATAGGTCTGTAGCAGGACATATCTTCTCTGTTGCCTTTTTTGAAGAGAGGTTTTATAATTGTTATTTTTAATTCTTCTGGAAAGTAACCATGACATATGCACACATTAATAAGATGACTCAACAAAGGAGCAATTATTGTGGATACCCGTTTAACAATGTTTGTACTTATATCGTCATACCCAGTGCTAGATGTATTCTTTAGCGACATAATAATTTGGTGAACTTTTAGTGGTATTGTAGGCGACATAAACATAGAGGTCATTGTACTGCTTATTTCATGTTTATTTTTATTAATGTCTAAGTTAGTAACTGGTTTCACTTGATCTACAAAGTAATTGTTAAAAGCTTGTGCTATTTCTAGAGGATTAGTTAAGCGTTTGTCATTTGACTCTATTTTCATTATTGTTTCATTTGGCAAATTATGTTTATTCTTATTTTTATTTATTATTGTCCATGTTGCTTTACATAGATTCTGAGCTGATTGTATGAAACTATTATTATGAGCTCTCTGTGTGAGATTTATAACTTTTTTCAGTCGATTTGAAAGGTTTTTTAAATTTGCTTTATTTTGCTTATTTGGTAATGATCGGTATTTCCACAGCAATTCTCTTTTTCTCTTACTGCAAATCCTAATGCCACGACTAACCCACTTTGCCTTTTCTTTAGTCGATATCCTTATTTTTATATACGGGAAACATAAATCATATAACAACTTAAACAGGTCATAGAATAATTTGAATGCCTTAGCGGGATCAGTTTCCTCGTATATGTCAGCAAAAGTGAGAGCTTTGATGTTGTCTATGAATTTTTTAATATTTTCTTGTGATTAATCTCGTTTAGTTGTGAACCAGTAATTTAATATGCACGTTCGTCTAACTGGACATCGTAAAACTTGTGCCGTATGGTCGGAAACCGCCAGCTCTAAGACTTCTCCTTTTGACCCTCGTACATTATGAATTATGTTATCTATGCAAGTCCCGCTGCCTAATCTTGTTGGAACTTTTATTTCAAATTTGAGGTTGTACCCCATTGTAAGATATTTGAATTGCTCTAAATACGTGGTCTTTTTAAAAGATCAATGTTGAAATCACCGCATAGGATAAGTTTTCTATTATTGTGTAAAAGAAAAGACTTTAAGAGAGTATTCAGGTTATTGAAAAATATCCCAGGATTACCTTTTATGTCTCTATTGACTGAGCTCCTATAGACACACATCACAATGATGTTGAGTTCGGTGAGTTCTACTGCACAACATTCAATTATATTAGAAACACAATACTTTGCACCGACTCCAAAACTGCTGCGTCCTGCTGTGCCTACGATGCAGCTGTACATTTCGCGGCTGCATTACACCACGAAGATTGAGGAAGTAGTGGAGTACTTGGGGGTGAAGACCGACTGGACTCTGAGGGTTGAAGCGTTGGAATCGCGACACAACGTCAACTTTAAGTCGTTCGTGGTACGAGTTCCAACCCAACATCTACAGACCTTTTTGAAGGAGGACTTTTGGCCGAAAGGTGTCGTATATCGACGTTTCCGAGGACGGTTACGCGACACCACGCAGCGAAACACGACGCCGACAACGTAAAGTGTTAAGTTTAGTAAACGTTTAGTTGATAAGGTTTTTTTTTATATGTATTAGTTTATGGTTGTTTAAGATTATTTGTGTATTTTTTCTATGGTCCTCAGTTGCCTGACAATAGAATTTATTATTATTATTAATTTTTTTATTGAGTTTAGAGAACATAGTACAGTCATAAAAAAGATTAAAATTAGAATCAAATGCAGTTGCATAGTTATATGTTTGTAAGTCTAGATGTAATAAATTATTAAACGTCTCTATACGCCAATTAAACAACGTCGAGTAATTACTTAATTCAAAAGTAGGAGCACATAATATTATATTCGTATTCTGTATTGTCAACAATGTCTCTCTTAGTTTTATAATGATATTAACATAATTTTCAGTATGCAAAAAGTCTTCTCGTCCAATTAAAATAACACAATAGTCATTCATAGAATAATCAATTAGTTTTTTATGTAAGTCTTCAATAAGTCGAAGTGTACCACAATTCGGCGTGAGGTAATGACATATTTGAAAATTATTAAATATCTCTTGAGCTGTTTTCAAAACTTTGTTATTTTTATTCGCACTAACAATGCACAGTTTTCTTTTTAAGTTTTTAAGTCACAAGCGTAATTATTACCACTTCAAACGATAATTCGCTTGAATTACACACGATACGATCTTCTTTTTATGTTTACAGCGTCTAGATTTCAGTCGCCAATAACTTTATTGTTTGTGAATTATATCACTACATAACAATGTGGTTTGAGTATTGTAGTCCACTTTCACTAATTAACTACTTCAGAGCACAGTACAGAAACTATTTTTAATTATTATTTAATACGGAGCTGTTGTTAATGAAGTGACAGTCCAATGACAGTTCCTACTCTACAATCAATGTAGTAAATGTAGTGTAGGGTTATTATATTGAAACACTGACAACTGAGTTCTAAAGTTTATTATTACACTTTGTTGACACATGGACACAGATATTACTGGTTAAACGAACGTGAACAAAATATGGAAGATGTTGAATAAGTATAATGTTGATAATATCAAATAAAGTCTAGCGTGGAAGCGAGCGGGGCAGAGACTACTGGTCGGCTGGCCGCCGCGAGCGCGTGGGGTTTCGCCGCTTGTAAGCGTCGGCGGCAAGCGCTGTGATTGGTCTCTTTGAGCAAGGACGTTTGGCGCGGTATTTAAAAGGACCTATTGGGTTGCGCGCGCTACAGTACAAATCGACCCGCGATTGGAATAAAAATGTAACTCGAAAATTATGGTTTACAGGAGAGCCAAAAAACGATTTCGCGCACTTTGAATCGCGATAAAAGGGGTACCTGTTGGACTATCAGGGATTTTAAAAAAAGAAAATTCAATAATTTTTCATTCCTCATCCGTCGGTATAATTCTTTTTTCGGTAAGTGCCTAATAAAGATTTTTTCGAGAGTTACGGTCGTGAAAAGTACAAAATATTTGTGAAAGAACATTGTAACTTCGTATACAATTTTGTAAACTGCGCTTATTACGATATTTCTTGAACGAAGAATAACGTAACAGTTGATACCGAAGACAACCTTAGATTTTTTAAGTGAAAGGACAACGTACCTTTAGTTACGAACATCTCATTGTGCCAATAGATAATAATAGATTCATTGTAAATGTACTTACGGAGACCAATTAATTAATTCATAAATGTAGTTTTATACTTTTGCATAGGGGAGGACGTCCAAAATGACAAATGACAAACTTTTTTAATCATATATTTTAATTATCATACCTAGTTACAATCAGTCTTTGATTTTAATAATCATCTTAAGTTCATTAGATTTAACATACGTAAATTTATAATTGAACAAGCAACCCGACCCGGCTTCGCATGGGCCTATAGCCTTCCTCGATAAATGGACTATCCAACACAAAAATAATTTTTCAATTCGGTCCAGTAGATCCTGAGATTAGCGCGTTCAGCCAAACAAACAAACAAACAAACTCTTCAGCTTTGTAATATTATATATAGTATAGAAAGGAACCATGAACAAAATGTAATTAAAATGAATCACAATACCTATGGAAATTCATTTTGTCTATTTAGTATGCAACGCAATTTTGTACGCAATTTATGAAGTACATAATTAACAGACGAAGTTTTTTGCATCAGCACATGATGTATGAGCCCGAAGTCAACAATATCTGCACCATAGGCAGCACTCGCCAGGTATGGAACAAGAAAAGAGGTCGTTACAGTAAATGCATGCGCAGTTATCGTTGGAAAATCTTTTACATATGAGTCCCCATCATAATTAGTATTCTGTCCCTGTCTTCTTCTTTTTCCTGACTGCTTTCTCGGATCATTATCATAGTCATCACCAAAAAGCGTTCTTTTCACCCGTCTCTTGTTTTTTTCTGGAGGATTTTTTGGTACATTCTTGGCTCTAAGTTCTGCCATGTTAGGAGAAGAAGTTAAGTGCCAGTATGACTTGTAAGTTTTCTACTTTTTTGTACCTTGTCCCTGAATATGTGGTCCTTGTGGTGATGGTGAAAGGAGTTCAATGAGGAAAGATACGGTAACCTTAGACGTGCCAGGTCCAGTTCCTTCTATTATGTTGCGTCTAAAAGACTCATCCACATTGGTTAGATTGTTAGATGTCACAATTCCCCAGGTATTTTATTATTCAAAGTAGAGTCAGGTATTACATTATTATCGATAGTATCTGCAATGATATCTTCTTCAAGAGATTCATCCACTTTATAGTAATGATTTGTTTAAAAACCAAACACAAATGGTGTTATTTGCTGATGACACTTTCTTAATATTTAAGATAGATAGATGGGCCCAGAATCTCGACCACGCAACGTAAATAGCGCCTTACTTCAGGTCTAAAATTGGTTCACGGCTAATAATTTAGTATTAAATGAAATAAAAACTAAGTGAATCAGAATTACTTTAACAAATGTCAAATGTAGTGACTGACATAGTACTGAATAACGAGATGCTGGAATTCGTTGATAAAACTATTTTTCTGGGGATCTTGCTCGACTGAAAGCTTCAATAGGGTCCTCATTTAACATCTCTCACAGGACAGTTAAGTTTGGCAGCATATGCTGTCAAAAAAATACGGAAATTTACTGATGGATACCGCGAGACTAGTCTACTTTAGTTACTTTCACAGTATAATGTCTTACGGTATTTTATTGTGGGGATGAGCCGCAGTCATCGAGTCTATTTTTATTATGCAGAAAAGAGCCATCAGAGCCATTTACAATCTCCGTATGCGCGATTCTCAAAGGGAACTGTGTAAGGAAATTAATATAATGGCGGTACCTTGTCAATACATCTATGAAAACATCATAAATGCTAGAAAAAATCTGCATCTTTTTAGTAAAAGAGGTGAAATACATAATTATAACACTAAAAATAGGGAACAACTAGTTAAACCAAGTTTCAGGCTGGCTAAAATAGATGCATCTTACTGTTTAAAGTGTTACAATAAAAAACTTCCTCACATTGTTCAACTAAATTAGATCATTTGGTTCCCATCAAAATGGTTGAGCTAAATGATGCCGATCCGTGTGTTAGATTTCTACCGATGTAATTAATACATAACTACGTAATTCGTGTTATAATATAAAGTTATAATTAGTTTCTGATTAAATGCAGTAGAAGTATAGTAAATAACATCATTTTAAATAGAATAAAGTGTGTTTAAACTTTGGATAGCAAATAAGTATGAATCATATTTGCTTGTCACCGTTTATGGAAACATGAATCATACTTGTTTATCGCCGCTTATAAAAGCGAGTGTTCCGACTTCATTGGAT
Source organism: Charanyca ferruginea (assembly GCA_947361185.1). NCBI lineage: Eukaryota > Metazoa > Arthropoda > Insecta > Lepidoptera > Noctuidae > Charanyca > Charanyca ferruginea. The sequence goes on along the minus strand of OX376056.1, from coordinate 16,387,795 downwards.
CTTTTGCTGTCCTCTCCCAGCGACGCCCTAAGCCGAGGTTCGTACCCCACAGGGGGTGCCCTTAGCGTGTAGTCGCTTAGTTTGTAAGATATTTTGCCCTGGCTGGAGGCCCTAAAAATAATAATTTTTAATGCACCACAGGAAAGTCCGGTTAAGCAGCCGACAACCTCCTAGGTTGAACTGCGAGATGTTAATCCGAAAAAAAAAAAAAAACATTGGATCACTTTTGATCGAAACGTTGATCGGTACGGAGCTCCCGAAGAAAATAATATATAAGTATAACTATTATGATAACTATGAAATGCTATTTTAATCAACAAATGTGTAGTTATATGTATAATTTTAATATTAAATTATATATACCTATTTGTTATGACATTGAATGATGTAACCTAAATTTGTAAAATATTACTGATTTTAAAAGAGTGTTCATGGAGTTTCTTGCTCGTTCTTCTCCATAGAAACCTACCGTTTGGAACGAGCAACTAGATTCAACTTTCTGACTGACTCTGACAATACAAAAGTACCGGTAAATTGTTAAATTGAAATAAATGATTTTGAGTTTGAAATATTACAATAAAATATATGTTTCCTAAACAAAGTATTTTCATTTCACTATTCTGTTCTAAAATAATAATATTCTTTGAGTATATAAGTACATGTGTTTAATGTAGAGCTATTAATTGCTTTTTAATGTTGCTCTTTCATTCCTTTTATTCTAACATCAGAAGTGGGATACCATGTGCTAAACTAATCTTACTATATTTTCAGGGTTATTGTTGCTACCGAAATGGAACCAGAGATTCAACTAAAGCTGCTTACTATTATCAAAGAAGCGTTGTCCAGTAAGAATCGGCAGGATGACGTGGCTCTCCCGATATTCGATCCCGCCACCACTGACAGCGGCGAAGTGGCGTGGTGTGCAGACAATGACAAGCTTGGAGAAGAGTTTGGTTGGAGCAACTTAACTAAAGCCGCAAAGGGAGGTAAGGCCCCCCAAGGGCTCTGCTTTAATATGGTACGAGTCCTGGCAACCCCAGGAAGGTCGATAATAGGAAAATTTCTGTGCTGAATTAACTTGAATGTACCCACACGAAAAAAAAATAAATAAATAAAAATCTCGGTTTGATTGTATAAAGCTGTAATTTATTGTTCAGACTCGTCAACATCAGAATTTTAGTTTAGTTTTCTGCTTACGTAGAGACTAAAAAGCGACCATTAGATCAATTACCTGAGAAACGTTTTATGCCAATCCCAAAATTGGATGAGAAAACTCAGAAAAAGAAATGTTATACTTCCATGTGATGAAAAAAAAAAGAAAAAATAAATAAATAAAAAAAAATACAAAAAAATTAAATTAAAAATTTAAAAAAACCCCCAACGCAAAACATAAAAGCGATTATGTAAAAATTCAAAAATAATACCTTTTGTTGAGCCATCAAATGTTTGTTCGTTGAAATGGCGCTATAATGTCGCGGCGGGGTACCGCTTAAGTAAGTCAGTCCCTTAATTTCATTCACTGTCTATTAATTTACCAGCATTTCCGACCAATTTGCTTCGATATTATCAAATTTTTGTTGCTAACCTAGTTGTTAATCTTGTTGCAAATCTAGTTACCATCAGTTCGCTATTTTAGCTATTTAGTTATTGCTTTAAACTTAGCGGTACCCCGCCGCGACATTATAGCGCCATTTCAACGAACAAACATTTGATGGCTCAACAAAAGGTATTATTTTTGAATTTTTACATAATCGCTTTTATGTTTTGCGTTGGGGGTTTTTTTAAATTTTTAATTTAATTTTTATTTTAAATTTTTTAAACGTAATTTAGTTTGGTTTTGTATAACCCTTGATCTGTTGGCGGTTAAAAACCGCGCAAGCGCGCGTCTGTGGGGCCTTACGGGGTGGCCGCATGCTGTTCCGACGCGTCTGATTAAAACGACGATATCTCCGAAATTACGTTAGTTAGCTCGTTTCCAGTTATATCATTGGAATCGCTATTAAATTTGCTAACAGATGATATATGGTTAAGTATAGTTTTACCTTGTAATGTATTCGTAATTTAATGTGTGTTCGGCGTGAGCGACTTTTTCCCCGTTTCTTGTGTAACAGACATTATAAAAAAATAGTAATCCTTTTATTCAACAAACTTTTCGTTTTATCTCCACAAATACACATTAGTTCACATAAATAAAACAAAAGAACAGACCTCTCCATACATTTTTTTCATCTCACAAGCAAAACAAACCATGACGTCATTTACGAGTGCCCGCATTCGAAACAAAAGAATGGGCTTGTTTACACATCAATTCTAAGAACGCTACACGCCTGGTGGCTTGGGTTACATTTTATTAATAATGTTTGGTTCACATACTTGACACAGACAGAGTTTCAGTTGGTAAAAATGTATAGTTTAATAGTATTGGCTTTCCAAAGTAACCACTTGAAAACTAGCGCAAAAAACACCTACTCACACTTTGGATCACTGTTTAAATTCTGTTGACTCAATTTGAAATCTTATTTAATATTCTACACGTTGAAGATATTTACAAAACGGTAGGCAAATAAAAAATGCATGCTGGAAGCAAAAACATTACACAAATCAACAATCAAAACGAACAATTTCACTAAAAAATGACCATCACGTAAACACAGATCACACAAAATATAGATACGGCAAATACGGTCACATGTAAATAATAAAAAATTACATAGAAATCTAAAATATATTATTATTTGAAGTCTTTTAGAGTGTATAAAAAGTATAAAGAGTGTAAAAAAAAATAAAAAAAATAATAATAATAATAAAAAAAAAAAAAAAAAATTCAAAAAAAAAAATCATTGGATCACTTTTGATCGAAACGTTGATCGGTACGAAGCTCCCGAAGAAAATAATAGATAAGTATAACTATTATGATAACTATGAAATGCTATTTTAATCAACAAATGTGTAGTTATATGTATAATTTTAATATTAAATTATATATACCTATTTGTTATGACATTGAATGATGTAACCTAAATTTGTAAAATATTACTGATTTTAAAAGAGTGTTCATGGAGTTTCTTGCTCGTTCTTCTCCATAGAAACCTACCGTTTGGAACGAGCAACTAGATTCAACTTTCTGACTGACTCTGACAATACAAAAGTACCGGTAAATGGTTAAATTGAAATAAATGATTTTGAGTTTGAAATATTACAATAAAATATATGTTTCCTAAACAAAGTATTTTCATTTCACTATTCTGTTCTAAAATAATAATATTCTTTGAGTATATAAGTACGTGTGTTTAAGTAGAGCTATTAATTGCTTTTTAATGTTGCTCTTTCATTCCTTTTATTCTAACATCAGAAGTGGGATACCATGTGCTAAACTAATCTTACTATATTTTCAGGGTTATTGTTGCTACCGAAATGGAACCAGAGATTCAACTAAAGCTGCTTACTATTATCAAAGAAGCGTTGTCCAGTAAGAATCGGCAGGATGACGTGGCTCTCCCGATATTCGATCCCGCCACCACTGACAGCGGCGTAGTGGCGTGGTGTGCAGACAATGACAAGCTTGGAGAAGAGTTTGGTTGGAGCAACTTAACTAAAGCCGCAAAGGGAGGTAAGGCCCCCCAAGGGCTCTGCTTTAATATGGTACGAGTCCTGGCAACCCCAGGAAGGTCGATAATAGGAAAATTTCTGTGCTGAATTAACTTGAATGTACCCACACGAAAAAAAAAAATAAATAAAATCTCGGTTTGATTGTATAAAGCTGTAATTTATTGTTCAGACTCGTCAACATCAGAATTTTAGTTTAGTTTTCTGCTTACGTAGAGACTAAAAAGCGACCATTAGATCAATTACCTGAGAAACGTTTTATGCCAATCCCAAAATTGGATGAGAAAACTCAGAAAAAGAAATGTTATACTTCCATGTGATGAAAAAAAAAAGAAAAAATAAATAAATAAAAAAAAATACAAAAAAATTAAATTAAAAATTTAAAAAAACCCCCAACGCAAAACATAAAAGCGATTATGTAAAAATTCAAAAATAATACCTTTTGTTGAGCCATCAAATGTTTGTTCGTTGAAATGGCGCTATAATGTCGCGGCGGGGTACCGCTTAAGTAAGTCAGTCCCTTAATTTCATTCACTGTCTATTAATTTACCAGCATTTCCGACCAATTTGCTTCGATATTATCAAATTTTTGTTGCTAACCTAGTTGTTAATCTTGTTGCAAATCTAGTTACCATCAGTTCGCTATTTTAGCTATTTAGTTATTGCTTTAAACTTAGCGGTACCCCGCCGCGACATTATAGCGCCATTTCAACGAACAAACATTTGATGGCTCAACAAAAGGTATTATTTTTGAATTTTTACATAATCGCTTTTATGTTTTGCGTTGGGGGTTTTTTTAAATTTTTAATTTAATTTTTATTTTAAATTTTTTAAACGTAATTTAGTTTGGTTTTGTATAAGAGTTTACAAAAAATAATTTACAAATTTTTAGTTTTCATTTCGTTACTCATTCCTCATTCCCTTGCAATATAGTACACATTATTCTACTAGTCAAGGCCTTTCATTTGATACCCATATATTGAGGAAGTTGTGAAAATAGAATGTAATTCCCTAAGATCCCTACCGCAGCTAACAAAAGAGCTGATAACTTTAAAACTGCTGAACCGATTTTGATGAAACATGTCTAAGAACCATCGCTAGAGAATCTGCTTTCAAATAAAAAAAACCGCATTCAAATCGGTTCACCCGTTAAAGAGCTACAGTGCCACAGACAGACACACAGACACACAGACACACAGATACATGATGTAACCACTTGTATTTTTGAACGTGTAAATTCGACCAAACAGCAATTAAACTTTCAAAGATCAATGACTAGATGTTCGAGTCTGATACTTTATGCAATGTTTTAAACTTTAAGCCTACTGACGTTACCATTCGCAAAATGTCTATTGACTCTATTGTCGACACAGGAGTAAGTTGTAGCATTATACGGGAATCTATTGCCAAATGACTAAATTATATATTTTTCCATACTCAATATAAGTACGTTAGTGGAATAGGTAACGGTAAAATACATATTTTTGCAACTATCACAGCGACAGTTAAATTTGAAGATATTTGTTTATAACTATATTTACATGTGGCCCGTGACCAAGATTTTCATATAGTCTTCTTATTGGTAGGAATGTGGTTAATCATCCTGACATTCAAGTTACTGTAGATTGTAAAGGGTTAGCATGGAAAGTGCTTTCTCCTGTTGGCACTGAAAAACCTGATTAATGATAATCCATATGGTGCTTTGATGAACTTCAATCTCCTATACAGAATTTAGACACGGTTACCTTACTTTGCACTCCGTCATTAATAATCACTGACCGCGGCACTAACTTTAGCCCCAATTTAGTTTATTCGTTATTTAGAGCATTACATAGATACGAAAGATACGTCTTAACCGTAATCAATATGTTAGCTACTAGGTGTGGTAATGTGTCAGACTGGCCAAGCGTTTTGTGGAAAATCCAATTGTCCTTAAACACTACTGTACAGCAATCAACTGGCTTTTCACCTATTAGGCTGCTTATAGGCAGAAACTCGAACATCCCGTGAATACAAGCTCGATTAGATGAAGTAATACTAGTTAGCACATCAACGTCTTAAAATTGTTGCCGATACATTCAAAGACCGCTTTGACCAAACGCGTAGAGATAACATAAATTATAGCGTAGGTGATACTGTTACTTTGACAGGTACCAGGATTGAAAAATCGCGTAATAGTGTATCAAGACTTACAATTTCCTTCGAATCAAGGGTCAAAATTAAATCAATCTAGACGACGTAAATGACGCTATTCTTCAGGTTCAAAATTGGTTTACGGTAAACAATTTGGTACTTAATGAAAAAAAAACCAAATGTATTCGATTCATTTCACCAAATGTTAGGAATAGTAAATGTGACATCATACTTAATGGAGAGAAACTGGAATTTACTAGTCAAACGGTTTTCCTAGGAATTACGCTAGACGAGAAATTACAATGGGGACCTCATATAACATCTATTGCGGGGCGACTAAGCTCCGCGGCTTATGCTGTTAGAAAGATAAGACAGTTAACAGATGTAGAAACTGCGCGTTTGGTCTTTTTTGGCTACTTTCACAGCATTATGTCGTATGGTATTTTACTGTGGGGTCGGGCTGCTGACAAATTACTTGCTCTATCCCACAAGGAAGTGTGTTAGGATGCCCACTATTTTTAATCTATATTAATGACCTTCCCAAGGCATTAGATAAAGAAAACGCTCTGCCAGTATTATTTGCAGACGATATCTCGATAATAATCAAGTGTGAAAATGTAAATAACCCTAGTCTACAGATACAAAATACCCTCCTAACAGTAGATACTTGGCTCCAGACCCACAACTTGGAAATTAACAGTAACAAAACCAAAATAATTCAATTCAGAACATACAAAAAACCACCTCTCAATCTAAAAACAACATTCAGAAACACGCAAATAGAAGAAGTTAATACATTTACCTTACTTGGCATAAATATTGACACACACATCAACTGGAAGTCACACATAGAACATATAAAAACAAAACTCTCCAGATTCTCATACGCTCTTTTTCAAATAAAATAGAGCACTAACACACAAACAGCTATGGCTGCTTATTACGCTTACGCATACTCATGGTTGCGATATGGCGTCATGCTATGGGGGAATAGTGTTAATGTAGATGAACTATTCATAATACAAAGTGTGTAAGAATTCTAGCCCAAATAGATAACACGGAGAGCTGCAAACCATACTTCATTAAATATCAGATGCTAACCCTGCCGTCAATATATATACTCGACATTTGCGTATTTGTTTTTAAAAACATGAACAAATTCACTAAAATAGAAGATACGCACAACGTCAACACTCGCCACAAAAAGAGGTTATGCGCTCCGTTTTCAAGAATCAAAATGTTAAGTGATAGCCCTTACTATATGGCAATTAAAATATATAATAAGTTACCCAAACTGTTTAAAACTGAAAAATCAGTAACTATATTTCAGAAAAGGCTAAAACTATACCTAATCCAAAAATGTTTCTACTCGGTAAAAGAATATCTGGAGTCTAGCTTAAAATAACAATTCTCTTTCATGTACACAAATGGCGATCTGTCCTATACAAATAAAAAAAAAATGTAGTCTATCCTATTCAACTTCAAATAAAATCATAATTATAATATTGTATTACCTGAAAAAGATGACATTAATATTGCTTAATCATTGTATTTAATTCAATGATTACTGACATTTTAATTTTGACTTATCTATAATATATAAATTTTATTGTACAAATATAATATGAAAATAATTAAATACCTAATAAAAATGTTAAATGCATGCTAATTTAGGATGAAAAGGGTAGGCGAATGATAATATTGCAATGCTTGTAGAAGGCTACTAAGTCATAAGTACTAACTTAACATATATATAACACCAATATTGTACGCTTAGTTCGCAATAAACACTTTGACTTTGACTTTGACTTTGTAAATCAATACGATCATCTTTACAAAAATGTTTAAATTCAACATTGTCGTATGACCTACCACGGTCTGCAATTATTGTTTTTAGGAGCGCCAAACAAGTTAAGGTTAAGGTTAAGTTAGGGTTAAGGTATGCTCAACAACAACAAGATGAATTTTGTAAAACCATCAATAATCACGGTACAATACTCCTTACGTTCTCTTTTTCCGCTGAGTTTTCCAGTTAAATCTAAATTAATTGTATGCCATGGAATGGCCAATTTAGGGATTGATTTTAGACGGACCTGCTGGGCTCCCGACTGACCTTTGGACCAAATGACGCACAAATCTACAAATTTTTAACAAGTTTGGACATATTTTGGAACCAATAAAGATCGTATAATTTATCGAGCGTTTGTTTTTTCATAACCAAGGTGTTTTATTTCGCTGTGCACATGGTTAATCATTGACCAGGTTAAAGAGTGTGGCAATATTGGTAACCATTTAGTGGTTTTATTACGTTCGATTTTACGGTAAAGTATGCCCTGCCTAATGTCGTACGTGTGTGATGTTTCAGACTGTAAGTCATTTGAACGGGATTTGGAAATAATGTCTGATATTTCAATCTTTCAGCGATTTCGTCTAATTTCTCCAGAAGATATTACGGAACCCAGATATTCAATTTCTGTCTTCATAAATGAACATTTTTTTTAAGTTCAAAGAAAATCCAGCTTTGGACAAAATGTCTAGCAATCTATTTAAACGAAACAACCCTTCTTAAACGGTTTCTGATGCAGAAAGGACGTCATTCATGTAGACTAGAATCTTATCGTCATTTAGAGGTGCAGTATTTATAGCCCTTTGAAAAACTAATGGAGCATTTCTTAAACCAAACAAGTTAAGTACTCAAACTGACCCGAAGGTGTCACAAAGGTAGTTTTCTGTATAGACTCTTTATGGACGCAAATTTGGTGAAATTCAAGACCATATCCAAACTAGAGAAGAAATAGGCCCCATGTAACTTTTCAATTTGATCATTAATAAGTGGTAAAGGATAGCTGTCTGGTCAAGTATTGCTATTAAGTTCCCGGTAATCAACACACATGCGATCGCTACCGTCTTTCCTTTTTATCAATAATACAGGACTTGCAAAAGACGAAGAACTTTCTCGAATTATGTTAGCGTCTAGTAGCTGTTAAATCTTGTCATTAATGATTGCTAACTCGGTGGGTGATAGCCTGTAAGGTCGCCTATGTACAATTTTATTTGGATCTATGAGATCGATTTTTAGCTCACCGGTCTTAATACGCGTAGTAGGGAGTCTTGTATAAAATATGGGGAATATTTAGATAGTATTTCAATCAAAAATTTCTTTTCTTTACCAGTAAGATCTGTGTCAATCAAGTTAATATCAAGAGGCATTTCTAATTTAGAGCTAAGATTTGAAATTGTATTTTTGGAAAAGGTTAAAGCATCGTTAGTAATCACAACGGACATCCCTTGCTCTAAAATATCGCGACCTAATAATGTTTTCATTGAGACATTGATCAGGCAATACATGGTATGTAACATCGAGAAGACAGTTTTGTACCATGGTTGGACATTTTTTTTGGAGAGAGCAATTAACATTATTAGAACCAACCCCCTTCAAAAGTACTTGTTCATTAAACTTTTCACCAGTAAGAAAATCATAGTTACTTTCCTTTATGAGACTACACTCAGACCCTGAATCAAATAAAAAAGCAAATTGCTTACCCCTTATATCGAGAACACCACGTGCTGCTCTGGAACACAGGTTCACTTCTTTGCTGGTGGTGCTCGGTGTAGGATCTTCTTTCTTTCTCCAGCGCTTAGGGCAAGTAGTAACCACGAGGTCAGCCTCGCCACATAAAGCAGGTCATCCCTGGGTTCGGTTGTGGAGTTTTTGCTGAAACAGGTGTAACCTTTGAAGTAATATGCTGTTTGAGACGACATTCTTGCTCTCGATGACCAATCTTCCCGCAGAAATTTCGTGGCCTTTTCGTGTCTGGTTGGGATGTGCCCGCTTCTTCATTTCTTCTTTGTAATGAGAAGCTGCGCAGCATGCGAAAGAGTTGATGCTTATCACTTATAACCTCAGAAATGAGTTCGCGGCGAATTCTGTCGTCGCACTGTGACAGGACACATTTGGAAAAACCGGTCACTACACTTTCCGGTAAAGAACAATGGCAAGGCTCCATACTTCATTTTACCTGACATCAATTTGAAGCGTCTATGATGGAAAAAAATATAAAACTTTAGGGGTTTTATTATCTAAACATAATCACTGAGATTTTTCATTATAGGGACATTAAAAAAAAAGATTTTTGTATTTTGAGGTTTTTTTTTGAAACATTTTTGTATTTTGAGGTTATGAAAATCTGTCATTAAGTAGTCGTCTACATAACATTGATGCATTATGTCAAAGAAAATCCCTTAAAATACGAATTAATAGCTGTCTATTGCAAAATTATAAAATAGATCAGATTTACGATGGGGTCCCATTGTAAAACTTGGACCATACTTTCTATCGGCAGAAACTTAAGTAGGTACCTGCATTAAAATCCCTCATGCCGTTGTAGAAAGATACTATTAGCCAGTCAGCATAAGAGGTATAGGCTTATAGCCCTGAATGCACTCATGGAGGCTCTTTCTTTCTTCCTGGGTAGCTGTGTGGCTTTTTTAATCCGAATATCAGGATTCATAAAGTTAAGGGGGATAATACTACTATCCAGAATTTAGGGGTAAAATAAAACAGTTAAGTAGAGGTATCACGATTTTTAATTATAATTTATTCATCTTCTCTAATGACAATATCATCCAGGAACTCTGCCGGTGCTGATACATTATTCTGATGCCTAGCCCATCCTAGGTACCACACGAGAGTCATCACGTGTGCGCAACAACCAACAGTACGCCGACCAACTAAACAATTGCAGCAATACTCTACAATGCCTGATCTACTATTATTATTATTTTCAATTAAGATATAAACAAAATACTGCTTTCTTGAAATGTGGCGCGATTTTATTTTACCTCTTATCAAAGTAGTTTCTCCACTACCTCGTAAGCTGTACTCAGAGGAATTAATTCTTTCACTACATATTTCAATCCTATATCCGCCATGGAAACGTATATGCTCGCCATAGTATGAGCGAGCTTGACGTATTTGATACGTTCCCAAGGCGAATAATATTAAATCTCTATATTCCAAGTTAGGAAAGACTAAAACATTGTTTCGGTCTGCTGTGAGACTTTGGAAGATCGCCTGTTCATATTTAGTTGTTCAATCACATTTGCCAGATTATTACCTATATTCAATCTTTCATTAATTATATTTAATATTTCATGAGCATACTCATTATTTCTCAGGCGAGTACCAAACTTATTTAATAAAGCCGCTGCTATTTGGAAATTCCCCATCATGTGTGGTAGAGATCTATGGAAATATTCTTGTCTTAATATTTTGAAGTCTCGTTTAAAATAGCCATTTACGACCTCTACCACCCATCTACAAATAGTGACACAGCGGCTTCGGTTTGCTTGAGCTGTAGTCAATTGATGCTCACCTTCTAAAAGAGAATCTTGCATATATGTGCGATAACCACATTCTTCCAATAAACTAATGCAGTCTCTAAATCCTCTATCTAATATAAAGGCATCATTCTCTCTGAAATACAACCTAAGAGGAGATGTTTCAGTTTCAAATAAGGATGACATTATTTCAGCATCTGAGGTTGTTGCTTTGTATGGGCCAAAACAATCTAAAATGTAACCATCACTAGCAACAATTAAAAATGGTTTTAACAAATTCCTGTATTTATGAAGAGAGTAAGTGTCTTTTTGGAACATGTAATTAGAACTTTTATTTATGTAAATATATGTTCCGTCACAAATCACAATTACATTATTATCACTTCCATATAAACCATTTGGAATGGCTAACGTGTGGTTATTTAACTGCTCCCGGGACAAATGCGTTATACCAAGGTATCTGGGCACAAAGTCTTGAACGAGTACTTCCCGAACCCGGTCCATTAGGGTTTCCAAAGTACGCCGCGGCTTTTGCACTAACGTGGCAATCCGTTCATCAGAGTCCCCCGATCGCATCTTTATAAACTAAGACACAAGCCCCAATCTTCCTCCTTTAATTTCTAAAATTCTTGGAACTTCTCCCAACAGTATATTATATTTTTCTTTGAAAAATCCTACCCAATAAACAAAAATTCTTTCATCCATTTCTTCGATGTTATTAAAATCTAAGGTAGGATTGAACGCGTTCACAAAAGAAAACATGTGTTGCACTTGGTCAGCGTTAAATATATTTATACTATGTATTTGCTGACTCGAACAAACCGTCCCAAGAATTTCTACCCAAGTGGTCTCCACAAACACGAGCTAGTTTGGGCAAATAATATTTATGATTGCTCAATATGATAGCACGTAATTGGTCAGATACAGTGTGCAATGTACCAGTATTACTACAATCAGTAAACACACAATGATTACCGGTGTTGGCCGCCCTTCTATAGTCTGTTAATACAATATTTTCTATTGTGTTTGGCCTGCCAATTTCTTCTTGAGGATTTTCATGGGGTTCATTATCCTGTGGCATTATCTCCATTTGGGATATTTCTTCAGAAATTTTATTTTCATCAACAAGGTTGAAGCGAAGAGCTTCCCTCTTTGTAGGTACGCAACCAACAGGCATGACAAACTCTATCTGATAGAGTCAGCTGCAATGGAAATACAATGAAATTAGGAAATGTGTGTAATTAAGCACAAGCCTATCTGATTATAAGGAAAATAAATGAAGTACAGGAAGTAGTTTTATGCTTGTAAATGATATAAGCATATTATCGATAAAAGGTTAATATGGATCAACAGACTTTAATAATTATAATAATATATTGTACATACAAACAATAATTGCAAATACCAATAATTACCAACAGGAGGATTTTAGGTATTTCATTTTATACTAGCTGACCCGACAGACGTCCAGTCCCTATCTATGTACTTAACTGCCTATCCTACACCTACCGTACACGTACCGTACCGTATACGTACCGTACACGTACCGTACACGTACCGTACACGTACCGTATACGTACCGTACACGTACCGTACATGTACCGTACACGTACTGCACGTACCGTACACGCACTGTACACGCACCGTACACTTACCGTACACGCACCGTACACGTACCGTACACGTACCGTACACGCACCGTACACGCACCGTACACGCACCGTACACGTACCGTACACGCACCGTACACGTACCGTACACGCACCGTACACGTACCGTATACGCACCATACACTTACTCTACACGTACCATACACCTACCCTACCCTACACCTACCATCATCCAAATCGGTTCAGTCGTTCCTAAGATAAAAATAGTGTAACTAACGACTTTCTTTTATATAAATATAGATTTATGATCATTGTCTTCCTGTATGTCTATTCTGTTAAAATCCCCCTCTGTGAACACCTAAGTGAGCTGTCATCCGTCCATCTGCTCTGTCAATCCCTAGCATCGGGACGGATGACAGCTCACTTCACCTAGGTGTTCACCGAGGGACATTGTAACAGTATGCCTATTCTGTTACAATCTCCCTCGGTGAACACCTAGGTGAAGTGAGCTGTCATACGTCCGTCTGCTTTATAGATCCCTAGCATCGGAAGGGATGACAGCTCACTTCACCTAGGTGTTGACCGAGGGAAATTGTAACAGAATAGCGCTACAGAATAGAACTGCTGATTATATATTCTAATATAAATATGCCATTTTAAGTAGTAAAAATATGCTATCTCTTTGGCTGTTGATTGCCATACTCAACCAACAAAACATTGTTTTTACATTATGTCCGCAAAGTGATGAAAAAAAAAAAAAAATTACATACCTGTCGTGGTTGTATTTTCATTTGAATAATGTTGATCATATTCTGCTGTAGGTCTGTAGGGCTGGCTCATAGTATTTTGTCACTTTGCCTTCTTGCAATTGAACAGCCACACAAAAGACAAACATTGCCATGGCCCCGTTGACTTGGTCCAGCTTGTTCATCACTGGCAGAAATATCTAGCTGCAAGCTCCGATTCACAGCAGCCATTGCCAGTTCCCAACATGCTTCACAAACATAATCATCATCAGTTATCTGAAAGTTCAGGATTATTTTATAATCATGGAAAACCCTACTACAATATAAACACATAATTGACTTGGTGCATAAATGTACCTCAACCTTAATGATTTTTCATATCAATCAATATGCAGTACCTAAAGTTATGATTATTGATATTACAGAATCCATATATCATTACATCGGCAACAATCATTATTATTTACTAATCAACATACTGTCTGTGGACAGTATTGAGCACTATAGTGTAAAGTATTTAGTGATAATGGTAGATAGGTTTGCAAAACATGCAATTAACCTGTATCAATGATAATTATCACAGAATTGCTGTTAAAATACACTTAATTTTAATTTTACACTACAGTTAATTTCATGACAGAATAAATGTAAGACTACTAGAAGGAAAAGAAGTAGGTAATATGCTCATGATTATACTATGCTACTTCCACAGAATTTAAGGTATGTAAATAGGTAGGTTTACTTACGATTTGTGGATAAACCCAGGTGCAGAGCAAGGTACAAACTCTAGTGTTTTGATCCAAGGCCCGATATCGTCGAAGATTGTTGACGCAAATATTACAATTCACGCACAAGATGCGTGTAGGTCTGCTACGATTTTCCATCTTTAACCAGGCAACAATATCAAAATCTTGAGGCACAATCGGAGTCCGTATAAAGAAAGCAATTTGTTATACAGTTACAGCAGCACAGATCGTCCGTGAGAAAGCACAAGTCGTCGTATGGGGCAGAGAATCAAGTCCGGGGGCAATGCGTGGGTCAATAATAAAGACAGATAGGAAAACCAAAAATTATTTGCGAAACCAACAACAACCAGTAGCCTAGGCAAGCAAAGCTAGCTAGACTAAAAACAAAAACGAGCAGTATTGTCAAAATGTCAGTCTCACAAAATGTTGCCAGAGTATTTTCTTTAATTTACAACTAGTAGCGGTTATTATTTATTAAATAATTATTTTATCTTTATAAAATACTAGCTGACCCGACAGACGTTGTCCTGTCCCGATCTACCTACTTACCTGCCTATTTACCTACACCTACCGTACACCTACCCTACAAAAGTTTTTTTTTTTTTTTTTTTTTTCTCTCTTCGTAAGAACCATCTTCGTACTTCAAGGAATATTATAAAAAAAGAATTATCCAATTTGATCAAGCGGTTCGCAAGTTATGCGCTTACCAACACATTTAGCGATTCATTTTTATATATAAGATTATTCTTGCAAGTCCAACACGTAATTAATAACTACGTTAGATGGTTTGATATGTTTGTTGTCCAACAAGCCTAAGTAAGCACTTTACAATATATCTTAGTTATTGTTTTTTACCGAGTATTGTCTATTTGTTTCATAAAGTGGTAACTCTGGTGAACCAAAATATTTTCTTCCACAGATAAAACCAACACCGGATACGTATTTAATCAAACAAAAGTTCATTAAATTCATAATTTAAACTAAAGTTGCACATTTAAAATTAATTATGGATAAAAAACATACTAAAAATTTGACAAAGTTTTGCATAAGTCACATATCTAGACGCTTCCGAAAACATTCAGGTAAAGAACTGCCGTTGTTCTTTGCATCAGGAACCAGCATTTCCTTAATAGCAAGTTAGCAACCCATGAAACATTATCTGGATTGATTTTGGTAAAGAAGAAAAGAAAGAAAGAAAAACCATTTATTCACGAGATAGTGACGCACATTACAAAATAGTTTGTGCTGTATAGGTATAATAATAATAATAATAATAATAATTAAATAAGTAAATAAAATAAAAAACTATAATAACGTCCGAGACAGAAAATATGTGTCACTGCCACGCGAAACGGCTGACGCTCAGCATAAATGCCGTGGTCCGCGCACGAAGGCGCGAAGTCAAGGCGCTGGTTTTCAGCGTAAGCCTACGTGTCGCTGTCTTGGAAAAATAAATAGAACGTAATTTATTTATTGTTCCGAGGCACAGATCAAATACACATTTACACAGTCTGTGGACACAAAAAGACGCTGTATTCGACACGGCGCCCACAAATAATATCAACCCGTCCCGAGGTCACGGCTGGGTAGCCGCCCTCGCGGACGGCATTGGCATTGTTGGTGCGTATTTTTCGCCCAACAAGAGCCTCGCTGACTTCGAGAGGTTCCTTGTCGAGTTGGGTGCCGTCGTAGGCCGTCTTCACCCTCGCCCGGTGCTGTTGCTGGGGGATCTCAACGCCAAGTCTGCGGCGTGGGGATCTCCGGTGACCGATGCTCGGGGTGAGGTGCTGGAGGAGTGGGCGGTCACGACTGGCTTGGCCGTTCTGAATCGGGGTGAGGTTCACACGTGCGTGCGGCAGCGGGGCGGGTCAATAGTGGACGTCTTGTTCGCTAGCCGTGCTGTCGCGAGCCGTGTCCGCGACTGGCGTGTCGCCGTGGAGGTGGAGACGTTGTCGGATCATCGTTACATCCGTTTCGACGTCTCCGCCCAGACCGCGGGCGGCCGCAGTCCATCGGCCCCACGAACGAACGGTCCGCGCTGGGCTCGTAAGCGCATGAACAGGGAACTTCTCGAGGAGGCCGCCATTGTCCAGCCCTGGTTCCGGGAGTCGGAGACGAACGGACCCGTCGACGTCGAACTGGAGGCGCTGTGGTTCCGCGGGGCGATGACGCAAATCTGCGACGCGTCCATGCCCCGGGTCCACGCACAGTCAGCAGGGCGCCAGGTGTACTGGTGGTCGGCCGAGATCGCACGTTTACGCGTTGAGTGCGTAGCGGTCAGACGCCGTTACACCCGATACCGGAGGAGACGTCGTCGGGTCCCGGACGAAGAAGCCGCGCTGTATGAGGTGTACCGCGCGGCTAAGAGGACTCTGTGTCTGGCCATCGGCGATGCGAAGGCGCAAGCCAGGGAGGAGATGTTGGAGACCCTAAACCGGGATCCGTGGGGGCGCCCATATCAAGCGGTTCGAGGGAAACTTCGGTCTGCGGCGCCCCCGCTCACGGGGAGTCTCCAACCAGAGCTGCTGGAGGAGGTTGTCTCAGCCCTCTTCCCGGTACGAGCGGAGCATACTCCACCGCCGATGGCTTTGCCCACAGACGCAGAGTCCACAGAGGAGAACGCCATCAGCGTCCCAGAGGTGACACAGGCAGAGATGGGGGCGGCCGTGCTGCGGCTCCGGGCCAAGAACGTGGCTCCGGGGCCCGACGGCATTCACGGCTTAGCGTTGGCCCTCGCTCTGAAGGAGCTAGAGCCCCAACTAAGAGGACTATTTACAGCGTGCCTTGAGCGGGGCCAGTTTCCCACATTGTGGAAATCTGGTCGTCTGGTCCTGCTCAAGAAGGCGGGGCGCCCTGCGGACTCTCCGTCCGCGTACCGGCCCATAGTGCTGCTGGACGAGGTGGGAAAGCTGTTTGAGCGGATAATCGCAGCCCGCCTCGTCGGCCACTTGTGCGAAGAGGGGCCGGACCTGGACGAGAGCCAGTATGGCTTTCGGCATGGGCGCTCCACCATACACGCTGTATCGAGGGTGAGAGTCCTGGCGGAGGAAGCGGTGTCCCGGGGCGGGGTGATGTTGGCGGTGTCCTTGGACATTTCCAACGCGTTCAACACCCTGCCCTGGAGTTGTGTACGGGAGGCACTGCGCTATCATCGTGTGCCTTCCTACCTCCGCCGCATAGTTGGGGCTTATTTGTCCGAGAGGTGTGTCACCTACGTGGGACGTGATGGCGAGCACCAGCGCCGCATGTCGTGCGGTGTTCCGCAGGGTTCCGTCTTAGGACCGCCCCTGTGGAACATCGGGTACGACTGGGTGCTGAGGGGCGAGCTCCAGCCGGGCGTGGACCTGACGTGTTACGCTGACGACACGCTGGTCACGGCCCGGGGGAGCTCGTACAGGGAGGCAGCGTTGCTGGCGACGGCTGCGGTCTCACAGGTGGTGAGCCGCATCCGGCACCTCGGCCTGGAGGTGGCCCTCAGCAAGTCGGAGGCCGCGATCTTTCACGGTCCTCGGCGGGCGCCGCCGCCGGGATCACACATCGTGGTCGGGGGGGCCAGAATAACTGTCGAGTCCACCATGAAGTACCTGGGATTGGTGCTCGACAGCCGATGGGATTTTGGCCCTCATTTCCAGCGGCTGGCGCCCAAGTTGTTGGGCGCGGCCGGGGCGCTTTCAGCGCTGCTTCCCAATCTGGGGGGCCCGAGCGCCGTCTGCAGGCGGCTCTACGTGGGGATCGTGCGATCGATGGCCCTTTATGGGGCCCCGATCTGGGCGGCAGACCTGACGGCCGGAAGCATCGCCGTGCTGCGAAAGCCGCAACGAGCGATGGCCGTCAGAGTCATCAGGGGATATCGCACGATCTCCTACGAGGCGGCTTGTGCACTGGCCGGATCCCCGCCCTGGGACCTGGAGGCGAAGGTACTCGCCGGTGGCGCGAGGAAGCGCGGGCGCGGGGCGAGCGACCGATGCAGCGACACATGGAGCTGCGTCGGTCTCAGCTTCGCGAGGTCCTAGTGGCGGAATGGCGGGACAGGCTTTCACGCCCTACCGCCGGCCTCGCCATCATCGAGGCGGTCCGGCCAGTGCTCGAGCGCTGGCTCGGGAGGAGGCACGGCTCCCTGTCGTTTCGGGTGACGCAGGTGCTCTCGGGGCATGGTTGCTTCGGGAAGTACCTGTGTCGCATAAACAGGGAGCCGGACGCCCGGTGTCACCACTGCGTCGACTGCCGGGAGGACACGGCGCGGCATACGCTGGCGGAATGTGCCGCTTGGGAGGGGCCGCGCCGTGCCCTCGTCTCAGAAGTAGGCAGTTACCTGTCGCTGTCGGCCGTGGTCGAGTCGATGGTCGACAGCGCAGAGTCCTGGGACGCGGTGGTTTCCTTCTGCGAAACTGTCATGTCGCAGAAGGAGGCTGCGGAAAGGGAGAGGGAGATCTCAACCTCCCACCCTGCCCGCAGCAGGCGCACCGGGCGTCGGCGAAGGGCGGACAACGCCCTCTTCCGGCCCCCCTAAATGGGTCCAGGGGCGGCAGACTCGGAGACGTCTGTCGCCCCCCACATACACCAGGACCCGAGGTGGCGGCGCGTAGTGTTCCACGCGCGCCCCTCTAAGATGTCCGGGGGGGAGTCTAACACCTCACTCCCCCCCCTGACCCGAGAAGTGGCCCGCTGCAGCGGGCCGGCACCAGCCGGGGGTTGCGGAAGTATCTCCAGTTCCCGCGACCCCCGACGTAGGTGTGAGATGGAACACCGGGGTGGTTTTTAGTCAGTAAGAGTCTGACAGACCCCTCCGCCCGCCCCAGGGCGGAGGACATCCATGAGGATTTTCCACCCCGTATCAAAAAAAAAAAAAAAAGGTTAGGTTAGACCATTACCGATACCACTAGCATACCTTGAACAGGGAACTAAAAGACAATTTAATTGTTTTGCAATAGATTCCTTAACAATTCTACAATTTGCCCCTGTATCAATAACTCAAACTCAAACTCAAAATCATTTAACTCAAACTCAAAATCATTTATTTCAATTAAACCATTTACAGGTACTTTTGAATTGTCAGAGTCAGTCAGTCAGAAAGTTGAAGCTAGTTGCTCGTTCCAAACAGTAGGTTTCTATGGAGAAGAACGAGCAAGAAACTCCATGAACACTCCTTTAAAATCAGTTAAATTTTACAAATTTAGGTTACATCATTCATGTTGAATCTAAGGGTACAATGTGAGAACAATGTAACACGTCTTGCATGTTAAAAGAGGTCTAGAGAAAAATTTAGTTATAATAACAATTCAAACCAAAATTTAAAATAACCGAGGCAGCTAAGAGATGACCAGTCCCAACCGACGGCGTCCGTTCACGAACATGACGCATGGATCGGCACCATTTAGCTCAACCATTTTGAAGGGAACCGAATGATCCAACACATGCGCCACCGGCAGCGAGACATTCAAGCGAGCATGACTCTCCCAACCGCCAGGGCATATTCAAGTCAATGAGAGGTATACCTCGTAAATGGTAGCTTTAAAGAACATAGTGCTCACATGTATGTGCTACGAAAAATTATATAATACTAACACATTGAGTTTATACAATGCAAAGATAATATAGTTCACATCTTCAGCAGCTCCAAAAATTGTTACAAATGCTAATCAATTAATCTATGAACCCTTATGGCTGTGGAGCTAGACCAGCATCCAGCCAAGCATTTTTATCAGTGATGTAATCACTCAACTTATAATATGCTCGGTTGCATAGTGTGCGTTTAATACAAGACTTAAATTTTGTCTCATTTAGTTGAACAATGTGGGGAGGTATTTTATTGTAACACTTTAAACAGTACCACATGAAAGATGAATCTACTTTAGCCAGTCTGAAACCTGGTTGAACTAGTTGGTCCCTATTTCTAGTATTATAATTATGTCTGTCACCTCTTTTATCAAAAAGATGCAGATTTTTTCTAGCGTACATGATGTTTTCATAGATGTATTGACAAGGCACCGTCATTATGTTAATTTCCTTAAACAGTTCCCTTAGAGAATCGCGCATACGCAGATTGTAAATGGCTCTGATGGCTCTTTTCTGCAGAATAAAAATAGAATCGATGTCTGCAGCTCTTCCCCACAATAAAATACCGTAAGACATAATACTATGAAAGTAACTAAAATAGACCAGTCTCGCGGTATCCACATCAGTAAATTGCCGGATCTTTCTGACAGCATATGCTGCCGAATTTAGCCGTCCTGCGAGAGATGTTAAATGAGGACCCCATTGTAGCCTTGAGTCGAGCGTCAATCCCAGAAAAACGGTTTTATCGATGAATTCCAGTTTCTCTTTATTCAATACTATGTCACACTCACTATTTTTGACATTTGGCAAAGCAAATCTGATGCACTTAGTTTTTTTTCCATTTCATACTAAATTGTTAGCCGTGAACCACTTTTGTACCTCCAGTAAGGCGTTATTTACGATGTCAAGATTTTGAGCCCGTCTATTTATTTTAAAAATTAATGACGTGTCATCGGCAAATAACACCATTTGTGGTTGGTTTTTGAATAACCGGGGAAGATCATTAATATAAACTAAAAAGAGGAAAGGACCTAAAATTGAGCCTTGTGGAACTCCCATTTGTACTTTTAAACCATGTGAATTCACCCCGTTTATTTGAACTTGCTGCTGTCTATCATTTAAATAAGATTTCACTAAACTAAGCGCAAGTTTACCTAGTCCGTAATGCTCAAGTTTCAGAATTAATGTCTCGTGATTTACGCAATCAAATGCCTTGGAGAGGTCACAAAAGATTCCTATGGCATCTTGTGCCTCTTCTCACGCAGTAAATAATTATGTGTTTTAATAAAGTGACACCGGCGTCAGTCGTACAACGCCCTTTGGTGAAACCATACTTTTGATCGTGTAATATGCCATTTGTGTTAAAATGAGCAAGCATCTGATTAAGTATAATTTTTTCAAAAACCTTGCTGAAAGCCGGCAACACGGACACGGGTCTATAATTGTTAGTATCTTTACAATAAGACAGTTTAATGGCATATTATAGATTGATACTTTCGTAAATTTCAAATTAGCATCACTAGGTAGGGCATTAGGGGAAGTGTATAGTCAAATTTTAGGATTAGTATTATTCGATAGTGACTGTTGTCTTTCCGAGTTAATTTTTTTAAAGAAACAAGTTGTAATATCATGTCCAATTTTTTTACACACGGTACATTTTTTGACCTCTTGCTCAGCTTGAGAATCTTTAGTAGTTCTTTTATTGGGGCATTGTGACCTAAAATGTCCTTTATCCCCGCAGGTAAAACACGTTTTTGATAGCGGGGTTTCGTCTGTACTCGATATTGGCTTAGACCGTTTTAAATCATTCGTACTGCGCAAGGTTTCAGGGACTTGATCCGCAGGTCGTTAACGGGTTTTAACATAGGCAGTAAAGAGAGCTATTAGTTCTGCGGTAGTTGTGACGCTACTATTAAATGACGCCATTCTTACATTTACTTCTCGAATTCCTCCACAAACTAATTCAATAAGTTGAGCTTCAGCTATTTTAGTATTTTTTAACAATCGGATTTTTTCCCTGGCATACTCGCAGTAGGAATCCGCTGAATCTGATGAATATGTAACGGCTTTATACATTTTTTCTGAGAGGTTCTTTCTTTCTGTGTAATGAAATTATTTCACTCCGGAAGTTGTCCCAAGTACGTCCTTCTTGGGGTTCCCATGTCTCGTACCAAGTTAACGCAGAGCCCTTAAGGGCCTTACCTGCCTTCGCGACTTTTGCTACACCGCTTCATACAAACTCTTCTCCAAGCTTGTCCACGTTGTCACACTATATGGCTGCGCTGTTGTCGCTGGTGGATGGATCGAACGATGGCAGTGCCACGTCGTCCTGTCGTTTGTTGCTGGAAAGAGCATCCCGGATGGCGGTGAGCAATCCTTCGAGGGTTGTTTGGTCCATATTATACGGGTACCTGAAAATATACCGTTATTAATATTATGTTTGAATTCGTGATCCCACTTCTGATGTTATAAAATAATAAATATATATAACAAAAGTATATGTAGTCTAATATGTATATTGTCAAGATATATCAATATACATATATTTATGAATTTTAAGCAATATTTTAAGAATGTAACAGTTTATATAAAACAAAAGTTTATGTAGTCTAATAATTATGTATATTGACAAGATATATCAATATACATGTCGGAGACGGTTTATTAATCACAATAGTGGGTGTTAACTAAATTTGTTATGATTTGTGTTTCTTATTGTTAATTTATGTGATTTTACTATCAATTATTGTCTATTAATCCGAAACATGATTTATTATGTGCACACACTGATTTGTGGTTACTTTATTTCGATAATTGTTATCGATGGTTTTATTCAAAACAATTGTTGACACGTTACTTTGAATGTAAAACGAATTACTTTATGAAATCACTATTGTTTATTAATGACAATTATTATTGTGTTATTTGATTACAGATCTTATTAGATTTAGCACATTTTAGTGCTAAATCTAATAAGATCTGTATCAAGTAAACGCGTGACGCACTTCCGTGCGCCATGGACAGACTTGTATGGAGAGGTTGCAAGGTGGGGGCATCGCCTTATAAAAGAGCGTGCACTCCGTAAGTATGGCAGTCGATCCTCGGATTCGACTCAGTAAAGAGTTTCTGCTCCCGACAATACTGTCGGTTTACCTGGTACAGTGCTGCTGTATATTCACATAGCTGTATAGGCTTGCTGCTAGCGAGCGATACACTTTGTATTGGGGTGGCTTATGCTACTGTACGAACTATAAACCTTAAGGGTTTGTTCGTTTATAATTGGGTGGCTTAGGCTGCTGTACGAACTGTAAACCTTAAGGGTTTGTTCGTTTATCATTGGGTGGCTTGGCCACTGTACGAACTGTGGGACCTTAATGGTCTGTTCGATTAACTGTATTGTTGCTGTACCTTTAACTTACTTTATTCTTGTTAATGATTACCATTTGTATTGTGGTTTCTGTACTAATAGTGTGTAATTGTTTTTACAGGTCTTGTTTATCCCTAATGGGATAATGGGAACGCCTATAGTCCTGACGATGTGCTATGCCACTCGGCACTCCTCCTCGCTCGCTCCTGACGATCCTACATACATATATTTATGAATTATTTTAAGCAATATTTTAAGAATGTAACAGTTTCAAGTTTATTTATTTATAATTTATTTTAATTATATATAGGCTAAATTAAGAAAAAGAGCACAAGACCAGTTTAAATAATAACATTTGTATTTATATAGACACATTAATCATTTAACTTCATATCAATTACATATTTTTATGTATATAGATACATTACACCATTTACTTACGTTTATACGATTTTTGTTAAACGTAACATGCATCTTTTTACCACAGTACTACAAACTAGTAAGAGGCCAATCAGAAACCAGTACAAAAATCTTTTACGAGTTAAGAGTTGCAATACTGTTTTACACAAAAAAAAATGTTATTAGTATGGGACCTACAATATATAACAAAATACCTGACATAATTAAAGATGACACAATATGTAATTTTAAATAGAAGTTAACAGCATTATTGATTGAAAAATGTTACTACTCGATTAACGATTTTCTAAATGACAATGATTTATAAATTTATCCTAATGTAAATTCTTATTTAATATAATTGTAATTTATTTACGCAATTTAACGACATAATAGCCTTTGATTATATAATGTCTAGATGGAGCGTCGCCCTACAATCATAACAAAGAAAACGAGTCAACAAATTCAAGTATGTGTGCGTGCAGGCGTCGTTTTACACTGTGCATCTACGTCTCTGTGTGCGTAAATAATGATTATATAAGCAATTATGTATATAATTATACATACTTAAATTAATATGATTATACATATATTAATCATTTATTATTATTATTACGCATTTGGGCTTTGATTATACCGGCTGACTTTTTTTACCGTCTGGACAACAATATGGTGTGTTCTGTAAGTAGAATAGAATCCATACAAGCTAATATTTGTTTGCTACCATTGATTTAAAAAATGTTCCAAATATCCTTAAAATACATCTTACAACGCCGGCGTAAAACTAATAATAGTCAAAATAGGAGATAGTAAACGGCGTAGACTTCAATTTCGCATAAATGGAGCATGATAGTAGTGTGAGCGAGACGCTAGGATTTAATTCGTTAGTCTACCGTCCTTGCGGCTGCGAGGACGATACCGCTTGATCCCTACACTCTCACGCACACATTTGCGCGTGTACCTACACGTTACCTTGCTGTATGCAGTTGTGGTAGGCAAATAATTTGATCAATTTCTGAGTGTCCGTGTCATGAAACCGTTAAGTAACCAATAATAAATGACGTCTCGCAAGATCGGTAAGGCCTTTGATAGCAATGTAAACAAACCTGTAGATGATACTGTATTCTTAAAACAATCACTAAACACACACGTTTATCTGTTTTTCGAAGGTTTTAACTTGATGAGTAATGAAAAATTAATAATAAGTTGTAATTATTTTTTTTTTCTAAAACTATTGATACAACAGATGCTTAGTGAACTGAGCGAATAGCCTAAAAATACGGCAAGAATGGACGACTGATTTGTTGAAGAGATTGAGCGATTGGCTGCTGCGCGGAGTACCGTGGGTCCGATTCCCGCATGGAATGATTTTCGAACAGATAGGTGGCAGTTGTTTCTGTAGGTAGGTCTGACTGTTTGTGTAGGTATGTAAGTACTCGTGTTGAGATTTGTTATTGTAAACGTCGACCGACACCTATTTATGTATAATGCCCCGTTAGTATTATTTTCTTTTTAACCCCCGACGAAAAAGAGGGGTGTTATAAGTTTGACGTGTCTGTGTGTCTGTGTGTCTGTCTGTGGCACTGTAGCTCTTTAACGGGTGAACCGATTTGAATGCGGTTTTTTTTATTTGAAAGCAGATTCTCTAGCGATGGTTCTTAGACATGTTTCATCAAAATCGGTTCAGCAGTTTTAAAGTTATCAGCTCTTTTGTTAGCTGCGGTAGGGATCTTAGGGAATTACATTCTATTTTCACAACTTCCTCAATATATGGGTATCAAATGAAAGGCCTTGACTAGTAGAATAATGTATACTATATTGCAAGGGAATGAGGAATGAGTAACGAAATGAAAACTAAAAATTTGTAAATTATTTTTGTAAACTCTTATACAAAACCAAACTAAATTACGTTTAAAAAATTTAAAAAAAAATTAAAATAAAAATTTAAAAAAACCCCCAACGCAAAACATAAAAGCGATTATGTAAAAATTCAAAAATAATACCTTTTGTTGAGCCATCAAATGTTTGTTCGTTGAAATGGCGCTATAATGTCGCGGCGGGGTACCGCTAAGTTTAAAGCAATAACTAAATAGCTAAAATAGCGAACTGATGGTAACTAGATTTGCAACAAGATTAGCACGTTCAGACCGGCGTGTACCACCGGTGGAGCACGGAGTATTTGCTGACACGGCGAGGTGTACCACCGGTGGCCACATCACACTATACTTTCAATATACTAAGAAATTCGCGCCGCTTTGAGAGAAAGTGTTGTATTTACCGTCCCCGCCTAGTAAAATTGACAAATTTTCATAGTGCAGCTCAGGAGGTGGATGTTATTTCGAAAAGTAAACAAAAATCAATATTGAAAGTTTTTATTTAAGTATTAGAAAAAAAACTGACGTAATCACAACATAAATTGTACGAAATGCAAGTTATTTAATATTAAATGACGTTGATAAAATTTAATAATAAAAAGATTAAAATCAAAATTGAAAAAAATATAAAATGAAATGCCATCATGGATGGCATAAAATGAAAATTATTTTATTACGTCAGAGCGGCACGCGCGGATCTGATTAATGAGACAAAACAATTTACTATAAATTACGATTACTGGCTTAAGAAACAGAGAGAAAGCATAATTCCTGTGCAATCCTGTGTGCTTCCACCGGTGGCGCACCCCGCCCGGCAAGATTTTTGGTTCATGGGGTGGTGATGTACCACCGGTGGCCACAGGAAGATTTGCGCCGTAGGATACCAAGTACCTACTGATGAGGTGCCGGTCTGAACGTGTTAACAACTAGGTTAGCAACAAAAATTTGATAATATCGAAGCAAATTGGTCGGAAATGCTGGTAAATTAATAGACAGTGAATGAAATTAAGGGACTGACTTACTTAAGCGGTACCCCGCCGCGACATTATAGCGCCATTTCAACGAACAAACATTTGATGGCTCAACAAAAGGTATGGCTAAGCTTTCCATTGCCGGCCGTCGAGTTGGGGGTTGATATTTTTTTTACAGAAAGGTTAAATTATTATAAGAACACACGTAAAGTCTCAACATGCGGAGACGCGTACTTTTTGAGAAAAAAAATGTTGAAAATAAATATTTTTGCAGTATTTATGGCAATTCCTACCACAGATTATATAGAATTCTCGCTATTGAACGTTCGCAGCGGTTGAGGCTGGTCGCCCAAGGCGACCAACAAGCCGCAGCTGCAGCTTATTATTACTTTATAGGAGAAACTGATTGCAATCTGGACTTTAGGGCACCCCGACTCGGATAGGTTAGGTTAGAAGGGGATGGCGGGGTCGTGTGAGCGAGCGAAGCGAGCGAATAGACCCCGCCATCACCTTCGTGGTTATTTTTTTACAAACCACCCAGAAGTAGGAGCCCCGCGAAGCGGGGCTCCGTCGACCAAGCCCACCTTCGACCATGCATAAAATATTTAAAGGGTTTGGCTAGTAATAATTAGCCGCAGCTAGGAGAAACTGATTGCAATCTGGACTTTAGGGCACCCCGACTCGGATAGGTTAGGTTAGAAGGGGATGGCGGGGTCGTGTGAGCGAGCGAAGCGAGCGAATAGACCCCGCCATCCCCTTCGTGGTTATTTTTTTATAAACCACCCAGAAGTAGGAGCCCCGCGAAGCGGGGCTCCGTCGACCAAGCCCACCCTCGACCATGCATAAAATATTTTAGGGTTTGGCTTGGCTGGTAGGTAGTTATGAAATGTGCCATTTATAATTTTTAACTTACTAAAACCGCTATTTACAACTGCTTCTTTAAATCAGTGTCATTTTTTTTGATGAAGGGGGATTCCCCCTTCTGTAGGGGGGGAACCCCCTTCCCCCCTAAGGGGTCCCCCATGGTTTTTTACACTTACTATTAATTTTAATTCATAAAATGGGAAAAATTTCCTCAGACTTAAAAATTAAAAAAACTCGAAAAGGGGGCGGCTCTGCAACTTTTCCCTTTAAGGGGGGGTAGTACCCAACCCTCCCCCTCCCCCCACCCCCCTCCCCACCCTTAATTCGACGGACGTCAATGGAAAGTCGTACCTTTTAAAGATAAGTATAACAAAGGGCTTACTTATACCTACAGTCCCTACAGAAGTACCGCTGTCGTCAACACCATAGCAATAAGAATATGTTCCCATGGCATTTCATAGTTTGTTAGTTAAAAAAATTAACTGGATAGTTACAAGATTACACAAAATTATTATTATTTGAAATAAAGATAAGTAGGTACTCACTTACCAACGTTTTTAGCGATATCGCAATAATTGTTCGAAGCGTCCACCGTTTCTTTCTAAACACAAAACTAGGTAGCACATTTTTGTAAATTGTTAGTAAGACTTCTAAGCGTGTCTGTCACTTTTTAGAACATTAATAGCGCCTATTAGGTACCTACTCGCTGTTTTTACTCATTTACACTACGGACTTCTTCGGTGTACACTACGCGTTTTAGTTCGGCCCACAAATAAAAGTCTAATGGAGTTTGGTCTGGTGATCTCGCCGGCCAGTTCACAGGTCCACCATGACCTATCCACTTATCACCAAATTGGCTATCCAAGTACGCGCGCACACATCGCTCGTAGTGAGCTGGACACCCGTGCTGGAAATACATGTCCTGCAGAAAACACAGAGCCCAGACGAATGCCATGGTCAAGTAGCTGCTGATAAGTGCGGAGTATCAAATCTGTGCTGGGATTCCATTCGGTCTAAGGGATTGTAGGTGTTTCTCGTCGGCGTACATTTGCCTCACACTGTTAACCAGACAAGAAGTAGAACCTTATCATGTCAAGGTACGCCACGTTGGAGTATTCGTACGTCATTATGAAAACAATAACTGGGCGGGCGTTGCACTCGCGGAAACGTAAAAAACCGCGATCGACGTCACGCTATGACTAATCGCAGGTGACTGGTGGAGGAGTAGGGACCCGGACGCGGTACTAGGATCTAAGGGCGCGTGTGTGTGGGATGCGCGTGCGGTGACACGTGACACGTAGACAAGTGTGCGTCTGCGAAAGGATATAATAGAATGAAAGAGGAAGAAGTTCCGTTAATGCCTATCGGCCGGCTTCAATCAAAGGATTGAATGTCGCTACGAATTCATTGATAATTTCCGCGCGTCGAGTAGGGTAGACTATAAGTAGAGTTTTTACTTTATTTGTCGATTTATTTTTTTATTTGGTTGTTTTTGGTTTTATTATGAAAAGTTTAATTTAAATAAGGGATATTATTTATTGGTATGTAAATATAATTTTTGATTTTTGAAAAAAATATATTGAGATTTCTGTGCCATAGGTGGTGGTGGTGGTGGTGGTGGTGTGGTACTCCATTCACCTATTCTACCCTGTTTTTGTCCAGACGGTAAAAAAAGTCAGCCGGTATAAGCACTTGTCAGCCAATTGTTGGCTGACACTTTTTGACACGTTTGCGTGCACTTGACGCTCCATCTAGACATTATATATAATCAAAGATAATAGCATATTCTTTTTGACTTGTAATTCATAATTTTGTATTTTGGCACTTAGTTCGTCATTCATTAAAAGATCACAATTTTATTGTTCATTTAATACCTTATGCCTACAATCTATGCAAATAAATAAACTTTACTTTACACAGTTATTACACAATTACACGGTAACAAAATATACTTAACTTTAATATAATATTACTGAGCTCTGCTAGCTACGAACAACCGGACACAGAAGATTCTTCCATTCGCAATACAACAGTCTTTTATACATAAAATTACCGCCAAGCTTTGCCGCCAAAGTAGAATTAATAAATCAAGCGGATATGTCAAAATAACTCCTTAATACCAACATAGAACTTAATGTCAACCGGAAGTATGAAAATAATAAATTAAGATATATTTAACTGGCAATTACAATATTTAAATAAATCAAAAGGAAGTATCAATACAGAAACTTAATATATATGTCGGAGATGGTTTATTAATCACAATTGTGGGTGTTAACTAAATTTGTTATGATTTGTTTCTTATTGTTAATTTATGTGATTTTACTATCAATTATTGTCTATTATGTCGAAACATGATTTATTGTGTGTGCACACTGATTTGTGGTTACTTTATTATCGATGGTTTTATTCAAAACAATAATTGTTGACACGTTACTTTGAATGTAAAACGAATTACTTTATGAAATCACTATTGTTTATTCATGACAATTATTAGTGTGTTATTTGATTGCTTTATAATTAAATCTTATTAGATTTAGTACATTGTAGTGTTTTGTATCAAGTAAACGCGTGACGCACTTCCGTGCGCCATTGGATAGACTTGTATGGAGAAGTTGCAAGGTGGGGGGGCATCGCCTTATAAAAGAGCGTGCACTCCGTAAGTATGGCAGTCGATCCTCGGATTCGACTCTGTAAAGAGTTCCTGCTCCCGACAATACTGTCGGTTTACCTGGTACAGCGCTGCTGTATATTCACATAGCTGTATAGGCTTGCTGCTAGCGAGCGATACACTTTGTATTTGGGTGGCTTATGCTACTGTACGAACTATAGACCTTAAGGGTTTGTTCGTTTATCATTGGGTGGCTTAGGCTGCTGTACGAACTGTAAACCTTAAGGGTTTGTTCGTTTATCATTGGGTGGCTTGGCCACTGTACGAACCGTGGGACCTTAATGATCTGTTCGATTAACTGTATTGTTGCTGTACCTTTAACTTACTTTATTCTTGTTACTGATTACCATTTGTATTGTGTTTTCTTTACTAATAGTGTGTAATTGTTTTTACAGGTCTTGTTCATCCCTAATGGGATAATGGGAACGCCCATACTCCTGACGATGTATTATACCGCTCGGCACTCCTCCTCGATCGCACCTGACGATCCGACATCAGAAGTGGGATAGCCTCTTAATGCTTTCGCAAGGCTTCCCTAATTTTCGTATGTCTCTTCCTCTCTTGTTATGACAGCTTCCTCTCTTGGGATTACCTAGCGCTGAGCTAAGGCTGTTTTAATGGCATTCATAAATCACCTACCCACATTAATTCCATTTTCACGATTTTACATACTCCAACAGTTACCGCTACCCTTATTTACCTACCTAAGTGTCAAACAAATTGCTGTTTGTACTGTACTGGCCCATGTTTCCAAATTTTATTTTCCGTGCTCATCTACTAGCATTCACTACTGAAGTACATGAGGTTTAAACTTCAACAAGAATTGAGTGTCTTGTCCCATCTTAAGAGAAAGTCTCATTTTCCTCTGACCTACATAATTCTTCTCAACCCTCTTAGGTTCAAACCAGGTACAATAGTATGTCACTTTAGTGACTACCGGAGAACAGCCGGGAGGTTCGAGTGAAGATACTATGAGTCAGTTTTCGAGCAACTAATCATCCATGATAAGTTGAAGTCCGTGATAAGATAAGTCTGATGTACCCACCACTGATGTGATGTTCTTTCAACAACTATCTGGTGAGACGCTTCCATTTTGTTATGACTCTGGGTTTGAATGTACTTTCATTACTGATACATGTGTGGTACTAAGGTAATTACATGTGTGGTACTAAGGTAATTACATGTGTGGTACTAAGGTAAATTACATGTGTGGTACTAAGGTAAATTACATGTGTGGTACTAAGGTAATTACATGTGTGGTACTAAGGTAATTACATGTGTGGTACTAAGGTAATTACATGTGTGGTACTAAGGTAATTACATGTGTGGTACTAAGGTAATTACATGTGTGGTACTAAGGTAATTACATGTGTGGTACTAAGGTAATTACATGTGTGGTAATAAGGTAATTACATGTGTGGTAAGATACTAAACTTGTTTTGTGTTATCAGGTCTGTAGTGTTTGATTTAAATTGATCAGAATGACCGAACGTTAGGCTGTTTACTTGAGCTCTTTTCTGATTGTTTACAGATGATGCGATAAACTGTTCACCCAAGGACGTGTGAAGATGCAGGACGACCGTAACAGTGCGTGGCGTGATTTAGTAATGAAAATCAGTTAATTTTGAGGGTTATGGTTTATTGTTTATTGTTATTTTTTTAATCATTGGGAATATTTTCACAATGCTGAGACATTTGCTGAAAAGTGGACTGGCAAACGTATTCTTGTACGGTTAATAATTGTGATGAACTATGGTTAACTGACTCTTGGACAATACAACAGTGCCTGTAGATGGTTTAATTGAAATGAATGCTTTTACTTTGAGGGGATAATATGTACCGAACAAATTCTAAGTGAAGTAGAAATAGTTGGTTGCTAGGGTTTAGAGCTTTCATGTGATACTGGATCAATCATAGTATGCTGTGAGATTTTTAATTTCATTTTTTGCAGTTAATATGACCGAAAAAATAGTGCTATCATTTCAAGAGTCAATGTTATTGACCAATGCTGTATACCTTTGATAATACAACTGTTTAATAGTTTAACAATTGTTTCAGCTATTGACAGTGTGGAGATAGAAGTAAATCTGTCCCGTGCAAGAAAACAAGCAGCCGAAGGTTAAAGTTGGAGACTTCGTTGGAAACTTCGTACTTCTTGCAGATCCGACATGATATTGGTTGAAGTCTTTGAGTGCCAGTAAAATTTAGTCTTGATCATGTATGAAAAATGCCTGAATGTCCATTCAATTTTAACGATGTCAATGTTGACACTAATAATAATCATCTGCTGCTGACATACCATCGCTTAATATTGACAAGATGTCTATGTTGACTCTTGTTTGGATGTCTATGTTGACTCTTGGGTTTGTTTGTTGAACTTGACGCCTATGTTGGTTGTCTATTCAGCTACAAACTACTTGTCGATTCCCATGGTGTGAATTCGGCGGCTGGGAGACTATGTCTCTACTTTTGTTTGGATGTCTATGTTGACTCCTGGGTTTGATTGTTGAAATTGACGCCTATGTTGGTTGTCTATTCGACTTCAAGCTACTTGTCGATTCCCATGGTGTGAATTCGGCTGGGAGACTATGTCTCTACTTTTATTTGGATGTCTATGTTGACTCCTGGGTTTGTTTGTTGAACTTGACGCCTATGTTGGTTGTCTATTCGACTTCAAGCTACTTGTCGATTCCCATGGTGTGAATTCGGCTGGGAGACTATGTCTCTACTTTTATTCGGATGTCTATGTTGACTCCTGGATTTGAATTTTGAACTTGACGCTTATGCGGGTTGTCTATGTTGACGCCTATGCGGGTTGTCTATTCAACTTCAAGTTACTTGTCGAATCCCATGGTGTGATTTCGGCTAATTTGTTGAGCTATGTATTGTCTGTAGCAGTATGGTTATTTTTACTGGTTATGATGCAAATTTTGCTAATGATATTACTTCAGGGCTAATTCAGGATTTTTCTTTACAACATACCTTTTGCTAATTAAAGCTTTTTGTCAGAAAGGCCGATCGATATTTACCAAGAACTTTATAGCTACACGAGGACGTGTAGAATGTCAGTCTGGCCGTGTCGGAGATGGTTTATTAATCACAATTGTGGGTGTTAACTAAATTTGTTATGATTTGTTTCTTATTGTTAATTTATGTGATTTTACTATCAATTATTGTCTATTATGTCGAAACATGATTTATTGTGTGTGCACACTGATTTGTGGTTACTTTATTATCGATGGTTTTATTCAAAACAATAATTGTTGACACGTTACTTTGAATGTAAAACGAATTACTTTATGAAATCACTATTGTTTATTCATGACAATTATTAGTGTGTTACTTGATTGCTTTATAATTAAATCTTATTAGATTTAGTACATTGTAGTGTTTTGTATCAAGTAAACGCGTGACGCACTTCCGTGCGCCATTGGATAGACTTGTATGGAGAGGTTGCAAGGTGGGGGGCATCGCCTTATAAAAGAGCGTGCACTCCGTAAGTATGGCAGTCGATCCTCGGATTCGACTCTGTAAAGAGTTCCTGCTCCCGACAATACTGTCGGTTTACCTGATACAGCGCTGCTGTATATTCACATAGCTGTATAGGCTTGCTGCTAGCGAGCGATACACTTTGTATTTGGGTGGCTTATGCTACTGTACGAATTATAGACCTTAAGGGTTTGTTCGTTTATCATTGGGTGGCTTAGGCTGCTGTACGAACTGTAAACCTTAAGGGTTTGTTCGTTTATCATTGGGTGGCTTGGCCACTGTACGAACCGTGGGACCTTAATGGTCTGTTCGATTAACTGTATTGTTGCTGTACCTTTAACTTACTTTATTCTTGTTACTGATTACCATTTGTATTGTGTTTTCTTTACTAATAGTGTGTAATTGTTTTTACAGGTCTTGTTCATCCCTAATGGGATAATGGGAACGCCCATACTCCTGACGATGTATTATACCGCTCGGCACTCCTCCTCGATCGCACCTGACGATCCGACATATATTTAACCGGAAACTACAACATTTAAATAAATCAAAAGAATGTATCAAAACAGAGACTTAATATAAATTTAACCGGAAATCACAATATTATTAA
The DNA here is from genome assembly GCA_947361185.1 of Charanyca ferruginea. Classification (NCBI taxonomy): domain Eukaryota; kingdom Metazoa; phylum Arthropoda; class Insecta; order Lepidoptera; family Noctuidae; genus Charanyca; species Charanyca ferruginea. The sequence goes on along the minus strand of OX376056.1, from coordinate 16,353,813 downwards.
TCAAATAATAATCAGTAAATCAAATGATTACTATTTTATAACACATGCTTGCTGCATGCTTGTGTGCATACTGCATGCTTGTGTGCACGTCGTATGCTTGTGTGCATGCTGCATGCTTGCTGCACAAACATCTGTGTGATGAGCACTTGTGTTTGCCTTGTGTCTGGGTGTTGTTTATCTATATATGTATGTATTTACAAAAAAAATGTATTTGTGTATTATATCAGCTGTCTGACACTCATAGTACAGGGTCTCCCTAGTTTGGGGTCAGATGGCCGTGTGTGAAAATGTCCCCACATATTATTATTATTATTATTATGGTGCATGTTTGTTTACATGCTTGCATGCTATCAAAACTTATTTTTACCATGCTTGCTGCATGCATGCTTGCTGCATGCATGCTTGCTGCATGCATGCTTGCTGCATGCATGCTTGCTGCATGCATGCTTGCTGCATGCATGGTAAAAATAAGTTTTGATATCATTATGTAAATAAATTTCTGCTTTAGAATGTTATGCGTAATTATTATTATGACTAGAGAATTTATGCTTAAGAAAATTATACGTAAGCTGTTATACGTAAATAATGTTATACGGCGAAAGGCGGCAATACAAAACAACAAACAGAACAAAGCCACCGACTTCCGAAACTAAAGTCATGTGTGTTCTGTGCTAAAGTTATTGATCACTTTTCAGTTTTTGAAGGCGGTTCTCTGACGCGAGCTTATCGTCGCAGATGGTTTTAACGCTTATCACCGCAGCTTCGGCTTGCTAGCCGGCTTCGCCAGCCAGCCTCAGCCGCGACGGCGGGCCCTCAATTCACCTGCTCCTCAATTCGCAGGCCGCCCCACCCCTCCCCGCTTACGCGGGCTTAAATTATACTCTAGGACCGACTTCACGCAGTCTTGTCTGTCCTACGACAGACAAGACTGCGTGAAGTCGGTTTTGTAGGGATTCGTTTCTGTCACAACATTTTGTGGCACAACATAGGTATATTGACTTTTATGGTTTTAATTAAATATTGAAAATGCTACCAAGTACTACTGGCTATACTTATATATTTGTGACCAAATATTCTGTAAAATGTTGTTTCGATGTGTTGAATATTATGGCAAATAAATCGTTTGGCAAATGAAAAAAGTTTAAAAGAGGCTTCGGCCAATAACAAAAAGTTATTTTGTTACTCGGTGAAATATAGTTCGGTAAAATAATACCTATGACACATGATACTTCGGTGTTCTAAAAATATGTCTAATAATGCATAGGTGTAGCAAAAAAGACTTCGGTAAAATAAAATTCGAACAAAAAAAAATTTTTTTTTTTTTTTTTTTTTATTCTTTAATTTTATAGGAGGCTTTTATCCACAATGGCATGCCAGCCTCATCGTACCTTAAACTATCTTATCTCTACATACAATGCTTGAACAAATCAGATAGGAGGTTTGCGGTCTCAGGTGTAGGTTGCGCTAAAATATTGATGTAGGGGCTAATATCATATTCATTCTTGTTTATAGTATACATTAGGATCTCTCTTTCTCTATTGTTTCTAGTACACTCCATTAGTATATGGTGAACATCTTCAATAGTTCCGCATGTTTCACAATTAGGTGAATTAACTTTTTTCATCAAAAAGCCAAACTTTCGGGATGGGTAGTGACCAGAGCGTAATCTGTGAAGCAGAACAATATGATACCTACTCATTTCTCTTAAAACAAACCACGGTATTCGCGGAGGCTGACACTTTATAGTTTTATACCATATCCCCTTTTCCCTACTTCGTTCGTCAAAATACTCTTTAAACCTATCATAACATATTGTTTTACATTTACTTAATTGTTCTAAATAATTTGGTACTATAAAAAACTCTTTTCCTTGTGTAGTCGCCAATTTTGCTAATCTATCAGCCTCCTCGTTACCTTTCAGACCTATATGAGATGGAACCCATTGCAACCTTAGAATTATACCATTGTTTGTAAGGACTACAACCTTACTTAGTATAGAATAAGCTACCGAAACACCTCTGCAGCCAGAGGCGCATCGAGCTAAATGCTGCAGACCACTCTTGCTATCTGTGAATATCACAATATATCGATCTCCCGAGTTATAAGCAGAAACTATGGCTTCATGGATTGCTATAAGTTCCATTGTCATAATGGACACATTATTGTTCACTTTATACATATCTGTATACTTTCTGGTAACATCATAAAAAGCAGCTCCTAATCCGTTCGTACACTTAGATCCATCCGTGAAATATTTATTGTACTCTAAATATTTATTCTGGATTTCTTTTATAATTTCGAATTTAAGGGAAGCAAAATTTAAGGTACTTTTAGGGCCTGTTACACTTTCTAAATTATCTTTGATTATATCATCAACATTAATACTTGTAATCCAAACATCCAATGAGAACATTTCTAACGGATCAGAGGAGTGTACACGGAAGGATTTACATTCATCGAATATCTCTATAAGTAAGGGCTTCTTTTTGATCTGCCAATATCTCATCTGTATAAGGCCATTAAGTTCTGCAAGAAGCGACACTGTTGTATTATTTGTCCAGGACATACTTTTAAGGCAAAATTTATATGAAAGAAATAATCTTCTAATATGCAACGGTGTTATGCAAAGTTCGCTTTCCATTACGTGAATGGGGCTACTTTTGATAAAACCCCCGATTATCCTAGCCGCCTGATTTTGTATTTTGTCTAACTTATACAGATGAACATTGGCAGCATTACCGTATAAAAAGCATCCAAAGTCCAACCTGCTTCTGATTACCGAAATGTACAATGTGCGCAAATACTTCGGATGCATTCCCCATTTAGCCCCCGCTAACACTTTCAAAAGGTTCAAGAATTTCAAAGCTTTCTCAGCTGACTCGTTAATATGTTTACCCCACAACAAGGACCGATCAAGCCACATACCCACATATTTAACGTTTTCAACAATATTAATAATTTGATCATTAATTTTAAGGTCTATTTTGTTCCTTTTTCTACCTCTAGTAAAAATACATACTTTAGATTTATTAGGGGACAACTGCAAACCCACTTCATCAAGCTTAGTTATTATGTTATTAAGTGCTACTTGTAAGGTTCTTTCACAATACTGTATGTCCTTGTTTTTCAAATAGAATACAAAATCATCAGCATATTGCAATATGGCGACATCTTCAACTTCACGACAAATTTTTAATGTGGTTAAATTAAAAAGTAACGGGGAAAGTGGATCCCCTTGCGCCAATCCCCTGTTTGTCCATCTACATATAACGGTCTCCCCAGAATAGTCCTTAATAGTCAAACATCTTGCTTTTAAAAATTCCCAGATATAATTACAAATGTTTGAACCTACTTTTAAATTATCTAGCGTAACCACGACACTTTCAATTAATACATTGTTATAAGCATTTTCTATGTCCAGAAAGCATGCCGCAGTGGGGATATTATGGGTCAATCCTATTTGAATACTAGTTACAAGTCTCGTAAGACAATCCAAACAGGACTGTCCCCTCCTAAAGCCAGACGTACCAACCGACAACAACTTATTTTTCTCCGTATACCACTCCAGTCTCCTTACTAACATCGTATGGAATATTTTACACACGCATGAGATCAAAGATATCGGTCTAAGCTTTGGTTCTAAATCAGTACTGCTGGCAGCCTTTGGTATAGGAACGACGCTTATTTCCCGCCATTGATATGGAATATATCCAGAAGACAGGATTCTATTATACATATTTAACAAATATACTTTGCCTAAGGAAGGCAGATTATACACCATAGAGTAAGTTATCCCATCACTACCCGGAGCAGTATCTTTTTTTTTTAAACAATGTTTTATTTCTTGTATATTAAATGGTGATTCTAATAGATTGTTACGAGAACTAAACGAAGGTTGTTTGTTTATTACTGAATCTGGAGCTAAGGAGCGTAACAGATCCTTTTGTTTATCTTCTGAAGGAGAGAATTTCGACTGTCTATAGCCTTTGAACCAGCGCATTTTCCGCCACATCTCAGAGACAGAAGTAGTCTCATTAATACTATTACAAAATGACTTCCAGTTACTAGATTTAGCTTTACTTATCAAGGTGTGAGCTTCTACTATTCTATCCTCTAAAGCTTTAAGATTAGTAGGCGTCGGATTACGTCTAAATGTAGTCAAAGCTAATCTGCGCCTTGCAACTGCTCTGGATAATGACGGGCACCAATACTCCTTAGGTTTAAAATTACCTGCTGGGTTTGTACATATATTCATTTTAGGAATACTTTTTTCGGCTGACCGATTAATGTGATCAACAAAATAATCATAAGACGCTTGAATATCCTTAGAGTTATCAAAATTGGAAAATGGCTGGATAAGGTTTTCACTATACGTTTTCCAGTCCGCTTTTTTAAAGTTACGTTTTTTTATGTAATCCTTAGATTCTACTACGTTAATTGTGGTTTTGATAATAAGGTGATCACTTCCCAGGCTTTCATTACAAACTTTCCAGCTACAGTGTATTGCTAAATCCGATGAAGCAAAAGTTATATCAGGCGAAGTCCTCCTAACTAGTCCATTTACCAACTTAATCCTGGTAGCATCACCATTATTTAAAGAAATCCAGCCATTTTCCAATGAAGATTCTAACAGTTGAGATCCCCTTTGATCTATTTTGTATGACCAATTCGTGTGGTGTCCGTTGAAGTCCCCTGCAATCAAAGTCTTGCTCAACTCTAACTCAAAAAGTCTATCCCAGTCGGCAATGCGTGTAACTACGGAAGAAGGGCAGTAGATGGATATTACATTTTCTAAGTTTTTACAATTTAATATTTTAACATGAATAATTTCTATGCCCGGATTTGATAGATGAATAGGAATTGTATGTGAACGTATTGATTTATGGACTAAAATAGCTACACCTCCATAGGAGTCCGGTCTATCCTGTCTGAATATATTGTACCCACTCAAATTAAGGCTAACGTTCGAATCAAGCCACGTTTCACTTAAGATAGCAATATGACATTTTTCTTGACATAAAAGGACTTCAAAACTAGCTAATTTAGGTCTTAAACTTTGTGCGTTCCACTGGCATATAATTATCGAGGTATCCATTGGTGTGCTAGCCATCGCTAATAGAGAAAATTCTTTTTAACAGCTCTGTGTCCCTAAAACTACTCAGTAAAAAACCTTTAATTTCCGCAAATATAACCTTCAGCATTGACACAATTTTTTCCATCAGCGCCTGCTCTTCGGAAAACACGATTTCCATAATACTTTGCCAAATTTTCTTCCATTGGAATTTACGTTCTCTCGCACTGTTTTTTTCTTCCTCCTGACCTAGCGTAACTTCTATACTTTCATTGGATACAAATTGAGTGTCTTGTAAATTTTTATTTTTCTTCTTTTTGGACCTCTTTAATTCTTCTTTTTGACCTTCCCTATTTTTGTTAACTTGTTGTTCTTCTTGCCATTCTTCTCTATCTATCGATTCAGTTTCCATAACCTGCACCATCTTGCTTTCTACCTGCCCACTATTTTGTTGTACGGGTGAACTTACATTTATAGACTTATTTGGAGGTGTGTTTGTATAGATGTGTTCATCATATTCTGGGACCTTTTTTGACAAATCACTTCTGTGTGAAAGTGTAGCCTGCTCAATATTGTTCTTTTTTTCTTCAACATATATTTCCAAAGCGTTTTTGTAAGTAGTATTTTCCTGACTCATTAGAACACGAATCCTCTTCTCTTTTATAAAAAATGGGCATGTTTTGTCTAACGCCATATGTGAACCTTTGCAATTTGGACATGTATATGTCTCGGTGTTACAATTAATGTGTTCTTTTCCACATTTTGGGCAAAGATTTACTTTCATCGGGCAATACTTTTTAGTATGACCATATTTCCAACAACTTGAGCACTGCGTGACTGGAAAGACATACTTCTCCACTTTAAACCTACATCCAAATGCATACACATAATCTGGACATATTGGGTTTCTGAAACATAGCCTGACAGTCTCACTATCAACCCATTTGTCGTCATAATTCCTTCGTCTTAGCCTCTTGACTGCCATAATTTCAGCTGAGCTACTGAATGAGCGTAACATTTCTTCATCTGACATTTCTACTTCAACCCCTTTGATTAATCCATAAGATAGGCTAAGTTCATCAGTAAACTGAGCTCTTATATCGAGTTCTTTATTCTTAGGAAAATGTATCAAGTTTTCAGCTTGTTTTTTATCGTCAAATTGGACAAACACCTTGTAAGGGCTTTTATACTTAATTCTGATTATATTTTGTATATTACCGCTTCGTAACAACTTAGCTAAAGCCATCTGCTTGGGTAGAACTTGTAATGACGTCAAACATACTTCAAACGAATTTATTATCTCCTCATTCTCAGTATAATTAGCACGATGATTGCCATTATTTTTTTCAAAACGGAGGGTATTCATGTTTTCATTTGACGTGTTTCTAATGAGTTTTCTTGGTCTTCTCTTTCTAACCGTAATAAATCCTTCTTCACTACTGTCTTCACTTTTTTCCCTAGATCTTTTTTCTGCATTTCTAGCTGCAATTTGTTGGTCCTCACCCATTGTACCCGTCATCATCATTAACTCACGCTCACATTCATTTATTATCTCAGAATCGCTGTTATCGGTCCGCACAACTTCGTCTGCATTACCTTCTTCCATTCTTACTATAAGCGGGTACACCCGCCGCTAGCGTAAACAATAACCGGTCGGCGCGCAATACGATAAGCCCGTGCGTACGAAACAACGCCTCACGCGCAACTGTGAACAAAAAAAAATTGGAAAAGTGATCGGTTCCCCAAAATAACATCTTTTTACTAATTGCATATGAAAGTAAGAACGTGTTTTGTCTGTCTGTCTGTTTGTTCCGCCTAATCTCTGAAACGGCTGGACCGATTTTGACGGGATTTTCACTGGCAGATAGCTGATGTTATAAGGAGTAACTTAGGCATAGAGTTTTATTTTAGAAAAAAAAATGGGTTACGCGCAAAAAAAAAAACGAATTTAATTTCACCTAAAACTTTTCGACTATGTATTATCGTTTCGTTTTTTTTACTTCACCGAAGTTACTTCTACCACTATTTTAGGTGATCTATTATTATCAATTCGATTTTTTTTCGTTACTCCAACGTTTCATTTGGTCAATAAAGTTTTTACCGAAGTTACACTTAGCCAAAATAACATTTGTTCGAATTATTATGTTTCCAAACATTAATTATACCACTGTTTTTATTACCATATTTTCATTCCAGTTCATTTCAATTTGAGTGAAAATAAATATTTGAAAGAACTTTCAAAACTAATGTAATTATTACACTGGCGTTACAGATTAAGACGACAGGATCTAATTTCAGATTAGTTTAACCTACTATTAGCGATCAGAAGGGGAAAACATTAAAAAGGACAATTTATAAACAATGGAAAACTCATTTATTTCATAGTTGACTCAAATATTTAATTTCGTGCACATTATGATCTTTTGGAGAATAGTCAAAAAATGTGCCTAATCATGATCATTATATGTTTTTTTTAAAGTGTTTAATGATGTTAAGTGAAATATAACAAAGGGACAGTAGTCAGACTTTTAGTTTTGAAGATATTAGCGTTTGTTTTTTTTTAAGGAACGGTAATGAGATTTAACACAAACGGTAATTAGATATCTATTTTATGGTAAGGAGGTAAAAAAACGGTAATTTACAATACAATAATAGTTCGATAAATCAGCCTTTAATTGCAATAAAACAAACCTATAATTAAACTTCAAATTACATTACATTACAAGTACAACTTTTTTCTTTCTTTACATAGTAATAAAATATAATAATATAATATAATATGTGGGGAATTTCACACACGGCCATCTGACCCCAAACTAGGCAGACCCTGTACTATGGGTGTCAGACAGCTGATATACATACACAAATATATTTTAAATACATACATATATAGATAAACTGGACAATACTGCCATCTGTTGTCTTTTATAATCTGTGTTTTTTCTTATTGTGCTCCTCTGTGGCCTACACCCGTCACTGCTCTCTGCTACTCTGTGTGACAGTAATGGCTTTCCGTTGTGCAAATAAATTAAATATCATAGTTGGACAAGTTTAAGTTTTTATTCTCAAATCAAGCTCCCTGGATCCCATCTATCCGTCTATTTGGTCCATCGAGCCGGGTATCAAGAAAAGCCAGAGGATTGTTTTGATAATTGAAGATTTATATAAGTACGTACTTGTCCCGTTGTCCGAGTGCGCGGCGTGGGTTTGGTTTTAGTTCACATTCACAATGGGAGAAGAGATTCAATCCTTAATAAATTCGCGACGCTACCTGAAAGGACGCATCACTCATATCGAACGAAGCCTCGGTGAGATAAATGCAATTACTTCTGCAGCGGAACTTCAGGTTGCCTACGATCGATTGAAGGAAGTTTTCTCTCGACTAGATGAAATTAATATGAAAATTGAAAATATAGATGAAACCCATTACAGATTTTGTTTTTTATTGAATAATTCCCGGTATTTTCTTGACACAGTAGTATAATCATTTGAACCGAACTTATCTTAGACAAAGTGTTTTTTTTTTTTTGCAAAATCTTAATGATTTTTGATGATAAAATCCAAAATATTGCAGTTGGTTGCAAATAATGGCCTAGTTTATTAAAGTGTTGTGTAACATAGCCGAAGGCCTCGCTATTGAAAGTAAATATATGGACATGGCAAAACGAATTACCAGTAGGATCATGGATTTACAGAAATACGAACGCAGTCAGCCTGCTGAGGGTCCGCGGCCTGGTCAGCATGGCGATTGTCATAGCAAGAATCTGCCTAAAGTTGCACTGCCTACATTCGACGGAGATTATGGAAGCTGGTTAGCATTCAAAGATTTATACACGTCTTTAGTTCACAACGGTAGTGAAAGTGCTGTACAAAAGTTCTATTATCTACGTTACAGTTATCTCAAAAAAAAAAAAAAAATATATATACATATATATATATAATTTAAGGAAGTTTATTAATGATTTTATGCAGTGTTATCACTCATTGTTGTCATTGAATATAAAAAATTTAGCAGATGTAATTTTAATTCATTTGTTGTCAACTAAAATTGATTATGGGTCTTTAAGAGATTATGAGCTGCAGCGTACCACTAATGAGTTTCCCTCTTTGCAAAGTTTTGTGGATTTCTTACAGCAACGATGTCAAGCTTTGGAAATAGTGTCACGAGATGCACCTGCTGCCCAAAGCAAGCGATTGCCACCACAGCGAGCTGTTTCTCATGTTGCTGCTAATGTTTCACAATCCATAAGCAAAGTATCTTGTGTGTTTTGTAGCAAAGCACATGCAACCAGTAAGTGTTTTAAATTTATTAAACTTTCTCCGTCTGAAAGGCTTAAATTTGTTGAAAAGACAAAGATTTGCACTTTGTGTCTGTCGCAGTCACATGACATATCACAGTGTCAAAAACTTAATGTTTATTGTTGTAAAAAATGTCAACAGAAACATTATACCTTGTTACATGTTGATGATGAATCTTCTGTGTGTAATTTTATTAAAGGTAATACTAATAGTATTGTCTCTGCCAATTCATCTCTTCAATGTGGTGATTCTTATGTTATTTCGTTGCTGCCAACTATTCAGGGCTATCTTTGTGATTCAGCTAACAACCGTGTTGAATGTAGGATGCTTTTAGATGCTGGTAGTCAGAAAAATTATATCACCAAGGGATTGGCCAGTAAGTTTCTAACTAAAGACTTTGACTACACTGATTCATTGGTAGCTGGTGTAGGAGGTCATGTTAGTAAAGTTTCAAAGCGGATTAAACTTACCGTTATGTCACAATGTTCTGGTTTTAAAGTAGAATCAGATTTTGGTGTGTTAGATGTGATCACAGATGCATTGCCAAATACTACAATAATGAAAGGGGGGCTTAAATTTCCATCCTTTGTTAAACTTGCAGATCCTGACTTCAACCTCTCAAAGCAAGTTGATGTTATTTTGGGGGCTCATGTATTTGGTATGGCATTGCGTGATGGGAACATTGATTTAGGACAAGGTTGTCCTAGACTATTTAATACTGCCTTTGGTTGGGTATTATGTGGTGATTGGTCTGTCTCTCTAGCACTTTACACACAATCAATGCGTATTGATAATAGTTTCCATTTGTCTGAACTTCAAGATGACATTATAAAATTTTGGCGTTTGGAAGAGGTTTCTGATAAACCTGTGTTTTCATTACAGGAGAAGTCTTGTGAGCAGTCATTTAAAGAGTCTGTATGTCGTGACAAGAGTGGTCGATATCAAGTTGATCTGCCTGTCAATCAAGATGTAATTAAAAAATTAGGTAACTCTCATAACTTAGCTTTTAGATGTTTCCAAGCGCTTGAACTAAAATTCAAAAATAATAGTGAGTTTTTTCAATCTTACAAATCATTCATTAATGAGTTTGTTGATCTTGGTCATGCTCAGTGGGTTGAAAATGTCAAACCTCACCGAGGGAAGCATGTCGAATTTTACATGCCTCACCACGCTGTCCTAAAGGATACTTCTACTACCACTAAACTTAGGGTAGTGTTTAATGCATCTGCATACTCTTCTACTGGTATAAGCTTGAATGACGCTCTTTATGTGGAACCTGTGATACAGCCCGATATGTTTGCAGTGCTTTTACGGTTTAGGATGTTCATCTATGCTTTTGTGTCAGATATCAAGCAAATGTATCGACAGGTAGTTATCTCCAGTCATCATCAGCCTCTACAGAGAATCCTTTGGCGTGACAAATCATCAGAACCAATCAAATGTTTGCAGTTAACTCGCGTCACGTACGGCATGGCTTCAGCTAGTTAGTTGGTTACTCGTGTCTTACTTCAGTTGGCAGAGGATGAAGGTAATCGCTTTCCGCTTGCTGCTAAAGCTCTTCAGGAGAACTGCTACGTCGACGATATTTTGCATGGTTCTAATGACATTGATACAGCTCTTAAGACTATATGTCAATTGGAAGAATGTTTAAGTTGTGGGCAATTTGAATTGCATAAGTGGCACTCAAACTCCACTGAAATTCTTCAGTCCTTGCCTTCAGAAAAGCGTGAAAAATGCACCTTCTATTTTAATAACAATGCCAATGCATCTATTAAAACGCTTGGGTTAAAATGGGATCCTACAGCTGATGCTCTGCAAATTGTTGTGCCTGATAAGCTAATGGATGATAATAAATTTACAAAACGTAATGTTTTGTCCAATATTGCTAGGGTTTTTGACCCACTGGGTCTTATTGCTCCTGTCACTATTCACGCTAAAATTATTATGCAGCGTATTTGGAAGGCTAATATTGGTTTGGACACTGAAATTCCTATAGACATATTAAAGGATTGGGAAACCTTTTGTAAAAACTTAGCTTCGCTTAACTTACTTTCAGTGCCTCGCTGCTTGGTGATACCTGGTGCTACAAACATTGAGCTCCATGGGTTTGCAGACAGCTCTACGAAAGCGTATGGTTGTGTTGTTTACGCTCGTTGCTGCAAAGAATCGAAATATACAGTCCACTTAATTGCTGCTAAATCTCGTGTTGCTCCATTGAAGTTGGTCACTCTGCCCAGGTTAGAACTGTGCGCTGCATTGTTATTGGCAAAGCTGATGGACAAGGTTGCCAAGGCTATCCATGTAAGTAAAGATAAAATGTTTTATTGGACAGACTCTATGATCACCTTGTGTTGGATAAAGGCTGACCCTGCACGTTGGAACTTATTTGTATCCAATCGTGTGACTGAAATTCATGAGATGTCCCCTAAAGATAATTGGCGTCATGTTCGTTCAGCTGACAACCCAGCTGATCTAGTATCAAGAGGGTTAGAACCTCAAAATCTCATTGGTTGTGATTTGTGGTTCTATGGGCCACAGTGGTTATCTTTCATAGACTCTGATTGGGACACAAGTTCATGTGATTTAGATGTCATTGTTCCTGAACAAAAGAATGTCACTCTTGTTTCTAATGAAACTAAACCTTCATATTGGTCTGAAGTTTTTGAAACTTTCTCCTCCTGGAGTAGGCTGTGTCGTATATTTGCTTATATTCGTCATTAAAAACCCTAAAAATAAAGTTGTTGGTTGTCTTACAGCTAAGGATATTAGACAGGCGGCTGATCATATTATTCGAATTGTCCAGCATGAACACTTCAGTAAGGAATTACATGACTTACAACAAAATAAAATTAATGTTAATTACTGTTCTAAGCAAATGCAATATTTGAACCTCTTTATAGATAAAGATATGCTCATACGCGTTGGTGGTCGCTTGCGTCACTCTAGTCTTACTTTACAGCAGAAACATCCCTTGTTGTTGCCTTCAAAGAACCATATCACCTCCTTGTTGATCAGATATGATCATGAGCGGCTCCTACACGCAGGCAATCAGACGACATTGTCTAGTTTGCGCAAATTTGTATGGCCTTTAAATGGTAGGAATATTGTGCGACATATAATACATCAATGTGTGAAATGTTGTAGGTATAGGGGTGAGACAGCGTCGCAAGTAATGGCAGACTTACCCAGGTATCGCGTAACTCCCAACAGACCATTTTTAATGTGTGATGTTGATTTTGCGGGTCCTATTCAAATGAAGGTGGCGCGTGTCAGAAAGCCACTCATCACCAAAGGTTATATTTGCATTTTTGTGTGCATGTGTACTAAAGCTATCCACGTCGAACTTACCTCTGACCTCACAACTAACGAATTTATGAATGCGCTTAAGAGACTTATTTCTAGGCGGGGTAGGTGTCTACAAATATTTAGTGATAACGGAGCGACCTTTAAGGGCGCTAAGAATGAGTTGGTAGCATTGCATAAAATGTTTAAAGAAGATTTTAAAGCTATTTCTAATTTTACTAATTCAGAAGGGATTGAATGGGTCTTTATACCTCCTTATTCTCCTCACTGGGGTTCTATATGGGAGAACAGTGTTAAAAGTGTCAAACATCATTTGAAGCGGGTCATGGGAAATTACATATTGACTTATGAACATTTAAATACATTGCTGGTTCAAATAGAGGCCATAGTTAATAGCCGCCCTATCACTCCCTTAAGAGATGATGCTGATGACCAATACCTCTCTCCTGCCCACTTTTTGATAGGTGAAAACTTAACTTCTATCCCAGAAGGTATTTTCTTTGATGTGCCTAACAATAGGTTGTCTATATATAATCAATTATGTAAAATGCGCCAATCATTTTGGAAATTGTGGAAAAATGACTGTTTTTTTTTCTTCCTTTCTTTTTAGATTTTTAAGTAATTAATCGTAATGTAATTGTAACAGAAATTTGATAGAAAGAAAAAGACTGTTTAACCAAACATAAGCAAAAATTTATTAATAAAGGTTTATATTTAATATGTCGGAGAAACAGCAATCTCCTCGACATTGTCATTAGTGGTTACGTCTTTAGTGGGCGTCATCGGGAAATGCGAGCACAAACACTATTTACAATCTCGTGCGATTTTATTAGGAATTCAACAATTTTAATCACAAGGCAAAATAAACTGTAATGGAGCAGCAGGTTCGCGGCACCGATCTAACTTCACCAACCGTGATCCACCTCGTTCCACGACCATTACACGAATGAGCCAATTCCGCCCGGCGAAGGTCAAAATGGTGCCTCGACCCCACTCTAGGTCTATTACAACCTCTGCTCTGATTGGACGTTATACAATGCTGTAACTTTTAATAAATTAGTTAGATTTTACACAATATTAAAATGTAATAATTCAAATTAAATTAAATTAAAATTTAACAAGTAATTTCAAATTAATAATCAATCTTATCAAATAATCAAAATATGCAACCAACAATCAACTTGGCTTCCTCCGACAAATATAATATAACTTCTCCCCTGGCTCGAATACATGCGAAGATCCTCCTGGGCATGCTGAGAATCAAGTTATCCAGCATTTCTTGGGATAACCAGTCCCATTCTTGAATAGCGGCTTCCCTGAGCTCTGGCACTGTCTGGGGACGTGGCTGACGGTTCCAAACAGCTTGCTTAAGAGCATCCCATGCGTGCTCTATTGGGTTAAAGCCACACACAACTGATAAGATTGAGAAATATGTATTTAGATAATGTAATGACTGAGACAATCTGTCTGTAATGAATGTCTGTCAATGTAATGAATGAGACATGAGACAATCTGTCCTGAAGTTTAGGTCATCGGTTACCTAAACTTCAGGACAGATTGTCTCATGTCTCTCCACAAAGTTAGAGATAGCGCATTACCACAAAAGTTCTACACACACTCAGTTTATGCGACCAGTTTGGTACCGAGGACATCCGAAATTTTAATTTAATGCATTCACCCAGACGACACTACTTACCCGTTAATTACTAACACCACGCTACTTACACGTCACGTCTTGTACTGTTTACTATCCATCCGCACGTTGCACTGGATTAAGGCGTATTTACACTAATAGTTACCGTCCGGTATGTATAAGTCCGGTCAGTGTCACCACATTGTATTCTTTATTACACATTATTCTTTCATGAAACCTGACGGCGGTGTCGGAAGCGATCGTATCAGGCAACTGTTGCGAGTGGGTGTAAATGAGCCTTTACAGTCTGTGAAACTGCAAAATTGCAATAATTTGCTGTGTGATGTATGTGAGGTATGATGTAGGTGTACATGTGTGCGGGTGTGTAATTTCCATGGGAACATTTGTATAATATGAAAGATAAGCATTGCGCTTGTTGCAAACATTGTTTAAAATTTGTCTTTCGTAAGATAAGATAAGATATTTTTTATTTGCATAAAACATGGTATATAAGGTGTTATAAAAAATTTGAGATCGAACATGTTTTGCTTAAAACTAAAGCATGCAAATACATTACGACATTGAAATATAATTATGAAATTCATTTAAAATAATCATTAATATTATAGAAATTATTATTATTGAGCCATTTATATAATTGAATTTTAAATAATTTACAATTTAATGTTTTAGACATAATTGGTAATTTATTATATAGACGTACACACATAGCCAGAGAGTTTTTATTATATTTCGCTGATCTAGGCAGCTCATCCAGCACAAGTCTGTGCTGGTCTCGCCGACTTCGAGAGCTTCTTTCCTCCGCTGTTTTAAATAGTTCCTTGTGTTTTCGAACAAACATGCATGCTTCATATATATATAATGAAGGTAGCGGTAGCAAACCAAGCTCTTTAAATATAGGTTGACATGATTCGTCAGATGGAATCTCGAATAGCGCTTGTTAGAATAAAAGGAATAAGAGCAACATTAAAAAGCAATTAATAGCTCTACATTAAATACACATACTTATATACTCAAAGAATATTATTATTTTAGAACAGAATAGTGAAATGAAAATACTTTGTTTAGGAAACATATATTTTATTGTAATATTTCAAACTCAAAATCATTTATTTCAATTTAACCATTTACAGGTACTTTTGAATTGTCAGAGTCAGTCAGAAAGTTGAATCTAGTTGCTCGTTCCAAACGGTAGATTTCTATGGAGAAGAACGAGCAAGAAACTCCATGAACACTCTTTTAAAATCAGTAACATTTTACAAATTTAGGTTACATCATTCATGTCATAACAACTAGGTATATATAATTTAATATTAAATACATATAAAAAGCCTTTCATAGTTATCATCATACTTATACTTATCTATTATTTTCTTCGGGAGCTCCGTACCGATCAACGTTTCGATCAAAAGTCCTCCAATGAAGTGGGAACACTCGCTTTTATAAGCGGCGACAAACAAGTATGATTCATGTTTCCATAAACGATGACAAGCAAATGTGATTCATACTTATTTGCTATCCAAAGTTTAAACACACTTTATTCTATTTAAAATGATGTTATTTACTATACTTCTATTTGCATTTAATCAGAAATTAATTATTTCTTTATATTACAACACGAATTACGTTGTTATGTATTAATTACATCGGTATAAATCTAACACGGCCATACTGACAAGTACTTCGCTCTCGAAGTACAAACACAATATTCTTATTACGTATAGGTACATTTTGTTTACATAATATCAGTAATCGTTTTCATAATCATCATGGTATAATCAATAATCAGAAATTCATAATATACACATCATCATCATAATCACAAATTCATAATATACACATCATCATCTTAATCACAAATTCATAATATTCACATCATCATCATAATCACAAATTCATAATATTCACATCATCATCATAATCACAAATTCATAATATTCACATCATCATCATAATCACAAATTCATAATATTCACATCATCATCATAATCACAAATTCATAATATTCACAAATTCATAATATACACATCATCATCATAATCACAAATTCATAATATACACATCATCATCATAATCATAAATTCATAATATACACATGTTTCATGAATACTAACTTCTTAGTAGTAGTACTCATTCTCCATAATATGTTTTTTTTTTTTTTTACGATCATCCTATCTATTATAAAATCATAAACTATACACATATTACACAAGATTATCTTCTGCACTAGCGTTTTGAACTACCCAACTACCAGGCCATAGACGAAGTTTTTCTTTGGCAACTGCTCAAATTTTCCATACCTCATAATGAAAACCTGTCATTTTCTAATAATATGCTGATTATCTCATAGCCCGCCCCTTAAATTTTTGGCTTTAATTTGTCATGTCGTCTATGGTCCTGATTTACATAAACAGTATCACCTACGCTATAATTTATGTTATCTCTACGAGTTTGGTCAAAGCGGTCTTTGAATGTATCAGCAACAATTTTAAGACGTTGATGTGCTAACTGATGATCGGTCGTTACGTCAATAATTATATTCTTACAAATAGAAACACAGAAGGGTTTTTTAAAAAGATTTTAATGGCCTCTGGCTAAACAAATTACAAATTATTTTAACGAGCAAACAGAAATTAAATATTTGAAAAATAACGACAATCGCTAGGTGTTCGGATAGGGCTTCCGCTCTCCGTGATGACCGATGGCAAAATGGACGAGTGCCGCTAACCGCCTTCCTTTTATACCCCGTCGCGGTGTTGCTATTCTTGATTTTAATTTTCCTCTAACACGGCTTCTCCTGACGGGGCTGCGTGCTCGAAGCCCTCAGCAGGAACTCGTGGATGTGCCAGCAACACCCTCCGCCAGGACGTCTCTGTCCAACGGCTGTTCGACATCACCATCATCGATCTCTGTGAAAATACACACATTCTGAGAAACATATTTCTTTACATCGTTTATCAATAGTTGGTCTAAATTCATATAGTGCATGGAGCGTTAGATTATGTACCGATTAGCCAAACAAGCAAATATGAGCAGAAATCATCGCTACATATTAGCATTTCAAGTTACATAGGTTTTACACAGGTCTGTTCCCACGCAACCGAATACCCCGCACACACTCGCATGCGCTACAGGATTTACATCAGTCTCTAGTAGGTCACCCCAGATACCTAATAAGACAAATAAAGCATTCTGATTCTGATTTGGATTTACACAGGTCTGTTGTCGGTGCACCACCGACTCACCCCAGAAATCAAATAACGGTTGGATTTACACAGGTCTGTTGTCGGCTGCGCCACCGACTCACCCCAGAAACCAAAAATAACAGTTGGATTTACACAGGTCTGTTGTCAGTCCACCACTGACTCACCCCAGAAACCAACAGTGTCAGGGTCAACCCAATACCATGCGCACAGGATTTACACGGGTCTGTTTCACTGAACACTACACATACATAAACAAATAACATAGTCAAAATCAATAAACACAGGCTTGTTTAGTACATAATCTAGCTCAAGAATAGGGAAAATACAAGTTGTTATGTAAGCTATCACAGCAAACAACAACAATAGTACAACAAGTACCTTCAAAAAAAGCAGCACAAGTCTCGGGTGTCCATTCACCCTTCCATAACACCATGTATGTAGCAGCTGCCTGACTAGTCTTTCCATAAGCACCAGCTAACAATTAAACCTCATATCTATCGTTAGGCAGGAGCTTCGTAACTTTATAGGGGCCTCTCATACCGCTATCCAGCTTTCCGGTACTTTGAGAGCTCTTAATCACATAGACTAAATCATTTACTTGAAACTTTTTAGGCTGTTTCCTATTTTTATTAACACGCGAGTCCTGTTTCTCTTTGTTATCGCGAATAAGTCCTTCCGCACGCTGCCGTCTTATTTCGCGAATTGCATCTCGAATTGGATTTGAACCTTCGCAAGTTACATCTTTGATCAGAGCGTTTATCAAAGGTGTAGTGGAATCAGTGCCAACAAGAAGGTTTAATGCCGAATATTGAATAGTCTTATGTTTTGTAACATTTAAAAGCAATTGCAGTTTCCATAATATTTTTGACCAATCATTTTCATTATAATTTACTTCAACCCTTATCATGTTTAATACTGTGCGACAATAACGTTCTACTTGTCCATTTTCCTGATGCATTTCAGGGGTAATGAAATGCACTTCGACTCCATAATTTGAAATCCAATTAATGAACTCGTGGTTATCGAACATACGACTCCTATCGCACACTAGTCTTTTAAAAGTACCAAACAAAGAAATTATTTGTGTCATAACACGCTTCAACTCGCTACAATCTTGTCTCGGTAAGGCATAAAGCAAACAGTATTTAGTATACGCGTCAACTATTATAAGTACATGTTTATGACAATCACTCTCTCTCAATGGCCCGAATACATCAGCGTGTATCGTATCAAAAGGTACCGAAGCCTTATCCCAAGAGGATATTGGTTGCAAAGGTGCGCGAGGTACTTGCTTATGCGAAATGCACACGACGCAGTGCGTGACGTATTTTGCGACAAATTGTCTAAGACCGGGGAACCAAAAGTGTCGCAGGATCAGATCAACAGTTTTGTCCACACCAATGTGTTCATGCTCGTCATGGAATACGCGTAACAAACTTAACCGAAAAGCCTTTGGTACATAACATAAGAATCGCGCTTGCTCACCCGTGACGTCATACTTATAATACAAGAGGTCATTACGTTTTACGTAACGTGTGTTATCTAATTCACCGATATTTAATTTTTCAAGTAACGTTAAGGTCTTCTCGTCACCTGCCTGTGCCACTTGAGCCCAATTTTGTGGTTTTTGAACAACATTAATAACATTGATCGGATTCCTACTTAAATAATCAACGTGCGACATAAGTACGCCTTTACGGTATTCTAGCGAAAAATCAAAGTCCTGCATATAAATCCACCACCTTGCAACTCTGGGTTGGAGATCCTTCTTACGTTTTAATGCATTACAATCAGTGATTATCTTAAACGATTTACCAATTAAATATTGCCTGAAATGTTGTAATGATTTTACTACCGCGAGGGTCTCCAGCTCATAGCTGTGGTACTTGGATTCCGCACCAGCCGTCAACTTGCTAAAATAAGCAACTACCCGCCTACGGCCGTCTTTGTGTACTTGCATAAGGATTCCGCCATAACCAATAGAACTAGCATCTGTATGCAGCTCTGTTGTCAGTTCAGGATCGAATATTGCCAAAATCGGTTCATTAGTTAAATAAGAAATGATATCTTGACGTGCATTTTCATGTTCATCGCTCCAATTAAAGGTTACTCCTTTTCTAGTTAAAGCGGCAATTTGAGCAGTTTTAATCGCGTAATTAGGAACGTATCTTCGGAAGTATCCTGCAAGGCCAAGAAACTGGCGAACCTGTTTGACATTACTCGGTCGCGGTGATTTAACTAATGCTTCAATTTTATAATTGCTCGGTCTAACCTGACCATCTTTTATAATTCTACCTAAGTATTCTATTTCATTGGTAAGAAAAGTACATTTCTTTAAATTGATTGATAAACCTGCTTCAGTTAACGTTTTTATTACCGAATCTAATAAAACGAGGTTTTCATCTATGCCGTCAGTTAGTATTAAAACGTCATCAATGTAGACCATGACTTTTCCAGACTCAATGAAAGTTTTAAGTGTATTAGAGATAGTTTTCTGATAAAATATAGGCGCATTAGCTAGACCGTAGGGTACCTTGCAATATTCATACTGGGCCTCTGGTGTAACGAATGCAGTCTTATGAATAGATTCTTCAGCAACTCGAAGCTGATGGAAGCCGGAAACCATGTCGAGAGAGCTAAACCAGCGAGCATTACCAAGCCTATCTATATAGTCGTTGATCAACGAGAGCGGATGTCTAGTTTTAACAGTTATTCGATTCAGTGCACGGTAGTCCACAACCATTCTATCAGAACCATCCTTCTTTTGTACAAGTAGAATCGGACTAGCGTATTCTGAATCTGACTCGCGAATAATTCCTATATCGAGCAAATCCTTCACTATAGTACGTACTTTTAATTTTTCGTCATGCGATAATTTATAAGGCCTGTAATAAACGGGTACATCGGTTGTTAACTTAATATGCATCTCACTATCTTTTACCGTAGTAGTCGCGGTACCAGTTAAAAATTCGGAATACTTGGTAAGGATCTCTAGTAACCGTTCCCTATTATTTCCAGATACCGACGTATTTACTTGATCAGACAAAGAAATCGAATTTACTTGCATAATGTCGTTTGCGGGTACCTCACTATGAACTATACGTTGGCAATCACCGGTCCTAACATAAGTAATACCTTTCCTATTTAGTACATCTGTACCGATTAGGACGGGTACATTTAAATGATTGCCATCTACAACACAAAAATCTATTTCTACTGTTATATCGCTAAACTCAACGGGTAATGTTACAAATGATTCCGATCTAATTTCCGTACCACCTAAGCCGCGTAGTAATTGATTAGTAGGTTTTAATTGACACGGGAAATATTTAGCAACATTTTTTGACATCAAGGAGACACATGAACCACTATCAATTAGTACGTCTAACGGTATCCCCGCTATAACAGCAGTTGTCACGTCACGATTTTTATAACTACCCACAATTTCGCGACAAAAATTAACACCATTATTATTTTGTGAATTTGTGCGTTCCTTAGCAAAACAAGTAACCTCAGCATGACCTACTTTTTTGCAAAACGTACATTTCAGCGGATCGCCACGAGATGTCGCCGGTAACGCGGTTGATTTTTCGTCGTTATTACTTGGATTTGTATTTGACCGTTTGTTACAATTAACACTTTTATGACCAAATTGATTACACTGATAGCACCTTAATGATTTTGAATCTTTGGGATCATACTGACGTTTTAACGGTTTGTGAGTTGAGTTACTATTATTGGAAGACTTAGAATCGAATCGATTAGGACTATATTAGAAAACACTTTCTTATTATAGCTGCTAGAAGGTTTAACAAAGCTTGATAAAAACTCCACTATAGTGTCGGGTGATAATTTAGCGTTAGTAGCTATAGCGCGAATTTGTGGATCTGCAATTCCACGAACAATAATTGCGGTAAGCAGCTCGTTACTTAAACCTTTAACAATGCGTAACCTTAAAAGCGATTTACGAGCATATTCAGCGTATGTGGAGTATTTATCGGACTCTGTTCGCATTACATCATAAAGAATGTTCGCAACATCGACTGAACGTGGGCATAGCGATTTAAGTTCTAATTTAAAATTGGACCAAGTGCAAATATTGCTTGTCCATTGGCTAAGCCAGGTGCGAGATTCCCCCTTTAAACAATGTCCAATGCGAGCAAGGCATTCTCTGTCGTCCCAACAATTTGAAATACGGGCTCTTTCTACTTCATCGCACCACGTGTCGAAGTCATGGACACTCGGATCGAAATCAGGGACAAAATATCGGTTGGATCTGACCTGGGCACAGCTGATAGCGGTCAAAAGACGCTCTGCGGCGTTCGTCACCACGTCTTCAGACTGCATTGATCCCACGTTGCTAGTGTGTGGAGTCAGCGGCGGCGTCCCCATTTGCGCGGGAACGAGCTCACGCGGCGGTGTGGGCGCCCCAAGCACCGATGCCGACGGTGTCGTGATCGGCATCTCGTCAGCGCGGCTAGACCCAGCGCTGGTCGTTGCGATGGCTTGCGTCTCCACAGACGCACGGGGCTGGTCCTCTAGCTCGCGCAGCCTCCTCAGGATGTCTTCCATGGGGCTGGGCGAAGGAGTTCGCCCACGGCGCTTACGTTTGTTGCGTTGATCGTTAGCGGGCATCGCACAGACAAAAACTCCGTCCGAATATTAAATAACCAGACCGCGTGGAGGAATACTAAGTTTTCCTTTATAAAACCAGAAATGTAGGCGTTCAGCGGCTTTACAGCCTCGAATCCCACTTCTGATCTTACAAATAGAAACACAGAAGGGTTTTTTAAAAAGATTTTAATGGCCTCTGGCCAAACAAATTACAAATTATTTTAACGAGCAAACAGAAATTAAATATTTGAAAAATAACGACAATCGCTAGGTGTTCGGATAGGGCTTCCGCTCTCCGTGATGACCGATGGCAAAATGGACGAGTGCCGCTAACCACCTTCCTTTTATACCCCGTCGCGGTGTTGCTATTCTTGATTTTAATTTTCCTCTAACAATATTATTATCTAGTATTACTTCATCTAATCGAGCTTGTATACACGGGATGTTCGAGTTTCTGCCTATAAGCAGCCTAATAGCACAGAATACTTAATAGTACTACGTACAGAAGGGACACTCCCTTCCCCGCGCTATATCAGATACCGCACCCTCGACCCCGCACCGGAGGGGCTAACCGCCGACTCTTTAGCCAGGGCGCTCAAAATCGTAAGAACTGCAGCGCTGTAGGTACTGCTGACACAAACACACAATTTTGCGATTTATTTTGTTTTAAGTTTTATTTATTAGTTTTAATCTCGATGATTCATTTATTTTCCAAGTTTTCGTCGTTTTATAATAATACAATTAAAACTTCCGTAATAATAACATACCAACATTACCAGCTATTAATATTGCTCTCTCTCTTTATTGTCTTAGTTATGTACTTATGTCTCTTTCTTTCACGTTCTATTCATTCTTGGAATTGAAAAGTAGTACCCGCACTAACTTTGTCGCGTCGCCCCATTGCGTTGCCGCGTAATGGTACGGGGCGATCGTGAATTCCATATTTTGTAATTAGGTACCTTAATTTACCATTATTGATGAATAAATAAACCTCTTTACATAATAAATACTATAATATTACTTTTATTTAATTACAAATCCGTGTATTCAAAATCAAATGTCATTTATTTTATTTCTTTAAGAAATAAATAATTGAACGCTCGGACAAGATCACTTCATAATAATGCTTGAAACCTTCGGGTAGTTCCGTCGTCGTTCGGTTCGCCCGACGCAAAGCGCACGACACCCAACTGATTCAACCCTACTACAATTCACGCACACATTTGTACGTGTACAGACGTCATTTGGTTTTGTAGTAGTAATAGGTAATTATTTTGCAAGTTTTGTATGAAGTGTCCGAGGTGTGCTAATAGGTGAAAAGCCAGTTGATTGCTGTACAATAGTGTTTAAGGACAATTGGATTTTCCACAAAACGCTCGGCCAGTCTGACACATTACTACACCTAGTAGCTAACATATTGATTACGGTTAAGACGTATCTTTCGTATCTATGTGATGCTCTAAATAACGAACAAACTAAATTGGGGCCAAAGTTAGTGCCGCGGTCAGTGATTATTAATGACGGAGTGCAAAGTAAGGTAACCGTGTCTAAATTCTGTATAGGAGATTGAAGTTCATCAAAGCCCCATATGGATTATCATTAGTCAGGTTTTTCAGTGCCAACAGGAGAAAGCACTTTCCATGCTAACCCTTTAGAATCTACAGTAATTTGAATGTCAGGATGATTAACCACATTCCTACCAATAAGAAGATCATATGAAAATCTTGGTCACGGGCCACATGTAAATATAGTTATAAACAAACATCTTCAAATTTAACTGTCACTGTGATAGTTGCAAAAATATGTATTTTACCGTTACCTATTCCACTAACGTACTTATATTGAGTATGGTAAAAATATATAATTTAGTCATTTTGCAATAGATTCCCGTATAATGCTACAACTTACTCCTGTGTCGACAATAGAGTCAATAGACATTTTGCGAATGGTAACGTCAGTAGGCTTAAAGTTTAAAACATTGCATAAAGTATTGACTCGAACATCTAGTCATTGATCTTTGAAAGTTTAATTGCTGTTTGGTCGAATTTACACGTTCAAAAATACAAGTTGTTACATCATGTCCTACCTTTTTATAAACTGTAACCACATGTACTTAGTATAACATTTTTCTTTTTTTTTTCTGATATGTCTCATCCAATTTTGGGATTGGCATAAAACGTTTCTCAGGTGATTGATCTAATGGTCGCTTTTTAGTCTCTACGTAAGCAGAAAACTTAACTAAAATTCTGATGTTGACTTGACACTACTGTTGAAAGATGCCATTTTCACATTATTGTCTTGGATACCGCCACAGATCAGTTCTATTAACCGGGACTCAGAAAATACAATTTTAGTTTCTTTAATGGTCTAATCTTTTCTCTTACGTACTCGCTATAAGGGTCAGCAGAGTCTGAACAATAAATTACAGCTTTATACAATCAAACCGAGATTTTTTTTTTTTCGTGTGTGTACATTCAAGTTAATTCAGCACATAAATTTTCCTATTATCGACCTTCCTGGGGTTGCTAGGACTCGTACCATATTAAAGCAGAGCCCTTGGGGGCTTTACCTCCCTTTGCGACTTTAGTTAAGTCGCTCCAACCAAACTTTTCTCCAAGCTTGTCAATGTCTGCACACCACGCCACTACGCCGCTGTCAGTGGTGGCGGGATCGAATATCGGGAGAGCCACGTCATCCTGCCGATTCTTACTGGACAACGCTTCTTTGATAGTAGTAAGCAGCTTTAGGTGAATCTCTGGTTCCATTTCGGTAGCAACAATCACCCTGAAAATATAGTAAGATTAGTTTTGCACATGGTATCCCACTTCTGATGTTAGAATAAAAGGAATAAGAGCAACATTAAAAAGCAATTAATAGCTCTACATTAAATACACATACTTATATACTCAAAGAATATTATTATTTTAGAACAGAATAGTGAAATGAAAATACTTTGTTTAGGAAACATATATTTTATTGTAATATTTCAAACTCAAAATCATTTATTTCAATTTAACCATTTACAGGTACTTTTGAATTGTCAGAGTCAGTCAGAAAGTTGAATCTAGTTGCTCGTTCCAAACGGTAGATTTCTATGGAGAAGAACGAGCAAGAAACTCCATGAACACTCTTTTAAAATCAGTAATATTTTACAAATTTAGGTTACATCATTCATGTCATAACAACTAGGTATATATAATTTAATATTAAAATTATACATATAAATAGCCTTTCATAGTTATCATCATAGTTATACTTATCTATTATTTTCTTCGGGAGCTCCGTACCGATCAACGTTTCGATCAAAAGTCCTCCAATGAAGTCGGAACACTCGCTTTTATAAGCGGCGACAAACAAGTATGATTCATGTTTCCATAAACGATGACAAGCAAATGTGATTCATACTTATTTGCTATCCAAAGTTTAAACACACTTTATTCTATTTAAAATGATGTTATTTACTATACTTCTACTGCATTTAATCAGAAATTAATTATTTCTTTATATTACAACACGAATTACGTTGTTATGTATTAATTACATCGGTATAAATCTAACACGCTCGTAAACATTTCTTTTGGGCGACAAATGCTCTATTGTAGTCAGTACTATTTCCCCACATAATTAGTCCATACCGTAATGAGGACTCCACATATGCGCGGTATGACACCAGAGCCGTTTTTATGTTAGTAACATTTTTTACTTGTCTCAACGCATAGACAAATTTATTTATTTTATTGCATACAGCATCAACCTGTGCTTTCCAGTCTAAATGTTCGTCAATTACTACTCCTAAAAACTTAGTTCGTGCCACTTGTGTAATTTTCGGTATGTTCATTTTAAAATTAAATGTATTATTATATGGTTGATTAAATTGTATATATACTGATTTATTAAGATTAATAGATAAATTATTATTATTTAACCAATTAATTAGATTGTCTATTGTATTATTTATGTCCGCTTCATGATCCGTAATTGTTTTTTTTTTATCGGTAGTAACAATTATAGAAATGTCATCGGCAAAAAGAAAACATTTGTGATTGGTTACATTAACTATGTCGTTTATGTAGAGCAGAAATAAGATAGGGCCCAATATGCTACCCTGAGGGACGCCGCGTTTTATACTTATATAATATTTAGAAGAATATTCTGTCATGTCCCCACTTTCATTAAGTTTAGCGACAGTGACTTTCTGTTGTCTGTTAGCTAAGTACGACGATATCCACTGAAGCGGTAGCCCTCTAATACCGATAGCCTCGAGTTTTTGTAGTAATATTTCATGTGAAACCAGATCAAATGCCTTTGATAGATCAAAGAATAGCCCTGTCGTTAGCTGTTTGTTGTTAATATTGGTCAATATTGCTTTCAATAGTGAAAAAATGGCTAAGGACGTGGACTTATGTTTCTGAAAGCCGAATTGCTCTTTTTTATAATATTAAATTTCTCACAATAGCTAACTATTCTTTGATACATACATATCTCATAGATTTTTGACATGATGGGTATTAGTGTTATGGGACGATAATTATTCATGTCACTTTTTTCACCTTTTTTAAATGTCGGTTTGACAACAGATATTTTTAAAGCGTTAGGAAATATAGGACACATAAACATAGGACTTCCTATGTTTATAAAATAGGTACATCAGTTTCGGTACGGCATACTCATCTTGGAAATTAATTTATTGTAATAATTATGGTCTTTATGACTTTGTGGTTACAATAATTAAATATTATGTAAAATGATATTTTCAAATGAGTAGCTTTTTTTGTCTAGGGATTTAAAAAAAATACTACTTATGGTATCAAACTGTAAGATATCAATGCAACTTCTAATATACGACTTTATTAATATAGTATAGGTACTTTATATTTATATTATAGTTGATGGTTTTTATATTTGCAGTTTGACTGCAACATACATTTATAATAAACTAGTTTTGGTACGTGTATCCGTTCAAAACTTTTCTGCACATAAATTATCTCGAATGCAACTTATTGATTGATGACGCTGACATCATCCCTTATACCATCATTCCATCCATCATTCCATCATTCCTTATACTTAGGGTACTTAGTACCCTAAGTATTATAATTATATAATGTACCTAATAATCACCAAATATTTGTTCCAGGTTTTTTTTCACAGACTTAAATAATGTGTCTCAAAAATCTATTAATTTTACAAACAAACATACATAAATTAAACAAATAGTAGTAATCATAGATACCTAAGCCAGGTAACGGCACCTTTGTCGGTGCCGGACAAATGTGATTTTATATTTCATTTCGCACGATAAAATTGCATTTTGACGGAATCAATATTATGTTTTAAAAGGTCGTAACTGACATAAGTTAGTCATACAATTGTATTGCTAAGATTTAAGGGTTAATTTTGTAATGAGGTTAAATTTGTTGAGATGGCATTTTTCTTTTCTAAATTCGATTAATTTACATGAAAAATCACATTCGCTCCAGAGATTTCAAGTGACAAGTTCCGCTTAAGTTTATTACGAATATTTCCATAAAATGTACGTAAGTATTTTAAAAATAATTATTTTAATATTCAGTGTCCTTGTATCTTATAAGTCCAGTGTCAAATTGTTCTGATAAAGATCAGAACAATACAGCAATATTATACAGCATTTTTTTTATTTTAAATTAATTGTTGTGTGCTCGATTAAAGGTCTGACTCCGAATCTGAGTACCGTCGCGCACCTGAGGCTGCAAAAGTGCAGGCAAAAAAGAAATCATCGAAGCGTAAAGCTTCTGACAGTACCTCTACCTCGCAATCAAAATCGAAATCAAGGTAATTTCTATTATTGCTTGTCTTTAGGAGTGTTATACGTTAGTAGCGGATTCATTTTATATTTAAAACCAGGAATACTAAAATCCTTTTATGATTCATAATTCTTATTCCATTGGTTCTTTTTTGTTAGTACGTCTTCAAGGTGCTGTTATTGTAATGATAAGGTACTTATATTATTTTATTTTTTTACAGTAAAAAACAACAACATACCTCGGACCTCTTCAGCCTAGAAGATACCGAGCATCGCGCACCGGCAACCTCCAGCGAGGACCTCACGTCGTCACTCGTGGGCCGAGTTGCTGACGGGAAGTTGCGGCGGACGGCGAACGTAGAGGGTGACTTTTACGTGGATGTAAAAGTTTATAATAAAACCGATGCGGCGTCTACGTCTCCACTTGAGCGGTGGAAAAAATCTTTAGTAGCACTCAAAGTGCAATTAAATAAAGAATCTCCGCAGTGGGACGCACTGCAGACATTTATGAGACGGGCTCATGTAATTTTCCGAGATTCGGAGCCCGTGTTTTACAGTGATAACATAAATATAAAATAATATATAAATAATAATAATATATAAATAATAATAATATATAATAATATATGTCGGAGACGGTTTATTAATCACAATAGTGGGTGTTAACTAAATTTGTTATTTATTTATTTATTTATTTATTTATTTATTTATAGTTAATTAAAACGGCACAGGTCCAATTACATTAATTAACATAGAATTAAAAAAATTAAAATAAAATAAGCATTAAAATAACATACAATACAAAAATTAAATTCAAAGTTAAACAGTTCGTGGATAAAATTATTAATAATTATTGGAGTAAATGATTGAATAAATTAAATACATAACACATTAACATAAATTAGCATGTAACAGTGGACACCCTCACATACTGTCTCTCACAGAACACCAGACAAGCACGCATTATTTTCTTCCATTCATCAGCAAACACATCACATTCAGGGTCGGCAGTCAGGAGGGCGTTTAGCATCCTTAGGGTTCGACATACTGGGGATTGGGCCCTAGCAACAGATCTAGATAGCGGTAGTGCAAACAGATTATGACGGCGGCTTTGACGGTGCCCAAGGTATTTGTCGGGCACAAACAGGCGGCAGAAAAGTCCGTGGAGCTCAGGGCAGTCAGTACGACCGCTTAGGGTTTTACAGGCAATCGTGAGCTGATCAAAGCCCCTTCTTACCTCCAACGAATTAAATCCCAATACCCCTAGAAGATAATTCGTCGGGTACATGAATGGAAAGAAGTGGTACAGCCTTTGATACAAAAATCTCAGGAAGGTTTTCTGAACTTTCTCAAGCATCAGTGTCTGAGACGCAGTATGTGGATGCCAGACACAGGCGCTGGACTCGAGTTTGCTCCGAACCAAAGTGGTGTATAAAAGCTTAATAATACTGGGATTGCGAAAGTCACGAGCGCTCCTCAAGACAAATCCCAGGCGCCTGAAGGATTCCTTTGCAAGGGCAGACACGTGGTCTCTAAATGTCAGACTGCGGTCGAAAGTCACTCCTAAGTCCTTAACGCTGGTGACACGAGTGATCACTGTACCCCCCAAATTATAATCATATTTTATTGGTTTCAACCCTCGACCATAAGTCATAGCGCTGCATTTACTAATATTAAACAACAACTTGTTCGCAATGCTCCACTCATAGACTGTATCGATATCTTTTTGTAGGAGTTCGCAATCCACCTCTGTTCTGATTTGCGCAGCTAGTTTTAGATCGTCGGCATATAGTAGACATTTTGCGAATCGAATCTTACTAATTAGGTCATTGATCATGATCAGAAACAGAGGCGGCCCCAATATGGATCCCTGACTCACGCCCGAGCGAGTGTAATAAGACTTCGACTCAAAGCAGCCATGCCGGACGAACTGTTTGCGATCCCGTAGGTAGTCGGCGAAGAAGTTAAGAAGGCCGTATGAGAAGCCCATAGCCCCTAACTTTGCCAAAAGCACATCGTTGTCCACTTTGTCGAACGCTTTCCGGAAATCAAAATACA
Organism: Charanyca ferruginea; assembly: GCA_947361185.1. Lineage (NCBI taxonomy): Eukaryota > Metazoa > Arthropoda > Insecta > Lepidoptera > Noctuidae > Charanyca > Charanyca ferruginea. Next base: position 16,323,826 of record OX376056.1, on the reverse strand, counting down.
GAGTGTCGACCTGCCCACCGGATTCCAGGTTACTGGATATGAAGTCAACATGAATCAGTAGGTTATGATTTGTGTTTCTTATTGTTAATTTATGTGATTTTACTATCAATTATTGTCTATTGATTCGAAACATGATTTATTGTATACACAATAAATCATGTTTCGAATCAATAAGCACACTGATTTGTGGTTACTTTATTTCGATAATTATTATCGATGGTTTTATTCAAAACAATTGTTGACACGTTACTTTGAATGTAAAACGAATTACTTTATGAAATCACTATTGTTTATTTATGACAATTATTATTGTGTTATTTGATTACAGATCTTATTAGGTTCAGCACATTTTAGTGTTTTGTATCAAGTAAACGCGTGACGCACTTCCGTGCGCATGGACAGACTTGTATGGAGAGGTTGCAAGGTAGGGGGCATCGCCTTATAAAAGAGCGTGCACTCCGTAAGTAGGGCAGTCGATCCTCGGATTCGACTCAGTAAAGAGTTCCTGCTCCCGACAATACTGTCGGTTTACCTGGTACAGCGCTGCTGTATATTCACATAGCTGTATAGGCTTGCTGCTAGCGAGCGATACACTTTGTATTTGGGTGGCTTATGCTACTGTACGAACTATAGACCTTAAGGGTTTGTTCGTTTATCATTGGGTGGCTTAGGCTGCTGTACGAACTGTAAACCTTAAGGGTTTGTTCGTTTATCATTGGGTGGCTTGGCCACTGTACGAACTGTGGGACCTTAATGGTCTGTTCGATTAACTGTATTGTTGCTGTACCTTTAACTTACTTTATTCTTGTTACTGATTACCATTTGTATTATGTTTTCTTTACTAATAGTGTGTAATTGTTTTTACAGGTCTTGTTTATCGATAATGGGATAATGGGAACGCCTATAGTCCTGACGATGTACTATACCGCTCGGCACTCCTCCTCGATCGCACCTGACGATCCGACATATATATAATATATATTATTTTATATTTTGGTTATCAGTTACTGTTTATCCCTAAGGCTGGGACCTTTAACTTTTTTATTAATATTTAGGGTAACTTTAGGACTTTGGGACACCATGGCTTCATTACAATTATACGTGTTTACCTTATTATAAGAAAACTTTGATCATTTGTACAATGAATTGAATTGAATTGTATATTTTTGTTTGTGTCGTTAATCTAAAACTTGCTCTATTTTACGTGGACATTAGGTCTAATAATACACAAAAATGCCCTTCTGTACTGTTTGCAATACATCCGTTGAGCGTGTTAGAATAAAAGGGAATAAAAGCAACATTAAAAAGCAATTAATAGCTCTACATTAAACACACATAGTTATACACTCAAAGAATATTATTATTTTAGAACAGAATAGTGAAATGAAAATACTTTGTTTAGGAAACATATATTTTATTGTAATATTTCAAACTCAAAATCATTTATTTCAATTTAACCACTTACAGGCACTTTTGAATTGTCAGAGTCAGTCAGAAAGTTGAATCTAGTTGCTCGTTCCAAACGGTAGATTTCTATGGAGAAGAACGAGCAAGAAACTCCATGAACACTCTTTTAAAATCAGTAATATTTTACAAATTTAGGTTACATCATTCAATGTCATAACAAATAGGTATATATAATTTAATACTAACTACTACACTACCTCTCGCTCTGCTACTACTACTTTATTTAATACTATGCATTTGTTGATTAAAATAACCTTTCATAGTTATCATAATAGTTATACTTATCTATTATTTTCTTCGGGAGCTCCGTACCGATCAACGTTTCGATCAAAAGTGATCCAATGATTTTTTTCCTAGGAGGTTGTCGGCTGCTTAACCGGACTTTCCTGTGGTGCCTTACAAATTATTATTTTTAGGGCCTCCAGCCGGGGCAAAATAGCTTACAAACTAAGCGACTACACGCTAAGGGCACCCCCTGTGGGGTACGAGCCTCGGCTTAGGGCGTCGCTGGGAGAGGACAGCAAAGGGACAGGCTGGATCGGATTTCCATTATTTAGGGACGAATTTAAAACTACAGGCTCAGCGGCGCGGACTGGCACGAGCAAGGGTCGGGGAGGGGACGTACGGAGTCGTCGCGGCGGGCCTCGGCGGCGAGGACGGAATGACGGCGGTCTGTGTCTATATTTCTTAACTGTACTGGTGGCCTTATTGCTCTCCTGGAGGAGAGTAATAGCATCGTCAGGGTCGGTCAGAGTATGTCTCGGTCGTCGAGTCTTACTAATACGGGAGGGAGTGTACCGGGCGGCCGATACGATTAACGGGTTAGAGTGCTTCTCAGCAGTGTCGAAGAAGCGCTTGGCGGAGCGTTTCATGAACTGCTGGATGGTGGGTATTTTTAGATCGAGATGGAGGTTCTCGTTGCGAAGGTAAAAAGGGGCTCCTGTAATTCTTCGCAAGAAACGGTTTTGGAGGGTCTGCATCCTATGGAGACGGTATGGTTTCGCGTGTGCGAATACAGCACAGGCGTACGTCATGATGGGACGAATGCACGCCGTGTAAATGCGCAATTTGCACTTGAGTGACAATTTGCTGCGTGCATTCAACATGAAGTAGAGCCTACCGAGAGCGAAAGCGGCGCGCGAACGCACCGTCTTTATGTGCTCTCCGAAAGTAAGATGGTGGTCCAGAATCACACCTAGGTATTTGGCTTGCTTCTTCCAAGGGATAGGCTTACCGAACATGGTTATCGGACTGGGCAGAGAGGGGGACGAACGCGGTTTGGAAAAGAGTACTGCCTGACTCTTGATGGGGTTTACCTCGATTCTCCATTTCCGGAAATAAGCGCCTAAGGCTTTTGCCGCGGATTGGAGGGTACGAGCTATGCAGTCTGGGTTGCGACCCGAGTAATAGATGGCCGTGTCATCAGCGAATAGAGCCAACTGGGCCTTTTTATCTTTGGGGATGTCGCTGGTGAACAGCGTGAAAATGAGGGGGTATACTACGGAGCCCTGAGGGACGCCAGCGCGTATCGGGTGGGGTGAATAGAGCGCACCCTCGATGCGATAGCGAAAGGTGCGATTCGACGAAAAGTCACGCAAGATGAGCACGAGACGATCTGGCACTCCGAGTTGGTAAAGCTTGTATAGTAAGCCGTTGTGCCAGACTTTGTCGAATGCTTTCGCTATGTCAAAGAAGAGCGCACCCGTCATCAAGCCACGCTGAAAACCAGCGCTTATGTGCTCGACGATGCGGTGGACTTGTTGGACGCAGCTGTGTTCGGTTCGAAAGCCAAACTGCTCGTCGGGAATGAGACTCTTTGCTTCGGCAAAGTCTTTGAGCCGCTTATAAATAAGCCTCTCGTAGATTTTGCCTAGGACATTGAGTAGACTAATGGGACGGTAACTGGTGGGATCAGACTTGGGTTTGCCTGGTTTCGGAATGCCGTTAACGGTGGCCTCTTTCCATGCCTGAGGAAAAATGTTGTTGCTTAGAGCGCCATTGAAGATGGCGGTCATTAGCATTATGAGATGGGCGGGGAGGAGTTTGAACACCTTATTGGTGATACCGTCAGAGCCGGGGGCTTTCCGGGGTTTGACTCTCTTGATAATATCGTGCACTTCGTCGGGAGTGACAGGAGGCAGAGGATAATCAGGGTCTTCAACGGGTGGGAGAGAGGCTCTACGTTCGACTTCGGCGTCGACCTCAGAAAGGTGTGATCGCGCACATCGTCAGGCAGTTTCCAGCGATGATCGCTCATCGCCGGAACCTCCCTTGAACAATCGTTTAAGACGGATTGTACATGATTTGTGAACGAGTCGATCGCGCCCGTCGTGTCTGCGACTGTCACCAAGTGGTCGGGGATAGCGTCCAAGTGAGACGACGTGGTGGATTGTAGGCTTTCGCTTACTTTCCTCCAGTCGGTAATAATTTGGGTCGGAGGGGGCTGGCTAGGGTCAGAGGGACCTGAACGGGGAGCTAGTTCTAATATCACTGGACGATGGTCGGAATTAAGCTCGTGTAGCGTCTCTATAGATTGCAAACGGAGGTTCACATTCTTGAGCAGCGCTATATCGAGGATGTCGGGAAGATGGTTGGGATCGTGGGGGAAATGAGTGGGAGTCATCGGGGCGATGACGTCGAAGTTCAGTTGGGAACAGAGGTTAAACACGATCCTACCTCTGGAAGAGGTCCTGTTACTATTCCAGGAGGGATGTTTGGCATTGAGATCGCCCGCCAGTAAGACGGAGTCACCCAGGCCAAGAAGAGCAGAAAGGTCATCCTTGAGGAGGATAGGATCATCCTCCGATGGTGATGGAGGGACGTATGCTGATATAATAGTTAACGGCTGATGACCGGTCATGCCGAGCCGACAGACAGAGACCTCGAGGCGAGCGAGGGGAGGAGGGTCCATAGGAATGCAGTACAGAGCCTTTCTATAGTATATTAGGGTACCGCCCTTGTGACAACGAGACCTATCATTGCGAACTATACGGTAGTTGGCAATATTCGGGTCACGATGATGGGGCTTAAGAAAGGTCTCCTATATGAGGAGGATATCAAGTTGATGGTCGCGGAGGAAATTGGCGATCTCATCACGTTGGTTAATAATGCCATTGGCGTTAAAGAATCCTAACTTAAGGAACCGGGGTTTGGTAGTACACGGCCTTTCCTTATCCATTGGATTAGTTAGGGTAAAGTTTATCTAGGGCTTGCGTAATCTCCGGATACGCTTTGAACACCTTAAGGATGTCGCTAATATTAGCTTTGCACGCGAGTATATCCCTAACCATAGCTTCAGCAGCGGGATTGCGGTAAATTTGGTAGGCAAGGTTGATGACTTCGCCTATCCTCTCGGTAGGGAGAGATGCAGGTACGCGGGAGGCTGAGGGCGCGGTTGAAACGGCGGGGGCGGCCTTAGAAGGGACGGGGGCGGCCTTAGGAGCGGCGGCGGCGGCCTTAGGAGCGGCGGGGGCGACCTTAGGTAGGGGGGGCGTGGTCGCGGAGGCTAGGTTCGGCGCGGGGACTGGCGAATCCATCAGCGCTGGCATGGGCAGAGATTGGGAGGGCCTCAATGCAGGGAACGCTCTCTGATGATTCAGCGAGTTCCATGGGGAGGGCTTCTGAGGGCTGAGACGCTCGGGCATCTCTGAGGAGGGAATCTTAACAGAGGGGCTTTCCCTTTGTTGACGAGCGTTCGCACGCTTGGTCAATTTGGGAGAAGAGGATTTTGGGGCTTTGGGGCAGCCGCGGTAATTGGCGGGGTGACCTGATTGGCCGCATAGCACACAGCTGGGAGGTTCTGTGCACAGATTGCGGTCTTTCGGACGGGGACAGTCAGCAGTTGCGTGCTCACCCAGACACTTGACGCATCTAGGGGTCGCGTAGCAATTGCGTTGGGCGTGACCGTAAAGTTGGCAGCGGTGACACTGTCCAACCGTATCGGATTTATAAGGCCTCTCGATCGAGATGCCCGACAAGTGACATACCGACTTTACTTTAAAGATCGGATGGTGGCCGTCGGTGTGATCGCACACGACAAGAACCGAGTCGTATGCAATCGCACCCCTAGCTTTGTGCAGACGATGCACAGCGGATACTGGGACATTTTGCGACTGAAGGGCGGCGAGAATCTCTTCCGTTGAGATTTCTTTGGGGACGCGTCGGATTACCACACGGGTGGGTTTGTCTTCGGGCAAGGAATAAGTGTGCAACGAAATGTTCCTCACTTTTAACAAGGAGGTAAGTTCCCTGTGGTCGTTCACCGTGGGAACTTGGACTTTGATACCCTGTTGGGTCGAGCGCGCGTTTGTGTATTTGATCTTACGATCATTACACAATTTGGACACGTCGGTCCACTTCGCCTTGTCCTGGATGAACAAGGGAGGCGGGGCGGGTAGTTTCTTTTTTGAAACCGAAGGATTGGGGGCAGCAGTGGACAAGGGACTAGCGGGACGGCTGCCCTCTGGACGAGAGTTAGCTGAGACGGAGGGGGCCGAAACCAAGGGGTGGGGGGTGGGGAGGGGGCTACGGCATTCTTGGCCTTGGTGGCCTGAGAGGGACTCTTACCCTTCTTTCTCTTGCCTCCCGGACCGACAACTTGGTAGTCGTCGTTCGAGGACGCGGAGGCAGAGTGGGCTTCCTCAGAGTCGGAGTGAGATGGCTCAGAGACAGGAACAGAAGTATCCATTGTTTCTGAGAAACATGGCGACGCAGAGCGCAGCTGCGTGGGAACAATGGTTGCGGGAACAATGGTCGCGGGAACAATGGCCTCGGGAACAATGGGTTCGGAAACAATAGGTGTTTCCGCGTACGGGCTTGTTGTCTTAATTGACAATAGGGACGGGATTTGCGGTGGCATAGAGGATGCCGCCACAGGTGTGCGTTCGTCGGCGTTATCAGGGGAAAAGGGGCTATCAAATACGTCACTGAAGTCAGCGACGCTTGTTTCGGCTGCTTTACGGGACGCGGACGCGGAGTTCGCTAGCCATATTGCTAGATCGGCTTGGAACAGGGCGCTTTTAAATAAACGGGCCTTGACGTACGCTAATATTTCAGCGTCCGACATGGTCGGAGGGAAAGCTAAGTTGGGGAGGGAATTTTGAGAGATTTAACTCTCAGGGAAGCCTAAATTAAACCTAACACCTAACTCTAACTCCCCGGGTGGAGTGGCCCGGGGATGTGTAACCCTCCCTGTCGGGTGTAGACAGGGAGGTGAGTACCTATTGGTGAGCCCTAAGCTTGTAAACCCGTCGCCAGTCTTATTGTGCGAACGGGGCCCTAACCAGTCTAGTGCGAAGGGTGTAGACACGCCCAACCGACACTAGGTGTGTCGCTGTGGAAGGAAACCAGAGACTAGGTTCGACTAGGAGGCCCCCAAGGCCGAAACACTAGCTCCCGACTCCAATTGACTGCCTCGCCCTGAAGGGGTTTGGCGGGTGTGATTGGGGCAACACCCACTCGGCTTCGTTGGCACCGTAAGGTATCCACCGAGTACCACGAAACTGTGGTTTTGCCCTGAAGGGGCCTAGTGAAGCTACACGACTGACTCTGTTTATAGAAATAGGATTTTCAGCCGTCGCCTTGAAAAAGGCAACTTTTGAACAGTTGGTTGCAGTCGGCTGACTACAGGAATCGTTGCGGCGGGCGCAGCGAGAGGGGGTGACGAGCGTAGCGGCAGAGCGTGGAGCGAAGAGGCGACACGTCCGTGCGCGGCGAGCGTCGAGCGAAGAGTCGGACCGCGCTCAGCGCGCAATTCCTATTTATGTCTCCACGGCGAATAGTGCCATATGCAAAGAGCGCCCCGCGCCCCCCGCGCGGCTCGTCCTACGGCGCATCGCTATTGTTCGGTTGTTTGTAAATAGTAGCATGCTAGTGTCTAATGTACCAATATTAATGTAATATATAAGTAGAGTGTTTTGGAAAATAAATAATTCAGTCAAGTCAGTCCAATGTTATTGGTTTCATTTCGACGACAGTGTACCTACCTATATACTCAGTAGTACATAGCTGACCAGTTCCTAAATTAGTGACCCCGTAAGAAGACACGAACCTGAGTTCCCGAAGCATCTAACTCCTGCAGCTAGAATTTCAGAAGAACCACTACCATGATAAAAGATACCGAAGATTTTAGCGATGCTCAGGGCGTCATAACGGTGACAAGCGACGTGGCAACAATTTCATTACCTGCACGACTACCACCATTCTGGAGACAAAATCCTCGTCTATGGATCGCACAGTTTGAAGCAGCCATCGCCGCCAGCAAGATAGGAGAAGAGCAAAAATTCAACCTTGTCGTTTCATTGTTCGGTTGTAATGACCTCGAACAAATAGCAGATATCATCCTGAACCCACCGGCCAGCGGCAAGTACAGCTAGCTGTCTAAAGGAAAGACTCATATCAACATACCAAGAATCCGACAATCGCCAGCTACAGAAGCTGCTCAGCGGCCTCGAGCTCGGCGATCAAAAACCGAGTCAACTACTCCGCAAGATGCGTGACCTCAACGGCAAACTGCTATCGGAAGAAGCTCTGAAAGTTATGTGGCTCAACCACCTGCCCACACAGATACGCGCAGTACTCTCCGTCAACACAGAGTCATCACTAGAAGTCTTAGCCGCGATGGCCGATAAGATGATGGAGCACTTTGAATCATCAGCAACAGTCGCCGCCGTCTCCCCAGCAAACCCCTCGTCAACAAGCTCAGGGTGTCAAGAAAGTCAAAATCCAACTATAACAAACCTGCAGATCAACATATTGGCAAAACAAATAGAAAAATTATCACTAGAAATTGCCGAACTCTGCGCCAATCAACAATACCGCCACTCCCGCCCGCACCCCGCACGTCGTAGCCGCTCGCGCTCCCTCTCAAGACAACGTGCTCGCGATGCGCGTAAACCCGGCGATCCTGATTGGCTGTGCCGCTATCATTATCGGTTCGGCGACGAAGCACGCAAATGCGAATCGCCGTGTTCAAAAAAGTCGGGAAACTAGAAAATACATCGACAGTGGCGGGTGTCGATGTTGACCGGACTAGCCGCCGCCTATGTGTCATCGACATCAATTCTAGAGAGAAGTTTCTAGTCGACACGGGAGCAGACATATCGATATTATCGGCACGAAACAAAAAATATTTGAAACCGGCGAAGTCATCATACAAGCTATTCGCAGCAAACGGCACGGAGATTCGTATCTACGGAGAGCGCACACTTGAGCTCAACCTAGGTCTACGAAGAAGTTTCAAGTGGTATTTCGTCGTGGCCGATGTGAACACATCGATACTGGGGGCAGATTTCCTCGCACATCACAAATTGCTCGTCGACTTGAATCGGAGGAAACTCATCGATCGTGTTACCGACCTCAGCGTGAACACAATCAGAATCAATAGTACCGAGGAAACTGTCTACATGGTGAACCGCGATCATCAATATCACGACCTACTCAAAGGTATCCAGATGTTCTACGACCAATGTCACTCAAAACTCCAGTGAAACACGACGTCACACATCATATAGAAACAACCGGACCGCCAATCTACTCAAGATCGCGCCCTCTACCGCCCGACAAATACAAAGCAGCGAAACTAGAATTTAAACGCATGATGGAAATGGGAATTTGCAAACCATCCAACAGTCCGTGGGCGAGCCCGCTTCATGTTGTCAAGAAGAAAGATGGCTCACTCCGAGTATGTGGTGGTTACATACGACTCAACGCAAAATTTTTTACTTGGCACGGAAGTACGCTAAAGAAAATAGTTATAAGTTTTGCTGGGTTTCGAACGGTAATATTTTTATCCGTAAAGAAGTTGGCGATAAGCAAATTCTTATTAAGTCGGAACTGTGTCTATCTAACATAAATGCACAACAATGACTATGTTTACTATGTTTTTTAGAAAATCCTCAGTTCGAATTCCATTTTCAACCTCAATTTATTATACTTTTTTTTCTTAATTTAGTTATTTATTCTGGAGATTTTATTATTCTCTTTCTGAGCCTAAATTCACACAACTTCTACATACATACATTACCATACTCACCATCAAATAACAATATTAATTTTAAACATAACAATATGTGCAAGTTTTTATATACAGTTTCTTTTAATCCTACACGCATTAATATTTTGCCTATAATACTTAAGCGCAGTTATTTTACCCAGACCACACATTTTATAAAATATAACAATGTTTGTAAAATATTTTGCCGTACATTAATCCTTTATCAATGGCTAGCTTAAATATTGTTAATAATGAAATAGATGCACTTAGCATATCTAAATCTTTTAAATGTCAACCTCAAACCTGTTTACAATATATTACACAACCTAACAACGGGTTAAAAATCTTACATATCAATATAAGAAGTTTAAACAAAAATTTTGATGAAGTTTCAGTTCTAATGAAGCTTCTAGGGTTTCAGTGCGATGTTATCATATTATCCGAATGCTGGTTGAGTAAACTGGATAATTTGCCAATCTTAGACGGCTATAATTCCTACTGTACAAAAAATAATTACAATCAAAATGACGGATGTGCTGTATATGTTAAATCCTCAATCAAATGTGAAGTACAGGAACCGCAATTTGTTGACGCCACTTGCTTAACGTGCCACATCTGCGATATCTCAATTATTGCTCTGTATCGGTCTCCCTCCTTCAAAGATATTAGCAACTTCATTGAAAGCTTGGATCATGCTCTTAAATTACCCTCACAAACTATAGTCTTGATTGGTGATATAAATATAGATATCAAGGACGGTAATAATGATAGGAACTCTGACGAGTATTTATCCTGCGCTGCAGCAAATGGACTTCTTCCTGCTCATCTTTTTCCCACTCGTCTAGCCAACTGCTTGGATCACGTCCTTCTCAAAACGAATAAGACTGCTACGACAGTTGTTATTGAGTCTTCCATAACAGATCACAATCCATTAGTCTTATTTTTGCAAGACAAAGGAAAGTATAAAGTAAAAACACAAATTACTCGCAAATTAAACTACAACTCAGTTATAGATGAAATAAGTAACAATGATTGGCCACATATGCTAGACATTTTGGATCCCAATCAGGCGGCGGACACTTTGATAGAGAACCTGTCGTCTATTATTAAAAAGCATACACGAGAACATACTGTACCCAGAAGACAACGAATCCTTAAGCCATGGATTACTCCCGAATTGTTGCGCTGCATTCAGCATCGTGATCGTATGAATGCCCAGCTTAAAGCAGATAAAGAAAATGAAATGCTTAAAATCACTTACACTCGCTACCGAAATCACTGTAACTCATTGCTTAGGAAGCTTAAAGATGCTTATGAAAAGCAAGAATTTGCGAAGGCAAAAAATGATGTAAAGGCAACCTGGAATGTGATTAAGAAAGTATCCGATATACAATCAAACCATGTTTCACCCACGGAACTACTATATCTCTCTGAAGCACCTAAATCCGCATTAAATATGGTCAATAACTATTTTGCCAATATTGGTAGAAATCTGGCATCAAAAATAACCCCCACTGCCATAACTACGAATGTGTCCACATTGAACTCTAGCGCTTCTTGTGCTTCAATGGTTCTTCTTGACGTGAATGAAAAAGATATTGAAGACATAATCCTCGGCCTTAGATCTGAATGTGCTACTGGTTAGGACGGAATACCGGCTCAAATAATTAAATGTACGAGACATGTTCTGGTTCCAGTAATTACACACATTTGTAATATTTCAATTTCATCTGGAATTTTCCCTAATGCCTTTAAAAAGGCTGTTGTACATCCGGTACACAAGTCTAGGCGCAAAGATGATGTTAATAATTACCGGCCAATCTCGATGCTCACTGCTTTATCAAAGATCTTGGAACGTATCCTAAATAACAGCCTCATCAGCTTCCTGGAAGCGAACAAAATTCTAGCTCATAACCAGTTTAGTTTTAGAACAAGAATGAGTACGGAAGATGCAGTTATGGGCCTGTCTGACCATGTGGCTAGGAGTCTCGATAAGAGGTTAAAATGTTTGGGTATATTCCTTGATCTATCGAAGGCCTTTGATACCATCTCTGTTCCTGCCTTGCTGGGGAAGATGGAGAACATTGGAATTCGCGGTCCCGTTTTGGATTTTTTTTCAGATTACCTAAGGGGACGGACGCAGTATGTTAAAATGGGTCAACATGAGAGTGAGGTATTACTTATAGCATACGGCGTGCCCCAAGGCAGTGTTTTGGGGCCCACGTTATTTCTCATCTATATCAATGAGCTGTGTAAAATGCCTATTCAGAATTGCAAAATATTCTCGTATGCGGACGACACAGCCCTAGTAATAGATGGAGCAGATTGGAACCAATGTTATTCTAATGCTAACAAGGCACTGAAACAAATTATGTATTGGTTAACAAATAACTTGCTCACCCTAAATGTCCAAAAAACGGTATATGTTCCCTTTACCATTAGGTCAAATCTTTCACCACCGCTATCGTTTGTAGTCAAAGCACACACCTGTACTAATGTATCTCCTCTTGAATGTGACTGCCTCACCATATCCAGGTCGTGTGGTGTAAAATATCTCGGTGTTCACATAGATCAAAACCTTAACTGGCATAAGCATATAGATATACTGTCAGGCAGAATCCGCAAACTGATCTATGTATTTAAAAAACTGCGTAGATCTGCGGATAGGAATACCCTTAAACTTGTTTATTTTGCACTGTGCCAGTCGGTTTTATCCTATTGTATTCCAGTTTGGGGTGGGACAACTGTACATGTGTTTATTAGGCTTGAGCGGGCACAACGAGCGGTCATTAAAGTTATGCTGTCTCGCCCACGCAGGTACCCCACTTTACAGCTTTATGCTGAGTGTGACTTGTTGACTGTCAGGCAACTTTACGTGCAGCAAATGATAATACGGAAACACTCTTCTCGCCCCCTTGTGGAACCAGCTGGTAGAACATTACACAGGCATAAGATTTTTCCACTAGAACCCCACAGAACATCTTTTGCCAGGCACCAGTATTACATCAACAGCATAAAAGTGTATAATTATTTAAACAAGGAATTAAAACTATTTGTGAAATCAAAATATGAATGCAAACATACCTTAAACAAATACTTGTCTAAATTGAGCCATCAAAATACTGAGGATCTTCTTTTAGGCCATCTACCTTAAAATTAAATTCCATTAAATGAAATCATACTTGCACTTACTTATACACCCCCTCTCTCACACACACACACACACACACACACACACACACACACATACATACACATCTATACACACTCGCACGCACGCACGCACACACACACAAACACACACACACACACAAAATTGTAAACGGGAATAATAATTTTATTTTATTTAGTTTTAAATAATGTACCATTATAATATAAACTACTACTTTTACTTTTGATTTTATTCAACGATGGAAATATAAAGATATTGTTTGTAAATTTTGTAATATGTCACAAAGATTGGCTTGTGCCATTGCTGCGGAGGGACACTGATCTCTAAGATACAGGGACCCCCCTAGTTTGAAGATCAGGGTTTCAATGTATTGTGTACAGCATAAGCCTTTTATAACATAGGCTTTTTCAACATTGTATTTATAGTACGTAGGCTTTTTTTCAATAAACATTATTATTATATTATAGTATATAATATGAACCTTATTCTTTTGTAATAACGTTGAAAATCTATCAAAGTAATTTGACATTGTTGTAGCTTGATATGCTGGCCTCTGTACCTACCTTTCATTTGATGTGTGTTGTGGTTGTGTGTTCCCTTTATACCTACACATTATTTCAAATTTATTTATTATTTTTTATTGGTTATTTATAATTGATTTATTATTTATTTATTGCTAATATTATAATTATAAATACCTACCTATGGAAAATGTTAGTAATCTAATTATGTATTATAAAAGTAAAGCGAGTAGGCAGGCACTTACCTACCATTTTTTTTGTAACACGTAAATCGGTATTCCTTTAATTTTAATTTTATAAATCTTCTTCCATTTATTTTATTGCCCATTTTAATAAATACCTAATCACGGGGACGAACTTTGACTAAAATATTATACGTATTATTTCTTACAAATGTACAAATTTACAAGCCTTAGAAATGTTATACTTTACAAGGCATGGTAGCAAAATCTACACAAAAAAGTATTATGATATCGTAGTTGGTAAACTGTATTCTTTACACTGTGACGCTTTCTGGGCGATTGTAATAGCCGCGTTGATATCCTCGCGCGCTTCCTATGAATACCTACATAGTTCTGTTGCACAATCCTTTCGTTCGACCGCTATTTACCGAGAGACTGGATAACCTTGCCTCGCCTCGAGCACGCTTAGTAATAAGAAAATAACTAGTCTAGTTTTATGTAGGTAGGTACACAATAATATTATATGGCAAAGGATAGTAAGCACGACACATTATTATAACGTAATAATAATCCAAAATAGTGTTGGTCAATATATTAAAATGCAACAAATGAATTTGTTTTTCGTTGCTACAAAATATAGCTCGACGCAGCGCCCAGCGCCCGCGCGCCGCTGTATGCCACTTTTACGCTGAGTACAGCGCGCTGTACAACGCTTGCAGCGCTTACCTATTGTATGCCATTGCGGGGCGCTCCCCTTTACGCAGCCGTCACTTCCTCTGCTTCACCCCCTTGAAAATAGTATGCGGTAGGAAAACCTCGCCTTAAGTGCGCAGTATGTAGTTAGTGAACCAGCGGACAATGTTATGGACGAAACACTATCGTTAATTAACAAAATATCCAAAAAACTATGTGATGACGGTTATTAGTGATTATTAATAAGTACCTAAGTGTTTTAGTATAAGTAGTGATGTAATGTAAGTTAAGTTAATGACAAGTTATTTTTTTTCTTATTTTCTGTAAGTATTTAAAAATAGTTCCTAAGTTATTGTGTAAGTTTTATATACTTAAGTAATAAAATATCAAATAGTTATAAGTTTTATTGTAGGAATTCATGTTGAAATAAATCTATACATATAATAAAACAGTAACAAAACTGTGTCTGTACATTGAATATATAAAAAAAAAAAAATTGAGGGTGATTTAGGAACAGTAATAGAGCACGAATCCAAAAAAAAAATTCTGTCTGTTTGTCTGTTTGTTTGTACACGCTAATCTTCGGAACTACTAAGCGGATTTGAATGATTTTTATTTTGTTGTATAGGTATTAAGTCTGGGCAACATATAGGCTATAATTTATCTTGGAAACTTGAACACCTGATGCAGAACCGCAACAGACCAGCTAAACTATAAGAGATACAAAAATGGTACCATAGCAAAAATTGTTTCACGTGATGAGCATTTTCTGCTGAGCGAATAAATTTAAAAATCTGGAACACCTGATGTGGAACTCCAAGAGCCCAGCTACACCATGACACATATATGAATGACGTTTTAGCAAAAGTTGTTCGGTCTGATGGGCATTTCCTGTTGACTTATAAAAATCGAAGATCAGAAACATCTGATGTAAAAATCAAAGCTATCACTAATTTCACTGTATCTTATAAAATAACATAAGCTGGGAGTACCTCCACGCGGTGAAGGCGGTAACAGTTTAGGACTGATTTTTGATGACGATGGTATATCATTGAAAATTTGACTCTACTGGCCAAAATTCCCATTATTTTTTTTATTTTATCGAACGAATAAATATGCCTTCGGGGTTTTGTTATATGGGTGTTTAATTTCCTTTTCCATTTATCTTAGTGACACGGTAGCCTACCTGGTAACGCAGGGGAGCAGTCACTTAGATTTTAATTGATCAGGTATCTTTACAATACAACTATAACCATGCCTAGAAAGAGGTCAAATCTTTCCCAATGTTCCAAAGAAGCTAAAAGATTGAGGATCATAAGATCCCAAGAATCTACCGAAGAGCGTCAGGAGAGACTTGATGCTGTTCGAGAACATCAGGCTGCAACTCGCTCCGTGGAAACCTCTTCAGATCGAGAAGCACGCCTGCGTTCTCAGCGTATTTACGCATCTACATCTAGGTCTCTAGAGACCAGTGAAGGATATGATGCGCGACTGTCCGCTAATCGTGAGCGACATGCATTGTCTCGCGAATCGGAACCGATACAGAATCACGCTTGAGTTCTCAGCGTATTCGCACATCCACTAACAAGTCTTTTGAACCGAATGATGAACGTGATGCACGACTAACTGCTGATCGAGATTATCACACACTAGCGACCCGACCAGCTTCGCATGGGCCTATAGCCTTCCTCGGTAAATGGACTATCCAACACGAAAATATTTTTTTAATTCGAACCAGTAGATCCTGAGATTAGCGCGTTCAACCAACCAAACAAACAAACTTTTCAGCTTTATAATATTAAGTATAGATTGTCCCGAACACGCACACAACAAAATATTCATAATCAGTTAGAAAGTGAGAGAAAAAGAATTGCTGGAGTACGGCATGAAGAGACAGAAGAAGAGCGCAACGAACGTTTGAATTCTGATCGACTTCGACATTCTCTTAACAGAATGTCGAAATCACCTGAAGAATCGGATGTGTCTCAAGATATAGCCGTAGGTCATGGCGACCTTCCTTGGGTTGATAAGGAACGGAGTTCATTTACGTATACTCCTATGATTGACTACGCCACATATTCCGCCATTGGAGGTATGATTCAAAATTGTACTTTTTGAACGTCTCGAATCATCTCGCGCATCCCGTTGTTTTCCCGTCCCCGGGCTCTTAGAATTCGACATCAGACGTTGCAGACCTTCGATTTTGCCGACCCCGTTGTCGCTGGCATAAGCAACAGGATCCGCGTACGAAGTCGCGGGCAGAAGCTAGTAATACATAAAGTAGGTATAGGTTAGAAAGATAAAATACTTAATTTAATGTTATAATTAATTGTAAATTGGCAAATATGTTAAATGTAATAAAATAATTTTCTTTCTTATTGAAAAATAATAATTAGACATCACAAAATATTTGTAAATAGATAAATAAATGTTTTATGTGTAAAAATAAAAATAACTATAAGTATGTTTAAAATTGTAATTCATGTAGAAATAAATATTTCCTTTCTATTCTAGATAAATTTAATATCACAATTTTGTAGATAGGTCGGTAAGTGATGTATGTATAAATAAAATAATCATCAAACTAAGTATTATAAGTTTGTTGATGTAATTAATGTAGCAACTAGGTAAATAGAATTAAGAGATATTTGTAAATAATATAAAGAGTAAATAAAAATATATTTGTCATTTAAACTACATATGTTTTATTTTACATTACATTGCTTGAACTTTAAATTATCTGTAGTAAAATTATGCTTAGCTTACTATTAGTTCCCAGTTCTTATTAATTGTTATCAGAACATTGTATTAAATTATTAAATTTACTTACATTACTTATTTTGCTATAGCTAATTTAGAGCTTCATATAATAATTATATGAATCATTGTTAGTTAGTAGTAGTGGTATGTTTAAATAAACAAGCACAAGTAGATAAATATAATTTTTATTAACAAAATAAATTAAATACAGACATGTTATTATCAAAATACCATTTCTTAATACATATAGCGATATTCAAAGCACAGTTTAGTCTATGATTTACAAAGTTAAATTCAGTATTATTTTTACAATTTTTCTTTTTCAACCTTGAAAAATTAGGACATCCTTTTTCACCTATACTATCTATCACTTCACAGTTAACACATAAGTCTTTGATCCACTGAATTTTTTCTAAACCCTTCGTAATATTTTTTTTATTTTCTAAATATGGTAAAATGACGCGATGAAATTCTTTATAGTCTACGTAGCCCTCACTCCAGTAAATTCCTCTATTTCTTTCTAACCATCTCACTTGCTTCTTTTCTTCTTTAGTAAGGGAATGGAATGAAAGCGGCGGTTTTACCAGGAACGTCTGTGTATGCTCTTGATTTACGACCGCCACTTCTTTCACGATAAAATTATTTTTGTAATCTTTAAATCCTTGGATTTCTACGATGATGGTATCCGGCTTCATGATATCTTCTTCACGATGTTACTTAAAGGTTTGTATTCAACAATGCAATCGTTGAGAATGAGACAGTATGCTGTGGTTTGATCTGGTATTTCCGAATCAGTCTCGATTTCTACTCTCACATCTACAACTGGACCGGTCTTCAAGTTATCAGCTTGTCTAGAGCAATCAATGAAAAACAGCGGAGCCAAATCTTTAAATTGTTTCTCGCTTAATAAGGGCTCTGGTCGACGTCCGTAATACGACTGTTGAAATCTGGTATATTGCTCGTATAATAAAGCGATTCTGTTATTAGCAAAACTCGCATTCAGGTTTTCATACGGGAAGTAAGCTGAATTGAGGTACACTTTAATGTCACGAACATAGCAGTGATCGAACTGAGACATGTCAGAACTTGCATTGTTCTTTCTATTTGTCTGAAGACCAATAATAATATATCTTGGTTTTTCTATTTGGGATGAAGTTTTGATAGACCAGGTATGCTTTGTAGTTTTAGGCAAAGCTGGATATTCGTAGAGGTTCCAGTTCCTGTATATGATTTGAAGTGGTCGATCTTTTTCTAATAGTTTTAACAAACAAATTTTTTCTTTGTCTGATACTTTAACATGCGGTACACGCCATATGATTTTGTTGATCTGAACGTCATCCACTATTTCTCCAGTGTTAAGTTTTACAGCATTCAAATTAGTGTTACTTCGCAACAATACCTGTTCGTGTCTACTATTTATTACGACTTTTTTAAAATCTTCAGCGAAACCTAGAATATTACGGAGTGGTATAGAGGCAGAAAAACTTCCCCCATTAATATTTTTTATACCATCAATATTCCAGCCCCAGGCATTAGACATCTTTGATTCACTCTCATTCATTGATATGAGCGATTTTATAGTATTAGTTAATCCAGCCTGTTTAATATTAACAAATAATAGTTCCTTCCAAATATAGGGTGCTCGCTGATGGTAGTATGTACAAGTCTTGTTGGTTGATAGGTATACGGATTTCATCGTTCCTGTTGAAACTTGTTACGTAGGGCTTGTAGGAATGAAATTCGATTCCTTCTATAGTATTATCGTAAGTCGGAGCGGATAAAACGTCTAAGATATTCATTTTAGCAATTCGATCGCTCTAAGGAATGCTTTATTGTCTTTTGTTAATTTAATTTTTTTCTTAAAGCGAGGTCTTATTTGACGGGTGGTCCGAGTAGAACTGATATTTTTAATTTGTTGAGACACATTTTTATTGTAGTCAATAATTTTTTCTTCTAAGATGCAAATATAGCTGCACTTCTTCACCGCGCAGGTTGATTAATCGAGTGTTTATATCTAATAGCCTGATATGTATGCAGCTTATGTTGTTTTGATTGATCGGAAAGTATATTGCGTTCTTCGGGATTTCTATGATCCTGTATCCAGGTGGCACATTTAGTTCAAATTCGTGGATAACTGTGACTTGGTTCACCGTTTATGTATGAACCGCTTATAATATCACATTCAATCCTGACTACGGTCGTAGGTAAAATGTTAACTGGAGACTGTGACACATGCCATTTATTAGCTTTCAAGGTTTGCTTATTAAACCCTAACAGGCTTCTAAAAGAGTCTCCTTTAGTAAAATTTATGTCTTTTGTATATAGAGCAGTTTTCAAAGTATTGTTATTGCACTGTAGTTTGATTGACGCATTTTTTATTTCAGACTTTAAATAATCATTGATATCTTGCAACTCATAAGTGCCTTCCGGTATTTCTATAACTTCATCGATACCATAATAGAACTTAATATTACTTTTATCAATATTTGGAATAGAATTAAAAGTTGAAACATGCAATAAGGCACACTCATATTCTCCATCTAGTTGTAACGTATTAGGATAGTACGTAGATAAAGTTGAAGAATTTCCAGTTATCGACAAAGTGAGTGACATCTTGCAAATGATTGAAATAAAATAAACACATATATTTTATACAATTTTATTCCAAATAGTCCGCAGATATTTTAAACATAAATGGCCACAATTTACCGTGTTGAATTTTTGATATCTCGTGTAGTTATAAGAAACTTTACAGTTCTTAAAATATCCAATCAGCTCCAATGGAGGTTTTAAATTTCCATAGCTATCAAAATATTCACAATAGTCATATACTTTAACATACGCTACCCAATGCGTTCCTTCGTTCTTAAAATCGTCTAAGTTAACGATACCACATTCAATCCGTTTCGGCTTCCTAGGTATCCGATCCTTCATGTAGACCCCACGGAAATATGGGATGTCTCTTGAATAGTTTTAGATATCTATATTAGTTAAAGGACGATTAGGTAGCTTCTTGTTTAGTTTTTTGATGATTTTATGAACAATCCTTTGCCGTTTTTATAGGGCTTAATGTATAAACCGTTGCCCAACATTAAAGCTTCCATAGCTTTATTGTGTCGTTCTGTTTCTTGTAAATTTCGTTTGCTTGCTTTGTAATCATTAACGGTTTTTGCAATGCCAGCTGCACCACCAGCTAGAGCTCCTAAAGCTGATAAACCAGCGAAAATTGGGAATAAAGGTAGAACTCCTCCAGTCCGGGTACGGTACGGGTATTACTCGTGGTACCCGAATTCGATGATGGTTGTTTGGCAATAACTTTTTTGCAACTAAGTAGGCCGCTTTTATTAAAGACTTACTATCTTTGTGTTTGAGTTTCTTAACTTTTGATTTTATTTTGGAAACTAAGCTTTTAAATGTTTTAACGCCGAATCCTAACTTTAGTTTGGCTTTCATGACTTTGTTCACTAGCCATGAGCTTAGTTTTTCACCTCTCCCTGCATCTTTTGATTTAAGTCTTTGTTTAGCCATGTTAAGTAGTTGTAAATCAGCTTTGTGACGATTTGATAAGTCTGTATGGTTTGCGTACGCAATGTCGTGTTGCATACAAGCTTCGTCTAGCTTATTTACACCTCGGTCGCCTCGCGCTAACCGTTCGCGAAGTTTGGTTCCTGGTCCGCAATAATTGTATCTGGGCAAATGAACTTCGAATGGTAGATTATTAATAACGTTATTAACTATTATAGTCCTCCACCTCGCATTACTTAAAGTATAATGGCAGAATTTAAAAAAATAATGGTTATATAACATCTTAACCCATAAGTGCTGTTTTGTCAATCCAACTGTTTTCTGCACTGCTTAAACCTATATATATAATTTTTTTTTTTTTCTATTATAATAATTTATTTCCTTTCTTTTTCAACACTTTTTCTATCAAATAAACGTCAGGATAGTTCGATTTTTGAAATTCTTGCTCATAAAAAGATCCTAATATGTTCTGCTTTCGTTTATCTTCTATATAATATGTCACTGGTAAGGTTTTATTAATCTTTTTTACAATAAATAATTCAGTTGACCAATTAGGAGTATAACCTTTCTCAAAATCATGTTTGTATTTACTTATACGAACACAATCGCCAACTTTGAATTTAGGCATCCACTGAACTAAATTATGTTTCTTGATTTTTTTAATATTTTCTTTTATTACTGGTTCATTCAATTTATTCACATCAATGGGTTTAAATTGAATAGTGCGATGTTTTGTGTTGTTATAGGTCTTCAATATATTATCCAATGGCAGACCTAACCACTTATAGTTCCCACGGAGACTAAAATATTTATACAATTTATTTTTTACTGTTCTTATCAGTCTCTCTACAATAGATGCTTTTTTAGTAGAAAACGATGAATAATGGTTAATGTTGTGCTTCTTCATTAAAGTTTGAAAAGTGTTGTTATAAAACTCTGTGCCCATATCAGTTTGTAAATTAACAGGATTTTTATTGCTGCTAAGCAGGATATGTTGAAATGCACGAGCAACATCAAATTTATTCTTTGATTTTAACGGTTCTGCCCAGGCGTACTTTGAGAAGCAGTCAATCACCACTAAAATATAATTATAACCCTTGTTATACTTTTTCAGGTTTTGCATGTCCACCAAATCAGCTTGCCACAAGTCATGGATTCCTTTCAGAATAACAGAACGGCGAAGGAAGTTTCTTCGAGCCGCTTTGTGTATTTCATTTACAATTTGCTGTTTTGCCATTACGAAATTTTTAGAAGTAATTTATCTACATCTGATTTGGTATAAAACTTATCTTGCAAATGAGTTAAAACCTCAGGTATTTTTGCTTTTAAAGTAACCTGAATTGTACTCTGTGCCTCTTTTATAATTTGAGAACGCAATGAACCAATCAGTTTATTGAATTATTTTATCGTATTAGCATTCAACTGATCTACATAAGACTTATTCACTGCATCGTCTGCTTCTATGGGAGATGTAATTCCTCTCAATCTGGTTGCTTTTAAATCAAAGTCTCCTTTTTCCGACTTCATCAATGCGTTTTCATTAAACTCAAGCAGTTCTGATAAACGCATTCTTTTATGAATATAATGACCGAATTTATCTACATTCATATTGAAGGTATACTGTATTGAAAGTCTGATAATAAAATGAACACTGGAAAGTTTACAACATTTATTTATTTATAACTTTATTTTCACGCAATTCTTCAATAATAGATATAATTTCATTGTCTAATCTTGTGTTACCAGCATCTCTAGACGCAATTAATAATTTCAATCTTTCCACTAGTTCATTGGGGTCATCCCAATACCTACACTAAATCTACATTTTTTCTCCACTTTTTTGTTAATGGCAAACCTTTTCCCTGAACTGCAGTGTTCAGTTTAAAAAGAGGCTTAATAACTTGCAAATGTTTTTGCTCTTTATTACTTTTTATCGGCTTATTTGGCTCGAAGTCTCGACGATGTGCATTTGTATCAAGTAGCATCGACTTATAATGTTTCATATCGCTTTCTGTAACCACGCTTAAGTCTACGTCTTTCTTAAGCAGCAACTGTTTTAAACCAGGTGTATTTCGGTATTCACGTCCAGCCACGGCAATGTACTGATCGTTGATCAATATACAAGCAGAACCTAACATCAATTTCCCGCGTTCTGCACTAACACCCAATGGAATGTCTGCCAACGCTTCTGAAGATACTGACCAGGATGACGTATCACAACCTTGTTTGCTTTCAACTATTGATTGATAAGAAGAGTCACTGCTGATATCGGATTCATCTTCATTGTCATTATTGCTACCTATGCTACCAGTTCTTTTTTTCTGTGAAGTGTCGTCAGTAAACGGAACTTCAACAAAATCTTCATTAGTACGCAAGGGGTTGAGGGGTTCTATGACAGGCTTGAAAACAGATTCCAGTGCTTGTTTGTTGTCAATGTGCGCATCTCTCATTTTCTTTACTTTTTTCTTTACAGCTTCTGCCGCATCAACAATTTGTCTTTCAATTATTTTTCATATTGACAAAATAGATCGTAATTGGTTTAGCGTCACCAGAAGAATAATAATGTCGCACAGGTAATGCTCTTATATATGTGTTCGTGTTCTTAGTCAAAAACTACAAACGTATCAAATTTACTTCTATAACATCCTTTGTTTTTGGAACAATCTTTATTAATTACGACATAATTGAAAGGTACACTCCATATTTTTGAACACATTTCACGGAATTCAATCCAAGTCATGTCAGTGTTGACATATTCATCGTAAACATGTGTCATATTTCTTTCATCTTGTTTAAAAAGTACGATTAGGTTCGCGTTGTCTCTTACTAACTGCTTAGGAATTTTACTATATGTCTGATTCAGGTAAAATCAATCGATGAACTTGTGTCTTCCCATTGCAAAATAATCCCGCATGCTACTTTGATTTTCACAAGCAACATCGTCAAATACAATCACAGAATTCGGTTTTGCGTCCTGAACACTTAGTACTTGCTCATTTTCATGATATTTCTGAAATGAAATACCTGGTACTCGTTGCAAGACTTTTTCTAGAAAAACGTACTTGGGTTGTTGCAAGGTTTTCGAATAAACATAAACATTTTGAAATCTTAAACCATTCTCGTGTATAAGAAGACCAATTAATAAATTAGTTTTTCCACAATTTGACGGTCCGCAAATGATGCATCGTACCGTTTTAGGTAATAATTTTCCATGGCGAAAACCAGTCTCCTGAGAGTGAACACAAAGTTCGTTTACATGTAACGATTGTGGTTGTTTTACAAATTTCATGACGACTGTTAAAGCGGCTTTATTAATAACGAGTAAATTAATGTATTACATTGACATTTATAACTCATTGTCGCTAACTCGAGCAAATGTACGACTCTCACCATAGCTGTCCTTCAATATAAGATAGCGATTGTTTGATTTTAACCAATCAAGCATCTGCTGGTAGAACAAATCTTCGATTTGGGCTGTATACGAGTCCTGGTATTTTGATGAACCGTTATCTGTATTTTTCTGACCAGTTTGCAAATCTTGAATAAATATAATCTCGCCGCTAGAATTCCTCATAATAAGTTTACAAATATCTTTAATATCAGATTTCTCTGAGCTATGCATTGTAGTTAACTTGGTTGAAATGTATTTAAATCTGTGATATGAAATACAACCTTCTTACTACAATAGTAAGAATCGAATGTGGTGTTAAATGCGAACAATTATTTATAAAAGTTGTTTTCTTTCACTGCGTCTACTCCGTAGGATATTATTGGGCATTCTACCTCACCAAAAGCGACGAAGGCGACCGAAGAGAGCCGAGGGAAGCGGCAGGTGGGGTAGAATGCCCAATAATATCCTACTTTCTTCAAACACAGTTTTAACAGGATATGCCAAATTACTAAAATCTGGTAAAAGGGACATAGATGATAATTAGATTTTAGATTCTTTGTTTTAAATTTAGTGCGTTTGTAATTAAAAAAAAGATGTTCTAAGGATTGTGCCTAATAGAACACCATGTTAAAATTACAAAAACAACGTTAGGTTCAAATTCTTTCAGCGTTTCATGTATTCTTTATCGTCTGCCGTGTAATGTGGCTGAGCGACCGACTGCTGCGCAGCGTGTTGCGGGTTCGATTCCCGCCCAGGGTAAACATTTGTGTGATGAGCACTTGTGTTTGCCTTGTGTCTGGGTGTTGTTTATCTATATATGTATGTATTTACAAAAAATAAAAATGTATTTGTGTATGTATATCAGCTGTCTGACAGTAGTCTAGTTTGGGGTAAGATGGCCGTGTGTGAAAATGTCCCCACATATTATTATTATTATTATTATTAATATGCACGAAATGAAATAATCACATCAATAATCAATACTCGAGCGAACACAAACATCCGTTAGCATTTGCAACAAGAAACACAATAAATAACAAGAGGAAACCACACAAGAAGTACACATTTGGAACGAACTCACTGTAACGTAGTGTAGGTACCAGAACCTTTACTGTCCGACGACTTAGCAACAAGAGAGCTCAATTTTTTTTTTTTTTTTTTTCGGAATGGCATCTCGCAGGTCAACAAAAAAAATATTTCACAGCAACACAATTCAATGAATTTTTAATCACATTTTTTAGTTTAATAAACTTATCAAACAGTAGAATAATTTTTAACGAATACTGTTGGTTTGTTGTATTTTTCCGAGGAATTTATTTCAACGAAAATGTATAGATATAAATAGCAAATAACAGAAATGTTGTCTTAAAAAGTCAATATGTTGTGCTACCAAAGTTTATGACAGAAACGAATCGCTACGAAACCGACTCCACGTAGTCTTGTCTGCCCTACGCCTAGAGTGTAATTTAAATTTGCGTAGGCGTGGAGGGGCGAGGCGGCCAACGAGCTGAGGAGCAGGTGGTTTTAACGCCCGCCGCCGCGGCCGAAGCTGGCCGGCGTAGCCGGCCAGTAAGCCGAAGCTGCGGTGGTGAGTGTAAATATCATCTGTGACGATAAGCTCGCGTGGGACCGCCGGAGCCCCGTAACACCGGAGCCGTGACAGAAACTATGCCTTCTGCATGTTACATGCTCGCTTGTATAATGCATGTTTGCTTGCGTGATGCATGCTTGCTTGCACGCTGCATGCTTGCTTGCACGCTGCATGCAGGCTTGCTTGCACGCTGCATGCTTGCTTGCACGCTGCATACTTGCTTGCATGCTGCATCTACTCCTAGAGTGTTTTTTATAAAGGCGGGAGCCAGAAGCTCAAGGGAACTCAGGGGTGACCGCAGAGTTTCTGGCGGGAGCACACCCGAAGTCCGACTCAGTCCACCTTGACTGGATTAGGTTAGATACAATCCGATTGATAAAATAAATTTCTGCCGTTGCCCTCCCCCTCCCCTCCGAACCCCCCAGAACCTCTACAATCTACATTTGCTATGACAATCAAATTGCATATAAAAAAAATCATAAAAAAAATATACATTTCCGGCAAGGGGGGTGGGGAATGGGTACCCCCCTTCCCCCCTCCTCCCCTCCGCTCCACAAAACCCTATCAGGTCGACACGTTTCAAAACTTTAACCGAAAATGTTTCATAATACTTATATGAAATTACTATTTTTAATTACTAAAGGGTCAGTGGGTCATATTAGGGGCAAAGTTGCATATATTGTTATGTTATCATGGTTTTCTAAAGGATTAATGTAGATGAGTAAACTTACCTGTTGTGAAAGAACCCATTGCTTTGCTGTTCAATTAATCGTATTTTTATTTCATGGTAAGCAATGCTGATGTCAGGAGGGATATCTCTGGCAGCTGTCAAAGCGCTTGTGTCAAATTCAGCTCCGTATTATTTACCGTAATAAAAATAGAAATAGTGTTCTTTGATATAATAAACCTCATAGAACAAATGCAGTAAAGTGCAAAGTGAACTGTTTCATCAAAAGTTGGGGTGAATTCTTTAAAATTAAGAAAAAAACAAACATAAAAATACCGCCTCGCTTGGAACATATTGGAACACAATATAAAGTGTTAGTCCGGTAGAAGTATTGGGAAAACTACTAGAAAGTCATTTTGGAAGGTCAGTCAGTGTTATATATAATGGTGATAGGCAAAACTTGAAAAAAGTAATGCCAAATAAGCAACATAACCTACAAAGAAAAAAGGATATTGAACTATCACAACTGTGCAACCGCTAACGCCATCTACCAACATCAAGCGGTACTGCAACGTCACTGCGCTCGCGCACGGCTCTTGTCGACGCTCTTAACTTGCAATCTAACCAAAGCAAAGTTACGCTACTTATAGACACTAGAGGGCAGTACTAGTACCAAAACAATGGACACGATGATGGAAATATTAAAAAAAAATCAAAATGACCTAGTTATTCAGAAACAAGAAATGAAGAATATGCAAGAAAATATCACTCAAACAATTAATAACAATATTAATGAAAAATTTACTATGATCGAAAACAGAACCAACTACTTAGAAAAAAAATTGAATGAACAACAAGAAAAGATAGAGCATTTGGAAAGACAGGTCAGAAAGAAAAACCTTATATTTTTTGGAGTGGAAGAGACAGAGCGTGGATATGCAGAACTTCAAGAATTAATAGTATCCACTATAAATAATACAATGAAGATTGACATTCATAACTTTGAAATAGAAATGGTCAGAAGGTTGGGCAAGAAAGGAACAAAGATCAGACCTATATCAATGATGTTAACAACAATGGGGAGGAAAATAGAAATTTTGAAAAAAAGTAAGTCACTGAACGATACGTCTATTACTATTAAAGAAGAATTTTCTCAAGAGGTTTTGTTAAAGCGTAAAGAGCTCCAAAACGAAGTGGTAAAAGAACGCCTACAAGGAAAGAATGCTGTATTACGTTACGACAAAATTGTTATATTAAAAGATAATCCAAATATCCGAAATTCAATAAAAGACACACGAAATCAAAAACGCTATTTATCGGAATCGCCTAAACACCTTAGCACCGTTATCACCAACGAAATACAAATGAACACTGAATACTGAACCACAGAAAAATACGTCTGAATCTATTCCGCAGAAATAAACCCCACCACAAAAAACGATTAGGGGTAGTCCCTCCACCTCCTCCAATCCGGCTGGTCCCCGTGGAGGATGCAGACCAAACCCCCCCAGGAAAGTACACGACGACCACTCATTACAGTCAAACTTCTGAAAACATTAAACGAACAAACAATTTTCTACACATTGCAAGCCTAAATGTCAGAACCTTACTTCAAGAAAATAGAATCACAGAACTAAACAATGCACTTAATGGAATCAAATGGGACATTTTTGGCCTAAGCGAAGTTAGAAGAAAGATTGAATTAATAGAGGAACATAACCATTTTATTTTATACCACTCACCGAGCAGCAACAGTAGAAACGGCGTCGGGTTTTTGATAAAAAAATCATTAAAAAGTAACATTTTAAGTTTGAAATGCCATTCAGAGAGAGTTGTGGCCCTTGAAATAGATTTAAAAGAGGATCAAACTAGGATAATCATTCAAGTATATGCACCTACCGAATGTTACAATGACGAAGAAATTAGTTCATGTTATCAGACTGTAGGCGAGGCGGTAAAGTCGACTAATTCAGGAAACATAATTTTGATGGGAGATTTCAACGCCAAAATAGGAAAAGTCCAATCGGGTGAGGAAGCAATCTTCGGGAAACACTCGTCTGGCAAGAGAAACAAACGTGGCCAACTATTGGCAGAATACGCTCTCGAAAACAACTTGAAAATAGTAAATAGTATGTTTCCTTAAAAGCCTCATAAAAAATGGACATGGCGGTCACCAAATAATCAACATCGTAATGAGATAGACTACATACTAACGAGCCAACCAAAACAAATGCACAGCTTCGATATAATAAATAACCTTAACTTCGAAACAGACCATCGTATGTTAAGATGTGCACTCAACCTAAGCATTAAAAAGAAAAGGAAGTTTATCAAATCGAATAGTCAATACACAAAGAAATTGCCAACTATCTCAGGTGAAACTGGAAAATTCTGGGAAACTAAACTGATGCAAGCCATAAACAAATCACCAGATATACAATGTCAGTACAATGCTTTCGTGTCAGAAATAAAATCTCTAATTCTAAAATTACCAAAACAAGAACAAAACATCACAAAAAAAGTTAGCACAAGAACTCATGAATTGTTAGAAGAACGTAAAATACTATACCGAACGAAAAGAACGAAGGAAGTACGAACAAAAATTACTCAAATTAGCAAGGAAATAAACCGAAACCTAAGGAAAGATGACAGAAAACATAGACAGTTTATTTTCGAATCCTTTATACAAAAAACAGGAGCTATTAAGAAAGCCTTTAAGGAACTAAGAACCAAATCAGATTGGGCACCTAATATAAAAAAACAAAACCGGCAAACAAGTAACAAAAAGACCGGAAATATTGGAAGTAGCAACAGACTTCTATAGTGCTCTTTATGAATCCAACGAGCCAAGTCTAGAACCTATAAATCACATTGAACACGATTCAACCATGCATCTTAATGTACTAAAAGATGAGATCAGATATGCTATAGATTCACAAAAAAATAAAAAAACACCGGGGGAAGATAATATCTCAAACGAGCTAATGAAATCCCTCTCGGAACCATTGCAAAGCGTTCTTCAAGCACTATTTGATAATATTTAGAATTTTTAGAAGAATATTTAGAATTACGAAGGCTTTGGACGAAAATCAGCCAAGCGAACAAGCAGGTTTCCGGAAGAATTATTCAACAATGGACCACATACAAGTGGTAACTCAAGCCATAGAAAAAGCTAAAGAGTATAATAAATCACTTTATATGTGTTTTGTAGATTACAAAAAAGCGTTTGACTCGTTGAATCACAACTCAATATGGGGAACGCTACAACAACAAGGTGTGAATGCAAAATACGTAATTGTGCTACAGCAAATATACAAAAAAGGCTGTGCAAAAATTAGGCTAGAACGAGATGGTGAGAAGTTCCCCATAAGAAGAGGCGTTCGACAAGGGGATCCAATATCCGCTGACACGTTCGCGCGCGCAGCCAAGCTGCGCGTCTAACGTCCAGCCGCGCGGAGTCCGCGCGACCGCGTGAGCGCCGCGGATGCGCCTCAACTTAAACCTTATTGTTTAGCAAACTACTGCAGTTACATCAAAGTAAAAAATACGTGTGTATAGCAGAAACTGTATAGAATCGACATAAGAGAAAATTTAATTACAGCAACCAGTTTAAAGTACTCAAAAAAAAAGTCAAACTTGAGAATATGTGTTGATTATCAGTAAAATATTTGTTCTTACTAAGTTTTTACCTTTTTATAATTTTGTACTTTGTGTCTATAAAACCTAAATAAAATTAAACTAGACTACATAAGCTTTTTTTTGATACCCCCAAGTCATTTTTTGGAATGTTCTGAGTACCACAACAAACCAAAACTAACAACTCATACCCACCTCAATTTGATGGCTAGTGAAATTACGGCAAGATGGCCGCCCGTAGGGCTCTCACATATGAGATGATGGCACATGATTTATTTTGTTATGAATAATTTATTTTGTGTTTTTAGTTGAAATGACACAATTTTTTTTTATTTACTTATAAATTGCATTTCTAAATTAATAAAAAAAACATTTAAAAATATTTTTATTATAATATTTATTTGATATATTACATTTTTCAGTAGACCGAATTGTGAATCTAAACTTTACTAGTTTCGAATCCACTGGAACACACACAAAAATTTCATCAAAATCGGTCCAGCCGTTTAGGAGGAGTTCAGTGACATACACACGAACAGAAGAATTATATCCCCCAGGGCTCCGTACTATCCCCTCTTATTTTAACGCTGTTTACCAGTGACATCTCCAACAGTAAGAAGGCCCAGTTGGCTCTTCATCAGTTAAAGACTAGCAGGCCCGGCTGACATTGTTCTGCACTGAAAATAATAAAAAAACCAACTGTAACAAACAAGTTCATAAAGTTCAGTATCATGTTGTATTTGCATATGAAACTTATTCGTGGGAGTAATGTAAGCTAACATAGTGAATTTGACACAGCAAAACCATCAAAGAATCATCCAACCATAGAATGGTATAGCCATTCTCAAATCCACTGAAACACACACAAAAGCTAATAATTAAAATCATCAACAAAACTCTCCAAGTTAGCAAAGTTCCAGCAAATACGTTTCTTATTACCATACAATACAACTAGATTGGGATTCAAATTCCGCCCGGGGTAAAGCTTTGTGTGATGAGCACTTGTGTTTCCATCGTGACTGGTCTGACACCCGTAGTACAGGATCTTCGTAGCATGTGAAATGTCTCCACATATTATTATTATACGTACTTACTGATTTGGATCACACACAGCAGCTCCTCATCCTCCGGAGAAGCAGTAGACGTAGCCGTGCCCTAGAGTTCTTCAACTGTAACAAACAAGTTTTGTAAAGCTCAGTATCGGGTTGTATTCGCATATAAAACTTAAAGAATATTAATGATACATTCATACATAATTATGATTCATAAACTTGGTAGACGAACTGACAGACTTGACTTACAGTTTGGACTTCAGAGAATAGCAAAGTGAAATAAAATCAAGTAGATAGCAGTGATTAGACAATACAGAAAAAAACTTGAACCAAAATTTACCTTCTTGGCCGTTTCCTCGGAGGAGCATCCACTCCCGGAGGATGAACTCTTGCCGGATGCTAGCTGGCAGCGCATTCACTCTGCGCTGCGTCAGCTGCCTCTCTGCTCTTGCTTGAGACAGAGGGTCTTCCAGAACGGCACTGGCAAAAAATATAAAACATTGTAGATATATCTTTAAAAATATACTGCATACAATACCTTGTTATTAAAAGATACGTACGCCTGTGCACCTGCACCTCGGCCTCGTCCTTTCCTACACCCTCTTCCTCTCCCACGTCTGTCCCTGACCTGGCCTGGCACCTGCCCCTCATTTTCTTGACTTGTGGTTCTACAAAAATAGATGCATTCACTTTTACCGCAGGTTCCAAATCTAAAATATATCACACTCATGCTTTTTTGTTTGTACGAGCCCTTCTTGCAGGTCCTTACACAGACGTCTGGGCCACCACGAAAGCTGCTACTGATGACCTTTGGAACGTAATTAATATCACATCGAATCTAACCTTATTTCGTTATATTTTTACTGTCTAGGTGTGTGTAAATACTAATAATGAACTAATTTCCATATTACGGGCATTCAATTAGAAGTTTATTTAGTAAATCATACAAAAATAATTCGAAAATGCCCACACCCAACACGGCGTCATGACCATGTTTTGCATTTCGAGTTTTTCGTTTGCAACAGACTTTGAACCAATAACATTTTTAGATATTCGTAATGCTTGAATCTTGAGGATTTTTTTTATATAATACACAAATACCATGAGTTATTAATAAAATTGTAATTACATTGTAAATCCAGACCACGCCACCGTTTTGAAAAATTTCACTTTGACATTTTAGCATTACGTTCAAAATTTATTTTGTCGATGGTTTTTAACTTCGGAAACATTAAGCGACTTATTCACAGACGCGGAATGAAATACAGCGCCACCACACATATTTTTTGGAAGCGTTCGTGGAGTTGCCGCTTTATAAAAGCGATTTAGGGCCAAAAAGTCGACTCAGCTTTTTAAGTTGCTGGTACGTACGGTCCGGAGAAATGATTGGGCGTATTTTATATGCGCGGACGTCACAGCGGTTAAGATGGGACAAGATACTCAGTTCTTGTTGAAATTTAAACCTCATGTACTTCGGTAGTAAATGCTAGTAGATGAGCACGGGAAATGAAATTTTGAAACATGGGCCAGTACAGTACAAACAGCAATTTGTTTGACACTTAAGTAGGTTAATAAGGGTAGCGGTAACTGTTGTGGAGTATGTAAAATCAAACAATGAAATTAATGTGGGTAGGTGATTTATCAATGCCATTAAAACAGCCTATGCTCAGCGCTAGGTAATCCCAAGAGAGGAAACTGTCATAACAAAAGAGGTAGAGACATACGATAACTAGGGAAGCCATGTGGAAGAATATAAGAGGCTATCCCACTTCTGATGTAGGATCGTCAGGAGTGAGCGAGGAGGAATGCCGAGCGGTATAGTACATCGTCAGGACTATAGGCGTTCCCATTATCCCATTAGGGATAAACAAGGCCTGTAAAAACAATTACACACTATTAGTAAAGAAAACACAATACAAATGGTAATCAGTAACAAGTTGTCGTCCAATTTAAATTTACTCATACGCGTGATAATAATAGTTCTTATTTCAATGCAAATACGAGTCTTGATAAAACTATAACAGCACATAAAACCTGTACATTTTTTTTATGACTTTTTTTTCTCTCAGAATTAAGTTAATTGAATTAAAAATCATTTGGGGTGTCTGAGGTTTTGCGTGTTTAACGTACACCTTGTATATATCGGAGACGGTTAATTAATCACTATAGTGGGTGTTAACTAAATTTGTTATGATTTGTGTTTCTTATTGTTAATTTATGTGGTTTTACTATAAATTATTGTCTATTAATTCGAAACATGATTTATTATGTGCACACACTGATTTGTGGTTACTTTATTTCGATAATTGTTATCGATGGTTTTATTCAAAACAATTGTTGACACGTTACTTTGAATGTAAAACGAATTACTTTATGAAATCACTATTGTTTATTCATGTCAATTATTATTGTCTTATTTGATTACTTTGTAATGAAATCTTATTAGATTTAGCACATTTTAGTGTTTTGTATCAAGTAAACGCGTGACGCACTTCCGTGCGTCATTGGGCAGACTTGTTAAGAGGTTGCAAGGTGGGGGGCATCGCCTTATAAAAGAGCATGCACTCCGTAAGTATGGCAGTCGATCCTCGGATTCGACTCAGAAAAGAGTTCCTGCTCACGACAATACTGTCGGTTAACCTGGTACAGCGCTGCTGTATATTCACATAGCTGTATAGGCTTGCTACTAGCGAGCGATACACTTTGTATTTGGGTGGCTTATGCTACTGTACGAACTATAAACCTTAAGGGTTTGTTCGTTTATCATTGGGTGGCTTAGGCTGCTGTACGAACTGTAAACCTTAAGGGTTTGTTCGTTTATCACTGGGTGGCTTAGGCTGCTGTACGAACTGTAAACCTTAAGGGTTTGTCCGTTTATTATTGGGTGGCTTGGCCACTGTAAGAACTGTGGGACCTTAATGTTCTGTTCGATTAACTGTATTGTTGCTGTATCTTTAACTTACTTTATTCTTGTTACTGATTACCATTTGTATTGTGTTTTCTTTACTAATAGTGTGTAATTGTTTTTACAGGCCTTGTTTATACCTAATGGGATAATGGGAACGCCTATAGTCCTGACGATGTACTATACCGCTCGGCATTCCTCCTCGCTCACTCCTGACGATCCTACATCAGAAGTGGGATAGCCTCTTATGTTCTTCCACATGGCTTCCCTAGTTATCGTATGTCTCTACCTCTTTTGTTATGACAGTTTCCTCTCTTGGGATTACCTAGCGCTGAGCAAAGACTGTTTTAATGGCATTCATAAATCACCTACCCACATTAATTTCATTGTTTGATTTTACATACTCCAACAGTTACCGCTACCCTTATTAACCTACCTAAGTGTCAAACAAATTGCTGTTTGTACTGTACTGGCCCATGTTTCAAAATTTCATTTCCCGTGCTCATCTACTAGCATTTACTACCGAAGTACATGAGGTTTAAATTTCAACAAGAACTGAGTATCTTGTCCCATCTTAAGAGAAAGTCTCATTTTCCTCTGACCTACGCCATTCTTCTCAACCCTCTTAGGTTCAAACCAGGTACATTAGTATGTCACTTTAGTGACTACCGGAGAACAGCCGGGAGGTTCGAGTGAAGATACTGTGAGTCAGTTTTCGAGCAACTAATAATAAAAAAAAAAGTTTAAGTCCATGATAAGATAAGTGTGATGTACCCACTGTATGAAACATAATAATTTTCACTCGTTCCATTCTAATGAATGACCCTAAGTCAGTCACCATTCACAACCTGCCTGCCACATGTAATTTTTGGACCTTGTGCATCAATTTTAATACAGTCCACTTTATTCTACTTTGTTTGGTTTCTATTATTTCACCAGCGACCGCCACATAAAAATGGTCCTTCGACGGTAATAGTGTTTGCGGCAGTTATACTATAATATAATAATAGTTGTGTGTGAGTGGCTCACTTAATTTCATCGGCGTGGACCAGCGTGGCCATTGTTTGTCACCGCGTTGTCGTCATACTCAGGCCCGGTCAACTTTGTATGGGGCGATGCGTTTATACCTATTGGGGATTCGTTTTGTGTTGCCAATAATTGAAAAGTATGATGATGGACCTAAATTAACAGGTCTGTCATCATACTCGTATGGCAACACTGGTTTATATTATGTCAATGTTTATCAAATTACATTACAAATGGCCGCCGTTTGTTGTTTACGATAGACGCGCTGTTTGTATTTTTGAGATTTACCATTTCTGTTTTCCGCTTTTACGTCGAGTTGAGCACGTTCTCCTCCGTAACTGTGTTGAATTCAAAGTGGTGTTTTCGTAGCGATTTGTGATAGAGACACTTGTGATATTGTGATAGAGACATTTGTGATAAGACACTTTGTGGTTCACTTTTCAATGATGGCAGATAACCTGAGACGTAAATGTTTCAAATGTGGGAGCTCACCTCGTGCAGATCCTAACATTAAATTGTACCGATTTCCTAAACCTGGCCGAACAAATACACAGCGGTAAGAGCAAATAAATCCATCGTAACACAACCTAAAAATCTGTTCGGTTATGAGACCAATCGCTTTACAAGTTTTCATTTAATTTTCAGTTGTGAATTATGGGCCAAATTCTGTTTCCCTGACGGAGCATGGTCTTCTGTAGACTTTCAGCTGAAGTTGTATGCTGAACACAGAATGTTGTGTAACTTGCATTTTCAAACATCATTTTCCGATTTTGCTGGAAAGAAGCTGAACAATCATGCCGTTCCTGACGCTGAACAGGTGGAGGTAATTTGAATAGTTTATCTTTATAGTACATACAGTTAAAGTTGTTTAAAAGTTAAGTTTAGAAACATTGCAATATTTTTTCAGAATCAATCAACTCAGGGCGTTATTGATTACTCTGCACAACCTGGATCATCACACCATACTACAAGTCCCATTCCTGGGCCATCGCGAAAATTAATGGATATCACAAATATTCAGCAGGTACCTAATTGTAATTCTTAACCTAAACATTTATGCCAAAATGAAACATACAATTTTGATAGATTTCGATTTGCTAGTGATGCTATTACTCTGGCGATCTAAGGTTAAAAACAGTAACTATTAGAAGATATTCAGTCTAAACTGTTCAGTCCACACTTAAAAAATATTTTTGTGAAAGTTAACTATATTATTTATTTATTTAATATACTTAGTCTCTTTCAAAATACTTTCTCAAATAGCAATGTACACCACATAGGTACATTTATATTTATATTATTAATGTAAATAAAATTTCCATTAATAATACGGACAGGTTACCTGTAATGTAACGGCAAACGCTTCAGGGATTAAACATAAGAAAAACATGTCCCTGTCTTTGCTGTCACACTGTCAGGTTTAAACGCAATAAAGGATGTCAATGTTATTTCTGTATGTAGTGATTTTAGGGTAATAAATATGTACATGCTGCGACTACATTTCAATATTTTGCTTTGTTTTAGTATAAAGTTGTTTCTGCTCCTGAAGACCATGCAACAATATCTCAGCCTGGCCCATCAGAGGTACTGATTAAGAGCACACAAAAATACCATGAACAGGTAAATAGAAGTTCTATACCATTCATTCATCATCTGCCTAGCCTTTTCCCAAATATTTTGGGGTCGGCTTCCAGTCTAACCGGATGCAGCTGAATACCAGTGTTTTACATGGAACGACTGCCTATCGGACCTCCACAACCCAGTTACTGGGTAACACGATACCCGTTGGTAAGACTGCTTGTCAGACTTTCTGGCTTCTGACTACCCATAACGACGGCCAAAGATCTACAAATGACAGCCGGGACCAACAGCTTTACGTGCTTTCCGAGGCACGGAGGGAACTCGATATGAAAGGGATGGTCACCCATCCACAGACCGACCGCGGCTAGCGTAGCTTAACCTGTGACTGATCGATCTGTATGGCTTTAACTTAGCCACGAGCTCCTCCTCTGTACCGTTCATTGTTTTTGTAAATTAGAGTTAGAAGATTGAGTATCATTAGAAGATATTCAGCCTAAACTGTTCAGGCCACACTTAAAAAATGATTTTGTGAAAGTTAACTGTATTATTTATTTATTTAATATAGTCTCTTTCAAAATACTTTCTCAGAAGTGGAGTTGCGGGCACCTGCCTTTTATACCATAGCAATGTACACCACATAGGTATACAATTATATTTATATTATTAATATAAATACCATTTACACTAATATTAGGGGCAGGTTACCTGTAACATAACGGCTAACGCTTCAGGGATTAAACATAAGAAAAACATGTTCCTGTCTTTGCCGACACACTGTCAGGTTTAAAGACGATAAAGGATGTCGATGTTATTCCTGTACCTATGTAGTGATTTTAGGGTAATAAATACATACTTGCTG
Source organism: Charanyca ferruginea (assembly GCA_947361185.1). Taxonomy (NCBI): domain Eukaryota; kingdom Metazoa; phylum Arthropoda; class Insecta; order Lepidoptera; family Noctuidae; genus Charanyca; species Charanyca ferruginea. Next base: position 16,286,805 of record OX376056.1, on the reverse strand, counting down.
CAACTACATTTTAATATTTTGTTTTAGTATAAAATTGTTTCTGTTCCTGAAGACAATGCAACAATATCTCAGCCTGGCCCATCAGAGGTACCGATGAAGAGCACACAAAAATACCATGAAAAGGTAAATAGAAGTTCTGTAACATAGCTAAGCATTGTTTTAGTAAATTATAGTTAGAAGATTGAGTTTCATAAGTTATTTACTTATAATACCATCCAAACCTGGGTTTAATTTTGTCCTTTTTTTTTTTACAGGCAATTCCTGTTGGTAATGACAAAAAATGCCAAAGTTATTTTAAGAAAATCTGTCAACTCAAAAATAAAATCAAGAAGATGAAAACCAAGAACACTTTAAATGTCCTTCGTGATAGTAAGGTAGTCCAGAAGTTGAGTGCTCATTTAACTCCTTCATTTGCTCTCATTCTGCAAGGAGAGTTAAAAAATGCCAAGAGGAAGTACAAAGGTAGAAGGTGGACTACTGAACAAAAAATCATAGCATTGCGAATGTTTAAAAGGTCTGCAGCATGCTATCGTCTCCTAAGAAGACTGTGGTGTCTCCCAGCCCCAAGTACTCTAAAAAATTTGCTTGGACAATTTCGTTTGGACGTTGGTCTTAATGACAAGGTTTTTAAAAGTTTAAAAAAACATGTAGAAACTCAAGAGCCATATAGTAATGAATATATTTTAATGTTCGATGAAATGGCCATAAAAAAACACCTGTGGTATAATAATAAAGAAGACAGAGTGGATGGATACCAAGACCATGGCGAACATGGAAGGTCCCCACAAGTGGCTAGTCATGCCCTTGTATTTATGGTCTCTGGAATCAGAAAGAGAGTAAAGCAGCCAGTTGCATTTTATCTTTCCAGCGCTTATGTGACTGCTGATAGATTAGCTGTACTCATAAAAAATGTAAGTTAATCGGAAGTTGAAGATTTCAATATTTTTTAATTTTTATTTATCACAATGTGTTTAATTATTTTTCTTTTTTTAGGTTTTACATAAATGTTTCCAAATAAATTTAAATATATCGGCAACAGTATGTGACATGGGTGGTGTCAATAGACGAGCATTGACCATTTTGGGGGCTTCCATGGAAACTCCATGTTTCAATTTTGAAAATAATGAAATTGTCACGTTGTTTGATCCACCACATCTTCTGAAGTGTTTCAGAAACATGTTTTTAAAATATAATTTAAAATGTTATTCAAATATATCATCAAACAATTGTGAAGGACAAGGTAATCAGTTTATATACATTTTTTAAGTCTAGTGTGTGATCCTGATGGATATATAAATAACATGTTATTTGATTTTAATAGTGTTTTTATTCTGAAGTAGAGTAGAGTGTTCACTGATATAAGAATAAAAGTAATAAAAGTATGCATCTATATAATACAAATTAGTTAATTAGATAGTTAGTCTCGCTAAAACTCGAGAAGGGCTAGACCGATTTGACTAATTTTGGTCTTGAAATATTTGTAGAAGTCCAGGGAAGGTTTAAACAGTAAGCAAATTGAAAACCAATTGATAGGACAATGTCTGTTGGGTCAGCTAGTTACAAAATATATAATCATTTCATTTTAAAATGTCAAATTTGTTATACTCTTATCAATTTTTTTTCTTTTTTTCTATTTTAAGTGCATTCTGCTGTTTCATTCTCTTTAAATACAATGTACTCTGTGGTTTTTTCTGGTACAGAGCAAAGAGTACAATATATGTACAGAGTACCTACTTATATATTGATGTAATAATTTAATATAGCATTGACTAGCCAAAAATATATTAAATAATACGTTTCAAGTCAATTATTATTAGCTACATGGAAGCATGTGGTAACTAAGCTATAGTAGTCTGAACTAACCCAGACATTTCTCATTATTTTATAGGCATCGCAAAATGGAAACATATTGAAGATTTTTTCGAAGTGGACAATAATGATGGAAATTTCGTGTTTGCTCCAAAACTAAGAAAGGACCATTTAAATCCTAACAACAAACAAAAAATGCGAGTGAATCTTGCTGCTCAAGTACTGAGCCACTCAGTGGCTGCAGGAATGTTTGCCAGAATATCTCAAGGTATTAATCTTAATCACAATTTTACTTTATCTTTTTTACTCATCAGTATGGCTATGGACTTGCAATTTTTCATTTAACCGACTTAAAAAATAGGATGTTATCAATTCGGTCTGGGCCCTGTTTAATAAAATTTACAATCCGACAATTTTGTAAATAAGTGACATATTTGTAAAATTGTATGACAATTAGTGCTGTTTAATAAACCTTACAATTATGTAAGAATTTTACAAGTAAAAATATTACAAATTTTACCATTACAATTGCTGTTTAATATAAGTTTACAAGTGTAGAAAACGCCTGTAGATTTCGATTACAATATTGTACTACAAATTTGTTTGTAAGTTACAAATTTATAGAAATTAGAATTTTAAAATATCTAGAATTTGGTTTTCTCACTTTTCTATTTGTTTGATTAGTAACCACCATGGTAAATTTGTAAATTGTATTCTTTATTAAACAGAAACTTGTAGAATTGTAACTTGTAAAATACAATTACAATTTACAATTTGTAACGTTTGTTAAACAGGGCCCTGGTTTGGTCAATCATTCTTTTTATGTATGTTCGAGCATAATTCTGTTATATATAGACGGATTTGCAAAATTCTTTTGTTTGAAAGGGGTTTATTAAAATGGTCCCATATAAATTTTATCAAAATTGATTCAGCTCTTTTTGACAAAATCACCAAAATCCCAAAAAAATGACATAGATGACGTTTTAGTTTTAAGTGTGTCACCATTTCGTAATGGATTTTAATGTTAAGGCAATACTAAAAAGTTTTTCAAAAAAGGAAAACCGCCTTCAAAAACTAAAAAATGATAAATAACCTTAGCACAGAACGTCTTCGGAAGTCGGTGGCAATTCAAAACAACAAACAATAAAGCCACCGCCACCGACTTTCGAAACTAATGTGTGTTCTGTGCTAACTTGCTAAGGTTATTTATCACTTTTGGAAGGAAGTTCCTTATCGCGCGTTGTGAAAGGGGGCTAGACGGAAAAAATTCTTACGAAAAGTTGTCACGACATGCTATAATAAGCTAAATTGAATCGTTGGAACTGTCAAATAGAGTTCATTATTAGTTGAATGGCGGCTTTTCTATGAAAATATTGGAGCGAATTAAAACCTTATTTTTGCTATTTTTATTACTTCACAAACGCAGACAATTCGAACAGAAAAATTGAATCGTTGGAACTGTCAAATAGAGTTCATTATTAGTTGAATGGCGGCTTTTCTATGAAAATATTGGAGCGAATTAAAACCTTATTTTTACACATTAACCGTGAAATTCGGTTGCACATAGCTCCTATTGTCCGGTCGGGCACCAGCCTATACGTTTCTCAGAATAATTTTATCATACCTAGTTTGGTAAAATTTCAATTTTTAACCGTTTACGTTTACAAAATAAAGTCCGAATTCGCTTTTCGTAGAATATGTTTATGTATTTAAAGGCGGCGCGGCGAACTCTTTGAACTAGGTACCTACGGCCTAACATATGTTTAGTACCTAAGTTTGCTAAGCCAATTAATACGAAAATTGAGCCTACTGATTAAGTTTATATAACATTATATTTGTTAATAATAATAAAAAATATTATTATAACTTCAAAAAAATAAAATTTTATTACAATTCCTTCACTAATTAATCGAAAGGAACTTCGTTCCATCCGGGTGGCCCTTGACACCTCTCAAGGTTTTTAGTTTTTGAAGGTGGTTTTCTTTTTTTTTAAATAACTTTTTTTTCATTACAAGATTAGACCATGTTCCTATCAGGTAAAGGCATAGCCGCAAGCAATAATTCTGCTGATAAACTAAATTCCATTCGGGAAAAGCCATGGTTGGTGGCTAAAATTATTATAAAATAAATTTAAAATTTACCGATATCAAAATACAGTGTACGGTCGGCGCACGTCTGTGGTAACAATACAAGGTTAAGCTAGCCTTTTATTTTATTGAAACTCCGCACTATGCTAGGCAAGCTCCAGGCAAAAGTGTTACCACTGACATGCGGTTGGCTGTACTACAAAAAAAATACATTATTACATTACATTATTGAAATTTCCAGGACTGCTACCTACAGAAGCAACAATAACTGCAGAAGTTATTTCCAATATGGATAAATTGTTCGACTGCGTCAACAGTGACACAGCAGATTGGAAGAAGGGAAAATCATATTCCACAAATTTAACCAATGTATCTCCACACCTAAAACATTTTAAGATAATGAAAAAGTTTTTTGAAACTTCGGAATTTGTAGGGTGTCTCAGCTCGCCGCCCTCAAAGCAAGGTTGGATATGGACACTTAACGGAATCGAAAAGCTTTTTAATAATTTAAAAAGAAAACATGCTATTAAAGCCCTGTCTACTCGCCGTCTTCAACAGGACCCTCTTGAAAATTTGTTTGGCACCATTAGAGGAAACTGTGGTGCCAATTATAATCCCACAACTGCACAATTTGTCGCTGGGCTGAAGACGGCCATTCTGTCCAACCTTGCTCACTTGGGGTCAGGCAATTGCGCAGAAGATGACTGTACAACAATGACAAATTTTAAACAAATTTTGTCCAAAACCACTGCCACAAACATATGCACAGAAAGTAACACGGAAAGTCCAATTGTTTCAGACATGCTTTCTTTGATTGAGAATTCTTTTGAAGAAAGTGTGTCTGATTCTGAAGAATTACAGGCTTGTGCATATGTTTGTGGCTTTTTATTAAAAAATCTAAAAACCAAATGTAAAAATTGTGACTCAATTTTGAAAGCAAAGGATACTGGCGAGTTAGTATACACCTTCGTAGCGTTCAAAGAATATGATGACATTAAAAAGAGATTGAACTATGCATCTCAAGATTTAATTAGATGTGTTGAAAATTGCGCCACTGTGTGTAAAAAATTCTTTTTAACGTCATCATATTCTTTGAACTTAAAACAAAATACGATAATCGTACTTTCCGAACAAGTGAATTTTAAATTTTTAATGAAGTGTGAAGAACATTTTAAACTTAATATGGATTTTATTATGAATAGCGTATTCTACATAACAATTAAAAGATTTTGTGTGCTTAAAAATCGCCAATTTACCGAAACACACACAGACAAAGCATTAAAAAGAAAAATAAATATATTACAACATAAATAATGTAATGTTTTGTGTAATAATGTAATGTGTTCGACGACACGGTTGGCGCAGTGGCTGAGCGATCGACTGCTGCGCAGCGTGTTGCGGGTTCGATTCCCGCCCAGGGTAAACATTTGTGCGATGAGCACTTTGTGTTTGCCTTGTGTCTGGGTGTTGTTTATCTATATATGTATGTATTTACAAAAAAGAAATGTATTTGTGTATGTATATCAGCTGTCTGACACCCATAGTACAGGGTCTCCCTAGTTTGGGGTCAGATGGCCGTGTGTGAAAATGTCCCCACATATTATTATTATTTCCATTTATTATTCATCTATACATATAATTTACATTTTTAAATATTAATAAAAAAAATTAAAACATTTAAAAATATAAAAATAATAATATTATTATTATTATTATTAATGTTTTATTGACATTTATTTTCTTGGTTTATGTGTGTATTCGGAAGATTGGCGATTTGAAATTAGACATTTTAAAAATGTTAAAAAAATGGAAACCAAAAATCTATACCATCAAGCTGCATGCCATCTGAGAGCTAATTTTACCCGACTGCCCCAGGAGGGTAATGTTTTTCGAGTGCATGTTTGTATGTACAGAGACCAGCACATCAATCTACAACAATCTGTCAAATTTCTTTGATAGCTTTTCAACTTTATTCAAAAGAATAAGGTTCACATTCAATTGGGAAAATTTGACAGTTTGGTATGGCTTAATGTGCTGACGTTTGTACATCTATTTCTTTAACACGCTCTGTAGCCAAAACGCCTTTATGGAAATCTATTAAGCCGAATCAACACTAATCTAACGATACCTCATATTTATGTTGAAATGGGTTTTATGTTTTAATAGCTTTGTTTATCTTGAAATTTAAATTAATTGTTACTATGCCAAGTCTCAAATTATAGAATATTAAAAAATTATAGAATTTAGAATAACTGTGTTCATTCGTTTCAATAATGGGTCGATGAAAAGAAGACAAAGCTACATTTCTTGAAAGATTTTTTAGTTGAAGATGTGACTGCAAGTCATTATAACATAATCTAGAATATTGTAATAAAAAGGTTTATTTATCTACCCTTAAATTAATGAACACATTTATTCTAAATCCTTCAATTTACATTACGATTTTAGACATGCTGCCATACTTACAATAATATATGTACTTAAAAAAGCTTACATAGGCAGAAAAAACAACATGCATGCATAATGAGCAGTAAATAACATAAAATTATTGGTTTCATATGGAATATTGTTAAAAATCTGGAATTACTTGTTCTGAAAGACGGTTTTATAAATTATCAATCCTGTTATTCAAATTTATGGCATTATACAGATGTTTTTGCCGACATAATTGAGCTACAAAAACAGTCATTTTCAGTGCATTCGTTTTGTAGTTTAAAACAAAACAAAATATTTTTTTTTTTAAGAATTGCAAGTTATTATGCGATTTATTATAAATTGTAAAATTCATTTGTAACAAATTTGTAAGATACAAGTTGCTAATTTAATAAAACGATAAAAAATACACATATTTTATTTATCTCTTCTCATATCTTGAAGGAATTGGGGACTAGAAACAATTCTGTCATTTCCAGGTTACTGCGGAAGGACCTTTAATTTTAAAAGTACTCGTTGGTCTTTCCAAAGTAATCTGGAAGTGCCAGAATTGTTTCTAGTCTCCAAATAAATTACAAATCACTTGATCGGATTTAAATTTTCCGCCTCTATAGTTGTATTGGGGCAGCCCAGAGATGGCGGTACCATCTTAATGAATTTTCTTAGTATGAAGTTGACATTCTTCCCGTCAGGGTATAAATGTTCTGTGGTCATACTCGTCTCGTCATTCATCGTATCGTCTGTCTCAACTTTCGCGTGGCGTGCGAGGAGGACGCAATCAACAGCGTGTGTTAGATATAGGTATATATGTATATATACTGACATATTTCGGTATATGGGTTATTAATTAACACTTAATATTTCTTGTTATAAATAGCCAGGTAAATAAGCAAAACACATATTTGAACAATTCATTACTTATTTATTTTTCATAAGAATTTACACACAAAAATAACTACTAGAATAAATAATACCACTAGTTACCAGTAGATACATAACTACAACTACAAAAGGTTATAATAACATAATCCAAATAATATCGTACCTTAGATGTTTACACTTTGCTAGCCGAGGAGCAACTGATCGTTTCACCGAGCTCCCGCTCTTTAAATACTACGGTACAAACAACTGATGACTCACAATTGAGATGTCAAACCATTGACTATTATTTTACTTATACATTTTAATAGCAAAAATCATAGAGTAATTTATCATTATGTTTAATCAACATTATATAATACTTTTATTACATTTATATGTATATAAATACATTATTAATCTATCACGGCCATACTGACAAGTACTTCGCTCTCGAAGTACATTATATTGCAAATTGTGATTGTTCAACAATAATAATATTTTTGTTTGCCAATTGCCTAGACGTGTCAAGCCCCCTCCACCCGCTGCTTGTGGGATAGACTTACACCAAGCAAAAGACCGACCAGCGGAAACCATTTATCAGTTACCTCGACATGCAAGTCCCATTCACCCGCTGCCAGTGAGCTAGACAAGCACCAAGTAAAAGATCGCCCAGCGGATATCTTTTTGTTAACGATCACAATTTACTTACAATCAAATTTACAATCTCATGAAACCTTATATTGATCTTACGTACGTAAGTCAATTTATCATCTCATTTTCTACAATTACATTCTCATCAATTAATTCACCGGGCCAGAACCTCAACTTTTCTTTAGCTACCGAGATATTTCGTAAGCTACCTATGCCTTGCAAATTATAGCGATCATTAGGGAGGATAGAAGAAATTTCATAAGGCCCTTTAAATTTTGGTGCTAATTTGTCGTTACGTCTATGATTCTGAGAGACATATACCACATCCCCTATGTTAAAATTTATTTTATTGCGACGAGTAGCGTCGAAACGTTCTTTGAATTTTGCCGCGATTTGTATAAGACGTTGTTTAGCTATATCTCGATCAGCCTCTAAATTAATTGGACGTTGTCTATCGTCTTCGACAAGTACATCATCTAAACGTGCTTGAACAGGGGGAATATTTGCCTCTACACCAATGAGTAACCGTAAAGGAGAAAAACCTGTGGACTTCTGTATTGTTGTGTTAATCGATTGTTGGACTTTCCATAAAACGTTCGGCCAATCTGACTGTACATTGCACATGGTGTTAAGCATATCAGTTACTGTAAACACATATCTTTCCACTTGTCCGTTACTTCTGGGGGTACCAGTAGAAATCAAATGATGTTCTATGTGTAGTTCGTCAAAAAATGACCTGATTTGACTACTACTGAAGTTAGTTCCTCTATCAGAAATTACTAAAGAAGGTGTTCCAAACAAGGTGATAGTATCTCGTAATATTGGTATTAATTCATGAGTATTTAGAGTTTTGAGTGGCTTTAGTAAGCAGAACTTGGTAAACCCATCCACTATCAGTAAAACATGTTTAAATCCTTCATTGGATTGGGTAAAAGGCCCCGTACAGTCCAAATGTATTGTGTGAAAAGGTAAGGCGGTTTTTTGAATAGGATGTAGGTAGCCCTGTTTTGGACCATGGTGGCCCTTGCGTTTAATGCAGACTAAACAGTGAGACAGATATTTCCGAACAAAAGCCGTCATTGCTGGGAACCAAAAATGCTCACGTATTTTCGCTATTAATTTTTCAAAACCAACATGACAATTTTCGTCGTGAAATAGACGCAAAATGCTTAATCTGGTACCCCTTGGAATGTATAATTTCAGTTCTCCATTTGGCTTAGTCTTGTAATATAACAAATTATTACGAACTACATATTGGTTTGAATCTAATTCTCCCGTTTGTAGTCTATTTATTATGGCTAATGTCTCAGGATCTCTTTGTTGTGCAAGTTCTAGCCAAGATTGGGGATCATCTATCAAATTGACAGTACTAGGAATAGCCACAGGAGGCTCAACAGGATTGCGACTAAGGAAATCAACATGGCTTATATATTGTCCCTTTTTGTAAGTAATTTCAAACTGGAAATCCTGCATATATGTCCACCAGCGAGCTACACGGGGTGACAGATCTTTTTTTGTTCATGGTTGATTTGATAGCGTTACAGTCAGTTATTATTGTAAAATTAATTCCTAGTAAATAAACGCGAAAGTGTTTCAAAGCATTGTAAATGGCTAAAGTTTCTAAATCGTACGAACTATATTTTGACTCTGTAGGTGTTGTTCTTTTACTAAAATAGGCAACGACTTTAGATTCATTATTAAATTTCTGCGTTAGAATAGCACCGTATCCTATAGCACTAGCATCGGTGTATAACTCGGTTTGTAAGCTAGGATCAAAAATTGACAGCAAAGGTCTAGACACCAAGTAATTTAATACGTAGTCTCTCGCAACGTTCTGTTCAAGTCCCCAGTCCCATTTTTGGTTTTTTTGTGTTAATCTTGTTATACAAGCGGTTCGTGTGGCGAAATTGGGGATAAATTTCCTAAAATACGAGGCCAAACCCATGAACTGCCGTACTTGTTTAATATTACGCGGAATGGGGGAATTTATTAAAGCATGAATTTTAGATGGACTAGGCCTGACACCTTCTTGTGATATTTGCCTACCTAAATATTCGATACTATTGACAACAAATTGGCATTTTTTCGGATTAATTCTGAACCCCGATGTAGTCAAAGCCGAAATCGTTAGTTCTAAGTATTCTAAACCTTCTTCAATAGTCACAAATGGAATAAGGATATCATCCATGTAAACTAGTAAAAAAGTTAAATGTGAAACAGCTTTGGAAATAGCCCTTTGGAATACAGACGGTCCATTACAAATGCCAAATGGCATCTTTATAAATTCGTAATGCCCGTCAGGGGTTGAGAAAGCTGTATATTTGGAAGAATCTTCAGACACTGGAATTTGATAGAACCCGTTTTTCATATCTATAGAAATGTAAAATTTTGCTTTTCCTAATTTGTCAATTTGGTCTTCAATGAGAGGGAGAGGATATGTATCTTTTTCAATAATTTTATTTAAGGACCTATAATCAACGCAAAGCCTATCGCTGCCATCTTTCTTTTTTACCAGAATTACTGGACTTGCAAATGATGAATCACTTTCACGTATTATATTACTTTCTAATAAATCTTGAATAATGAGTTTTACTTTTTCTTTTTCACAAGGTGCCAAACGATACGGGCGGTAATTTACTACCTTATCACTTTTTAACCTAATTCTCAACTCTCCAGTCGTGACTGACCCTGTTTTATTTAATATAGTTTTATACCTTTCAAAAATATTTATAATCTGTTGTTGCAGTTTTTGGCCCAAATGATTTAATTTTAATTTTAACTCCGCCATTTGAATATCGCAATAATCTTGCTGTTGTAAGGTATTCACTTGTAAATCTACATTAATTAATTGTTTTCTACGTATTCTACTTCCCGTGCAATCAGTAATTATTTCAATATCAGTGTGTTCAACTATGTTTCTACCAATTAATAGATTATAATTAAGATTTTGGTCATTGACAACAAATAAATCAAGCTCAATGTATATGTCATCAAATCTTACGGGGACGGTTATTCTACCAGAAACTTCCAGTTTAACATTAGCTATTCCTGTAAGATATTTGAAACATGGTAATATATTACATCGAAGTTGCTTTGCAATTGATTGTTTGATTAAACTACAGTTGGCGCCAGTGTCTATTAGCGATTCTATTTGCATGTTATGTATAGTTACAACTGTAAGCTTTAATTCCGTTTGCCTAAAAAATTAACCTCATTATTAGTTTGCGTTTTCTGCACATCCGAACGTGCTTTATACCAACATACTGTTTCATTGTGGCCAATTTTTTTACAGAAGGTACACAATTTTTCAGGAACCCTAGTTTCAGAAGTAGTAATCTTTTTCGTTTCAGATGACTGGCTTTGATTTTTGTTACACTGAGCTTTTAAATGACCCGTTTTGCCACACGTGTAACATTTTTTCTCTTCGTAGTTATTATTGCGAAATTCTAGTTTTGGACGTTTGACTTTACTTGGTCCCGTCGCATTGTCCGAGTCGTTTTGTTCTAATGGTCGTTTTTTGGGTTTTACGTAACTGGTAAACAAGGATATTAACTCTGAAGTACTTTTTACATTACTATTGAAGGATGCCATCCTAACGTTTACATCAGTAATACTACCGCAAATTATTTCAATTAATTGAGCTTCAGTAAACGAAATCTTTGTGTTACGCAACAGTCGAACCTTTTCTCTCGCAAATTCACAATAAGAATCCGCAGAGTCAGAACTATATAGCACAGCCTTGGATAGTTTTTCAGATAGATTGCGTTTTTCAGGATATAAGTCAGTGAGGTCTGTACGAAAGTGTTCCCAAGTTCGGCCTCCAGATGGTTGCCACGATTCGAACCATACCAGGGCGGAGCCTTTTAATGCCTTACCAGCTCTTGCGACTGTAGCTATACTACTCCATCCAAATTCCTTAGACAGCTCCTCAATGTTATGACACCAACCCTCCGCACCGCTGTCGCTCGTTGCTGGGTCGAAGGTTGGAAGTGCTACATCGTCCTCAGCACGACGACTGCCGGAGACAGCATCGCGGATTGCCTTGAGAAGACCTTCTAAGACAGCAGGATCCATTCTGAAACTTAGATATTAGATGTATTAGTAATCATGGTATTTTATCCCACTTCTGATGTTAGATATAGGTATATATGTATATATACTGACATATTTCGGTATATGGGTTATTAATTAACACTTAATATTTCTTGTTATAAATAGCCAGGTAAATAAGCAAAACACATATTTGAACAATTCATTACTTATTTATTTTTCATAAGAATTTACACACAAAAATAACTACTAGAATAAATAATACCACTAGTTACCAGTAGATACATAACTACAACTACAAAAGGTTATAATAACATAATCCAAATAATATCGTACCTTAGATGTTTACACTTTGCTAGCCGAGGAGCAACTGATCGTTTCACCGAGCTCCCGCTCTTTAAATACTACGGTACAAACAACTGATGACTCACAATTGAGATGTCAAACCATTGACTATTATTTTACTTATACATTTTAATAGCAAAAATCATAGAGTAATTTATCATTATGTTTAATCAACATTATATAATACTTTTATTACATTTATATGTATATAAATACATTATTAATCTATCACGTGCAACGGAACGCCCATGAAGTTATAGGTATAAATGGAGCCAACACTTAGAACAAAAACTTGAAACCAACTGTGGGCTGATGCTCTCTTTCTGAATGCATACATAAGAACGAGACAGTGATATGTGGTTTCTTTATCTTATGTACGCATTCAGAAAGAGAGCGTCTGCCCACAGTTGGCTTCACTTGGGTATTTAGAGTGTTGCCTCCACTTTTATCTATAAGCTTCTTAGGAACGCCTACGCAGCGAGAGAGAAGCGCGATCAACGCGGACGCTGGTTGGTTGGCGATCGACGACGTCACGTCCAAGTTCTCGAAACTTCCAGCAAGCTCCATAGCTGCCGGCCGGACCGGACGTTGATTAAATAAATTCAATTCATTCATTCAATAGATCGACGCCATCCGCGAGTCCACGACGCCATTTTTTCACCAAATATTTTATTATTTTGTGGTGTTCTATAAAAGTGATTTTTAATACGTGTCATTATTTCAGCATTGTGCAATTATTGCATAAATCGAAACATTTAATTAGCATCTATATATGCGCAAATTTGCTATTATTGCAAAGTTTTTTAATTGTGACATTGTTTCACAAAGAAGTTTCGACTATGGCAAAAAATTGAAGACGCTTGGTACTGGCCAGGGGCCAGGCAAAAGGAACCATTACATCATTATGTAAGTTTGCTGAGTCCGAGGACATCGGCAAAGCCTCTATAAAGGCAATTATGGTCAAGAAGGACAGGCTGGTCACCGCCTTTTCGGAATATAGTGCGTTCAACATAGACATATCTCTTCTAGACGATAACAACGAGGAAGATTATGGTCATTACGAATCCATATATTTATGTGCGTTAGCCGCATTCGAAGATGCCATCGATTTAAAATCTAGTCCAGGTAAATCTCCGGACCCCGGAGCAGGGCATGACAAAGATGCTATGAAACGACTCATACCCATAAGTATTCCCAAGTTTGGAGGTGAGGTAGGTGACTTCCACGACTTCATTAGCCTATTTAAAAGTGTCATCGACAAGAACACTAAACTGTCACAATGTGACAAATTCTATTATTTAAAAACCTATCTAAGTGGCGAAGCCGCCGAATTAATTAAGCATTTATCACTAACTGCACATAATTATGCAATCGCACTGCAATTGCTTAGTGAGCGTTATGATAACAAAAATAAGGTCATTAATTATCATGTTAATTCTATATTAGACCTAAAATCTATTACTAAGTGCACTGCTTTAGCTTTAAGAGAAATCATTTCTTAAACCAGACAGCATTTAGCTGCCTTAAATAACATGAATATACCTGTTCAGCATTGGGATGCAATTATTGTATGCATTTTGCAACGCAAGCTTGACATGCACTCATTAAGGTGCTTTCATCTAGAAACGAAATCAGACCCTCGCGCGCTCAACATCGGTCGACTTTGATCGATTGGTGTGGTAGCTTTGGCTGTTCGACGATCGATTGCCCGTCGATGGCATCGGTCGACATTAATCGATTAACCCCAGCTATAATCCATCAGTAATAATAAACAAACAGCTCGATCGACGTCGACTAATGTCGATCGACGATCGATCGATTGGTCTGATAGAAACTGCCGATCGACGTCGACTAGCCCATTCTACCATCGATCGATGCCGTCGATCGACGATCGATCGATTGGTCTGGTAACACCCTTACGCGTCTTGAAAAGATCACTTTTTCCAAATGAAAAAAATATAACTTTACATAATTTTATTATTTATATTTCCGCGTGATCAAGATAAATAATATAATATTTTAGGACAGTAAATATCACAGTAAGTATCATGACAGACAGACCAAAATAATAAAAAAATAATTTTGGACTTGGTACCACATTCATGTACATACAAACAGACACTTCAATTTTATTTGTACAGACGTTATTAGTTTATGAGTCGACGCAAATAACCGCAGCTAATTGGGGTGCTACGCGCTACGTCGCGCTACGGCGTAGCGATGTAAGTTGGTTACAGAGAACTAGGGTTCGTAACGGCGAGCCGATTCTTACGGTTCATCGCGGTGTTAACTTTATTTTCGCGGGGTTTTATTGATATTATTATTTGAGCTTATCTACATATACTTGTCGCAGAATCAAGGATAAGGTGCCATATTATCAATCAAAATGCAAATTGTTATTTGATTACAACGCCATCTTGTGATATTTTTAGGAAACGTCAAGCAGTACGCTTGGGTAAGGTCGATACAGGAAGTGACGATACCGAGTTACCGACTTGAGGGCTGTCATTTGCAAATGAGTTGTCAAATTTATTTGACGTTTGGCAGATGGTTATTTCTGAACGACAGAGCAGCGGGCACTTTTGATTGTGACTCGGACGCGAACGGTGGTTCGTCTTTCCTGTATCGAACTTGCCGCGTTTTCCATAATTGTTGTAATCCGTTTTCATCGGCTTGATTAATTGTGTTTTTTGTCATTATCGAGTGAAACTAAGCAAACAAACATCAGTGCTAAATATTGGAGATTTTATTTTGTGACTGCAACATGTCTAACGACGGTTCCGGCGAAGAGTTACCCCACGTGTTTGATCAACCTCCGACATCAGAAGCGGGATCTGAAACCCACTCGCACACCATGTTCGAGATGCAGCTAAGGAATATGATGCAGGTGATCGAAACATCAAAACTCAATCAACTGCGGGTAAACCGGTGCATAAGGCGGTGAACTATCGCAAAAATCACATAGCATCTAACGGAACGTCGCAGGAACAATCTAAAGGTCAGAGTGTTGATTTCTTATCAAGTGAAAATAACCGTTGGAAACTTTTATTCGAAATGCAGCATCGCTAAATAATGAAATCAATTCACGGGATAAAAGCACCTAGTTCAGAATACAATAAGCTATCTTTATCTGAATTTAATCCCGATTTTCGAGAAAGTGATACTAGAGTTTGGTGCAATACCCTTAATTTGTGCATTCAAAAAAAATCTAGCAGTTGATTAATTATTACAACGAGTAAAGCCCTTAATTAAGGGGTCGACCGCTTCTTGGTTAGCTTAGAATACTTTACCTGGAATAACCTGGCATGTCAAGGTGTTGCTACAACTATGGCAATCTGGGCCATATGGCAAATGAATGTTCGAATAAAAGCTGCCGCGATTCTTCTGCTAACTCTCAATCCCAGTTTTCAGGAAATAATGGATCGCAACGGGCCAAAGACTGCGTTTTTAAGAAAGTATCGACGCCGATGACCTGTGATGACCTTCTGTGGCAAGCCGGGGCACATCGCTACACGCTGTCCAAAGAAGGAGGCTGGCTCCGTTAACAGTCAAGTTGAAAATCGAGTGGATATTTGTACCATTAAATCAGCTACTGATCTATTATCTACCGAATCTGGTGAGTCGTATTATTTTTATTTTGTTTCTGGTGCCGAATGCTCTCTTGTTAAGCAATCTGTTAGCCGTAACTTCGTAGATAAACGTACCTACATTTGCTTGTTCATAAACAGGGTATAGGTTTTGCTAAAGTAGACTGTTCTGAACAGGTTCTTTGTGACGTATTAATTGGTGGTACTTATTTACGATTTTTATTTCATGTGTTACCTGCAGGTTATTGTTTGAAAATATAATGTGATGACTTATTTTAATGCTTACTTTGACAATTACCTTGTCTATTTCGTGTAGTAAGGGCAAGCCCATTTAAGTTTTTGATATGGTGCGTAACTAGGCTATCTTCTAACTTTGATAATACAGAACCGGAAATAGGCATTAACAAGATAAGAGAGCAAGCGACAACGAATATGAAAGTGAGTGTTTCAAATTTGATATTGATTCTGCTTCTGAATGTTCTTTAATGAAGGAGTATTTCTTGCAAATTTAGAGATCGAAAAGTAAATGAATGTGGTATCTTTAGTTGGTTTAATAGGCAATAATAATGTTAATAGTACTTTGCAATAAATTGCTGTGTCAGGTAGTAAATAATGATTTTGCGACGAAGACATTATTTCACGACTACCTACGTTACGTATTTAGTGCTATTTAATTGGGTCAAGAGACTTTTTGTAACGGTTTTCGAGTTAGTATGACCGCAACTGAGTTTTCTTTGTCAAAGGACAAGATTGTAAGTAAATGTTTGCAATTCGAGTAATGGTTACCTCTTACATAAAAATGATTTTAATTGCATTGACACTGATACTTCATTAGGCAGAAAATGGTGATAATATTTTACAACATATCTAGATTCGATAGCGATAAAGTTAAACTAGTAAAATTTAATTTGGTGACTTAGTTTTGATTCAAGGTAAGGAAATAAATCAGACCAACTAAGATCTTAAATACAAAGTACCCACCGTTCAAAATTGTAAAATTGCTTAATGGTGACCGATACGTTTTAAAGTCATTGACCGGCAATCGTACTTACAAGTACACACATGACCGTGTTCGTAAGATGCCAACCTGTGAAGTCCCAACAGAGTATGTAATAGACGATATTTCTGAGGGCGAAGAAACGTCTACAGACATATTATGATGGCGCTTGTTGGCTATTTGGTCAATCTGCATCCACAAGACGCAGTCGCAACTGCGTACGTTGTCGTTCAGGCCGTGATGAGTGGCTTGTGGTGTGGTGGGGACCAGGGTCTCGTAAGGGACTATTAGTCACATGGGCGTGACTTGGGCCTTATGGCTATTGGTAATAATAATAATATGTGGGGACATTTTCACACACGGCCATCTGACCCCAAACTAGGGAAACCCTGTACTTTGGGTGTCAGACAGCTGATATACATACACAAATATATATATTTTTTTTTTGTAAATACATACAAAAAAAACACAATAACACAAAAACAACAATCACAAATCACAATGTGTGGGGGTGTGGGGTGGTGTGTGTGTGTGTGTAATCACATTGTGGGTGTTAACTAAATTTGTTATGATTTGTGTTTCTTATTGTTAATTTATGTGATTTTACTATCAATTATTGTCTATTAATTCGAAACATGATTATTTGTGTGTGCACACTGATTTGTGGTTACTTTATTTCGATAATTGTTATCGATGGTTTTATTCAAAACAATTGTTGACACGTTACTTTGAATGTAAAACGAATTACTTTATGAAATCACTATTGTTTATTCATGACAATTATTATTAGTGTGGTATTTGATTGCTTTATAATTAAATCTTATTAGATTTAGTACATTGTAGTGTTTTGTATCAAGTAAACGCGTGACGCACTTCCGTGCGCCAATGGATAGACTTGTATGGAGAGGTTGCAAGGTGGGGGGCATCGCCTTATAAAAGAGCGTGCACTCCGTAAGTATGGCTGTCGATCCTCGGATTCGACTCAGTAAAGAGTTCATGCTCCCGACAGTACTGTCGGTTTACCTGGTACAGCGCTGCTGTATATTCACATAGCTGTATAGGCTTGCTGCTAGCGAGCGATACACTTTGTATTTGGGTGGCTTATGCTACTGTACGAACTATGAACCTTAAGGGTTTGTTCGTTTATCATTGGGTGGCGTAGGCTGCTGTACGAACTGTAAACCTTAAGGGTTTGTTCGTTTATCATTGGGTGGCTTCGCCACTGTACGAACTGTGGGACCTTAATGGTCTGTTCGATTAACTGTATTGTTGCTGTACCTTGAACTTACTTTATTCTTGTTACTGATTACCATTTGTATTGTTTTGTTTACTAATAGTGTGTAATTGTTTTCACAGGTATGTTGTTTATCCCTAATAGGATAATGGGAACGCCTATAGTCCTGACGATGTACTATACCGCTCGGCACTCCTCCTCGATCGCTCACCTGACGATCCGACATCAGAAGTGGGATAGCCTCTTAATGCTTCCGCATGGCTTCCCTAATTATCGTATGTCTTTTCCACTCTTGTTTTGACAGTTTCCTCTCTTGGGTTTACCTAGCGCAGAGCTAAGGCTGTTTTAATGGCATTTATAAATCACCTACCCACATTAATTTCATTGTTTGATTTTACATACTCCAACAGTTACCGCTACCCTTATTTACCTACCTAAGTGTCAAACAAATTGCTGTTTGTACTGTACTGGCCCATGTTTCCAAATTTCATTTTCCGTGCTCATCTACTAGCATTCACTACCGAAGTACATGAGGTTTAAACTTCAACAAGAACTGAGTGTCTTGTCCCATCTTAAGAGAAAGTCTCATTTTCCTCTGACCTACACATTTCTTCTCAACCCTCTTAGGTTCAAACCAGGTACAATAGTATGTCACTTTAGTGACTACCGGAGAACAGCCGGGAGGTTCGAGTGAAGATACTGTGAGTCAGTTTTCGAGCAACTAATCATCCGTGATAAGTTGGAAGTCCGTGATAAGATAAGTGTGATGTACCCACCACTGATGTTCTACAACTATCTTGTGAGACGCTTCCATTTTGTTATGACTCTGGGTTTGAATGTACTTTCATTACTGATACATGTGTGGCAAACTTACTTGTATGGTCAATATAAAGTGAAGTTTCATGTAATACCGAATGCTTATTCAAATCATAGTATCATATTTTGCCGTGAGATATTAAATTTAGATTTTGGGGTTATTATAACCGAAAGTATTGTTACCATTACAAAAGTTGAGATTGTAACAGCTATGCTCTATTCCTGAAACTCCGAATAAAATTGATACTGATATTCCATCTGAATATAAATCAGTGATAATACAACTATGTCAAATAGTTGGCTTTTAGCTAAACAAATAGGTAGTATGATTCTGAGGTTTCAGGAATAGTTTATCTGAAAGTAACTGTGTACCCCCTGATTGTTTACATGTATTGTGAGGTAAGGTAATGACATGTGTTGTGAGGTAAGGTAATGACATGTGTTGTGAGGTAAGGTAATGACATGTGTTGTGAGGTAAGGTAATGACATGTGTTGTGAGGTAAGGTAATGACATGTGTTGTGAGGTAAGGTAATGACATGTGTTGTGAGGTAAGGTAATGACATGTGTTGTGAGGTAAGGTAATGACATGACATGTGTGGTAAGGTAATGACATGACATGTGTGGTAAGATACTAAACTTGTTTTGTGTTATCAGGTCTGTAGTGTTTGATTTAAATTGATCAGAATGACCGAACGTTAAGCTATTTACTTGAGCTCTTTTCTGATTGTTTACAGATGATGCGATAAACTGTTCACTCAAGGACGTGTGAAGATGCAGGACAACCGTAACAGCGCGTGGCGTGATTTAGTAATGAAAATCAGTAAATTTTGAGGGTTATGGTTTATTGATATTTTTTTAATCATTGGGAATATTCTCACAATGCTGAGACATTTGCTGAAAAGTGGAGTGGCAAACGTACTCTTGTACGGTTAATAATTGTGATGAACTATGGTTAACTGACTCTTGGACAATACAACAGTGCCTGTTTTGGTTACTGTTTTGGTTACTGTTTTGGTTACTGTTTTGGTTACTGTTTTGGTTACTGTTTTGGTTACTGTTATTGGATACTGAGTTATTGGATACTTTGTTGATGGATACTTTGGTTGTAGATCCAAAATGATATTAATTAAAATCTTTGAGTAACAATGTACGAAAAATCCCTGAATGTCCATCAGTAACTGTTAATGATGTCAATGTTGACAATGATGATGATGATGATTCATCTGCTGCTGACATACTATAGCTGAATTGAGATGTCTATGTTGACTATTGTTTGGATGTCTATGTTGATTCCTATAATTGAATGTTGATCTTGACGCTTATGCGGGTTGTCTATGTTGACGCCTATACGGGTTGTCTATTCGACTTCAAGTTACTTGTCGAATCCCATGATGTGATTTCGGCTGATTTGTTGAGCTATGTATTGTCTGTAACAGTATGGTTATTTTGACTGGTTATGATGCAAATTTTGCTAATGATTTTACTTCAGGACTAATTCAGGATTTTTCTTTGCAACATACCTTTTGCTAATTAAAGCTTTTTGTCAGAAAGGCCGATCGATATTTACCAAGAACTTTATAACTACACGAGGACGTGTAGAATGTCAGTCTGGCCGTGTCGGAGACAGTTTATTAATCACATTGTGGGTGTTAACTAAATTTGTTATGATTTGTTTCTTATTGTTAATTTATGTGATTTTACTATCAATTATTGTGTATTAATTCGAAACATGATTATTTGTGTGTGCACACTGATTTGTGGTTACTTTATTTCGATAATTGTTATCGATGGTTTTATTCAAAACAATTACACGTTACTTTCAATGTAAAACGAATTACTTTATGAAATCACTATTGTTTATTCATGACAATTATTATTAGTGTGGTATTTGATTGCTTTATAATTAAATCTTATTAGATTTAGTACATTGTAGTGTTTTGTATCAAGTAAACGCGTGACGCACTTCCGTGCGCCAATGGATAGACTTGTATGGAGAGGTTGCAAGGTGGGGGGCATCGCCTTATAAAAGAGCGTGCACTCCGTAAGTATGGCAGTCGATCCTCGGATTTGACTCAGTAAAGAGTTCCTGCTCCCGACAATACTGTCGGTTTACCTGGTACAGCACTGCTGTATATTCACATAGCTGTATAGGCTTGCTGCTAGCGAGCGATACACTTTGTATTTGGGTGGCTTATGCTACTGTACGAACTATGTACCTTAAGGGTTTGTTCGTTTATCATTGGGTGGCTTCGCCACTGTACGAACTGTGGGACCTTAATGGTCTGTTCGATTAACTGTATTGTTGCTGTACCTTGAACTTACTTTATTCTTGTTACTGATTACCATTTGTATTGTTTTGTTTACTAATAGTGTGTAATTGTTTTCACAGGTATGTTGTTTATCCCTAATAGGATAATGGGAACGCCTATAGTCCTGACGATGTACTATACCGCTCGGCACTCCTCCTCGATCGCTCACCTGACGATCTGACATATAGATAAACAACACCCAGACACAAGGCAAACACAAGTGCTCATCACACAAACGTTTACCCTGGGCGGGAATCGAACCCGCAACACTCTGCGCAGCAGTCGATCGCTCAGCCACTGCGCCAACCGTGTCGTTAAACACTGGTCTGGATAGACCTGGGAATTTGAGAGTCTATTTTGGTGAACAGACAGTGATCTGTTAGTTGCATGGTGCAACTGGGCCACTAAAGCAAGCGCGAATCATAATGTCAATGTTGTTGAATTTAAAATTGATTTAGACTATGTTGAACTTCACAAGGTTTCTGATTATTGTGTTAACAATTGTTATGTTGGTCTTGAATGACCTGGGAGTCGTAGACTCTATATGAAGTTGTGTGTTGGTCGTATAACTTGAGGTGATGACGATATGGGTGGCATCAGTGCTACTAGCTGCTGGGGCAGCCGAGCCATGAGCGTTGTATGTGATCTTATTGTGTCAATACTAAAATTTGGTTAATTTTGAGGCTTAGAGGAACCTTTTGTTTTTGAATTATTAAGATGATGATTACGATGATCCCGAAATCGATATTGAAGAAGTCAGGTCACAAGCTGTGGAGAACATGGATAAAACCTCTGCTTACGATAAGGTACGTTTTGACTCTACTAAAGCCAAACTGAAGCCATTTTCTATTGGTAACTTCGTTCTGCTGCAGAACGAAGAACGAAATCAAACAAAGCTCGATCCTAAGTATAGAGGCCCTTTCCAAGTTACAGAGGTACTAGATGGGAACCGTTATGTACTTAAAGCCCTTAATTCAAACCGAACATACAAGTATGCACATGATCGTCTTCGAAAAATGCCAGCCAGCGACAATTTTGACGACCAAGACGCTGACTTTAGTCATACAGACGACAAGGACGCTGACTCTAGTAAGATTGACAAGGCGAGACATAATGATGACGAAGGGGTGAGACCTTCGTGTGAGATGCGAGTGTAGTATGCAAGTTGCTCAGATTGCGTGCACCTCTATGCTAGCCGTAGGTGTAAGACTTGTGTGGCGTACGTCTAGCGTGGAGATGTAAGCACTTGTAAGGGTGCCGGATGGAGGTCCCACTTGTTTGCCGGATGGAGGCATTGTGATGTGTTTTGCGTTGAAATTGGGTACCGGATGGAGGTCCCAATGGGTCGAGGTATAGAGCATTGCATACTAGATTCGTTTAATTTTTGGTGGTTGTTATTATTGTAATCAAAGTTAAATGAGTGATACAATCAGACTAGAATTAGAGACTATGTTGGTTTAAGTGGTATGAGGTCTTATCCTTTTGACTTCTGACACCTCGGTCAGAAAGGCCGAGCGAAAGTTACTCTGTATGAACTCTTGTTTCAGAGACCACACACGAGGACGTGTGAGTTGTCATGATGGCCGTGTCGCAGAATCAAGGATAAGGTGCCATATTATCAATCAAAATGCAAATTGTTATTTGATTACAACGCCATCTTGTGATATTTTTAGGAAACGTCAAGCAGTACGCTTGGGTAAGGTCGATACAGGAAGTGACGATACCGAGTTACCGACTTGAGGGCTGTCATTTGCAAATGAGTTGTCAAATTTATTTGACGTTTGATAGATGGTGATTTCTGAACGACAGAGCAGCGGGCACTTTTGATTGTGACTCGGACGCGAACGGTGGTTCGTCTTTCCTGTATCGAACTTGCCGCGTTTTCCATAATTGTTGTAATCCGTTTTCATCGGCTTGATTAATTGTGATTTTTGACATTATCGAGTGAAACTAAGCAAACAAACATCAGTGCTAAATATTGGAGATTTTATTTTGTGACTGCAACATGTCTAACGACGGTTCCGGCGAAGAGTTACCCCACGTGTTTGATCAACCTCCGACATACTTATAATTATAAAGAGGTATTTGTTTTTTTTAAGAAATAGATAATAATTCTAAAAGTAGGGCAAGTGCGGAACATGTGGACACTTTCCAGAATTTGGAATGAAACATTTTTTTTTTCGGAATTAGTTAAGTTTTTTTTATTTTTAACGTATCACATGTCTTAGGGGATAATCAGCCTTGTTGAGATTAGAGATTTGAAATAAAGACTCAACATTATCTTCTTAATAAGAATATATTGTATAAATGAGACGGCACTTTTAACAATGGTGACTTGGACACACGCGATCGCGACATTAAGATACGTGTGCGCACAAACATGAAATATGGCCGACTGTCCTGCCGCGCGCGTCGCAGCGCCGGCGCCGGCGTCACCACGCGCGCTCCTCGCGCTATGGGTGCGTTCTAGAACAGCGCATTTAGGCGCGTTCATCCTC
Source organism: Charanyca ferruginea (assembly GCA_947361185.1). Classification (NCBI taxonomy): domain Eukaryota; kingdom Metazoa; phylum Arthropoda; class Insecta; order Lepidoptera; family Noctuidae; genus Charanyca; species Charanyca ferruginea. Next base: position 16,263,127 of record OX376056.1, on the reverse strand, counting down.
CGCGCCATTGAAATCTTTCAACTCTTGATGTACAGGTAGGGGACACAGTTTATTGACCGCCCGTTTGATGGTGCCATTAGTGGTATAAATGTCCACTACTCTGCAGATCCCGTCCGCTCCTGGGTATAATTTAGTGACACGACCCATGCGCCAGTGAAGCGGCATCAAATTGTCTTCTTTTAGTATTACAAGATCTCCGACATTGATAGGTGCGGATCCTTTCCTCCATTTTGCTCTGTTTTGTAGCTCAGCCATGAATTCTCGTCGCCATCTCTCCCAGAACCGCTGCCGTATTTGCTCAATAAGCTGGTATCTATTGCCTCTAGATATTTTCACATGTAGTGATGGTACAGACATCAGCGGGCGTCCGATTAAGAAGTGCCCTGGGGTTAGAGGAATGGTATCAGTGGGTTCTGATGACAGGAGGGAAAGAGGTCGGGAGTTTAGGATTGCTTCTATTTGGGTGAAGAGCGTCGCTAACTCTTCAAATGTGAGTGAGGCATTCCCTACTACGCGTTTAAGATGAAATTTCGCGGATTTAACACCGGCCTCCCATATTCCACCAAAATGTGGAGAGTACGCGGGAATAAAATTGAATTTAATGGCCTCGTTAGCCGCATAGTCTGAGACCGCCTGTACGCTGGACTGTATAACCCTACCCAACTCATTGTTAGCGCCAACAAAGTTTTTCCCATTGTCGCAGTATATGATATAGGGTTTGCCGCGACGCGACACGAACCTGCGCAGACATGATATGAAGGCCTCAGTGGTCAGATCACTTACAACCTCCAAATGTAATGCTTTAGTGATTAAACATACAATTACGCATAAATAGGCTTTGGTGATACGGTTACCTCGTCCTTTTTTGGAAGAAATCATAAAGGGTCCAGCATAATCAATCCCACAAGCATTAAAAGGAAAGCCTGGGTTGACTCTAACACTCGGCAAGTCGCCCATTAAAGGTTGTGCAGTTTGACCTTTCATTCGAGTACAGACTACACACTGTCTAACTACGGTGCGAGCTAAGATTCTACCACCTAGTGGCCAAAATCTCTCGCGGACTGATGACAGAAGCAACTGTGGACCTGCGTGCATTAAACGTAAATGTTCGTATCTCATTATTAGCTTAGTAAAGTGGTGTTTAGCATCCAGTAGAATTGGGTGTTTTTTGTCATAGTGACAATCAGACTGACTTAACCTACCACCCACTTTTATTAAACCATTAGTATCTAAAATTGGATTTAAGGATAACAATTTACTTTTGTGATGTAGTTCTGTTTTGTATTGAATGTGTTTCATATCCTTTGCAAACGACTCTAATTGACTAACCTTAAGTAATAGTATTAAAGAGTTCTCTAGTTCGTTAGCTTGCAAAGGTCCCTTAAGTTTGAACTGTTTATTTTTACAATTATTAATGAAACGCAAAACATATGCATAAACTCTTTTGAGTTTGCTGTAACTTGAATATTTATCAAATGATACTAACAAATTATTTTTATCATTGTCATCTACAGCGACTAGTACTTTTAACTCAGGTAAGTTTTTAAGTGTAGTATGAGGTTGAGTAGGCCAATAAGATTCGTTCTGTTTTAGGAACGAAGGACCTTCCCACCATATATGTAGATAATGACTGCAGATGCTGTGGGTCAACACCCCTAGAGGCTTAATCTGCCGGGTTCAACCCGGTTGGAACATGTTTCCATTCAAATTCTTTTGTAATTTCATTAATTTTGTTGACTCGATTACGTACAAATGACTGCAAGACTTTGTTCTGAGTCCTCAGCCATCCGAGTACAACTGTTGAATCGGTCCACATGTATGGCTTTGTAACGTTGCATGGTACAGACTGTAATACTTTCTCACTAACTTGAGTCCCTAATAGAGCAGCACATAACTCTAGACGTGGGATTGTGAGCTCTTTAATTGGAGAAACTCTAGTTTTTGCACATAGTAACCTTACTGTAAACTTTTGTTCACTGTTTTGGGAACGTAAATAAATACACGCTCCATGCATATGGAGCGTGTATTTATTTACGTTCGTTCGTTCGTTCGTTCGTTCGTTAACAGGCATCTGTTGACTTGCATCAACAAAGCAATGTAACTCAGCTGACTGGGATTCTAAATTATCACCCAATACATAACGAGGTATTATAATATCAGATAAATGATGCAAGTCTCGGATGAAATTAAACCATCTTTTAGCATAAGGTTCAGGTACGGGATCATCCCAATCTAATTTTGCAATCCACAAATGCTGCAATAATATTTTTGCTTTAATGATACAACAACTAACTAGTCCTAAGGGATCAAATACTTTGCATGTGGTAGAAATAATTGCTCGTTTGGCTCATCTCATCAAGTGAACTCAATTAAATTTGGAAATCGCAATTCATCAGCCTTGGGTGACCATTTCAGACCTAAAACATTAGCGTCATCATGAAAATTAAGACACTCAGATGTTTCTGATTTGCTACCAAGAATACGAGAGTTAGTGCGAAATTTTCGTAATGGGAAACAAGCAGACTTTATTTTTTCAGTGACATTTGAATATATATATTTTAATTCTTCTTCGGTTGAGGCACCTGTATTAAGGTCATCAATATAAAAATCTCTCTTAATGACATTGGCAACTATTTTATCTTGACATTTATCAGCCAGCTCAACCAGAGACCTGGTAGCTAAAAATGGAGCCGAAGCCATCCCATATGTCAGGGTATTAAGCTGTAAAATTTTAAAAGGTTGATCGACTTGGTCCCTCCACAACACAAGCTGCAGGTGCCGCTGTGAGTTATCTAAGGCTATTTGTCGATACATTTTTTCGACGTCTGCTGTTAAGACAAATTTATGTATTCTGAAGCGGACAAGAATGGAAAACAAGTCACTCTATATAGTGGGACCAACTGCTTGGATATTATTCAAAGATTTACCTGAACTAGTTTTAACTGAAGCGTCAAAAACTACTCTCAGCTTGGTGGTATCATGTTGTTCCCGAATGACACAGTGATGAGGTAAGTAACAACCAAACTTAGGTCTTTCAATTTCGCTTAAATGTCATAATCTACTATATTCTTGTATAAATTCAGTATATTGTTTTTTAAGTTCTACATTTTTATATAATTTTTTTTCTAGGCTTAAAAAACGTTTGACAGCAATAGGAAACGATTTGCCAAGAGCCAGCTCCGGGGCCTCCGTAAGCGGCATCATAACAGAAAACCGTCCGTCTGGTAAACGACAAGTGTTTTTAATAAAATGAGACTCGCAGTATTGCTCATCAATCGAATATTTATTGAAACCTGTAGGTATCTCTTCTACTTCCCAGAATCTTTTAACGGAATTATGGATATCTTGAAGTGACACCAATTTATCATTTTTTACTAAGTTACAATGTATATTATGGCTAAAATAAGATTCACCGATAGGGCCGGCTACTAGCCATCCTAGCTGGCTTTCCTGTAATATAGGCTTATTCACTCCTAGGACTATTCTATTATTATTGACTATATCAAAAAAGTGATCTGCACCGAGCAAGATATCTATCTCAGCAGGCTCATAAAACAAGGGGTCTGCCAAAACTACCCCATTGGGCAGTCCCAAGCGCTCAGCATTTACTTGAACGCCTGGTAATGTTCCTGTAATTTTAGGAATTACAAGGCAGTTAACAGTTCTATTAAATGAACTAATTCTAGACTTTAACACAATATTACAACGTTCCGTAATCTTACAAGCTACATTATTTATACCGCTAACATTAAAAGAGCTTATTTGTGTTGCTTGTAACCCTAGCCTATCTTTCAGATTTTTTGTTATAAATGATGACTGGCTGCCAGTGTCCAACAACGCACGCGCCAAGTAAGTACTGTTGTTATGTGTATTAATTATTTCAACTTGTGCAGTACATAATAAAACATGGCCTGGCGAGCGGGCTGACAGACTAACAGGAATAGTGAGTTGCTTCTGTACCTGTAGCTATATTAGTTATTGTGCTGTTGTTATGCAACATTGTATTATGCTTTTCCTTACAGGTCCGGCACGAACTATTAAATGGACATTCTGAATTGTTGTGACCACTACGAAGACAGTTGGTGCACAAATTATGTTTAGCCACTTCAGACAGTTTATCCTTTAAACTCAAAGCTTTAAATTTATGACACTGATGTACGTAATGTGATTTGTTACAGATAAAACATGATTTTGTTTGAGAACCACCCAACGTAGTTGTTAATGACTTAACAGATTTATTTTCCTTACTATGGTTTGAATTTTTATTATCATAATACCGACTACCATTAGCAGTTTCTAGGACATTTGCTCTATTATCTAAAAATTTTACAAATACTTCAAGAGAGGGCAGGTTTGTTAAATGACCTTTGTGTTCTTCCCATTTGCTCTTAGTTCTAGGATCTAACTTAGCTGAGATCAAGAATATAACTAAAGGATCCCAGCCATTAGTTGGAATACCTAATATATTTAAAGCATGCAATTTTTTTTGAATTTGATCCATCACATATCTTAATGCTTTGTAAGATTCTTTTTGAATTGGATTAATACTAACTAGTGCCTGCAGGTGATTATTAATCAGAATATTTTTGTTATTATATCTGTCGCATAAAGACTTCCATGCTATTTGATAGTTTGGTGCAGAAAAGTCTATGGACCTCACTACATTACAAGCGCTACCTACTAATGAATTTCTTAAATAATTAAACTTATTTATTAATGGTATGGTCTCATTGTTATTTATAAATGAATCAAATGTGTCTCTGTACTCCAACCACTTAGAATAGTTTCCATCAAACGTGGGTAAGTTGATGGTTGGTAATTTAACAGAGTTGTTCATTTTGTTGCAACTGGAATATACAGATTCACAATTTTCTGTTTTATTTGATGAATTTAAACTTATTAATTCTTGTGTGAAAGTAATCATTGCATAGAATTCCCCTTCTGTAGAACTCCATTCTGACATTTGTTCATCTATACTATAAGCAAGCTCCTCTACCTCGGATTGAATAGTGTCGAATTTAGACATTAAATCCTGTAGCTGTGTGAGTCGCAAAGACAGCTCCCTCACTTCTAACTGACTGAGGATAGAGGCTTTCTCATCAATTTGGTATTTACTAATGAACTGTTTAAATATTGTTAGTCTACTTCCCGTCTACGAATCAATAATTTAAAATTTTCGTTACCCTCCACATTAGGAGAAGTAACCGTATCTTCCGTCATGTTGAGTGATATAGAAATACTACAGTAAAGTAAACGATACGCTCGAAACAATGAGTTGGGCAGATAGTAACCCTTTCATTAAATAAAATGTGCAATCCCACCGGTTATACAATCCAGACGACAAACAGCCCAAACCACACCGCTGCCGCCAACCTGCCACCCGCTGCCGCCGAGCACGTCAACACAGCACGTGGCTGGAACAGCAGCGCGTGTCGGTCGCAGCGAGGCACGAAGTACTTTGAGCGTGTAGGGTCTTTACACCTTTCAATGATGATAGTTTGAGTGATACGCAAGAGTACGTAATTATACACTTTATTGATTGATGATTAATTGAATGATAATGAGTGCACGCGAGTTGAGTGATATTCGTGTACTAAAGTATAGACCACTCGTAGCAAGTAAAGTGCTGACACAATGAGGTCAAATTTGTACGTGCTTACACTGTACATGCTCCGGGGCCCGAGAATATGTAAATGAGATGAAGGATAGTGATTTACAAGATGATAACTAACAATTGTGCTTACAAACTTAAATAAACTAATCTTAAGATATTTCATTGAATTGAGTTCGAACAGACGGCGAAGACCTTCTGTTAGTGGTAGCGATGGTAGGACGACTCGCAGCGGTGGCGGCGGGAGCTACATAGCTCACGCTAGCCTCGGCCTGCTCTGTTGCCGCAGAAGCGGGCGCTGGACGCGGCCGGCGCGCTCGCACGCATTGCCATGCGTACAAACTGGCGCAAACCACGGCGACCCCAGCTAAGACGTAGATGGCCACATAATGGTGAATGTCATGGGATGTCATCCGATCCGTTGAGTGCTTTTTCAATCGCCTTTATGTCTTGCCGTTGCTCGGTAATATCATCTGTCTCGTTCAATGGAGTGATGAGAGGTATAGACAGATTAATGATGTGATTTATTGGTGGAATCTCGATGTTCATGATATCGATCTTCGTTTTAATTGAGTTCGATAAAGATTTGTGTGCGTAAATCGTAAACATTCTGCCTTTGATGACACAACTGTCTCCGAGTGTAATGACATCTGTTTTGCTGAGTTGCTCGATCGTAATATCGTCATCGCATATGACTCGCACACTGCATTTTCCACAACAAAAGTATAGGTACGAATTAACTAAATTCAATTCAGTCCAGTAATCTCGACATTCTTTTGTTTCAGTCTGACATTGATTAGAGGCTTGATGTTTCAGACAAAGGTTGGTGTCTGATGTCATCTGATAGACGGGTTTTTTCAGTGGACAGATGTACTCGTCGGTGTCGTAGGGAACGCATCTTTGTAAGTCGCTTACAGACACCGGAATGTAAGAGTCTTTGTGTGTGTTGATAGCCAGGTAGTTTGATAAAGGCACTATGTTGACCATGCTTTCGTTGGCTTGTTGTGAAATCGGTACGAGGTTGTAAAGCTCATAGTCTTCCCTGATCACAAGAGGAATTCTAACTACAAAAATCAGGGACTCTCTGGTAGCTCTCGCTTTAACTTTCAATAGGTGGTATATCTTCGCCAAGTCAGTCTGAACATTATTAATCGGTAAGGCTAAGTCCTTTGAGATTTGTCCGGTTATAATATTCAGTTCGTTTCTTAACTGTTCCGGTGTTAACAAGTGAAAGTTGAACTTCTCATAGAAAATGTTGGCCACTGTATCAACTAGCGTCTCCTGGATTTCTTTAAGATTGGTCATGATGCTGTTGGCTATGAATGTTGATAATGTAAATTCTACTTTGTTGTCCGTGTGTTGGATTTCCTCTTTCAGTTTACTCATGCCCTCGTTGCATTTGATAATGTATTGGTTGATTATTTTGTGCTGCTTGTCTAGGGTATTTTCAATTCTTTTGATAACATTTAGCTCAGCCTCCACAACTGACGTCTGGTTTTTCCACAGCTGGCTAAGATGTTTTTGATTGTGTCTGATTAAGGCAATATCTTTTTGATATTGTTCGGCGAAAGTTTCGTCCAAAACTCCGAACAAACTATGTGCGACGTATCCAATGCCGTTGATAAGACCGCGACGTCGGCGAACTTGACCTTGCTGACCGAGTAAAACGTTGTTGTAGTGTTCAAGTTCGTTGTACCCGTGACGCAGCTGTAATCGGACTACGTCGCATTGTGATATTTGATCCCTCGAACATATGTTGTCCAGGTGAGTGGCAAACTTGTTCAGTAGGTTCATTCCTTGCCAATACGGAGTCATATCGCAATAAACGATGAGTTTCCATTCTTCGCGTTCCAATTTCATGTTTCCTAGTTTGTCAAAAAATATGTTTTTGTTTTCTGTGACTTTGGTAATTTTGTGTTCGCATGTTCCTGAACAAATAACCATCAGAAGTATGAGTGTTGTTATTAGAAAATTACATAATTTTGACGAAGTTGGCTTGGAATATTTGTTGTTTATTCTCAACTCAACTCAACTCAACTCAAATCATTTATTTCAAATAAACCATTTACAGGCACTTTTGAATTGTCAAGGAATCAGTCAGTCAAAAAGTTGCAGCTAGTTGCTCGTTCCAAACAGTAGGTTTCTATGGAGAAGAACGAGCAAGAAACTCCATGAACACTCTTTTAAAATCAATAGAATATTACAAATTTAGGTTACATCATTCATGTTGAATCTAGAGGTACAATGTGAGAACGATGTAACAAATTGTGCACGTTAAAAGAGGTCCTAGTGGCAATGAAATTAGACAATTCAAAATAAATTTAAAATAACCGAGGCAGCTAAGAGATGACCAGTCTCAACTGACGGCGCCCGTTCACGAACATGACGCACGGATCGGCACCATTTAGTTCAACCATTTTGAAGGGAACCAAATGATCCAACACATGCGCCACCATCAGCGAGACATTCAAGTGAGCATGACAAACACTCAACCGCCAGGGCATATTCAAGTCAACGAAAGACATCTCGTAAATGGTGGCTTTAAAGTACATAGTGCTCACATGTATGTGCTATGCAAAATTATATAATACTAATAGTTTGAGTTTATACAATGCAAAGATAATGTAGTTCTACATCTTCAGCAGCTCCAAAAAAATTGTCACCAATGCTAATCAATAAATCTATGAACCCTTATGGCTGTGGAGCTAGACCAGCATCCAGCCAAGCATTTTTATCAGTGATGTAATCATCCAATTTATAATATGCTCGGCTGCATAGTGTGCTTTTAATATAGGACTTAAATTTTGTCTCATTAAGTTGAACAATGTGGGGAGGTATTTTATTGTAACACTTTAGACAGAACCCCATGAAAGAAGAATCTACTTTAGCCAGCCTGAAACCTGGTTGAACTAGTTGGTCCCTGTTTCTAGTACTATAGTTATGTCTGTCACTTCTTTTACCAAAAAGATGCAGATTTTTTCTAGCGTACATAATGTTTTCATAAATGTATTGACAAGGTACCGTCATTATGTTAATTTCCTTAAACAGTTCCCTTAGAGAATCGCGCATACGTAGATTGTAAATGGCTCTGATTGCTCTTTTCTGCAGAATAAAGATAGACTCGATGTCTGCAGCTCGCCCCCAAAGTAAAATACCGTAAGACATAATACTATGAAAGTAACTAAAATAGACCAGTCTCGCGGTATCCACATCAGTAAATTGCCGGATCTTTCTGACAGCATATGCTGCCGAACTTAGTCGTCCTGCGAGAGATGTTAAATGAGGACCCCATTGTAGCCTTGAGTCGAGCGTGATTCCCAGGAAAACAGTTTCATCAACGAATTCCAGTTTCTCTTTATTCAATACTATATCGCAATCACTACTTTTGACATTAGGTAAAGCAAATCTGATGCATTTCGTTTTTTTCCCATTTAATACTAAGTTATTGGCTGTGAACCAATTTTCGACCTGAAGTAAGGCGTTATTTACATTGTCGAGATTATTAGCCCGTCTATTTATCTTAAAAATTAAAGAGGTGTCATCGGCAAATAACACCATTTGTGGTTGGTTTTTGAATAAACAATAAACAATAATTAATAGAATATTGGTTGACCTTCTTGGTTTTCCTTTCCTGTGTCGTGGCTTTGGTTGTTATTGTTGATCGGCAAAATGGATAATTTTGTGATTGGTCTCTTGAGCGTCCCATTTTTCGTCCGTAGGGTCACTACTCTGACGTATCCATCTTTCCCTGGATGAAGTTCAATAACTCTGCCCATGGGCCATTTTCCCGGGGGCAGATTGATGTCGTGAATGATGACGATGTCATTGATCTTCAAATTCTCATGAAGTTTGCGCCACTTACTGCGAGCTGATAATTGGCACAGATACTCAGCTCGCCATCTCTTCCAAAGGTCGTCAAATATTTTATGCGTGAGCTGCCATCTTGTTCGTAGATCTCTTTCTGTCTCTATGATAGTTAACGTCGGACCGCTTGCCAAAAAGTGAGATGGTGTGAGACAGTCTAAATCGTCTGGATCTTCGCTGAGTGCGCATAAGGGTCGGCTATTCAAACAGCCTTCTATCTGAGCGAGCAACGTCGAATATTCTTCGAACGTCAACTTCTGTTCCCCTATCACTCGTTTGAGATGGTACTTCAAACTCTTTACGGCAGCTTCCCAGAGGCCTCCGGCACTGGGCCAAGAAGGGGCATTAAAATGGGTAATCTTCATACTGGTAATAACTTCAAAAAAATTGTCATCTAAGGTGTCTCGAATGTTTATGAATTCTTCGTTGAGAATTCTGCTTGCTCCAACAAAATTCGTGCCATTGTCACTGTAGACATGGCCTGGGGTGCCTCTTCGAGCTGCCATTCTCCGCAAAGCCGCTAGGAACGATGAAGAGGTTAGGTCCGAGACTAGCTCGATGTGTACCGCCTTGGTTGCCATACAGACGAACACGGCGATATACCCTTTTGTTGTCTTGATACCTAGGCCCTTGCTTGCTTTTACGTCGACACACCCAGTAAAATCAACCCCTGTGTGATAGAATGGTCGTGTCGGGTTACTGCGTGATAAAGGAAGGTCGCCCATCAGTTGTTCGTGTTTGATTGGATCGTGTCTTCTGCACTTGACGCAGTTTCGAAGACGCTTCTTGACTGCTCGGTTTCCACCTAGAATCCAGTATTGCTGACGTAGCCAGGCTTGAGTAACTCTCGCTCCCCCATGGAGTGTCATATGATGTCCTTGATCGATCAATAAGTCACTGAGATGAGTGCTGTTGGGAATGATGAGAGGATGCTTCATGTTCTGACTCATCTTCGCGTTGTTCAGTCTACCACCGACTCTCAGTAGGCCTTCTTGATCCAAGTATGGGTTCAGCTTTAGTAACTTGCTCTTCGCGTCTATTTGCTTCTGATCTCTGAGGCTCGAAATCTCTTCTTTATATACCGACAGCTGCGTTTGTTTGATTAAAAGATGTTTAGCGATTTTTATTTCGCTGACAGTTAAATACTTCAGTTTGTGTTGATTGCGAGATATGGCGCGCAAAGTCCAAGCGAGTACGCGCGCTACTCGATCGAAGTTGCTGTGTTTGTTTAATAATTTTAAAACAATGTCCTCATTTTGTTGAATTACATTGCTTTTTACTGACTTCCTGATTTCTTCATGCGTGACGTAAGTTGGTAGATCTTGATTGTGATTTTCTTTGAATGTTGATAGCCAAGTTGGTCCATGCCACCAAAGAGAATGATGTTGCAGTTGGTCCGCTGATAATCCTCGGCTCGCACAATCAGCTGGATTTTCAGCAGATTTCACATAGCGCCTGCTATTTGATGGTATTAGGTCCGTTATTTGTGCTACTCTGTTCGCCACGAATGGTTTCCAGCGGTTCGGGTCACCCTGAATCCAACCTAGTACTGCCGTCGAATCAGACCAGCCATATATTTGGATGTTGTTGCTTGATAAACTGTTTTGGACAGCTTTCATCAGTTTTGATAACAAGTGCGCAGCGCAAAGTTCCAATCGAGGCAAAGATATTGATTTGTTAACAGGCACGAGCTTTGATTTTCCTGCTAGAATGAACACAGGTGATTGACACTCCGCCTTTTCCTGATTGATAATTCTGCCATAAATTACGCATGCGTAGGCCTTTATTGATGAGTCACAGAATCCATGCAACTCTATGTTTGCATTTTCTGGCGTTTGTAGCCATCTTGGGACTACTGCTGGTAATAAAGAAGGAGTTACTGCTGGTAACTCCTTCTTTATTTTGAGCCATTCTTCATTGATGTTTGTAGGTACTGCGTCATCCCATTGAAGATTTAATGACCAAACTTTTTGAAACAAAAGTTTCAGTTTGGTGGAGACTGGAGACAGCCAGCCAAGTGGATCGAATATCTTTGAAATGTCAGATAATAACGATCTTTTTGTGGATGGTGTCAATGATGCTGTGTCTATCTTTAACTGGAACTTGAATTGATCGTTCTGGGGGTGCCACCGCAGTCCCAAAGTTTTGGTTGATTCTTGATGCCTGAATTCAAATGTTTGTTCCTTGTCTGATATTGCGTCATGGTTTATGTTGATGTTATTTGAAGACCATTTTCGCAAATTAAACCCTCCAGATTTCAGCAATTTAATAAGGTCAGCCTTGAGTTGTTTGGCTTCCTTTAAACTGTGATGTCCAGCTAAAAGGTCATCCATATAAAAACACTGTTCAAGTACAGCTGCTGCTGTTGGATACCTTGAACGTTCGTCTTCTGCTAGGCGTTTCAACGTCATCATGGCCAAGAATGGAGCTGCTTTGGTTCCATATGTGACTGTTGTCAGCTCATACTCTTTTAACGGTTGGCTAGGTGAGTCACGCCATACGATTTTCTGATATTGCAAGTCTTTTTCACTACAGAAGATCTGTCGGAACATTTTCTCGATGTCGGCTGTGATTGCATATTTATACTGTCTCCATCTCAGAATTAGGGTAAATAAATCCTGTTGTAGATTCGGACCGCTAAACATTAAATCATTTAGACTGTAGCCTGTCGATGTTTTTGCTGACGCATTAAATACCACCCGCAACGCAGTTGTAGCCGAGTCCGGGCGTAAAACGCAATGGTGAGGTAAAATGCAATCCGGCAAATTCTTCCGTGTACACTCGCGCATGTGACCCAGTTTGATGTATTCGTTGATGAATGTTTTGTAATCTTCGGTAATATTTTTATTTCTAGAAAATTTTCCTTCTAGTTGATAAAATTGAGCTATGGCTCTTTGTTTTGATTCTCCCAATTTTTCTTTGATGTCTGGCTTTAGTGGCAGTCTAACCACGTATCTGCCGTCATCCCGACGTACTGTTTCCGAATTATATTGTTGCAGGCATTGATAGTCTTCAGAGGACATGTTAGTGTCGGGATCGGTAACATCTTCAATGTTCCAATACCTTTGTATGTCTTCTATATTGTTCATGATAACGTTGCATTGATAGGACTTCACATTGCCGCTTAAAATCCAGCCAAGTTGAGTCTGTTGTGCTATTGATAGAGATGAATTTTCCTTGATAATGCCTGCCATGATTATTTCCGAGTAAACCTCTGCCCCCAGTAATAAATCGATTGGTCGACAAACGTTGAAATCTGGATCTGCTAGTTGGATGGTTTTAAGGTATTCCCATGATGGTTTTGAAAAACTATGATTCGGCAAGTTGTTAATTATTTTTTTCATAATAACAGCTTCTGTTTGGAATGTGTAATTGGAGTGTAATGAGGATGCCACAAGACTGAGAACTCCCTTACAATTGGTTTGATTGTCACTGACTCCAACTATGACGCCTTTGCATGCGCGGCGAGGGAGTTTTAAGACTTGAGCTGCGTTCTCAGTAATGAGGGAGGCTTGAGAGCCTTGATCTATGAGAGCCCTCATTATGTGATATTCTCCATTAGCCCCTTGTATACGGACTAGTGCTGTTGCTAGCAGGATTTCAATAATATTTTCCTTGGAAACATGCGTCACATTACTTCGTGTTGTGTCTTCACGTGACGTAGACGGTGACGTATTCATGTAACTGGACACCGCGTTTGTCTGTAGGGCATCGTGTAACACAGTGTTATGAGTTCCTTGACACACCCTGCATTTTGATTCAGAACGGCATGATTTATTTTTGTGATCCACCAGGCAATTTTTACACAAGTTAAACCTTTGGACTGTGTTTCTTTTCTCTTCTGACCCAGATTCCAAAAATGGTTTGCAGTAGAATAATCCGTGGCTGTCGACTTTGCATAGTGGGCAATACTGTGTCCTCATTGCACAACTTTTTGCAGCGGAACTGCGTAAAAACGGTTTATTGAAATCGTTTTTATTATTGTTGTAATTATTAGATTTTGCTTGATTCTTTTTGTTGAATAAATGTTCAGAATCTTTGTTACTACTCGGAGATGACGACGATGATGACTTCGATGTATGGTGCTTGCGCCGTGTTGATTCGAGAGCAGTGTATTTGTTCTCTAAAAACTTAAGGTAATCTGATAGAACAGGCAAGGCTCTAGGATTTTCTAATGATTGGGTGCATTCACTGAGTGTCTGTGTATCCAGCTTCAGTGTAAGTAAATGCACAACCGTTGCCCCCATGGCGGTTACGTCTATACCAAGATTTTTCAAGGCGTTCATGCATTCATTGATTGTGTCGAACATGTTCTTGATCTGTGTGTCGACTTGGGTTTGCATTGTAGGTATTGACAGCAATATGTTCATGTGCGAGGTAAAAATTAGCCTGTCATTGTTGTACCTATGATTCAAGATGTCCCAGCAGATTTGGTAATTTTCAGAACTGATATTGAGGTGTTGAATGATCCTTTCTGCTTCGCCTTTCAGTTTACTTTTCAATAACTGCATCTTCTGGGCACTTGGGATGGATTTATTGTTATGGACTGCTTCTTGGAATAAGTCCTTGAATGATATCCATTTGTGATAGTTCCCTGAGAAGGTCGGGATATCAATTTTCGGTGTAAAACTTTCCCGATATGAAACAGAATACATCTTGCTATTGACTAACCTTTTGATGTCAACGTACAGTTGTTCGTACTTGCTATATTCCTGTTCATACTCCTCATCTTCCGAATACATTTCGCTGTCAATTTCCCAGTGCAGGGAATCGATGGTTGACCATTTTGCTTGAGTGGTTCTGAGCACATCCTCGAATTCCCATTTTTCGGAGAGGCTCTCTACGTCCACGGTTTTGATTGCCCGTGATAAAGCTTTGAAGTTACTTTTCTGCTTGCGCAGCATTTCTTCTAATTTACTGGCGTTCCCCCGAGAGACAATCTTCTTGTATAATGATGTCGATTGACTCCCACTAGGCTTGATGTTCGGTTGATCTGGATCAACCGACAATGTGTCTGTTTGCCGTCGCTCTTCCGCAGCTTCTTGATTGCGAGTGTCTGACATACGAATTGATGAAGCGCTGGGCGACTTATCCCTCTTTTCTAAACTAGTAGGTGGTTTGTATTGTCGAATGATATCCTGAGCTTCATTGTAGAGGATCATTGCCTTATTGTAGAAGTTTTCCGAAAAGTAGGTATAACCGCGATCTTCAAACTCACATAATGTAACATGATTCTCTTGAAACTCCCTCCAGTATGTATCCAGGGTTTGCAAACGTTTCTTGATGTTGGCCGGAGTTTTGCGCTCCGCAGAATCCTTCTTAAAATTCCGCAGTTGCTGCTCCATGGCTTGAATGATCTGATCTTGATTGGCCAAAATGTCTTCCATGTTGGCGCTCATGATTGTATTTGTGTGATAAGTTTGCCGCTGTCAGCAGTTCGTGCTATTGCAATTTCTCTGCGATGGATGAACGGATCCACGTAAGAAAAGTGATGGCACATAATCTGCTGAGACGGAGCAAACAGTCGTTGAGTTCCAGCAGACGGATATTACTCTGTCCACAGGTCGTAGTTGCAGGAGCTACGCTTCCGTGTCGATAGTTTATTCACACTGCCACGAACGCGAAGTAGTCCCGCTCATACGGAGGCTCGAAGGACCAAAACGATGTAGGGTCTTTACACCTTTCAATGATGATAGTTTGAGTGATACGCAAGAGTACGTAATTATACACTTTATTGATTGATGATTAATTGAATGATAATGAGTGCACGCGAGTTGAGTGATATTCGTGTACTAAAGTATAGACCACTCGTAGCAAGTAAAGTGCTGACACAATGAGGTCAAATTTGTACGTGCTTACACTGTACAGAGCGCGTGGGCCGTACCCGCGGACCCGGAACGCTGGAATGTTCGGCAAATGCAATGAATTGACTATGCCACTATGAAATATATTAATTATTTGTAGGTATTAAGGATACCTAGGACATGAAATTATTTTTAAATTTAGAGATATAATTTAGTTTTTGAACCAAAACAAGATGGAGTATTGTTCGAATCGCTTGGAGAGTAATTACGTGCCACGTGCAATGAGCGATTAAGGCAAGCATCAGCAGATTCAGCAGGTACAGTATAGTACCGAGTAGGGACCTCTCAGGCTAAAGATTACCGTTTAAAGGAGGACCTAATAACGATGCGACAGGATAGACGCAAACACCCAAGCACGTGCTCTCAAACAAAATTGCGATTCGGCCAAACACACTGTAGGTAGGTACAGTACCTACCAAATACTGGTTCAAAAGGCAGAAATATAATTATGAACCGGTCTATATAAGAGGTATGCGGCAATGAGTTGCGCCAGTATAGACGCAAATACCTAGGCAATGCAAGAAAAATTAGCTTGTTGAGCTAGGCACCCACACACCAAATAGAAACAGAAATAGGGAAATGAGATCAACAAGGAACAGGCTTACTTCCAGTAGGGACTACGCCGCCGGCGCTGATATTACGGCAGAGGTGGTATCCCACGCTGACACGACGTACGAAGACAGCGGTTTACTCGGAGACGCAGCGTAGCACGGAGCTCACCAGGAACCTTTGACTCGGAGACCAACACGCAGTGGATATTTTTCACCGGCGAACAGCCACCGTCGCCAATTTCCGGAACGAAAATGTGGCGCTCCGGTTCTCCACGCGTTTTTAAAACGGTTCTTATATTATGTTCACGGTCGCCATATGTTGAGATTAGAGATTTGAAATAAAGACTCAACGTTATCTTCTTAATAAGAATATATTGTATAAATGAGACGGCACTTTTAACAATGGTGGCTTGGACACACGCGATCGCGACATTAAGATACGTGTGCGCACAAACATGAAATATGGCCGACTGTCCTGCCGCGCGCGTCGCAGCGCCGGCGCCGGCGTCACCCCGCGCGCTCCTCGCGCCATGGGTGCGTTCTAGAACAGCGCATTTAGGCGCGTTCAAGCCTTACTTAAACTAAAATTATAGTCTCAATATTACGTATTACTTACGAAAATAATCAACTTTCATTAAAACAACATAGTTGTCCACAGGTTTAACCGACGATTGTACCTATGTACAGTAAAATTGTACCTGTGGACGGTGTTGTACCTAGGGACGGTTCACATTAATTAGGCAATAAAAAACAAAAACAAACAATTCTAGACTTCTAAAAAACTTCAAACAAACGTAAACTTTTTTCAAGAGATAAAAATAACTTATTTGTATGCATTACGACACTCTTCATACAAGTTTTGAGTAGATTCATTGCTGTCGTCATCATTGTCTAATACGAAGCAGGCCACGCAAACTAAACCTTCAACCTCATCATCAGATTCAAAGTTTTCCCTGTGTGACTTCGAAACACAACGAATATGATAGCTATGGTTGCAAAAATTACATTTCAGCATTTGGTTTTTGTCTTTGGAATAAGTTTTACACCTGATACATCTAACAAACGATAACTTCTCTTGCTGAATTATGTTAATCTTTTTTTCGCAAGATTTCTCAGAGTTTTCATTCGAAAATGCGTTGGAAGGACCAGGTTCAGAAAGATTATTATAAGCCAGCAGAGGAGTTGGATGACTTTCAGTGCAGCTAGCGTCAACTTCGGAGGAACTAGATTGTGAAAGAGATGTTACCAGAATTCTTTCACAATCTTTTTTTCGCAATTGTTTTTAGAGCAGCTTTTGCGTATTTTTTCTTGTTTGTTTTCTGGGTTGCGATTTTCTTCTTTTCAGCTTATTTTAATGCTTCACCTAAAATTTCATTTTTGTCTGGCGTTTCAGTTTAAAATTTCTTCAATCAATTCGTTCCTTCCTTCTTTCTTCTTTAAATTTCTTCTTTTCTGTTTCTTCTTTCTTTTTTTTTCAACTATCTTAAATCATTATTCAATAGTTAAATGCTATTTCTCAAATCACTTCTTTCGTGTAACTTCAAATACTTAAAAATGGTTGAATTTGGTACTTTATACTTTTCAGCTACTTTTCTTAATGAATTGCCACTTTTTGCTTCCTTTACGGCTGCTGTGAGTGTATCGGGGCATATTACTGTTCTTTTTAAACCAGTTTTCTGCGAGGCACTGAAAAAGTTAAACATAACGGCTGATCGGATTCTGTAAGTAAACATTATGCTACTTTTGTACCTGTGGACAGTCCACAGGTACACTCCTATTGTTGTCCACAGGTGCAAACATAGACAAAAAAAAACAAAACAGATCTAACTTTGAGGTTAAGATAGACTTACAGACCGGGAACAAAGCATTAACTAAGCAATAAACAACACATATCATACTGCAAAAAAACTTACTTTTTGGTGCAAAAAATTTTGAAGTTGACATCTAGACAACCTCACAAAAAACAAACATGGCGACACGTCAAAATTATCAACCATAGACAAAGCTTTACGGTCGCGTTCAAATTAGCATTTTAGGGTTACTAGTTTCGTCGGAACTGATTGTGTCCACAGGTACAAGCGTCCGTAGGAACAGCACTTGCCCTACTGATACGATTACAATTTTTTTTTCACTAACAGATAGCTTCTTTATCGCCAAGTGCCATATTTTATGATATACTTGACGTATCTTAAACACTCTTTTAGAAGCTATTTAAACTGCAAACAATATACTTTAATTCGTAGAAAACAATTTTGTCTTTGAAATAAGAATTGCAAAAACGATTTTTTATCAACTTACTCGACATTGTATATTTATATTCACATTCACAGTAGAGGATTTGATTTATCTGCAAGAATAGATATTGAAAGGATTTGATATTCAATTAAAAAACAAACGAGATATTTACTGTCCTAAAATATTATATTATTTATCTTGATCACGTGGAAATATAAATAATATAATTATGTAAAGTTATATTTTTTTTCTTTTGTAAGAAGTGATCTTTTCAAGACGCGTAAGGGTGTTACCAGACCAATCGATCGGCATCGATCGATGGTAGAATGGCCTAGTCGACGTCGATCGGCAGTTTCTATCAGACCAATCGATCGATCGTCGATCGACGGCATCGATCGATGGTAGAATTTATTAGTCGACGTCGATCGAGCTGTTTGTTTATTATTACTGATGGATTATAGCTGGGGTTAATCGATTAATGTCGACCGATGCCATCGACGGGCAATCGATCGTCGAACAGCCAAAGCTACCACACCAATCGATCAAAGTCGACCGATGTTGATTGATGGCATCGATCGACGATCGATCGATTGGTGTAGTAACACCCGAACTGACACATGAGGACATTTTTGGGGAGACCTATGCCCAGTAGTTGGCGTCTAAAGGTTGACATGATGATGCTGATAAATCTCTGGATGTTCTAGCCTGGCTGAGTATTATAATATGTTTTTATCTATACTTAACTATCACGCGGACGTAGACACGGGTAAACCAACCAAAACCAAAACAATGTCTTTGTTTGTTTTTTGCCGCTACCTGTACTTAACGAAGTTTGAAACTGGATCGAACCATACGCGGGTACGCTAACTAATTTAAAAACCGGGCAAGTGCGGCTGTAATACGCTCACGGAGGGTTCTGTATCATACCATAAGTTAAGTACCATATGTAAAATAATTCATACTTCTATACTTACACTTATCACTTCACTACATATTATAAAACAGTGTCCCCCGCCGCGTCTGTCCCTATGTATGCTAAGATCTTTAAAACTACACAACGGATTCTGATGCGGGTTTTAATAGATACAGTGATTCAAGAGGAAGGTTTATAGGTATAATACATGCATATTACAGAAGAAAAAAACCGAGAAATTCCAAAAGTAATGTGGGGTCGTAATAAACATATTTTTGTGCGCTCACATTGCAAACGCTGGCTTTGTATATCTTAAAAAGTTCGATAAAAAATCCGCAATGGTATATGTTTATCTCTTAAGGATAACCCACAATAACCATTTTTATCTTTTACATATTACAAATAAGATATGGGTTACTTACCAAGCTATTTTAAACAATACAGTTTTATTCTTTACCAAATTAAATGTCTTAGATACGTTGTGCATTTCATGTAGATCAAAATTGCCCTTAACAGTATATCATTAAAATCAATATATTAGAAGATATCACAGTGTTAAAAAGCGGGGGTAGAGCGGCTGGCGCTTAGATTTGTTGTTTACATGTTTATGTTGTCTAATGACCAAAAAGCAAACTCAAACTCAAACTCAAATCATTTATTTCAAATAAACCATTTACAGACACTTTTGAATTGTCAAGGTGTCAGTCAGTCAAAAAGTTGCAGCTAGTTGCTCGTTCCAAACAGTAGGTTTCTATGGAGAAGAACGAGCAAGAAACTCCATGAACACTCTTTTAAAATCAATAGAAAATTACAAATTTAGGTTACATCATTCATGTTGAATCTAGGGGTACAATGTGAGAACAATGTAACAAGTTGTGCACGTTAAAAGAGGTCTAGTGACAATGAAATTAGACAATTCAAAATAAATTTAAAATAACCGAGGTAGCTAAGAGATGACCAGTCTCAACTGACGGCGCCCGTTCACGAACATGACGCACGGATCGGCACCATTTAGCTCAACCATTTTGAAGGGAACCAAATGATTCAACACATGCGCCACCATCAGCAAGACATTCAAGTGAGCATGACAAACTCTCAACCGCCAGGGCATATTCAAGTCAACGAAAGACATATCTCGTAAATGGTAGCTTTAAAGTACATAGTGCTCACATGTATGTGCTATGCAAAATTATATAATACTAATAGTTTGAGTTTATACAATGCAAAGATAATGTAGTTTTAGATCTTCAGCAGCTTCAAAAATAGTCACCAATGCTAATCAATAAATCAATGAACCCTTATGACTGTGGAGCTAGACCAGCATCCAGCCAAGCATTTTTATCAGTGATGTAATCATCCAATGTGTAATATGTTTGGCTGCATAGTGTGCGTTTAATATAGGACTTAAATTTTGTCTCATTAAGTTGAACAATGTGGAAAGGTATTTTATTGTAACACTTTAGACAGAACCCCATGAAAGACGAATCGACTTTAGCCAGCCTGAATCCTGGTTGAACTAATTGGTCCTTATTTCTAGTACTATAGTTATGTCTGTCACTTCTTTTACCAAAAAGATGCAGTTTTTTTCTTGCGTACATAATGTTTTCATACATGTATTGACAAGGTACCGTCATTATGTTAATTTCCTTAAACAGCTCCCTTGTAGAATCGCGCATACGTAGATTGTAAATGGCTCTGATTGATCTTTTCTGCAGAATAAAAATAGACTCTATGTTTGCAGCTCGCCCCCAAAGTAAAATACCGTAAGACATAATACTATGAAAATAACTAAAATAGACCAGTCTCGCGGTATCCACATCAGTAAAGTGCCGGATCTTTCTGACAGCATTATTTACATTGTCGAGATTATTAGCCCGTCTATTTATCTTAAAAAATTAAGAAGTGTCATCGGCAAATAACACCATTTGTGGTTGGTTTTCAAATAAACGGGGAAGATCATTAATATAAACTAAAAAGAGGAAAGGCCCTAATATTGACCCTTGTGGGACTCCCATTTCTACTTTTAAACCACATGAATTCACTCCATTTATTTGAACTTGCTGCTGTCTGTCATAAAGATAAGAGTTTATTAAACTAAGCGCAAGTTTACCCAGTCCGTAATGCTCAAGTTTTAAAAGTAATGTGTAGCGATTTACGCAATCAAATGCCTTGGAGAGGTCACAAAAGATTCCTATGGCATTCCTATTGTGCCTCTTCCCACGCGGTAAATATATGTTTTAATAGAGTGACCCCGGCGTCTGGCGTACAACGTCCTTTGGTGAAACCATACTGTTGCTCGTGTAAAATGTCATTTGTATTAAAATGAACAAACATCTGATCTAGCATTATCTTTTCAAATACCTTGCTGAAAACCGGCAACACGGACACGGGCCTATAATTATTGGTATCTTTACTGTCCCCGGGTTTGAAAAGTGGTATGACCTTACTAAATTTCATTAGATCTGGGAAAACTCCCTGGTCTACGCACATATCAAATATTAAAGCCAAATAAGGCGCTATTGTTTCAATATTATAGATATGCGAACTTTAATAGACATGGCCCACAAATCTTCAGTTAATTTTATTTTGATTTGCCGAAGAGCTTTTAAGACAGTCACGGGGTTAATATGTTTAAATTGAAATTCTACCGGGCAGCCTGGAACGTTCGCTTTTAATAACGCAATTGAGACTTCAGGTGAGGAATTTAAAGCTTCCGTGGTTTTAGCTGGTATGCTAGTAAAGAAATTTACAAATTCATGAGCGACTTCTAGGTTAGAGCTTATGGGACCATATGATGCCTCCAATGTATATTCAGTGTTACGAACTTTTTTCTTGTTAGTCTCGTTATTTATAACTTTCCAAACTGTTTTTATTTTATCGTCTACCGATTTGATCTTATTGCTAATGTATAGGGCTTTAGCTACCTTGCAAGTATTTCTAAAAGTTTTAGAATAAGTAGTAACATACTTGTTGAAAGTATCTGTGTTAATTTAAGGCTAAAGGCTATACAGCTCAAACAATCTTTCCCTACTTTTTCTAATCCCCCTAGTTGCCCAGTCACTAAATATAAACTTACGGCTAATATTTTTTACCTTTTTTTCGAAAGTATTATTGAATTCAGTCTGCATCACAGAAAAGAAATCATCATACAATTTATTTTCTTCGTTATTATTATGGACCAGAGTACTTAACTTATCATTTAGAGAACTATTGAATCTATTTAATTTACCAGTTGTTAATGGTCTAAATTGTATTTGCACTTTTGTCATAGGCATTCTAAATATAAAAGTTACAGTTTGGCCGCTATGATCCGATGGCAGATAATTAACAATAGCTTTATCCAAATAGTTACAATCGCAAAAAATATTATCGATGCAGGTCGCAGTAGTTGGAGTAACTCTAGTAGGTTCCATAAAAACATTCGACAAATTGAATGACTTAAAAAGGCTTAATAATTGACTACTATTCAAATTGTTTTCTAAAATATTAATATTAAAATCACCACAAATAATTATGGATTTGCTACATGGTGCGAGTTTCGCTAGGACATCTTCCATTACCGACTCAAATAAGGAATAGTTTTGGTAACTTGGGGGTCTGTACACGCACACTATAATATGCTTATCCAGCTCGACACAGGATAGTTCAATGCAATGGTCAACCGATAGGCCAACAATGTCATTCCTTTGTTTATATTTTAAACAATTTTTTATTAAGATTAATGAGCCTCCACGTGACTTAGCTTTACGATTAAAACAACTGCCCACAGTATAGTTTTCATAGTTAATTAGCATTTGGTAATCCTTTAACCAATGTTCAGTAAAACAAACAATGTCAAACATGGTTTTTTCTAAAAACATTTCAATTTCTAGTAATTTGGTGAAATATAGAGGTATTCTGCTGATTTTGCATCTTAACTTTTTGGGAGCAAGAAGGCACCTTGTTGTTTGTAGGTATAGCTATATTGTTACCTTCTATTGTCTTACAAACTAGTTTAAATGATTATCCGGAGTTTGACCACAGACTTCAATAGTATCAGGTAGTGTGTTCCTACCATTTGATAAACTAACATCAAGAGATGACTTGTCCATAATGACACAAGGATCCTCCTTCGTACAATTTGTAAAATTATTTATAGCATGAGAGCTACAATCATTCAGGTTTACCACCATATTATTAGTATTATTACTAATTGATGTGGAGTTAATTACACAAGACTTCGACATACTACTTATGTCTGAGTTAATATGATAAGCTAATAGCCGCGCTATTTGATGTCTAAACCTAATGGGCAGATACACAGTATCCCTAGTCGATTTTAATTTTTCAACAAAACTGTTGGTGTCAAAAAACAAAAGCTTGTGACTTACTAGAAAATGCACATGATTATTTAACATGTGTATATAATTGTTTTGTCTGTTACTTAAATGTTCAAAATATGGGAAAGCACACAAAATTATTTTGTTACAATTAATGTTTAAAATCTCTGTAATACTTGTCAGTAATATCACTTTTTTTGACCTTTAAACTATTTCCTATAAATACAGAAATGTTGGTAGAAGGATTATATTCACACTTCGATATGGATGACATTATGTGTTTGTAGGATGACCCAGGCATACAATGGTTTACAGAGTGATAATTGAGGTTATTACTAATTAATTTCCCTATACCTCTTCCTATACTATCTGAGAACATTACTGAAAGACTAGGTTGACTACATTAAAGGAACAAGTACTAGAGATTGAGTGTGGAACTTCCTGTACAATATCAATGTTCTCTTGGTCGAGGGTACAGCCCTGAGTACTCACAGCTTGGGACGTGTTCTGCTTTGCCTCTGGCTGGACGGTCAGCAGGTTGGACTCCCTCTGACAAGTACACTGAGAGTTGCTGTGAGTCAATGAGTCTACTCTGTCTGCGTTAAAGTTACACAAATCCAACTCACTTGCAGCTAGAATATGTTCCCTTATTTGATTTTCTGATATTATATATTTGCTGTACAGAGACTTTAGTGAGTCATCCAGAGTCTGTATTTCTGATTGTAAGCGCTGAGTATCTATTTCATAAATGTTCTTACTATCTTCTAATTTTATTTGATAGTTATTCAATTTATGTATAAGAGCAACACGTTCTTTCCTAAGCTGAATATTTTTTGAATGGTGTTTTTGTTGATTTTTGAATTGATTACATTTTTTTATAATTTTATTTAGTCTAGCACATTTTTTTAAGCTGTGCACGTTGTATATAAAGACATTCTGTAGTATATTTAGTATCACCAATGCACCCGTGCGAAGCCGGGGCATGTCGCTAGTCCATTATAAATGCGAAAGTAACTCTGTCTGTTACGTTTTAACGACGAAACGGCTGAACCGATTTTTTTAAAGTGGTAAGTGGATTACCCAACTACGCTGGAGCGGGTAGGCCTGGCGGGTGTGCCGAGTCGCTTCTTAGTCGGAAGTGAAGGCGTGGAAGGTCCTCGTCGTAGGAGGAAACTATATGCCATGCCCCCGGGAGTCGTCAAGCTGCGGCTGCACCCACAGCCCGACCCGTCGCACTGCTGAACTCTTTGCTTACCCAGCACATAGATCTGGATATCTTCCATGATAAACCGTAGTATGTGTGTAAATGTTTATTGTATTTATTCTTAAGTAGTATCATGAGTTAGTTAAGGTTACATAGTCATAAGATAATTAAAATATTTATTTATATTTATTTCATAACATGTACACTATCTTTACAGGCAACTTCCCAATACGATAGTGCCGAGCTATACAGTACAGTTTATTTAAAAACAACAATTAATTACAAAAACAAATTATATATAAAAACAACAATTAATGACAAAAACAAATTATATATAACAGAACACATGGAACGTTACCTTTTTGAACTTACTCGAACACGAGAAGAAGTCCACTCTCTCAGCAACCAGATTAAGTGTTTACACGGTCCGCGTGAGGTGGGCTTTGTTCAGCAAGTTAGTTCTGCCGTGCGGCACCGCGAACAAATGAGGTCATCGTCGGCGTTGCACATACCCATCGGGCACACACAAACCCATCCACTACAGTAGCGCCGGATATTTTATATTACCCCGGAACACTCCAAGCATATAAGATGCCAGCGCTAAATCCCTCCTTGTTTCCAACTTATTGTATCCCACCATGCCTAAAACGAACAAGGTTGGATACATCAATAGGTACAAGGGATACACCCCATAGAGCCTAAGGTATATAATATATAGTGTGACTGGTAATTAGTGTACGATAATTAAACACGTGATTGTGTTCATGATAACAAACAACTTTTCCGAAGAAAAAAGTTTTTTGTACTGGTTCACTTTTATCACAATAACACAACAGCCGTATGAAATTCACGCGCGCGCACGCATGTGACCTAAAGTGAACCAGTACAAAAAACATTTTTCTTCGGGAAAGTTGTTTGGTATCATGAACACAATCACGTGTTTAAGTATCGTACACTAATTACCAGTCACCCTATACATGTACCTACCTCGTATATTTATTTTGTGTTTTTTTTTTTTTGTGTATATTTTGTGTTTTTTGAGCCCATATTGCAGCATTACATTCCAGCTGACTCCTTATGAGGCCATCATATAATGCCGCAATGGCTTTGATGTTTTTGAATGTCGCTGCTCTGCGAAGTACAAATCCTAATCGCTTATAAGCCGTTTTACAGATATTGATTATGTGCTCCCGGAATCTCAATTGAGCGTCTATTTCCCGATTGTATGTTGCTGACAAAACATAACCTCTATAACTTAAACTGGAAACACAATTATTTTAATAATTTTTTAATCGGAACGCTAATAAAAAAGTCAACAAATTTTATTTCGTGAGATTCCCATTGTTCTTTCATATAAAGATAGCTTGAGCTCTGGGGAAGGCCATAAGCTGCTTTTTACATTCACCATATAAATAAAGTGTTATTTTATTAGCCAAAACATTCATTTCTTTTTCTAAATTTCATTCACTGTAACTGTAATCTAAACTTTTTATGTTTTTAACGCTTCAGGCGCTATTAGGCCTATTAATAGTTCTCCGCCCGTCGGACGAAGATTGTTACGTTGAAGTTACATATTATTATAAGCTGACCTTTAATTTACTAGACATCTTTTGAGGGTAGAATTATTTATATACTTGAATATTTTTTATTATCTTACCAACAGCTCTGAAATAAATAAAAAGTCACGTGCTGTCAACAAATACTCGTACATATGATACTAGCGCCCCGACCCAGCTCTTCATGGGACTTCCTCGATAAATGGACTATTCAACACAAAGAGTTTTTCAATTCGAACCAGTAGATCCTGAGAATAGCGCGTTTAACCAAACAAAGAAACAAACTCTTCAGCTTTATAATATTAAGTATAGTATAGATAAAAAGGTATGAAAAGACGGTTTTTTTTTTTTATTTTTACTACTTCAAAATGAATTCTAGGATCCAATAGTTGCTGTGGCAAAAAGCTTTTTTTACAATAAATACAACACAAAACATCAAACAGAACAAAGCCACCGACTTCCAAAACTAAAGTCATGTGTGTTTTGTGCTAAAGTTATTTATCACTTTTTAGATTTTGAAGGCGGTTGTATTTTTTGTAAAAAAAGATTTTTATTTTTCGCTTTTTAGTATCTCCTTCTCATCCATTAAGAAACGGCAACATAGTCAACACAGAGATTGAAAGTACAAGATTGGAGAATCTTAAAACATCATCCATGTATATTTTTTAGCTTTCTGCCGATTTTTCAATTTCGATAAAATTTATGTGGGACTAACCCTGAAGAGATACCCTATCTATCAAAAAAATAAGTTTTCAAAATCGCTTTACATTTGCCGGAGAAATCGCGTAACAAATATACGAAAAGAAATATAAAAAAAAACAACATACAGACGAATTGAGAACCTCCTTCTTTTCGAAGTCGGTTGAAAAATAGTTGTGGACTCAGACTCAGAGCAAATTGAAAGCCAAGATTTATAAATGTATTCCCTCTTTAGATTAACCTGTCACTATCTACCATATAATGAAAAGTGTTTTTAATAATGGACCTTATAAAATGAGTCTACCTCGTTTAGTTTACTGTTTTTTTAGTACAACTTGATTTTCGATACATGCGGAGTATGCCTTAGTGTTTGTTAAACTATTTTGTTATATTAATAACATATTACCCTTAGAATAATAGAGGCATTGATGGGTCTTGTGGCTAAGTAAAACCCGTACAGATCGATTGTTCTTCGTTAAGCTTCGCTTACCGCCGTCTATCCGTGGATGGGTAACCGTCCACCGTCCATTTCATACCGAAACCCCACCGTGCTACGAAAGTGCGAAAAGCCGTTGGTCTCGGCTGTCATTCATAGATTGGCAGCCGTTATGGAAAGCCAAGAAGGAGTTTATGTTTGTATGTTTCTAAACGTTCCCACGATTCAGAAAGATGTCATAGTGTGGGTCATCGTTAAAAAGAATACTCAGTCTCAATCTATCAAAAATTACTCAAGATTTTTGACTTGATCGTTGATGTAGTCTTTCGCAGGTGAAAAATGGAAATATTCAATAATAAGTATGTAAATCCATTTATAATGTCTACACAAACTTGTTAAGTCTTAAATCTTGGAAATTAATAAACCAATTTTAATTAACTTGATTTCTAAAGAAAACTTAAAATTGCTCTATATTAGATTTAACAATGTTTTTCAAAAATGTTCTCATTTGATTCTTTAGACTTATGTGTCTTATTTTTTTTTTATCTTTGTCCTACACTGGGTATTTTTGCGCAATCGAACAATCGAAGACGAGAAGGCAATCGAACCCGGGGACACGCAACGTAGCAGCCAATAGCTCAACCACTGCGCCAACCGTGTCGTCGAGGTCGTCTCGCATAACATAAAGTTTTTATGAGACACAGTGCGGCGTAAACACTCTAAAACTGTATGCTACGGTTTTAGTAGACGTGTGCTATGATTTGGGTACATGCTATGAAAGCGTAGCACACGTAGCATGTCGTAGCTACGGCGTAGCAATGCTTTTGAACCAATCTTTTGTAAAAAAGTTTTTTCAAAAAAAAGAAAACCGACCTTTTTTTGAAAAAACTTTTTATTTTTTTGCTTTTTAGTGTTGCTCTAACATCCAAATCCATTAAGAAACGCCGACACACTCAAAAGAGATTGTAAGTCCTCCAAAGATTGAAGAAACTAAAACGTCGTCTAAGTAATTTATTTGGGAATTTATTGATTTTCTCAAAAAGGGCTGTATCAATTTTGATAAAATTTATATGAGACCATTTCGGAATAAACCTCTTTCGAACAAAAAAAGAATTTTGCAAATCCGTCTATATAATGACAGAGTTATGCCCAAACATACATAAAAAAATATATATATATATGTCGGATCGTCAGGTGCGATCGAGGAGGAGTGCCGAGCGGTATAGTACATCGTCAGGACTATAGGCGTTCCCATTATCCCATTAGGGATAAACAACATACCTGTGAAAACAATTACACACTATTAGTAAAGAAAACACAATACAAATGGTAATCAGTAACAAGAATAAAGTAAGTTCAAGGTACAGCAACAATACAGTTAATCGAACAGACCATTAAGGTCCCACAGTTCGTACAGTGGCGAACCACCCAATGATAAACGAACAAACCCTTAAGGTTTATAGTTCGTACAGCAGCCTAAGCCACCCAATGATAAACGAACAAACCCTTAAGGTTCATAGTTCGTACAGTAGAATAAGCCACCCAAATACAAAGTGTATCGCTCGCTAGCAGCAAGCCTATACAGCTATGTGAATATACAGCAGCGCTGTACCAGGTAAACCGACAGTATTGTCGGGAGCAGGAACTCTTCACTGAGTCGAATCCGAGGATCGACTGCCCTACTTACGGAGTGCACGCTCAAGGCGATGCCCCCCACCTTACAACCTCTCCATACAAGTCTATCCATTGGCGCACGGAAGTGCGTCACGCGTTTACTTGATACAAAACACTACAATGTACTAAATCTAATAAGATTTAATTATAAAGCAATTAAATACCACACTAATAATTGTCATGAATAAACAATAGTGATTTTATAAAGTAATTCGTTTTACATTCAAAGTAACGTGTCAACAATTGTTTTGAATAAAACCATCGATAACAATTATCGAAATAAAGTAACCACAAATCAGTGTGCACACACAATAAATCATGTTTCGACATAATAGACAATAATTGATAGTAAAATCACATAAATTAACAATAAGAAACAAATCATAACAAATTTAGTTAACACCCACAATTGTGATTAATAAACCATCTCCGACACGGCCAGACTGACATTCTACACGTCCTCGTGTAGTATAAAGTTCTTGGTAAATATCGATCGGCCTTTCTGACAAAAAGCTTTAATTAGCAAAAGGTATGTTGTAACGAAAAATTCTGAATTAGTTCTGAAGTAATATCATTAGCAAAATTTGCATCATAACCAGTCAAAATAACCATACTGTTACAGACAATACATAGCTCAACAAATCAGCCGAAATCACACCATGGGATTCGACAAGTAACTTGAAGTCGAATAGACAACCCGCATAGGCGTCAACATAGACAACCCGCATAAGCGTCAATATCAACATTCAAATACAAACAATAGTCAACATAGACATCTCATTTCAGCTATAGTATGTCAGCAGCAGATGAATCATCATCATCATCATTGTCAACATTGACATCATTAACAGTTACTGATGGACATTCAGGGATTATTCAAACATTGTTACTCAAAGATGTTAACAAATATCATTTTGGATTTACAACCAAAATAACCAATAACAGAGTAACCAATAACAAACTATCCAATGATAAGGTATTCAATGATAAAGTATCCCATAATAAAGTATGCAACTTTAAACTTCCAGCACTTTTACCTACAACCAGTGTTGCTTGTTCTCTTTTACAGAACAGAATTTACTTTCATCTTCTCATTGTCAACAGTCAGGGGGTACACAGTTATTTTTCAGATAAACTATTCCTTAAACCACAGAATCACGCTATTTGTTTAGCTAAAAGCCAACTATGTGACAAAGTTGTATTATCACTAGATTGTATTCAGATGGAATATCAGTATCAATTTTATTCAGAGTCTCAGGAATAGAGCATCTGTCAAAATCTCAACTTTTGTAATGGTAACAAATATTTCGGTCATAATAACCCCAAAATCTAGATTTAATATCTCACGGCCATAATATGATACTATGATTTGAATAAGCATTCGGTATTAAATGAAACTTCACTTTATATTGACCATACAAGTAAGTTTGCCACACATGTATCAGTAATGAAAGTACATTAAAACCCAGAGTCATAACAAAATGGAAGCGTCTCACCAGATAGTTGTAGAAAGAACATCACATCAGTGGTGGGTACATCACACTTATCTTATCACGGACTTCAACTTATCACGGATGATTAGTTGCTCGAAAACTGACTTACAGTATCTTCACTCGAACCTCCCGGCTGTTCTCCGGTAGTCACTAAAGTGACATACTATTGTACCTGGTTTGAACCTAAGAGGGTTGAGAAGAATTATGTAGGTCAGAGGAAAATGAGACTTTCTCTTAAGATGGGACAAGACACTCAGTTCTTGTTGAAGTTTAAACCTCATGTAATTCGGTAGTAAATGCTAGTAGATGAGCACGGGAAATGAAATTTCAAAACATGGGCCAGTACAGTACAAACAGCAATTTGTTTGACACTTAGGTAGGTTAATAAGGGTAGCGGTAACTGTTGGAGTATGTAAAATCAAACAATCAAATTAATGTGGGTAGGTGATTTATGAATGCCATTAAAACAGCCTTAGCTCAGCGCTAGGTAATCCCACTTCTGATGTCGGCTCGTCAGGTGCGATCGAGGAGGAGTGCCGAGCGGTATAGTACATCGTCAGGACTATAGGCGTTCCCATTATCCCATTAGGGATAAACAACATACCTGTGAAAACAATTACACTATTAGTAAAGAAAACACAATACAAATGGTAATCAGTAACAAGAATAAAGTAAGTTCAAGGTACAGCAACAATACAGTTAATCGAACAGACCATTAAGGTCCCACAGTTCGTACAGTGGCCAAGCCACCCAATGATAAACGAACAAACCCTTAAGGTTTACAGTTCGTACAGCAGCCTAAGCCACCCAATGATAAACGAACAAACCCTTAAGGTCTATAGTTCGTACAGTAGCATAAGCCACCCAAATACAAAGTGTATCGCTCGCTAGCAGCAAGCCTATACAGCTATGTGAATATACAGCAGCGCTGTACCAGGTAAACCGACAGTATTGTCGGGAGCAGGAACTCTTTACTGAGTCGAATCCGAGGATCGACTGCCATACTTACGGAGTGCACGCTCTTTTATAAGGCGATGCCCCCCACCTTACAACCACTCCATACAAGTCTATCCATTGGCGCACGGAAGTGCGTCACGCGTTTACTTGATACAAAACACTACAATGTACTAAATCTAATAAGATTTAATTATAAAGCAATCAAATACCACACTAATAATTGTCATGAATAAACAATAGTGATTTTATAAAGTAATTCGTTTTACATTCAAAGTAACGTGTCAACAATTGTTTTGAATAAAACCATCGATAACAATTATCGAAATAAAGTAACCACAAATCAGTGTGCACACACAATAAATCATGTTTCGACATAATAGACAATAATTGATAGTAAAATCACATAAATTAACAATAAGAAACAAATCATAACAAATTTAGTTAACACCCACAATTGTGATTAATAAACCATCTCCGACATATATATAAACATTCGAATTGATAACCTCCTCCTTTTTGAAGTCGGTTAAAAAGTTTGCTCCACAATAAGTTGCGGGCAGAAGCTATTGTATGTTTATAAGCGCACCCACAGGATACAAGGGAAATTCATAGTATAGAACTACATTTTTTTTAAAGAAAGAATTAGGATCCAACAATAGATTCTTGCAAAGAGATTTTATTGCTACGCCGTAGCAACGCCACGCTACGTATTCAAGTTGTTCTACGTGTAGCACACGCGTATACAAATAGTAGGTAGCACACTAAATAAACCGTGATACGTAGTGTAAGTTCGATTACTTAGTAAGATTCTCATAAAAAGTTTCAAGTACAAAATCTTAGAAATTAATGTACCGATTTTGTATTCATTGTTCAGTTTAGTAGTTGCTGGTTTTTCTTTTTTATTATTCGTGTTAATATTATATACTATTCACAAAATAAAGATGCGAGGCACGTAATGAACCGATTTTTATTAAACTTGGTATGTACAGTCAACAGCAAAAGTAGATGATCAAAATCAGAAATTCAGTACTAGTGAACGGAGTTCGCGTCAGAACTGTGTGGCGTCGAAGTGATTCAAAAGCATGTGTGTGACAATCACATACTTTTAATAAATAAACTAATAATAAATTATATAAATTAGTGTTAGTAAATTAGTATTGAATTTCAGATTTTGATCATCTACTTTTGCTGTTGACTGTACATACCAAGTTTAATCGGTTCATTACGCAAAAGAGATAAGTATCCATGTCGTTGGGAATAGTTGAAGATTTCTTAGAAACCAATGGGGGCTTTCAAATGAAATTTTATTAAATCATTGAACTGTTTATTCTCTATAAATTGTATTTTATTTTATTCATAAAAACCTATCGGTTTCTAAGTAAACTTCAACTGTTTCCGGCGACATGGATACTTATCTCCTTTGGTGACCGTACACGCAAGATACAAAAATCTAAGGAATCAGTCGAGAATATTTCTAAAAAACCGATTTAAAGTTAGTGTAGTGCGATTTTAGGTTTTCTATTGGAATTAAGTTTAATTCTTCTTCTTCTTCTTCGCTAAGGACAAGAAGTTTTATTAAAATCAGTTTCATTATTTTCATGACATTTTACTTGAAAAATTTGTAAGAGATATTGTAAAAGGATTCTCAGTAAAGAGGGTAAATTCCCATAACTAAAAACATTCGAAATCTATTAATATTCTCAGTCAGTCAATGGTAAAATCTTGCAAGATTGAGACGAAGATATAAAATATGAATGTTTACAAGACTTGGCTCTCTAATCTTCACTAAATGAACACGAGACTACACTGTAAAAGACCTAAAAATTGTAATCGAAAAAAGGTAACATATTTTTTTGTTAACCCCTGACTGAAAAGAAAGTAATTAACAAAAGTACTACACATATAATTACAAATTCAAGAAATTTTGCTGCCAGCTAGCATTGCCATTCCAGTTTCCAATTCCAATTAAAATGTAGCAGTTTGTTTTTGTTGCAACAAAATTTGTCTGCTTTTCTGTATGTTTCATGTCTTACAGAATATTATACCCAGTAAGAGTATAATTTTACCTCCGCACAGCTCCGTTTTAATTACTCAAAGAATCCAAATATGTTATGTAACTACGTATAATAATAATAATAATACTAAAATACAGGCTTGTGGAATCGGAAGTACCGTACTACAGGTACGTGTCCGACCCAGTTCTCGAAAATGGTATTAAATAACTTGACCGTAAATTTGAAGCCTAATAATACATGAGAGAGGACATCGTTTTGTCCCTTTCTAGCACCAAAGGAGGGGAAACCCCCTCCTTTGACGCATACTATTGCCTTCTCTGTCTCTCCTCCCACCACCACTAGCAGTTGCAAACGTCGGTTTGCTTTTGGATTGGACAGACTGGACTCATTGACGTCGTTGTTCCTGTCCCGACAACACCTAAGAAATGCAAGGTAAATGTTTAATCCATTTTAAACTATACTTTTTGGTATTTTCGAAATTGCATCAATATAATTTGAACTAAGTACTTACTTTGTACAGTGTATTTCTTTTTCAAATATTTGTGCAGACTCTTAACGGTGTTACCGTTCGATTTTATAATAATTATTTATGTACTCTCCTTTTTTATGTTTTCCATAAAATTGTTTTAATTGTATTTCAGCGTGCGAATTGTAATAATGAGTGATCAAAATATCTTAGCAAACGAAAATATGAACACTCCAAATTTAAACATAGATAGTAACATACAATCTCAAAAAAGAAAACGCCGCGTTCGTGATCTAAGTAGCTCGACATCATCAAGTTCAAGTTCAAGTTCTTGTAGCTCTATTAGTTCGCCAAACCGTAAGCGTCCTCGTCGTTCACGTAAAAAGAACAAACGTAGCCATAGAGATCGTAAATTAGAAAAGTTGTTTGAAGAAGTAGCCGATTTAAAGAAAAAAATAATATGTCGTGATAGTGAATTCGATCGCAGGTCGTATGATCTTGACTGCGGTGACTGTGTTAATGATAATGTGAGCCGCCAGCTGTATGGCGATGATGAGGAACCGGATAATTCGGAATTAGGCCCGGAAATTTCATTATCAATAGGAACGAAAATTAAAGATCCTGAAATTTTAAATACGCCCAGTACGTATTTAGAAGTTTAAAAAAATATTCAACGTTTAGAGGATCCCGATTGGACAAACGTGAGATATTCCGAAGTACAAAAAAATTATAGACATACCCCCGGTTTTACGGAGCTCGATGCAAATGATGAGTTAAAACGTTATGACACTTCGCGTTCGTTAGGTAATACCGAAAAAGCGTTTGCCTCTTTAACTTTCGCTCTTATTAAACAAAAAGAGCAGCTGCAAACGGAGCTTCGCTCATTTTTGTGCTGGACTAGGCAAGCAAATAATTTAAACCCTGACGCAATAAGCGAAAAAATAACGGACATTTTTGTCAACGGTGAGTATGCAAAAATTTCTAGCGATACTTTACAAATGATTTGCGGACACCGGGCAGAATGTATTCAGCAGAGAAGGGAAACTATTTTAGCTGCTGTTAAGGATCCACTGCATAAGAGTATCATGAGAAAAATTCCACCATCGTGTAACAATCTTTTCCGAGCTGAGCAACTAACTTCTATCTTAGACAAAGCGGGAGGCGTGAATAAAGTATTCTGGCCTCGTGACAAGGATCGCGCTTCTGCACCGCAGACCGATCCAAGAACATCCACGGCTCAGCGAAAGTTTCCAATCCCAAGTCAAAGAAAGGTGAGCTATAAACAGATGGGACATACCTCTTCAAGAGCAAATAATACACCTTTTCATAACAGCGGCAAGCCCTTTCGGGGTCGAGGCGGTAAGCAAGCAAATTCCCGCAGATACAATGATGACTCAAACGCATATAGACGCAGAACTTCTCCCTCATCCAACCGGGATAGGAGAGGAAATTCACGCCGATTCTGACTCAACGAGTCGTTTTTGCGCCGGCCAACTGAGACATTTTCAAGACCGATGGAAGAGAATGGGTGCACCAGATTATATTTTAAAAATAATCTCTGGCTACCGAATTCCATTCGTACGGAAACCTCCATTTCATATTCCCAATCTCAAAAAATCAGTTCAGTCGACGCCTCATTCCACAGAAATGGAATGGAAGAGGTGCTAACAAACGTGCCACTGACTCAAAGTTTTATTTCACCTATGTTTCTGGTGCCGAAAGGAGACGGCAATTTCAGGCCGATTTTCAATCTCAAAGCCCTAAACCGATACATCGAAGTTCCCGGC
Source organism: Charanyca ferruginea (assembly GCA_947361185.1). Lineage (NCBI taxonomy): Eukaryota > Metazoa > Arthropoda > Insecta > Lepidoptera > Noctuidae > Charanyca > Charanyca ferruginea. The sequence goes on along the minus strand of OX376056.1, from coordinate 16,227,483 downwards.
TTCAGGCTGATCAATATTTTCAGAATCCCAGACTTCCTTCAGCCAGACGATTGGATGGTAAAAATAGACCTATCCCAGGCATATTTTCATCTGCCAGTTACAGAGGCACACAACATTTTTGCGCCTAATTTACCAAGGCCAATTACTTCAAATGAACTGCCTGCTTTTCGGGCTGAGTTCAGCACCAAAAACATTTGCCTCCATGAGCAATTGGATTGCCCAGACTCTTCGAGACCGCGGAATGCGAATCGTAGTTTATTTAGACGACTACTTACTTGTCAACCAAGATCACGACACACTGGTGAGCCACGTCAATATCACAGTAAACATGCTGAAATATTTAGGATGGATGATAAACTACGAAAAGTCCATCTTGCAACCAAGGCAATCGATAGAGTATCTGGGCATACTTTGGAATCCGTGGTAAAATATAAAATCACTTCCGACAAAAAAGTGCTTGAAAATGAAAACCTTAATCACTCACTTGATCGACAAGCGAAAGGCATGTCTAAGGGAATTGCAGAGCATTATAGGAATGATGAACTTTTCAAGCTTTGTTGTACCCCGGGGAAGGATAAATTCTCGTCATCTTCAAAGACTATGCATCAGCATGTTACACCTCAAACCTACAATAATGGAGTCACTGCCCGAAGCAGCCCTGAAGGACTTACAATGGTGGCTAAATCATCTCGAAACCTCATCTCGCATCCATATTCCACGTCCAACACACTATATAGTCACCGATGCTTCGGACGACGCCTGGGGCGCTTACATAAACAACACCTATGTTTGCGGCATATGGAAAGCAGAAGAAAAATGTCTCCATTGCAATCAGAAAGAGATGCTTGCTATCCTAAAGAGTCTTCAATATTGTGGCCAGAACCTACGCAACGCCAGTCTACACGTCCAGTGCGACAACAAGACCGCAGTATCATATCTGAGGAACGAAGGGGGCACAAAGTCCCTAGCGCTTATAGATCTGACCTACCAGATTTTGCAAGTCGTAGACACTTATCAAATGCAGTTCACCATTTACCACATTCCCGGCCTATGCAACGTAGAAGCGTGTCCGCTTCTCAATAACTCCAATCACCTTGACTCCAATAAACTTATAGTCCAAGACCCTACAGTCGCTAAACGTACGTCATTTTGGTAGGGCAGAAATTTTGAGTAAAGGTAGAGAAATTAAGTAGTTAAAAAATATACTGTTACTATCAGAGATCATAGAAGTAACATTGTATGTGTTTAGTTATTAATTTTGCTAAGGTGAATATAATACATGTTGTGATAATCTAAAGGCTATTTACCCTGTCGAAAAAGGTAAATTACTAGAATTATAAATGAATTAATAAATAAGGACATATACATACACACTTACTAGTTTCGACACAGTTAAAAAGATCTTGTGAAACATATTATTTGTATAAAAACCAGTCGCCACACTTGAACGTTAATAAGATACAGAGGCCAGCACATCAAGTTACAACAATCTGTCAAATTTATTTGATAGATTTTCAACTTTATTACAAAAGAACAAGTTTCTTATTCAATTGCGTCTACACAGACGCCATTTTTTTTTGTGATAATGTTGAAAATCTATTAAAGAAATTTGACAGATTATTGTAGCTTAATGCCTCAAAATGCGCCTCTGTACCTTTTGTACCTGATACTTGAAAAATGCCCCAGTATTAAAACTAGCAAATACACTGTATACCTTCTTAACTACATATCACTTCATCTATTCTCAATACAATAATGAAAAATATTATAAACATCTTTTTTAAAGAGTAGGTAAGTATGCAGTTTCTTCCCTATTTTTCTCCATACAAAACTACTTTTTGGAAGAGGCAACTAGAATCAATTTTTTCATATGACGTTCAAAAAAAAAAATAATAATAATAATAGCTTTATTTATTCCATACATGCAACAAAAGAATTACAGAAATAAAAATTATATTAAAAACATAACAAAATTTATAACAATTGATAATAATAATAATACTAATAATTGAGGAACTAGTAGATCTATCATTAGTGGTTTATACATTAGTTTTACATACATTTCATTTCATTTTATTCATACATTATTATTTTATTATTCATTCATTCATTATACAAGTTCACATATATTATAATAATAGATGTAATACCTTAATTTGATATTTAATTTCCATTCAATTTGATTAGTGTCCTCCATCAATTTGTGAACTTTCATGTATGGACCCCCTACGGGTAAAAGCCTCCTCCAAAGAATGCCAACAGTCTCTATATTTTGCTGTATCAATCCAGTTTCTGCCTGCAATTTCCACTAGTTCATCCTGCCACCTGGTGCATGGACGGCCCTTGCCTCTACTTCCTTGCGGTCCCTTCCATGTTGTTATTGTAAGTGTCCATCTTTTGTCAGTGTATCTTGCTAGATGCCCAGCCCATTTCCACTTTAGTGACTGCGCAAAGAGAATGGCGTCAGTTACCTTAGTTTTGTTGCGAATGTCGGCAGCTTTCACTCTGTCCCTTAGAGTGATTCCTAGACAGCTCCTCTCCATTGCTCGTTGTGTGGTTTGAATTTTTGCCTTGGATTTTTTATTGAATGACCATGTTTGGCAACCATAGATTAGACATGGTAGTATCGCTGAATCTAAAACAATTTTCTTAAATTTTATTGGGAGTTGAGATTTTAAAATCTCTTTGTGGGCCCAGAACTTCTGCCAGGTTGAGGCTATCCTTCTGTTTATTTCCTCTGCATTTCTGTTCGTGTTGAATGATAGTTGTTTCCCTAGATAAATATATTTCTGTATGTATTCTAGTGGCTCGTTGTGTATCAAAATAGGTATCATTTTGTCATTAGTCATGATTTTTTGCTGAGGTTCATCTCTAAACCGACACGATTGCTAACACCCTGTAAATCGTTTATCATAATATTTAGTTTTTCAGGATTTTCTGATAACAAAATTATATCATCCGCAAACCTTAGATGACTCATGAACTTTCCCTCTACCTTGATTCCTTGTGTTGACCAAGGTAGATCCTTCATTATATTCTGAAGTACCGCTATAAATAGTTTAGGTGATAATGGGTCGCCTTGTCTTACCCCTCTGTTGATGTTTATGCATTTGCCTGTTTTTTCTAATCTGACTTTGCTTGTACTTTTACTATAAATATCTTTCAGGATGTTTATATATTTAGAATCTATATTTTGATAGGTTAGCGCCTCCCAGATACTGTTGTGACAAATAGAATCAAAAGCCTTTTTGTAATCTATGAAGGCTAGATACAGCGGTCTGCGAAATTCTAGATATTTTTCTATTGTCTGTTCTATTACATGGATGTGATCGATTGTACTAAATCCTGATCTGAAACCAGCTTGTTCGTAAGGTTGGTGGCTATCAATGTCTAAAGATATTCTGTTTAATAGACATGAAGCAAACAGTTTGTACAGACACGACATGAGGCTTATGGGTCTGTAGTTTCCTATGTCGGTTGGATCTCCTTTTTTGTAAAGTAGAATTATTTCAGATTTAGTCCAATTTTCAGGAACTCGTTCTTCAGTGAGGATTTTGTTGAATAAATGTGTCAATGGGGCAAGCAGTAGTTTTTTAGCATGTTTGATAAACTCGTTCCTGATGCCATCAGGGCCAGGGGATTTTTCTAGTTTTAACTTTTGTATGGCATTAAGGACTTCAAATCCATCAAACATTTTAACATTTGATTGTGTTGTATTTACCTGACTGTATATTGCTGCTCCTTGTGTTGAGTTAGGGTGACTGTACAGGTTAGCGTAGAAATCAGTTGCTATATTGAGAACCTCCATGCGGGATTTGCTTTTGTTTGGACCGGATTGCAGTAATGGGATCCAACTTTTTGAGCTATCTATTTCCTTATACGCTTTCTTAGAGCTTCTTGAGGTTTCAAGGTATCCGCGTATTGTATTTGATCTATAGGTATCGTAGCATTTTTTAATTTCTTTGTTTGTTTTTTTGTACAGATCTTTCAATTCTTCTTTGTCTATTTTGGATAATTTCGTTTTGTTTTGTAATAGGCTTCTTTTTTTGATAAGTAACTTTGCCTTTTCACTTAAAATATTTTGTCTTGATTTTCCTTTTATATTTTTTAAACTGTCTTTTATTGAGCGCTCACTCAATTGGCAGTATTGGTTGATTGTGTATTCTTCGGGTGCTGTTGATAGATTTTGCAGATTGTCGTTTAGATGTGTAAGGTATGTAGTTTGTTCTTCCAGTGTTTTTAAAGTGGTTTGTTGTTTACTGAAGTATCTTCTGCTTCTTCTTGTTAGTACATTTAGAGTTGCTCTGATTGGCCTGTGGTCTGATCCAAAGTTAAAAGATGTTATCACTTCGAATTTGGAGAATAGGTGTGGTGTAGTTGTCAACATAAAGTCTATTTCGTTTCTCGTGTTCTTATCTGGGGAGACCCAAGTCCATCTGTTCTTCTTTTTTATGTAAAACATAGTATTCAATATTTTCAGGTTATGCTCGTATGCATATTGGATCAGTATCTCTCCTTGTTTGCTTCTGTTTCCATATCCATAATTCCCAGTAACTTTATTTTCATAAGTCTTTGGTATTCCAATCTGCGCATTAAAGTCGCCCATTGAAATGACATATTTGCTTGGGGTTGTTTGATGGGCTATAGTTAGGTCCTTGTAGAAGTTATCTAATTCTTCCTGTGTAGAGTTTTCTGTTGGGGAATAGGCTTGTATGATTGCAAAGGGTTTCTTGTCAAATTCGATTTCTAATATGCAAACTCTCTCCGATATGCCTGTAAAGTTTATGATTTTATCTTTGTGTTCTCTTTTCACTAGAAATCCCACACCATGTAAACCTTTTGTTTGACCTATATAGTACATAACATAGTCTTCATCTTCTATAATTTTTTCCCCCATGCGTCGAACTTCGGATAATCCGAGCACATCACAATTTATTTGTTGTAGAGCTGCTTTTAATTCAAGGAGTTTTTCTGTAGAAGATAGAGTTCTAACATTGTAAGAGCAAATATATATAGGTTTGTTATTGTGTCTGTTTGTCTTTGGAGGGTCGTGGTCAAACTCTCCCACGGTGACCGGCCGTACTGGGAGATAGAGATGAGGAGGGTCCGTCTGTAGTTGCTATATTGTATCTTGTTGTGATGTTTTTGGTGGTTCTGCGTTGTCGTTTGTGGAGGTGATAGGTAATTTTGGCTTTTGTAAAATAAAGTCTTTTATATTAGCGGTTTTATTTTTCTTCAGTGGTTGTTTTTTCGTTTGCTTGTCCAGTTCGTTGTGACAATTAATTTCTGGAGATTCAGACAGTGTTCTTTTATTTGTATTTGTATATTGTCGAGAACTGTTCAAAGTTTTGTCTACTACAATCAGTTTGTCATATTTAATGAAAGCTGTTTTTCCCAAGTCCTTTTCTATTTTCAGTTGGGTTTGTAACTCTTTGCGCTTATTCAAGACATCAAGTGGGAAGTCTTCTTTTATGTAATACTTTGTGTTGCGTAAACATTTGCCGTTTTGAAGTATTTTTAGTTTCTGACCTAATGTACAAAATGATATTATGACTGGTCTAACCTTCTCGCCTTTTTTACCCACTCTTCTGACAGCTTCTATGTTATTGTTGTTGTACTGAACGTCGAAGTATGTATTTATTATCTTTATTATTCTTTCCTCTAGTTCATAATAGGATGATTCACCTTCTTCCACTCCGAACATGACCAAGTTCTTACGTCTAATATGTCTTTCTAGATTGTTTATTATGGTGTGTTGTTCTTGAAGTTTTCCCTCAATAACTTCATTTTTTATTTCTAAATATTTGAATTTCTCGTTAATGTTCTTGTTGATTGTATTCTTTATATCTTCTTTCATTTCTAACATTTCGGTTTTTTGTTGTCGTATATCATGTTGCATGTTCTCTAAGATCTTTTTTATTTCTTCCATCATAAGTGTTTAAACATAGAAATATATATATCAATGTGTTTAAAAGTGAAAGTTGATAACGTGCCCTCTTTCGCTGGTGCCAAATATCTCTTTCGTAGCTCCAATATAAATCTCCAAGGATCGTACCGTACGTCAGTGTTTCACTAGAAACGATTCCTTGTTAAGGCAACTTAGGCAGTTTCACCAAGACTCGCGCGAAATTCGTTGAGTCATTGATATATTATTTTGAGGTTATGAAGAATTATTTCTTATTTTTATATATTTTCACTTCACAGATTCTTTTGTTTTATTGCTATCACACACATGGCCAAGATTACTTTGTATTGATTGTATTGTATCTGTTCATTTTGTCACTTTTGCAACTTTGCATTACTAATTTGTCTTTGGTTGGCACATTATTTGTTTTTCGTAAAATCACATAAAACACTAAGTCCTGAATAGTCCTGATGGTATATTATATCTTTCCTCGATGAAGAATTGGTTGGTTTGTATATTTTATCACTTTTCAGTAGATTATATTCACTATTAAGTTTCTATTCGATACTTTTTTACGGACACGATGTAAACCGTGGCACTGTGGCGCCCTCTCCTCTGACGTTCAAAAGTGCCTTTTAATTGTCTAATCGAAATAAGCGATGACTTTGATTCAGAATTCCTTAGGCTTCAAATTTACGGTCAAGTTATTTAATACAAACGTTTTACCTGAAATAAAACGTCAATAAATTACTTACCTAAATTTGAAGCCTAATAATTTAAATTCTGCCTGGTTCCACAACGACTTCAATGAGTCCAATCCAAATGCAAACCGACGTTTGCAACTGCTAGTGGTGGTGGGAGGAGAGACAGAGAAGGCAATAGTATGCGTCAAAGGAGGGGAAAGGGGTGCTAGAAAGGGACAGAACGATGTCCTCTCTCATGTATTATTAGACTGCAAATTTAGGTAAGTAATTTAATTGACGTTTTGTAATATCACGTTGTATTGGGATCGATCTATCATCACTGACAGGACTATTGTTGCCAATAAGCCTGACATAGTGGTGATAAATCGATTAGAGCGTCGCGCAATGATTGTTGATATAGCGGTTCCGCATGACGAGAACCTCCGACTGAAAACCGACAAATATAAACAAAGTAAGTACCTATCTTGACTTGGCTTGCGAGGTTGTCGACATGTGGGATGTGAATACAGCAGTCATTGTGCCGATAGTCGTTACGGCCAATGGGCTCATTTTCAAGAGCCTCGACCAACACCTCGTTGGGCAGCTGAATCAAGGGCTTGATACAGAAAGCGGTAGTCCTGGACACGGCGCGTATAGTCAGGAGATACCTCTCTCAGGAGCCCTGACCACCGGTAGCTTGGACCCTATTCCCGATACCGGTGGGCTACTATTTTTTATATTTTTAAATGTTTTTATTTATAATTATATGAATATTTAAAAATGTAATTTAATATGGTATATGAAACAAATAAATGTGAATAATAATACCAGTCTATTATTTTATGTCTACGTATAATAATAATAATACCAGTCTATTATTTTATGTCTACGTATAATAATAATACCGGTCTATTATTTTCTCACTGCAGGGCAAAAGCTCTTCTCATGCAGAGAAGGAACGAGCATTGATCACTACGCTTGTTCAAAGCAGATTGGCGGTTTCATATATTATTAACTAGCTTTTGCCCGCGACTTCGTCCGCGTGAATGTCGGTTATCGCGGATGCCGACGAAGTCGACTAACGAGAAGACTAACTTGGGGACTAACTTAAACCCTGGGGATGGCCCCAGGGTTTCAACTATTTTTATTCCAAATTTCACGAAAATCGGTTCAGCCGTTTCATCAGACAGAGTCACTTTCGCATTTATAATATTAGTATAGAAGTATGGATAAGGGGAATAAATATAATGACCACCAAAAATCAAAAAAAAATCAAATCTTAGTCACCAAATGTTAGGGCCCTTAAGTCCCCCCTGGGGCGGAACCGACATGGTTAGGTTAGGTTAGAACTGTGACCCCATACGCCAGAACCAAATCACTTTTTACAATCAAACTCATACATTTCTACAATACTTTGGTTAAATGTTGGTGATCATTTACTATTTTTAGAGGTCATTTACTATATCTGTAGGTTCGTTAAACATTAAAATGGAGTTAAATGTTGGTGATCATTTACTATTTTTGGAGGTCATTTACTATATCTGGAGGTTCGTTAAACGTAAGCCATTAATAGATCCAGGTTTCCTGACTATGTTTTCCTTCACCGGTGACAGTGATGTCCAAGATGAAGTAAGATGGTAGTTACATACAAAATTGAAAGTCTTATGCGCACTTGCATGTGCCGCCGGGTTGCGAACCCATAACCTTTTGCATGAGAGCCTTATCCACCGAGCCATCACGATATTACATTTGTAAGCAACACATCAAAACCTATTAAAGTGAGCCCAAACAATGTTTATTAACTTCGCGGCTCCACAAAGTTTCAGACGATATTTGTCTGCTCTATTTTCAGAATGAACACTTTATACATAAGCTACTTACCAAACACTGTCAAAGGAGGACAAACACAGTCTACTAGCTATGTGTCTTCGCAGAGTTTCCCACGATGTTGTATTACTCCATCATCAGACCCTCAGCAGTTCATGTACAGATCAAAAGTGCCCAAAGAAGAAAGAAGAAAGTACATATGAGTCACTGGACCATCACAACATTGACTTATACTAGAACTTAGTATCACATTACATTTTATCACGATTGTTTTGACTGACTTAGTTACATCATTATATTCAACCTTATGTTCACGAAATAAAGCAAAAAATCGTGTACAATGAAGACATTTAATAATAATAAATTCTTTATTGACATAAATAGTCTTAACAAAGTAGTGAGGCCCTGACTCCTGCGCTAGGTTTAGTACCTGTGTTACAGGAGCCAGTGTCTTCTCCCAATTACATGATTTGAGGTTTATGCAATAAGAATATTACACTAGAGCACATACAAAAAATAAAAAATAAAATGGAAATGTAAATAAAATAATAATATGAAAAACATTTCTTACGTGGAATAATAATTTATAGGAGTGTGAGTGGTGTAGTGTATATGGTGTAGGTATAGTGTATATGGTGTAGGTATAGTGTATATGGTGTGTAGTGTTTATGGAGTGTGAGTGTGTAATGTAGGTATGTGGTATGTGTGTGATGTTATAGATAGATATGTGTACTTGTGTTTGATGTGTGGATTGCTATATTTGTTTCTATTTTAGGAGGAGTTCGGTTTGTGTATAGTCATGCATAAGTAGCCATGATTTAACCTTACTTTTAGCTTCCTTGATTGTAAGAGGTTTTTTTTGAAGTTCTTTGTTTATTTTATTATACAAATACATAGACAAATACTTATGCTGCTTTCTAGCCGATGCAGTTCGACATTTAACCAATGAACAGATGTTTCGTATGGTGCGTTTTTTTATAGTACTTTTATTATATGGCGTAATAAGGTGCTGTTTGATGACAATTTCTAAAATATACATCTGCCGTACTGTTAATACTTGACATTTCTCATATAAAGTTATGGTGGGAAACCTGAATGGCCTGAATGTCATTACTTTAAGGACAGATCTTTGAGCCCTTTCAAGGCGAATCATGTAAGCCTTACACGCGCCACCCCAAACCCGAATACAGTATGCGAGAACTGATTGTGCTAGTGCGTAATACACTGTGCGTAATAACTCAAGGTCAGCTACATCTCTGAGTTTTTAAAAAATCCAGACTAATTTTCTAATACGCGCGGTGGTAAGGTCTATATGCTGGCGCCAGCTTAGTTTTTCGTCCAGTATAACCCCTAAGTATTTCACTGTAACCGATTTCCCTAAAGTAAGACATGAACAGGTTTTATTTTCGAGAGGTGAGTTACACACATGTAATTTGATATCAATTTTCTTGGGATTAACCTTCGAGTAACTAAATTGAATTTGTGTTGACTTTGAAAGATTCACAGTTAAAAGATTGGCTCTTAGCCACTGATCCACTCTATGTAGGCCCACCTCAGCGTTTTGTCTTACCTCGTCCCAAGTCCCGCCATGAAATACAAGAGCTGTGTCATCAGCATACGTGAAAATTTTGCCATTTACAAGCGTTTGCTGGCACAGATCATTTATGTAGATCAAGAAGAGACTCGGGCCGAGTATACTTCCTTGTGGTACGCCAAATACCACCCGGGCGTCTGAGCTAATGTCCCCCCCTATTTTTACTCTCTGCGTCCTGTCCTGGAGGAAATCTCTAAAAATACCTAAAGCATTTCCCCGAATACCAACACGCTCCAGCTTGTCCACAAGAATAGGAATTGAGACGGTGTCGAAAGCTTTAGCCAAGTCGAGGAAGATGCCGATGCATTTTTGATTAGCATCCACACAAGATGATATATGTTCTACCAGTTGGCTGACAGCATCCTCAGTGCTCTTTCCTCGCCTAAAGCCAAATTGAGATTCCGACAAGATCTTATTGTGTTCTAAGTAGCGAATTAGCCTAGTGTTCAGTACTTTCTCTAGTATTTTTGATATTGTCGGAAGAACCGAGATAGGCCGATAGTTTTCGACACCGTCCTTAGATCCACTTTTGTAGACAGGAGTTATTAGTGACTTTTTGAAAACTCGTGGGAAAACACCTTGTGCAATGCAGATCCCTATTAGCTTTGTTAGGTGAGGGACAATGACATGTCTAGCCATTTTAAGAAAATTTGCTGGTATGGAATCCCAACCAACAGCACAGTCATTCTTCAGGTTGAGTATTAATGTTTCGATTTCAGTTTCATCCGGGGAAAGCAATACGATAGAATTTAAATTAGTCGAAATGTCAGATCTATAAGGTAAAGAGTTGGAATTAGAGGAGTTAATTATCTTATCTGCTAGCTGTTTACCGATGTTAGAAAAATAGTTGTTTACCTCATTAATAGCTTTAGATGTATCTTTATTTATAAGATTATCAGCTACTGTTTTTTGTTTTTTCTGCTGTATTATAGTTTTTACCGCCTCCCATTTATCTTTGTTATTACTTGCGCTTTTCAGAAGAGATCGTTCATAGTCAATTTTTAATTTTCTCAGCAATGCGTTGCAAAAGTTGCGATATCTTTTATAGGATGTTTCAACTACGTGGTTGTCCGGATTACGCGAAAACTTTTTATGTAGTCTGTCTCTATGGCGAATACAGCGGAGTAATCCTGGGGTCAACCAAGGTTTTAGTATTCTTTTCCGACTAGGTCTTTTATATTTTGTTGAATTTGCTTCTAGAGCTGTGGAAATTGTTTCAACAAATATAGTGGCAGCGTCATTTGCATCCGCTGCATCGTTAATAAATGAGAAGTCAACTGTTTCCAGATGTTTAATCACAGCGTCGTAATTAATCTTCGTTAAAAGATTAGTTTTATTATATTTCTGTAGAGATTGGCAAAGGTGTAATATTACTGAAGCATGGTCGGTGACTGTGGAATTAACTACAAATACTGAAGCTGGCTGTGCTGTATTTAGTAACATATGATCCAAGCAATTCTGAATTCTTGTTGGAAATGTGTGTCCAGGCAGTAGGCCCAATTGAGCAGTAACATTTAAATAAGTTTCGCTATTCCTGTCAGTAGTGTTGGTCTTAATGTCAATGTTGATATCTCCAGTTAGCACAATGTTTTTAGCTTTAACTGACCGTAATATACTGTCTACCGAGCTCAGAAAACTGTCAGTACAATATATGGAGGGAGACCTATAGACAGCTAAAATGCAGGTATCCGGAAAAATATTTAATAACATAAAGTTAGCGCCTACAGGCTCCGGTTCTTCAACAAAACATTTAAGGTCTTGTTTTGCATATATAACAATGCCATCATTTTGGTTCAGATAGTTTTTTGAAGAATATGTTGTATAACCATCAATCTTTGGAATAGGTTTGTTTTGATGGAGCCAGCATTCAGTAAGAATAATTACATCGAAGTCAAATGAAAACCTTGCTAGTTGTGCTTGAAAACTATCCATGTTCTTATAAACACTGCGGATATTTTGTGTTATAACTTTTAAAGATGGCGTCGAGTTTTTTATTTCTTTATTACAAAAATCCGTGTCGCAACAATAGCTATTAGCTGTGGAAATGCTATCAACGTCGTTTAATATGTTATTATTTATATTAGCCATTTATGGAAATAAATATATTTTTGTGGCACAAATTGATGTCAATATTAGTCCCTAATAAAATGCTGACATCAGCTAAACAAAGTTGCATAAAAGTAGACTTATACCCAAATGGTTTGCGCGGTACATTGGTCGTATCACATCGATATGTATATTTATAAGTTGGTATGTGTAAAATGGTTGTAAAATAAATTGTATAGTGTAGTATAATATGCTGTGTAAAAATGTTTTTCATTTCCATGAGTAGGTTGTAAGTTGTTGCAAAGTTGCAAATATCAAACAATATAATATAAAAAAATAGTACAATTAAAATGATTTTAGACATGCAGTAAACAAATAAAAAATTAGCTAGTCATTTAGTATCTTGTCGTAGGCGTAGGTTGTTTAGATCGGATTCATGTTTAATTAATATTTGTTTTTCCCCTTCAATCCTTCGTACAAAAACTCTACCAAATGACGTCCAGCAAAATTTATAGGAGTTATCTTTAGCAAAGTTCCTAGCTAAATAGTATAAACGTTGGGATTTCAGAGTAAGGAGCTCTGATACATAAATTGGTTTCGGCGGACCCTCTATCTTAACATGAGATGAATTCAACTTATTTCTACTGTTCTTTTTGTTAAACTTGCGGACATTTTGTAAGATGTTCTCCTTAGTTGTCGTGTTGATAAAATCTACAATTATTGTTGATACACCTTCTTTTTTGCTAACGCGGTATATATCTTTGATGTCATGTCGTTGTAAAGGAACTTCAAGAACAGTGGCGGCCTCTGTAACTAATTTGCACAGCTCTTCTTTAGATTCGCCTTGCTTTTTTGGAATATTACGGATTTCGACTTTTGATAGGTTAATCGTTCTCTCCAGATTTTCTACTCTATCCTCAAGTTGACTAATGTAAGTAAGATCAGCCTTCCGGTCTGCTTCTAACTTTTCCGTTCTTAAAACCATGTCATCATATTGTTTGGAGGTAAATTTAATATTTTCCGTTATTTCGGCATTCTGTGCGATAATTTCGGCCATCGCTCTTTGTAGTGCCTCCAATTTGCTTTCAGTCTGAGCTGTATGCGACTTTATTAACGCACTGATTTCTTCCAAACTTTCATCATGACGTTTGCGCTTCCGAGTTGTAATATTATCAGTGTCAGGCATAGTCAAGTTTGGGGTGGATTCAGCTTTTGGGGAAGTAAGCAAGCTTTGACCAACTTCAACCTCTGGAGTGATCTTTGTTGGCGTACGGTTTAGCGGCATAATGTTGTTTGAATGTATAGTAATATGTAGAATAATAGAGTAATCCAGTTAAATATAATATACTATTATTATATGCAGGGAAAAAGCTCAAAAATATTTCCAAAAATTCAAGCAAATTGATCAAGCAAATTTCAATGTGATTTTCAACACAAAAAGAATTTGCACAATGTCAGGATCGAACGCGAGCTTCGCAGTTCGTAAGTCGGTTAGTTATCTCTACTCGCTACCAACTGTTTGCTAAATGTGCCGAATTAGTTGATGTTATTCCTCTGGTAGAGGAACAGGAGCAAAGTGTTTGGTTTGTGACCATATATGGTAGCGTTTTGGGTCGCTGTGCGTTGTCTGACTCACCGCTTACCGACGAATAGGAGCGTTGTTGTGGGTGACTCACTTGTTTACTTCTTACTTGCTTTGTGGTGATTTTTATAGTAGCCGAACTTTCTTAAATTTATTTACTAATACTGTTGTATTATGTATTAATATAGGCACTGTATTTTCCTTTTTAATTTCTTTAGTGTTGTTGGTTAATATTTAGTTATGTAGGTACTTGATTATTTTATTTTATTTAGTAGATGTTTAATTTAGTCGGAGTAACTTTTTGCACGTCTGACTGCGGGTGCGCGCGGGAGTTGAATCATTGTTGTTACAGAATATCGGGGAAAAATACCTGTTGCCAAGTATCAATTACTGATGTTGTTGTGATCTGTGTGCGTATGAATTACGAATGTTTTTGAATATCGCATTTTTTTTTGACTCCAGATAGTTACAGATTATTTTTATTTACAGTCTAGCTTCTGTCACCAACTTCTCACTCTTTCAATTGGGTGGAATGAATAAATGCATTTTATTATTATTCTATCCGTGACGTAATCCATCTGGAAGACCAGTTTTACCATAACACATAGTACTATGCAATAAAGTAGATTTCCATCCGTGTTTTTTTCAAATCTGATCATTACTTTAATTTATTACCTCTTACAAACAAAAATAAACAAAACCTTATCCTCTTTAAATATTAGTACAGAGAAGATCATCATCATCATCATTTCAGCCGAAAGACGTCCACTGCTGGACATAGGCCTCCCTCAATAGGGGGTTTTGCCATAATCGCCACGCTTGGCAGGCGGGTTGGCGATCGCAGTATGGTTGCTACAAATGCACAGAGAACGCCGCTGCCCATTCTCTGGTACGACCCTTAGTCTCGTCTTACGACAGCCACGGGAAGATATGGGATGGTGCTATTCTTTACGTCCGACACCTTACGGACAACAGAGAAGATACCGTATTCTTAAACCAATCAACTATGATGTAATAGAAAACAATGACCAACTTTTGACCAACGTTCAGACGGAGCGGAAACCGCGCAGTTACCTATGTATTAGACGAATTTAAAAACGAACCTTAAATGCTGTCAGACTCAGAAAGTTTTTTACTCCATAAAAGAGCATACAGACAGTAAAATAATTAATGACTCAGGTTTCTGCGTACACCCGTGAAGGTTCCTAGACCAAATAAACACAACACCGCGAGCAAAATCTCTGGCAGCGACTAAAAATAGATAAATGAAAATTGTTGAGAAAATTAATGATCTATCTATTATTGTTATAGTATTGTAAGTATTGGTATTGTTAAAGTACTACAATTATTAAAGTACTAGTTTCTTATTTTACCATTCATAAAGCAATCTGATTTAAGCTTTTTATTAAATATTTTTTAAATATTCATATTTTAAATGAATAAACACTATTCTGTTCACAATTAATTCCCTGTGTTCACTCAAGCATAACAGACAGCGCGGGTTTCAAAATATGTAATTAAAACATGCAATATTTTTCACGAAACAATTTATATGAATATCGGAAAACGAAACGTGACCGACCCACACATTTACATATTAACGTAGTGCTCACACACACATCTAAAATTGTTGCACGCATACAAAATTCCTTTGAGCCATCCAATCCGAAAATAAAGTTTATTTCATATTTCGAACAGCAAACAAAGCTGGTTACACTGCATGTTTGCTATTTAGACCATGCATCCGATACGTATTTGAACAGCGTTGTAATGAAAACCGGACCATGTTAGTTTTGCTTTCAGGTTAATGTCAATAAATAACTTTTATTTATGCCTGTATCTCTCTCAAAGGTAGATAAATTGCCTTTTAAATCGAAGCCAGGGTAATATTTGCCACCTAAAGGAAATATATAAACAAAGTTGGTTAAAGATAAATTATACCGTTATGTAGTAGGAAACCTAGCATTAACACTTTATGAGGTAAAGCGTGGCATAGGTCGACTGTCTGCCACAAGGCTCTCAACTGTGACCCGTGACTTGAAGATCCTTCATATTGACAATCAGACAACACAGGATAAAGCATCCTGGCGCCGAGTAACGAGGAGAGCCGACCCCTTAAGATGGAAAGAGGCAAAGGAAAAGAAAAAGATGGAGTAGGAAAATTTTATTTTAAGGTAACTTTGGCCCATAGACTACCTAAAGTCTACGTGTTAGTATAAGTACAAGCTTAAACCTAAGTAAGGAAATCTTCCAAGCACAAATTTTATGTGAGTTCAGATGGCACGTGCCCGCGGAAGCGACGAAACACAACATCCTGCAGCCAAAAGTAACACAATACGTATCAAGCGTAACGTTACAATAATATTCCAATAAAACGTAGTAATAAACCCTTATAATTGGCAACAATTCCATACTAAACTGACCCTCGACAAGTACCTACGTCAGCGCACGTAATAACTTGGGGTGAGGGATTAATAATCCCTCGCTGGGGGCTCTTTGCACAGTACGTTCAAGTTCAATCAACAGCTTTTCATATTGTAAAATGCATTCTGACCTTGAAGGGAACAGAATGCGTAGTTGTTTTGTTTTTTAGTAGATAGGTACTTGACATCATATAGGTACTTTTTGCCTTTTCGGAAGAGAGGGAAAATAATGTTTTTTTTGGGTGATTAGGGAAAGATATTCATTAATTTTTAGGTAATAATTGTCAACATTTCTTTTTCTTATGTTTTTATATGTAGAAACAAAGAAAAATACAAAATAAGGAATTCTAAGACAACATTATTAATTGATGCTTGAAGACCCTCCGATAAATATCTTCCGGGAAAAAAGCATCATAACATCTTGTACATAGCAACAGCTTCTAGGAAAAGTTGTTTCCGATATAAAATTGATACGAAAATGAGAAAAAAAGTATTAGGGACGGAATAAATTTCTGTGTCGTCATTCACCTACAAGGCTTCAGTCAAATTGCCAAGTAAAACCTCAAAGAAGGGATCGGAAACTTTTACGTATAATATTAAAATGGTACCAATATAAACCTGTTGGTGGCTTAATTGGCCACGCATTTATCCTGTCTGTCTTTGATACCTGGCAAATAAACTGCGTTTCAGGAAGTCCTATGATTGATGGACTTTGTGCTTTGATACGTAGATACAAGGCTGATATTATTTTGATAGTTGCGAGGTTGAATATGTCCTTATTATTATAGTGTTAACTATTAGGGGCTTTTGTTTACAACAGTCGAATGGGGCTACACTGGTTTTCAACTGATATCTCTGCCGTGCTAATTAACCATCGATATTATTTGGAATCGGTTTCATTCGCTGTCCGTCAGTCAAAGCATGCAATATCCATTACTTCCAGGAGATTGATGGTATTTTGTTTTGGGTATTTGTTTGTTTTCATGTTTTTTTATGTGTCGGGTTTGTTTTGTGGCGGAGTGCAGTTATGTACTTAGTTACTTAGAGCGATTTTCACCATACTTGTATAGCTAGTTTAAGTATTTTGTATGTGGAATAAAATTGACGTTTTTGTACTGAAGAATTGTTGAAAATTCAACATTTTATCACATTGCTTACCCGCGGAACTTGACGATGTCATCGTTCTATCTGGTGGAAGACTTACGAACGCTGCGTCTTCCGGTTTGTGATCGCCACTCGAGAACCTGTCTTCCCCTTCGGATATCGGTTCTTGGAGTGATGTGGCCTGCCCATTGCAACTTTAACTTGCATATTCTGGGAGCTATGTCGGTGACCTTAATTCTTCGGCGAATTTCCTCGATAAGGATTCTATCGCACAAAGAAACTTCGAGCATAGCTCTCTACATGGCGCGCTGTGTGACTCTAGGCTTCTCTAGGTATTTGTCACATACCATGACTTTTATACCATGTATTCGCCCTTAGTTGACTATTGAAATAGGCACAAAGAAGAAGTGAAATATTTTCTTGTGTGGATATTCTATAGCATGCTAAGACTCTTAAGGGGCTATTAAACGACTTTTACAGATTTTAAACTGACAATCACGTCAAAATGTGTAGTGTAAATGATTTGAAAAAAATATATGTTAAACTAGAACATTCTCTTAATCACTTAGTAAGTAAATATTTTTAATTATTTTCATATTATATAGTTTAAATAATACGTGAAGTAGTGTCTGACGCGGACAAAACATTGACAATCACACAAAATCTACCAGGTATAATTAATCGAAACTTACTTCATCTTACAGACAATTTTATTATCTATCTTTTAGTATACGCCTTTTTTTTAATTTTGAAAGAATACTACTTTTATTTAATTTTTTCGACTAAACTTTGAGAGTTTTGGACGCAAAACTGATGCAGAACGGACGCAGTCTGCGTCCAAAACTTTCAAAATTTAGTCGAAAAAATTAAATAAAAGTAGTATTCTTTCAAAATTAAAAAAAAGGCGTATACTAAAAGATAGATAATAAAATTGTCTCTAAGATAGTGTAAGTTTCGGATAATTATACCTGGAAGATTTTGTGTGAGTATCAATGTTTTGTCCGCGTCAGACACAACTTCACGAGTTAATTAAACTATTGATAATGAACTTAATCAAAAATATTCACTTTTTATATGATTAAGAGAATGTTCTAGTTTAACATATATTTTTTTCAAATCATTTACACTGCACATTTTGACGTGATTGTCAGTTTAAAATCTGTAAAAGTCGTTTAATAGCCCCTTAATGAAGTAATTAAAGCTCATTTAAGTCAAGACTTAAAGCATTCCTATTGGAGAAATGTCTGTATTCAATAGACGATGACATATCCACAATCAAATTTTTTATTTATTTTCATACTACCTTCTGCCCGCGGCTTCGCCCGCGTAATAAGGAACGATTATCCCAAGGGGACACTTAATAGGGATAAAAAGTATCCTATGTGTTAATCCAGGAAATAGTCTACCTGTGTGCTAATTTTCATGCAAATCTGTTCAACGGTTTACGCGTGATTGAGTGACAAACATCCAAACATTTTCACAAACTTTCACATTTATAATATTATTAGTAGGATAGGATAGGATGTATCAATTAATGTGAGACTGGGTAATTGGTAGGTATATTATTGATGTTTTATTTTTTTATATTTTGGTGTAATATTATTGAATTTTTAATTGTATTAACTTCGTAAATTGAATTGAATTTTATTTTATTGTTGTATTATTTTCTATAAGTAATTTATTGTTAAATATCTTCATTTTATAATTTTTTTTTTAATGTGATTTTTGTACCTTTTTATTTTTTTTTATTATAGAATAATTATTTCAAACACAATATGAATTGTTTCTGAATAAATAAAAATAAATAAATTGAAATGAATGATTTGTCCTTGACTTTGTTTTGATACTTAGAAGGGGTTGGTAGAGGGTCATAAAGCAATCATTACGTTCACTAAGACCCCTTTATGGGTCAAGCTTATTTCTGTTAACCGGGTTCTGATTTGCACTCCGGGATGTAATGAAACCTTCCTGAAAATAATCTAATCACACTTTGCAAACCACCACTCCAGACTACTACACCAACTAATAAATAATAAGAAATAGAGTAATAGTTTTTTTTTGTTTCTAATATTTTATGATCCATAAAATTGACAACACACACACAAGATGGAAATAAAAAAAGATATCAACCCCAACCTTAAAATTAAAATCAGAATAAAAAAAGAAAAATCGCAAAATGCAAAATACGCGCTGAGACGTGGTGTTGTGTACACCAGCCGTTATACCATGACATACAAAAGAAAAGAATCATAATCATAATTCAAATCAAAATGAAAACCAAGCCAGTCAAAATAAAATAAAGCTTACTCTTTTCGTTGATGGATTAGCACGCAAAACTACAACCGAAATTATCTCTACAGCAACATCAAACAACCCAACTCTTGTGTAATTAAAACGTGATACGCAACAAATATCAAAGCAAATCATTCACCATAGCTCTGTATATCATCAAATCCATCGGATGACGGTCGGCTTGGTAAAAACAGCATCCTAGTGTCAATATGTCCGGTCTGTCAATAATTGTGGACATCAAAGAGCCGGTTGGAAGCCGGTAGCCGCCCGGGCTGCGGAGGTAGCTGCATCGATTGCACTGAAGTACAGTAGGGGTCATAAATATGTAAACACTACGCAACATTCAAATGCAAGTTTCAAAATCGATTTAATAGTTGAAATGTAAATACTTTACCAATATAAGCGTTCAAAGATGCTGCACTCGTATATGTTTAACGCCTCTTACAAACATGATATGTGGATTTTTTTTAATGGCAAATGATAGCGCCTATTATAAATTGTTTTACTGTAGATCTTAGCCTATAAGCTTTCTTTATATTAAATAAATAAATTATAGTATTATTATGTACAACCGTAATAATTAATTTATTCTTCAGTCTCACCAGAAATCAGAAACATTTGTTTGTTAAACATTGTAAAGAAATCTTATAAATAGTAGGTCATAGTACGCTATGTTTTGCCTAATGACATACAAATATGATATTATAAACAGGAAAGTTACACTGTTGGAAATTTTAAAACTTCCAACAGTGTAACAATAATTATGAAATATTTTTCACAAGTATTTGTTAATTAATTTTGACATTCAGAAAGTCGTCTAAAGTGTAATAACATTTTTTTATGTAACAGCTGGTGTATGGCAGTTTTATACTTTTGTACTGGCATACATTTAATTACATCTAGTAATTTGTTATAGACTTGGGGAGCAATACTCAAGAAACTTTTCATTAATAATGCGGTTTTACATTTCAAATTGCATAGTGTGTTCATGTATTGAGTACATATGGGTATTTTCTCTTTACTGCAGTTGCAGCTTCTTAACTACACTTATACAGGTAATACACCTGTGATGATACTCATTTTTATTTATTTACAGTAAATAATTAAATAATTATAATTGATGATTAGTTGGGTGGAAACTCTAGGGCAATGGGATCCGAGTTTCATCTTGTTTTTCGAGATATAGCCAAGTTGCTGGTCAACTCTTTTCGTGACCCGAAGGCTGGTCTATTCTTAAGCCAAATACAGTCAGTATTCTTAAAAGAAAATAGTTGTTCAATGTAATTAAATGCATGTAATTGCTAGTTATTGTTTCTGTTCACTGTCCCTCTACCTGCACGCACACAGTTACAAAGGAGAATGGCGAGACTACATGTATTGTGGGACCCAGTGTTAGGAGTAGCATACATTATAGAAACTTATGAATTGTTAAAGAACGACATAAGACTAACCAAAAAGCAAATGGGAAGTAAGTTATAGAAGATGGGAGAAAAAAAAAAAGAACGGTAGAACTTTGGGCATGTACTTATTGGCCTATTATTCAGTAGTAGAATGGCTTATTCATACATATTTACTTAAATTCACACCTATATCCCGTGAGGGTAGGTAGAAACTACAGAACGCCATCTGCTACGATTCGTAATAGGTATCTACTTTTTTTACTTCATCCACGAACATACGTCCGCGCGTTACGCCTGACTTTTTTAAGGACATCACTAATATTTTCAGTGGATTTTTCTAGGGTGTCCTCCCATTACTTGTCCAGAAACTAGATTGTGGTCAGGTTAAACCTAGCTAACATGTAGTTTAGCATCATCCTATTGCTCTTTCCAATCCATCGGCACAGTATGTCCTCTTCCATATCTACATCTCTACAAGCCATCATCTTAGCATTCACCCCCTTACTACCTACCATACCTATCATCTTTCACACAATCTATGCTGCTCAGGGGTTTGGCTAGGTTTACAGACATCAACCCTCGTTACGAAAAGGTTCATAAAATAGTAATAACTTTTTAAAGTGGTAAAGGTACACAATATGATTAGATAAGGAGCCCAGTTGTTAGATCTCCTAGAATATAATATAAATAAGCATATTTGCTCTGCTTGAAACTAGAGGTTTGTTAAATAAATAAAAATATATTTTAAAGAAATCGCTTTTATTTACTTTATAATGACTTATAAAATATTGAAGACATACAATTGTTGTGAATCTTGGATATTTTTTTTTTAGTATGTAAGTATTGATTTATCTAATTAAAAGATTATCTAAGAAGGCAGCTGGTGCAGCGACATACCTCTGGTGTCTGGCATAGCCCATCTACCACAATATGCTCATAACATGAGAGCAACAGCCCACTGTCCATGTTCCCACGGGGCAATAACAATAGTATCCTAATATGGCATTTCGCCCCTCCAGCCTCCTATCTAGTGCGATGTATGTATAATAGGACTTGCTACCTATATGCCTAGATTTAATTCGGGCACTTAGAATAAATGGGTGGTTGCCAAATAAATAGTTACCTAGGTGGAAATTGCAAATTCTAGCATTGCTAGGAATATAGAAATTAAAATCCTTTATAATTCGTTTTCTGAGCCCATCAGGTATATGTCGCTTTTCAGCATCATTGCACTCCAAAAACAAGCAGCGCCGTGCTGTATCAGCCGCTCTTCTCAACGTGGGCAATATAATATGTTCAGCAGAAGTTTCCTGTAATGGACGTCTTGAGGTGGATGGACTAGCCTCTTCACCCTCTGCTGTGTCAGATATTCTTCTTGTGGGCAATATTTGTTCAGTAGATGTTTCCACTAATGGATTTCCAAATGTTGATGGACCAACCTCTTCAACTTCCACCGTTTGCTCTGTCTGTTGAGAAGATGTTGGTTGACTGATTGCAGAAGGTGAAACCACAGCAGAACTTCTATAAGAACTGTCCACCACTCTCTGTGCCCGTAAATAGCATGGCACACATATGTCCTCATTTAAGGTTAACTGAAACAATAAAAGTAAAATGTTGCCAAAAATAATAATATATTAGGATTTCATATCATTATTTGTAATATTAAATGTTTATAGGGTTACTGGTAAGGTTGGCATCCAAAAAGCCCACTTGTGATGAGACCTTGACAGTAACCTTACCTTAGGCTTACCAGTAACGCTATATAAATTGTTTTCATTACCAACCTGGCGGGGCCTTATCCATTCCGATACAATGTCTCTTATTCGGGTTTTCTTTCTCTGGTCGGACAACTAGCCTGCTCCTGATTCTCAAAATCTATCTGCCACATCCAGCACATACATCACGAAGGCCAGGTTGTGGTTGGGTCTCATGTTCAGGACCATCATTTGGGTTACTATTTATCAACTCCCAACATGAGTGACAAATATAGTTGTCTCCAGTTACCTAAAAATATTATTACTATGGTTAAGGATACACAAAAAATGTTTACAAGCTAAGTTATAATCATGTTTTGCTTCTGGGTTAAGGAAGTGACTACCACATTCAATGCTGCCAAAGCATGTGTGGTACAGGTACCCATACTGAGTAGATTAAAGAACAGACTATCCAAAAACTCTATCCATCAGGTTATTACGCTAGCAGTGTGGTTATACAAAAATAGTAATATTCTTCTAATCAAGTATCTTGACTTGGCCTGCGAAGTTGTACTTCATCAGTGGTACACCTAGTCATACAACATTGTTAGGAGATTCTGCTCTCTGGAGCCCTTACCATTGGTAGCTTGGGTCCTGATACCGGTGCAGTATTTTATTTTAAAATGTTATTAATATTGTGCACCACAAGCAGTACCTAAGACGACCCACTGACCGTAATCTGCAGTATTATAAAATACTTCAGGTTGTTATTATATTCAGAAGATTAAGAGATGCTCCTGTGTTGCCCAATACTGCAAGACGAGCAGGAAGAGCATAATTATGATAAGAGTATTATATACGAAACTACATATTTGTATACGAAATCTCTACTTTTGCTTGCTCCATTTATTTTATATTTGTATGATTTGTGTTCATGAAATTAAACAAATTAGTACATGAATATACTTACATCACGCGGGTACACCCATTTCTGTACTCTTTCAACTATTTGATCACGTTCATCAGACAAACGATGTCTCGGTAAGCGAGCAATTCTCAATTATTAACACAACGCATTTTAACCGTTGAGAAATTCCAAATCACTTGCAAGTCGGTCGTCAGTCTAAAGGTAAAGCCAAATTGTCAAGAATCCACAAAATCGCAAAAATAGTATTAGAATCCCACCCACGTTAGCTGTTAAACACAAACAATGGATGGAATGAATCAGTGTTGCCAACTCAGTTTTTTAAAGAGAGCTACAATACGGTCAACGTAACTTGGCGCGTCTGAAGTTAGCTGTTTGGCTGCGCAATGGAACTTTTAGGAACGAAATTGTCTACTGCGCAGCTAATCGGCTAACTTCAGACGCGCCAAGTTACGTTGACCGTACTGTAGATTACCTTCGAAAAAGAGCTAAAATAGAGCTAAATAATTGAAAAAAAAAAAGCTAAAATAAAAGAAAGTTTAAATATCAAAATTTGAATTATTAATATAGAAAAACATACAATGATATTATTTCTTGTTAGATTAATGAGAGTTTTTTTTATTCGTCGTCAGAACTATCGAAATTGTGGGTTACTAATTGTAATCCACTTGTGCTTGGTCTTGGGTTTTCCACATCATATGTTGCCATGGTACCAATTTTATTTATGACTTCTTTTGGCACTTCATAGTTGTGGCAGCATTTTTTTGTCCGTCGTAAGTCGTAATCCAGATCTGACAGTTAAAATCGCATTGGTGGTGTCATTTTTAAGTCGATTTCTAGATTTGTTTTTGACAATATTTAGTTGGCTAAATACTCTTTCTACTTCTCCGTTTGACCATGGCAATGAAATCATTGCAAGAGCAAAAGAACAAAGTTCTTTGAAGGGATTTATGTCAGCCGCATTTTTGTACTCCAAAACTTCAGTCCAGAATGCAATTGTGTTCTTCTTCTTTTGCCATGGCACCAGGGTTATGCTGTTCCATTGCATTTCTACTTTACTGATAAATTCTTCATCGTGGCCCATTTCCTGCACCAGTGGTGCAATATTCTCTTTCACTTGTTTTAAAGTATTTGAAACTGATAATTGGTTCACTTTTTTTAAAATACGGTAGTTGTCTGGCAACCTTTGTTTGAGCTGTTTAATTAACGCTATCGTAAAATTTACGCACTTTTCTCGGAATTGTTTTTCATCTTCTGTTGAAAATCGATTAGTGTTTCTGATCTCTTGGAGTTTGCTCTCAATTCTGTATCCTAAATACGGCTGTGGAATTAAAAAATCTTCTAAATTTTGAATTTCGAATATATCAATTTGTCTGGTGGGGTTAAGGACCTTTTTACCAAGAGATTCAATGGTAATTATGAAATCATTTAACAATTTACTTGGGTCAATATTGTTCGATTGGAATATTTTCACGAGACTTTGCAAATGTTCCAAAACGGAATGAATATATAGCAAATACGCTTCATTTGTAGGATTTTGGTATAGGTTGTAAAGAGTTTCTGCGGCGTAACAATTTTCAGTACGTCTCGTGAGATTAAAATGTAATTTTAATTCTGTCCATTGATCCAATATTTTTTTTACTGCTGGTTCTATTGAAAGCCATCTCGTGGCACAGGCTTGAGTTATTTTTAAAGGTTCTTCGTCATTTATTGTTAAATAGAGATTTTTGTACTCGTTTTGCCTGTTTGAGGACTTTGAAAACCAATTATAAGTCTCCTGAACTAGATATTCTAAATGTCTGGGTAAGTGTTCGGCAGAAGCATGAGAAACGGCGAGTTGAATAGAATGACAAGAGCACTTGATCATAATAAGATGAGGTACGTCCAATTTCAGTCTCTGGTATACTCCATTGTGTATTCCTGTCATAACATTTGCATTGTCAACTCCAATACCACAAAGTTTTTTGATCTCAAGTCCTTAGGACAGCAAAGTATTTTTTACAGCTTCTGTAATAGATTCAGAGTCCCCTTTGTTTAACTCTGCTAACGTAAGAAAGGAAGTGACAATTTCGAATGATGTTTTGCTAAAGTATTGCACTACTATTCCTAGTAACTTGGTTACACTTATATCGGTGCTCTCGTCAAGCAATAAGCTATATGGTCCATCTCCAATATCATTTCTTAAGACAGAAATAAAATGTGGGGCAAGTACATTCTTTATTACTGCGGTGCACTTAGTTCGGTGGAGTTTAATTTCGCTTTTGAATTCTTTTTTGCAAAGAACTCCAAGATGATCTACCGACAATATAGAAGTATGAGCAGCTATGAATAATGATAAACAAGCCTCAGCTGAACTTTTTGCATCGTCAAATTTATGTTTGGGTTGGAAGACCAATTTCTGTTGTCGTGATGTAAATGGCTCTGCAGCTTTGATGTGTTTTTTGCGCGTAATGTGGTTCAATAAATCATTTTTTTTCGCATTTAATTCACATCGACAATAGCAGCAATACGCTTTGGTTTTGTCATTACCAACTTCTTTCAACCAACCTTCAAAAGCAGTCTCGGAGAGCCATTCTTTTCGGAACTTTTGTGTGTATGGCCTACTCGATGTCATTTTGCTTGTTGCACTTTCCTATACTAATTTATTGTAATTCGCACTACAACTACACAAATAATCAACACGTACTCCACCACGATCGTACACCAATTACCAAAATCAAAGAATTAATGATCGAACGAAACGTAGTACAGGAAACGAACGAAATAAAACAATACAGTAACTCGAACTCCCCGCCCGTAGTTCAAGTCACAGACTAAATATGGCTCTATGTATTATTTTACTCGTTGGTCTGCATGAAATTCGGATACACACCTAAAATTTTGAAAAACAAAAGTTGTTTTTCATGCATTGGAATGGAGCTGAAATTTTAAAATTTAAGAGCTAAAGAGCTAACATCGATTTTTTGGAGCTGATTAATTGAAAATAGAGCTAAATTTAGCTCTAAAAGAGCTAAATTGGCAACACTGGAATGAATTGACAATTTGACAATGACATCAAATGACATGACAATTCGACACTGACGTTCCATTTTTACGTTCCATGTTTTCATTACTGTTAAAATAATTTATATTATTTTTACGGACTGTTTATAACAGTATTTATGTTTCGTTTTATACGTTATTGGTTTATTTAACAAGATGTAAGTAAAATAAAAAGGAAATCTGCCAAGCGAAAACGTACTTAAGTATTTTAAGAGGGTAAATCAGTAGTGTAGATTGGAATGTATCAATGTAATTCGTAAAAAACATTGCGTTCGGAAACTGCACGATACTTATTTTTAAATAAACTAAAATCATTAATAACTTTTAATTCCCATTCTCTAGTAACTCAATATTTTTTATATAGAACTCTTATAAACATGTTACTATAATTAGTATAAACTAGTACGAGCACGGTGCTCCGTTAATTTTTAAATTACGTGGGTCCAGCCTCGCCATCCTCCTTTGAAACACTTACTTTCATATTCGTTGCCGCTTGCTCTCTTATCTTGATAATGCCTAGTTACGCACCATATCAAAACTTAAATGGGCTTGCCCTTACTACACGAAATAGACACGTTAATTGTAAAACTAAGTTTTAAAATAAGTCAACCAATCATCACATTGTATTTCAAACAACTGTAACAATTGTATTTGACGACACGGTTGGCACAGTGGTTGAGCGATCGACTGCTGCGCTGCGTGTCGCGGGTTCGATTCCCGCACGGAACAAATATTCGTATGGCCTACAGATAGTTGTTCCGGGTCGGGCTGTTTGTGTATGTGAGTTTATATGTTTGTAAACGCACCCACGACTCAGGAGTAATTTCTAGTGTGGGGAAATGTTTAAAAAAAAAGAAAAGAATAAAGAAACAATAACCAGGTAACACGTGAAATAAAAATCGTAAAAGATTACTACCAATTAATAAGTCACAAAGAATTTTTTCAGTACAGTCTGCATTAGCTTACGTTTCATAGGTACGTTTACACCTATGAAATTACGACTGACAGATTGCTTAACAAGAGAGCATTCGACACCAGAAACAAAATAAAAATAATACGACTCAAGATTCGGCAGATAATAGATCAGTAGCTGGCTTGATGGTACAGATATCCACTAGCTTTTCAACTTGACTGTTAACAGAGTCAGCCTCCTTCTTTGCACAGTGTGTTGCGATGTGCCCCGGCTCGCGACAGAAGGTCATCACAGGTCAGGTCATTGGCGTCGATATTTTCTTAAAAACGCTGTCTTTGGCCTGTTGCGATCCATTATTTCCTGAAAACTGAGATTGAGAGTTAGCAAAAGAATCACGGTAGCTTTTATTCAAACTAGGTTTTTTAATCGCGTGAGTTTATTTCATTATTTGGCGTTGCTGTCTTTCGAATAAAAGTTTACAACGGTTATTTTCACTTGATAATAAATCAACACTCTGACCTTTAGATTGTTCCTGGTGGACGCTCGACAATGCAAAGCTAGACTCGTTTCGCGCCCAGTACAGCAGCACTAGACTCGCTCGCTGTGCAGCGCCTGACGATGTGGCCCGGAATGCCACACTTGCAGCACACCAACGAGCTGCTGCTGGCTTGTTCTTGCTGCCCCGAGCCCGTAGCAACTGGCTCAGGCAACGGCTTCTTGACGTCGTTCTTCTTCGTATTTCATCAGCTTCTTTGTGTCATCTTGTTTGTGTCCTAGCTTGCCGCATGCGTGACATTTGATTGGCTTAGCGATGCACTCTTACTGCAACTTATGACGCGTTTTCAGTTGTCACCTCCGTGGTAAATGCGAAACGTTGTATGCGAGTATTAATCTGTGCCAAGTGAGCAATAATAGTTGACACCGTAATCTGTTCAATGCTCATATCCTTTCAACGGTTCAACAAAAAGTCATAAGGCGACTAGCATTAGTAGCACAGGCGTAATAAGTCACATTCTCCTTTGCATTGTCATTGTTCAGATTAATGAGGGTAGATGCAGAATTTTCGAAACACATAAATCTGGTCATGAACAATTCTTTGAACTGGTCCCATGTCATACCTGGATAGGTTATCTGCATCAGCTATGTAGATACGGAGCCCTTCAACGCCTTACTTATGGCCAAAATAAGCCGGCTTCTTTCTACTGCACTCTCGTCGATACACAAGTCGCAACATCAACTTGCTATTTTCCAGTGAATAGTTTTTTTAGAGTTTGTATTAACGCGTACACTTGTTGAGTTTGTATTTCAAAAAGTAACCGACACTGATTGTTATCGTCATTGTCCCCACGTGTGAATTCATTAGCACGATGTGATCCCAGTTCTGATGTCGGATCAGTCAGGATTTAGTCCGTTAGATTTAGTCATCATGTGGGCAGAATATGGGTTTCGTGCAATGAAAACACATTAAAATAAACATTTTCAAAGGTGTCGGCACTGGTCTACACTTTAACACAACGAATCGTTAGTACAGTTTCGGGACGTATTAGCTCCGTTGCGATCAGACACTGGATTCTGAATGTCTTCCTCGCTGTGGGCTTAAAACATCACGACTCCGTAGAAGCGCCCCAAAAGTAGTTGTTGATCACGTGTTCTCGATGATGGCGGCTTGCGATTCGTTTCACGTTCATACTATTGACCGGATACGACATATATTTAACAGGAAGTCAATAAAATGTAACAGGAAGTCAATATAATGTCTGTTAAATGTGTATATTTTATATTTATATTATAATCTAACATTAAACATGTACAGGGGAACTCAATACAACATCTATTAGTATGATTCGTATCTGTAAGAGTACGCTAACACTAGTCTTTTCCCAACTATGTTGGGGTCGGCTTCCAGTCCAACCAGATAAATGTCTTTTTTTTTTTGTATATATAAACTCACATTCACAAATAGCCAGACACGGAACAACTATATTTAGGCCATACCACGGGCCATACCAAAATTTGTTCGGTGCGGGAATCGAACCCTCGACACGCAGCACAGCAGTCAATCGCTCAACCACTGCGCCAACTGTGTCGACAAAATGCCAGTGTTTTATATCCCTCCAGTTAAATACAATATAAAAAAATACAAAATCCAACTGCATGAGGATAGGCGGTGTGAAGGCCTTCGCCCGACAGAGCTGCGGATCTTCACAGATGGATCTAAAACAGGTACCGGCACGGGGGCCGGCGTTTTCTCGGAAGACCTCAACATACATATAGCAATGCCGCTGGGCGCTTACAACACGGTGTTCCAGGCCGAGTGCATGGGCATCTGCTTGGCGACCTCAGCTATACTAAACAGACAGGTAGTAGGACAACCAATTCGCATACTGTTGGATAGCATGGCTGTACTACAAGCTCTGGACAGCTACACGGTCAACTCCGGGTTGATACACGAATGCCATCAGAGACTGAACGAGGTGGGTATTCTTAATGATACAACCATTCAATGGATCAAAGGACACAGCGGTTCGCGCGGTAAGGATGCTGCGGACGAGCTTGCCAGAAGGGGATCGAGCATGAGCGCGGTGGGTCCGGAACCCATAGTGCCTCTCCCCTTCGGTCACCTACGCACCATGGTAAGAAAACGTACCAAGGATCTACACCAAAGACTGTGGACCGAACATGGCGAGTACAGGCAAGCCAAGGAGGCTCTTCCTGTAATTGAGGGCCGCTTCACGAGGCAAGCCCTCCGACTGTCCAAACAACAGCTACGTGCGGTCACAGCCGCCATAACTGGTCATGGGTCTTTCAATAAACATCTTTTTGTCATAGGAGTCACAGACAGCCCTTTGTGCAGAGCCTGCATGGGGGCGGACGAGACAGCAGCCCATGTGCTTCTGAACTGCCCTGAGGTCGCTTCATACAGGGCAAAGTACTTCGGAAACCCAGGTAACCTGCGGGAGATCGCCAGCGATGTCAAGGCGCTGCTGGCCTTTCTTGGGGAGCTCGGGTGGATCGAATGACCTGTACGCAAAATACGCGCTTGGTCGTGGAGTTGCGGACACCGGCCCGTCATACTACTACAACTACTACATCCCTCCAGTTTTTTTATTTATTTATTTAGGGACAACAAACAGCAGTGTAATAAGGTTAGGTTAGGTTAGAACCTAATGGGGTGCGTGCAGAAAACCTCCTCGTGTGCCTGATTGCTGCTGTTTCTGTTCGAATACGTTTGGGGGAAAGAGCAGTGGTCGGGCCGGTGCACCCTGGGCACGGTCAATGGTCTCTCCAATTCGGGGAGGGTATTGATTACCCTCTCCGGGTTGGAGAGACTATTGACCGTGGCGAATTTCTGCGTGGGGGGGAGCATTATGCTCCGGGGTCGTCTCCGACCGAGTGACGGATCGTCCATTCACCTCCCTCTGATCGCAGAGGGCAGGACGAGTGGACGAAGGGTGGCGAAACCTAATCCCAAGGTCTAGCGTGCCGAGGGGATGAATGGCCGGAGGGTATCCGGTCGTTAGCGCTTGGGGGGGATCAGGGAATAGGGACCTCACCCTTAAAAAGGAAAAACGAATATGGAAAACACGACTACAGCAAATATTCCCCAGGCGGGTCCCGGAAATTCCGGGGAATCCCGCCCCTCTACTGAGGGCTGCCCTACCGTATCTGGGGGGGGCAAACCAACCTGCAGTCACACCAACGACACAAAGCTAGCACAAAGGACAGAAACTGACGGAATGGAAATTGATGCGAGGAATAGGCGAGAAAAGGAGCTCCAGGTCACCCTGGAGCGCCTGCGCGATGAGGAGGTGGCCGCTGCAAAGAGGGCGGCGGCGGCGAGCGCTTTCAGGAAGCGCCCGCGGAGTGTGGGATCGGGACCGATGGGTCTCTCCTCTAGCGAGGAGAGCTTGTCGGCCCCGAAGGTGCCAACGGCACGCAGAGGGCGAGGAGGTCGAAAGGTGGCGAATGTAGCCCCCGCTCGACCGCCGGAGCGTGATGTGCGGGGCCGGTTCGTGCCGGTATCCCGGCCCGACACGCCGGCGCCGTCGGATAATGTGGAGAGCGTGGAGAGCGACTCTGAGCCCGGTCGGAGCTCGATCGCGGACCACAGTGAGAGCTCCCTACTGGGCTCGAACAGGGCGGAGGCGAACGCCGCAAAGCGGGCTCAGCGAAAGGCTGTCGCGGAGGGCGAAGTCGCCGAGTTATCCCGACAGGCCCGGGAGCGGCGCACGGCACGGCTGGCTGCCGGCGGGGGTGTTTCGGCGGTGGCGCTCAGTCGCCAGGTTCTGGACGGCGTGGGTGTCGTGCTGAAGGTTGCCACCAAATCGGGCAACCTGAAGGGCACGTTCACGCGCGCCCTGAAGGAGGCGGCTGACGATATCAGAGAGGCGGTTGGGGTCCTCGTAAGTCGTACGAGCACGGACGAGACGGCGAAGCTGTGGGAGGAGAACAGCCGTCTCCGCTCCGAGGTAGAGGACCTCAAGCGGCAATTTGCCGCCCAAAGAATGTCTCCCACGGCCGCCGGCACTGCTTCCGCTGCGGCCCCGTCGCCGGCCCCGTCGTCGAGCCCTGCACTTGCGGATGCGGAGATCGAGAAGATCGCGCGCATCTGCATGATGCAGTGTGGGACGATGGTGGGGGCACGCCTGGAGGCCTTGGAATCGAGGCTCTTGCCGCCCGAGACCCTCCGCCCACCGCTCGCTGCGGACCAGCGGAGAAAGGCGACGCCCGCTCAGCCGGGGCCGGTACCCGCTAAATTGGGGACGACGCCCGCGACTGCGGCCGCGGTGGCGGCAGGGCCTAAGAAGTCCAGTAAGGCGGCGGATAAAACCGCATCCGCGGCCGCTTCGAGGACGACCGCGAGAGGCGCATCTGCGGCCGCTTCGCGAACGACCGCGACGGGTGCATCCGCACCCGCTTGTCAGACGACGGCGGCCGCGGCGACTACGTCCGAGCCCACCGAGAAGACGGAGGAGGGCTGGACAGAGGCCAAGAAGCGCCGCCGTCGTAAAAAAAAGAAGAAGGCAACACCACCGGCACCGGCACCGCCAACACCGGCAACGAAAAAGGCCAAACGACCGCCGAAGGTCAGAGCCCCTCGCTCCGCGGCTGTAGTAATTACGCTACAGCCTGGAGCCGTCGAAAGGGGCCTCTCCTATAAGGCGGTCCTACTGGAGGCGAAGGCCAAAGTCGCGTTCCCCGATCTTGGCACACCGTCCGGCTTCAAAATGAGGCCGGCGATCACGGGGGCGCGGCTGCTGGAGGTGTCGGGTGCCTCTAGCGGTGAAAAGGCGGACATCCTGGCCGCCAAGTTGAAGGAAGTCCTCAACCCGGAGGACGTCCGGGTCTACAGGCCGATGAAAACCGCTGAGGTGCGCGTCGACGGTCTGGACGACTCGGTGACTCCGGCTGAGGTCGTGGCGGCCATCGCCCGTGTCGGCGGATGTCCGCCGGGTGATGTGAAGACGGGCGAGATACGCGTCGACGCTTCTGGGCTCGGCGCGATCTGGGTGCGGTGTCCGGTGGCGGCGGCCAACAAAGTCGCTGATGCTGGGCGTCTGTTGGTGGGGTGGGTTGAAGCGAGGGCGAAGCTGCTGCAACCCAGGGTTATGCGGTGCTTCCGCTGCCTTGACATTGGGCATGTCAGGGCTCGGTGCACCGGCCAAGTCGATCGCAGCGATCAGTGTTATCGCTGCGGTCAGCCCGGCCACAAGGCGGCCCAGTGCTCCGCGGCGCCAAACTGCAGCCTCTGTACAGCTGCAGGGAGGCCCGCTGGGCACACAGCGGGTGGAAAGGCCTGTGCGCCCCCCAGGAAGAGACGGGGCGCCAAGGCTGCTGGGGGCCCTTTACCCCCCCCGCAGGCTGGCGCCTCATCGGCCGACTCCCGGTCTGGTGTCACGGAGGGAATGGACTGCGCATAAATGGCGCTGTACCATTTCCTCCAGGGCAACATCAACCACTCTGCCAGAGCTCAGGACCTCTTCCTCCAGAGCATGGCAGAGTGGTCGATTGACGTGGCTGTGGTCGCCGAGCCGTACTTCGTCCCCTCCAGGGATAACTGGGTGGGAGACTTGGACGGCTTGGTGGCCATCATTGGCGGGGCTCTGGTCAACCCGTCCCGAGGTCACGGCTGGGTAGCCGCCCTCGCGGACGGCATTGGCATAGTTGGTGCGTATTTTTCGCCCAACAAGAGCCTCGCCGACTTCGAGAGGTTCCTTGTTGAGTTGGGTGCCGTCGTAGGCCGTCTTCACCCTCGCCCGGTGCTGTTGCTGGGGGATCTCAACGCCAAGTCTGCGGCGTGGGGATCTCCAGTGACCGATGCTCGGGGTGAGGTGCTGGAGGAGTGGGCGGTCGCGACTGGCTTGGCCGTTTTGAATCGGGGTGAGGTTCACACGTGCGTGCGGCAGCGGGGCGGGTCAATAGTGGACGTCTCGTTCGCTAGCCCTGCTGTCGCAAGCCGTGTCCGCGACTGGCGTGTCGCCGTGGAGGTGGAGACGTTGTCGGATCATCGATACATCCGTTTTGACGTCTCCGCCCAGACCACGGGCGGCCGCGGTTCATCGGCCCCGCAAACGAACGGTCCGCGGTGGGCGCGTAAGCGCATGAACAGGGAACTTCTCGAGGAGGCCGCCATTGTCCAGGCCTGGTTCCGGGAGTCGGAGACGAACGGACCCGTCGACGTCGAACTGGAGGCGCTGTGGTTCCGCGGGGCGATGACGCAAATCTGCGACGCGTCCATGCCCCGGGTCCACGCACAGTCAGCAGGGCGCCAGGTGTACTGGTGGTCGGCCGAGATCGCACGTATGCGCGTTGAGTGCGTAGCGGTCAGACGCCGGTACACCCGATACCGGAGGAGACGTCGTCGGGTCCCGGACGAAGAAGCCGCGCTGTATGAGGTGTACCGCGCGGCTAAGAGGACTCTGTGTCTGGCCATCGGTGATGCGAAGACGCAAGCCAGGGAGGAGATGTTGGAGACCCTAAACCGGGATCCGTGGGGGCGCCCATATCAAGCGGTTCGAGGGAAACTTCGGTCTGCGGCGCCCCCGCTCACGGGGAGTCTCCAACCAGAGCTGCTGGAGGAGGTTGTCTCAGCCCTCTTCCCGGCACGAGCGGAGCATACTCCGCCGCCGATGGCTTTGCCCACAGACGCAGAGTCCACAGAGGAGAACGCCATCAGCGTCCCAGAGGTGACACAGGCAGAGATGGGGGCGGCCGTGCTGCGGCTCCGGGCCAAGAACGTGGCTCCGGGGCCCGACGGCATTCACGGCTTAGCGTTGGCCCTCGCTCTGAAGGAGCTAGAGCCCCAACTGAGAGGACTATTTACAGCGTGCCTTGAGCGGGGCCAGTTTCCCACATTGTGGAAATCTGGTCGTCTGGTCCTGCTCAAGAAGGCGGGGCGCCCTGCGGACTCTCCGTCCGCGTACCGGCCCATAGTGCTGCTGGACGAGGTGGGAAAGCTGTTTGAGCGGATAATCGCAGCCCGCCTCGTCGGCCACTTGTGCGAAGAGGGGCCGGACCTGGACGAGAGCCAGTATGGCTTTCGGCATGGGCGCTCCACCATACACGCTGTATCAAGGGTGAGAGTCCTGGCGGAGGAAGCGGTGTCCCGGGGCGGGGTGATGTTGGCGGTGTCCTTGGACATTTCCAACGCGTTCAACACCCTGCCCTGGAGTTGTGTACGGGAGGCACTGCGGTATCATCGTGTGCCTTCCTACCTCCGCCGCATAGTTGGGGCTTATTTGTCCGAGAGGTGTGTCACCTACGTGGGACGTGATGGCGAGCACCAGCGCCGCATGTCGTGCGGTGTTCCACAGGGTTCCGTCTTAGGACCGCCCCTGTGGAACATCGGGTACGACTGGGTGCTGAGGGGCGAGCTCCAGCCGGGCGTGGACCTGACGTGTTACGCTGACGACACGCTGGTCACGGCCCGGGGGAGCTCGTACAGGGAGGCAGCGTTGCTGGCGACGGCTGCGGTCTCACAGGTGGTGAGCCGCATCCGGCACCTCGGCCTGGAGGTGGCCCTCAACAAGTCGGAGGCTGTGATTTTTCACGGTCCTCGGCGGGCGCCGCCGCTGGGATCACACATCGTGGTCGGAGGGGCCAGAATAGCTGTCGAGTCCACCATGAAGTACCTTGGATTGGTGCTCGACAGCCGATGGGATTTTGGCCCTCATTTCCAGCGGCTGGCGCCCAAGTTGTTGGGCGCGGCTGGGGCGTTGTCAACGCTGCTTCCCAATCTGGGGGGCCCGAGCGCCGTCTGCAGGCGGCTCTACGTGGGGATCGTGCGATCGATGGCCCTTTATGGGGCCCCGATCTGGGCGGCAGACCTGACGGCCGGAAGCATCGCCGTTCTGCGAAAGCCGCAACGAGCGATGGCCGTCAGAGTCATCAGGGGATATCGCACGATCTCCTACGAGGCGGCTTGTGCACTGGCCGGATCCCCGCCCTGGGACCTGGAGGCTAAGGTACTCGCGTCACTGTACCGGTGGCGCGAGGAAGCGCGGGCGCGGGGCGAGCGACCGATGCAGCGACACATGGAGCTGCGTCGGTCTCAGCTTCGCGAGGTCCTGGTGGCGGAATGGCGGGACAGGCTTTCGCGCCCTACCGCCGGCCTCGCCATCATCGAGGCGGTCCGGCCAGTGCTCGAGCGCTGGCTCGGGAGGAGGCACGGCTCCCTGTCGTTTCGGGTGACGCAGGTGCTCTCGGGGCATGGTTGCTTCGGGAAGTACCTGTGTCGCATAAACAGGGAGCCGGACGCCCGGTGTCACCACTGCGTCGACTGCCGGGAGGACACGGCGCGGCATACGCTGGCGGAATGTGCCGCTTGGGAGGGGCCGCGCCGTGCCCTCGTCTCGGAAGTAGGCAGTGACCTGTCGCTGTCGGCCGTGGTCGAGTCGATGGTCGACAGCGCAGAGTCCTGGGACGCGGTGGTTTCCTTCTGCGAAAGTGTCATGTCGCAGAAGGAGGCTGCGGAAAGGGAGAGGGAGATCTCAACCTCCCACCCTGCCCGCAGCAGGCGCACCGGGCGTCGGCGAAGGGCGGATAACGCCCTCTTCCGGCCCCCCTAAATGGGTCCAGGGGCGGCAGACTCGGGGACGTCTGTCGCCCCCCACATACACCAGGACCCGAGGTGGCGGCGCGTAGTGTTCCACGCGCGCCCCTCTAAGACGTCCGGGGGGGAGTCCAACACCTCACTCCCCCCCCTGACCCGAGAAGTGGCCCGCTGCAGCGGGCCGGCACCAGCCGGGGGTTGCGGAAGTATCTCCAGTTCCCGCGACCCCCGACGTAGGTGTGAGATGGAACACCGGGGTGGTTTTTAGTCAGTAAGAGTCTGACAGACCCCTCCGCCCGCCCCAGGGCGGAGGACATCCATGAGAATTTTCCACCCCGTACCAAAAAAAAAAAAAAAAAAAAGGTTAGAACCTAATGGGGTGCGTGCAGAAAACCTCCTCGTGTGCCTGATTGCTGCTGGTTCCTTTCGAATACGTTCGGGGGAAAGAGCAGTGATCGGGCCGGTGCACCCTGGGTACAGTCAATATTCTCGAGAATATTGGCTGTGGCGAATTTCTGCGTGGGGGGGGGAGCTTCAGGCTCGTGGAGGTGGGGCCCAATCTGGGCCGAAAAGGGGCGTTTTTTCACGTGTCCCTCTGATCTAAGCAGAGGGCATGGTGGTGAAGCATGGGCGGCGCTCGTAGTGCACTTACCCTGCCTACGGGCTGGCAGCGGGAGAACCTTTCTCCCGACTGCACCCGTCGAAATCGTAATCCGTGAAGAGCTCACATTTTGTGACTTGGAACGGGACGAGGGTCTTGGCTTAACCGCCTGGGCCGCGAGGAAGAGAACCTCTATAATAAATTCCTCTAATACCAAGTTTTGGTGCGTGGCGAGGGTATGGATGGCTGAGGAGTAGTGTCACTTGCAACTTTGTAGTTGTAGGTGGCGCATCAGTCGTTAGCGCACCCCCAGCCAGGGGCCAGTGGGACCTCGGGGTTGGGAAACAAATTATACCACTTACCTAGGGACAGGGGGTTAACTAGATCGGAGGTGGAAAAAATTGCCCGCATATGCATGATGCAGTGTGGAAAGATGGTAGGGGCCCGGCTGGAGGCCATAGAGGCCAGGCTGCTCCCTCCCGAAACCCTTCGTCCACCGCTCAATGCGGACAAGCGGAGGAAGGAGGCGCCCGCTAAGCCGAGCTCGGTGCAAGCTAAACCGGGCCCGGTGCCCGCGACTGCGGCCGCGGCGGTGGCTGGGCCGAAACAACCAGGGAAGGGAGCTAAAAAAGCCGCCGGAGGAACCGGCAAGCCCGCAGCGGGTACGTCCGCACCCGCTTCTCAGACGACGGCGGCCGCGGCGACCACGTCCGAGCCCACCGAGAAGACGGAGGAGGGCTGGACAGAGGCCAAAAAGCGCCGCCGTCGAAAAAAGAAGAAGGCGACACCGCCGGCACCGGCACCGCCAGCACCGGCATCGAAGAAGGCCCAACGACCGCGTAAGGTCAGAGCCCCACGCTCCGCGGCTGTAGTGATTACGCTGCAGCCCGGAGCCGTCGAAAGGGGCCTTTCTTACAAGGCGGTCCTAATGGAGGCGAAGGCCAAAGTCGCGTTCCCGGACCTTGGCACACCGTCCGGCTTCAAAATGAGGCCGGCGATCACGGGGGCGCGACTGCTGGAGGTGTCAGGTGCTGCAAGCGGTGAAAAGGCGGACATTCTGGCCGCCAAGTTGAAGGAAGTCCTCAACCCGGAGGACGTCCGGGTGTCCAGGCCCATGAAGACCGCAGACCTGCGCGTCGACGGTCTGGACGACTCGGTGACTCCGGTTGAGGTCGTGGCGGCCGTCGCCAGTGTCGGCGGATGTCCGCCTGCGGACGTAAGGACGGGCGAGATTCGCGTCGATGCTTCCGGGCTCGGCGCGATCTGGGTGCAGTGTCCGGTGGCGGCGGCAAACAAAGTCGCCAACGGTGGACGACTGCTGGTGGGGTGGGTTGCAGCGAGGGTCAAACTGCTGCAGCCCAGGGCTATGCGGTGCTTCCGCTGCCTTGACATTGGGCATGTCAAGGCTCGGTGCACCGGCCAAGTCGACCGCAGCGATCAGTGTTATCGTTGCGGTCAGCCCGGCCACAAGGCGGCCCAGTGCTCCGCGGCGCCAAACTGCAGCCTCTGTACAGCTGCAGGGAGGCCCGCTGGGCACACAGCGGGCGGAAAGGCCTGTGCGCCCCCCAGGAAGAGAGGGGGTGCCAAGGCTGCTGGGGGCCCTTTACCCCCCCCGCAGGCTGGCGCCTCATCGACCGACTCCCGGTCTGGTGTCACGGAGGGAATGGACTGCGCATAAATGGCGCTGTACCATTTCCTCCAGGGCAACATCAACCACTCTGCCAGAGCTCAGGACCTCTTCCTCCAGAGCATGGCAGAGTGGTCGATTGACGTGGCTGTAGTCGCCGAGCCGTACTTCGTCCCCCCCAGGGATAACTGGGTGGGAGACTTGGACGGCTTGGTGGCCATCATTGGCGGGGCTCTAGTCAACCCGTCCCGAGGTCACGGCTGGGTAGCCGCCCTCGCGGACGGCATTGGCATAGTTGGTGCGTATTTTTCGCCCAACAAGAGCCTCGCCGACTTCGAGAGGTTCCTTGTTGAGTTGGGTGCCGTCGTAGGCCGTCTTCACCCTCACCCGGTGCTGTTGCTGGGGGATCTTAACGCCAAGTCTGCGGCGTGGGGATCCCCGGTGACCGATGCTCGGGGTGAGGTGCTGGAGGAGTGGGCGGTCACGACTGGCTTGACCGTTCTGAATCGGGGCTCGGTCCACACGTGCGTTCGGCAGCGGGGCGGATCAATAGTGGACGTCTCGTTCGCTAGCCCTGCTGTCGCCAGCCGTGTCCGCGACTGGCGTGTCGCCGTGGAGGTGGAGACGTTGTCGGATCATCGTTACATCCGTTTCGACGTCTCCGCCCAGACCGCGGGCGGCCGCAGTCCATCGGCCCCACGAACGAACGGTCCGCGCTGGGCTCGTAAGCGCATGAACAGGGAACTTCTCGAGGAGGCCGCCATTGTCCAGGCCTGGTTCCGGGAGTCGGAGACGAACGGACCCGTCGACGTCGAACTGGAGGCGCTGTGGTTCCGCGGGGCGATGACGCAAATTTGCGACGCGTCCATGCCCCGGGTCCACGCACAGTCAGCAGGGCGCCAGGTGTACTGGTGGTCGGCCGAGATCGCTCGTATGCGCATTGAGTGCGTAGCGGTCAGACGCCGGTACACCCGATACCGGAGGAGACGTCGTCGGGTCCCGGACGAAGAAGCCGCGCTGTATGAGGTGTACCGCGCGGCTAAGAGGACTCTGTGTCTGGCCATCGGCGATGCGAAGACGCAAGCCAGGGAAGAGATGTTGGAGACCCTAAACCGGGATCCGTGGGGGCGCCCATATCAAGCGGTTCGAGGGAAACTTCGGTCTGCGGCGCCCCCGCTCACGGGGAGTCTCCAACCAGAGCTGCTGGAGGAGGTTGTCTCAGCCCTCTTCCCGGCACGAGCGGAGCATACTCCACCGCCGATGGCTTTGCCCACAGACGCAGAGTCCACAGAGGAGAACGCCATCAGCGTCCCAGAGGTGACACAGGCAGAGATGGGGGCGGCCGTGCTGCGGCTCCGGGCCAAGAACGTGGCTCCGGGGCCCGACGGCATTCACGGCTTAGCGTTGGCCCTCGCTCTGAAGGAGCTAGAGCCCCAACTGAGAGGACTGTTTACAGCGTGCCTTGAGCGGGGCCAGTTTCCCACATTGTGGAAATCTGGTCGTCTGGTCCTGCTCAAGAAGGCGGGGCGCCCTGCGGACTCTCCGTCCGCGTACCGGCCCATAGTGCTGCTGGACGAGGTGGGAAAGCTGTTTGAGCGGATAATCGCAGCCCGCCTCGTCGGCCACTTGTGCGAAGAGGGGCCGGACCTGGACGAGAGCCAGTATGGCTTTCGGCATGGGCGCTCCACCATACACGCTGTATCGAGGGTGAGAGCCCTGGCGGAGGAAGCGGTGTCCCGGGGCGGGGTGATGTTGGCGGTGTCCTTGGACATCTCCAACGCGTTCAACACCCTGCCCTGGAGTTGTGTACGGGAGGCACTGCGC
Organism: Charanyca ferruginea; assembly: GCA_947361185.1. NCBI lineage: Eukaryota > Metazoa > Arthropoda > Insecta > Lepidoptera > Noctuidae > Charanyca > Charanyca ferruginea. The sequence continues at coordinate 16,186,949 of OX376056.1, read as the reverse complement.
TATCATCGTGTGCCTTCCTACCTCCGCCGCATAGTTGGGGCTTATTTGTCCGAGAGGTGTGTCACCTACGTGGGACGTGATGGCGAGCACCAGCGCCGCATGTCGTGCGGTGTTCCGCAGGGTTCCGTCTTAGGACCGCCCCTGTGGAACATCGGGTACGACTGGGTGCTGAGGGGCGAGCTCCAGCCGGGCGTGGACCTGACGTGTTACGCTGACGACACGCTGGTCACGGCCCGGGGGAGTTCGTACAGGGAGGCAGCGTTGCTGGCGACGGCTGCGGTCTCACAGGTGGTGGGCCGCATCCGGCGCCTCGGCCTGGAGGTGGCCCTCAACAAGTCGGAGGCCGTGATCTTTCACGGCCCACGGCGGGCGCCGCCGCCGGGATCACACATCGTGGTCGGGGGGGCCAGAATAGCTGTCGAGACCACCATGAAGTACCTTGGATTGGTGCTCGACAGCCGATGGGATTTTGGCCCTCATTTCCAGCGGCTGGCGCCCAAGTTGTTGGGCGCGGCTGGGGCGTTGTCAACGCTGCTTCCCAATCTGGGGGGCCCGAGCGCCGTCTGCAGGCGGCTCTACGTGGGGATCGTGCGATCGATGGCCCTTTATGGGGCCCCGATCTGGGCGGCAGACCTGACGGCCGGAAGCATCGCCGTGCTGCGAAAGCCGCAACGCGCGATGGCCGTCAGAGTCATCAGGGGATATCGCACGATCTCCTACGAGGCGGCTTGTGCACTGGCCGGATCCCCGCCCTGGGACCTGGAGGCGAAGGTACTCGCGTCACTGTTCCGGTGGCGCGAGGAAGCGCGGGCGCGGGGCGAGCGACCGATGCAGCGACACATGGAGCTGCGTCGGTCTCAGCTTCGCGAGGTCCTGGTGGCGGAATGGCGGGACAGGCTTTCACGCCCTACCGCCGGCCTCGCCATCATCGAGGCGGTCCGGCCAGTGCTCGAGCGCTGGCTCGGGAGGAGGCACGGTTCCCTGTCGTTTCGGGTGACGCAGGTGCTCTCGGGGCATGGTTGCTTCGGGAAGTACCTGTGTCGCATAAACAGGGAGCCGGACGCCCGGTGTCACCACTGCGTCGACTGCCGGGAGGACACGGCGCGGCATACGCTGGCGGAATGTGCCGCTTGGGAGGGGCCGCGCCGTGCCCTCGTCTCAGAAGTAGGCAGTGACCTGTCGCTGTCGGCCGTGGTCGAGTCGATGGTCGACAGCGTAGAGTCCTGGGACGCGGTGGTTTCCTTCTGCGAAAGTGTCATGTCGCAGAAGGAGGCTGCGGAAAGGGAGAGGGAGATCTCAACCTCCCACCCTGCCCGCAGCAGGCGCACCGGGCGTCGGCGAAGGGCGGATAACGCCCTCTTCCGGCCCCCCTAAATGGGTCCAGGGGCGGCAGACTCGGGGACGTCTGTCGCCCCCCACATACACCAGGACCCGAGGTGGCGGCGCGTAGTGTTCCACGCGCGCCCCTCTAAGACGTCCGGGGGGGAGTCTAACACCTCACTCCCCCCCCTGACCCGAGAAGTGGCCCGCTGCAGCGGGCCGGCACCAGCCGGGGGTTGCGGAAGTATCTCCAGTTCCCGCGACCCCCGACGTAGGTGTGAGATGGAACACCGGGGTGGTTTTTAGTCAGTAAGAGTCTGACAGACCCCTCCGCCCGCCCCAGGGCGGAGGACATCCATGAGGATTTTCCACCCCGTACCAAAAAAAAAAAAAAAAAAGGGGGTTAACTAGGTGGGGTGCGTGCAGAAAACCTCCTCGTGTGCCTGATTGCTGCTGGTTCTGTTCGAATACGTTCGGGGGAACGAGCAGTGGTCGGGCCGGTGCACCCTGGGCACGGTCAATGGTCTCTCCAATTCGGGGAGGGTATTGATTTACCCTCTCCGAGTTGGAGAGACTATTGGCCGTGGCGAATTTCTGCGTGGGGGGGAGCATTATGCTCCGGGGTCGTCTCCGACCGAGTGACGGATCGTCCATTCACCTACCTCTGATCAAAGAGGGCAGGACGAGTGGACGAAGGGTGGCGAAATCTAATCCCAAGGTCTAGCGTGCCGAGGGGATGAATGGCCGGAGGGTATCCGGTCGTTAGCGCTTGGGGGGGATCAGGGGATAGGGACCACACCCTTAAAAAGGTAAACACGGACCAATGGAAGAAACGACCAACGTAAATATTCCCCAGGCGGGTCCCCTTCGGGGGGAATCCCGCCCCTCTACTGAGGGCTGCCCTACCGTATCTGGGGGGGGCAACTGCGGTCAGACGATTATTACAAACGACATAACGCAAGCACAACGGACTGAAGCCAAACGATTGGAGAAACACGACGACCCGACTAGGTCGTTAGCGCTTGGGGGGGATCAGGGGATAGGGACCGCACCCTTAAAAAGGAAAACACGACCAATGGAAGAAACGATCAACGTAAATATTCCCCAGGCGGGTCCCCTTCGGGGGGAATCCCGCCCCTCTACTGAGGGCTGCCCTACCGTATCTGGGGGGGGCAACTGCGGTCAGACGATTAGGACAAATGACATAACGCAAGCACAACGGACTGAAGCCAAACGATTGGAGGAACACGACGACCCGACTAGGGGCAAGGTTAAATTTTGGACCAGAAAACGCACAGCTGGGCGCGGTGAGTCTGGTTCCACCAGCGAGGATAGCCTGCCAGCTCCGAAAATTCCGACGGGTAGGAGAGGACGCGGCCGCACATCTGCGGGCTCGCCGGCAGGGTTGACGACGCCATCACGGGATGCCAAGGGTCGCTTTCTTAAGCGACCTGTGGTCGTCCCGACACCCAGGCCCAGCGGCGAAAGTGGGGGAGATGTCTCCGATGGGTCGAGGATGTCACTTGTTTCGGATGGTTCTGAGCAGGTGATGTCCGGGGCACTATCGGAAGAGGGTCGGCCGCCCACTGGTCGTCGGAGCGGGGGCGCGACACAAGCCAAGAGGGGCCAGTCTGCGGCAGAAAAAGCTGCTGCTCGTGCCCAGCGCGAGGCGGATGACATGACCGCAATGGAGCTGAGGTCGAGGCTCCAAGACGCCGTGGCGGCGATTAAAAGCGTTGCCAAGGTATCCAAAGGATTGAAGGGCACATGCCAAAAGGCCCTAAAGGATGCCTCGACCTCAATATTGGAAGTGACGGAAGTTTTGCTCGCGCGGACCTCCTCCGAGGAGACGGTCAGGCTGCAGGCGGAAAATGCCCGTCTGTCAGCCCAGGTGGCACAGCTTCGTAAGGAGCATGAGGAGATCCGCGCGGACGTAGAAAGCATGCGCCAAGAGAGGAGAGACGACACGGCTCCCTCTGGACAGAAGGCCAGTGAAGCCGAGTCGGAACTGGCTCGCCTGTTCAAGAGGGAACTGGCGAGCCTCGGTGCTCGCTTCTCTGTGCTGGAGGGCCGAATTTTACGACCACCACTGGCTGCAGACAAGAGGCAGACGGCGGTGCAGGAGTCTCCAGCGCCGTCGTTTGCGACCGTGACTGCCGGTACAAGCACGTCAGCCCCGTCTGGCCAGCGGACTCCAACGCCAGCTCCAGCGGTGACGAAGAAGGGGAAGGGCAAGGGGAAGGGGAAGTCGTCTGCCCCTCAGCCCGCACTCACGCCTGCCGAGATCCCACAGACTCCCACAGCCACCAGTTCTAGAGAGGATGAATGGCAGAGTGCCGGAGCCAAAAAAGCGGCCAAGAAGGCAAAGAAAAAGGCCAGGAAGGCGGCCAAAGAGAAGAAGAAGGCGGCCGAAAAGGCTAAGGCCAGGCTCCGTGCCCCTCGGTCAACGGCTGTAGTCATTACACTGCAGCCTGAAGCCCAACAGAGGGGCATCACTTACGCCGGAGTTTTGGCCAAAGCCAAGGCCGAGATTAACCTCGGCGAATTAGGCATCGCGGGCATTCGGTGCAAAGCTACCGCGACCGGTGCCCGCATGCTTGAAGTGGCAGGAGCCACCAGCGGCCCCCTAGCGGATGCCCTCGCCGAAAGGCTGAGGGCTTCCTTAGAAAGGGGTTTGAAGGGGTGAAAGTGTCCAGGCCCACCAAAAGCGCCGAACTGCGCATCTCGGGTCTGGACGACTCGGTCACGGGTGAGGAGCTTGTGGCAGCCGTCGCGAGGGTGGGAACCTGCCCCCCTGAACAAACCCACCACCTCCCATGGCCCCACCGACATCAAGTCATATGGGCCGAAACTCAGGAGACGGCTGCGGACATAGCCCGGGGGCTATCACCGCAGTCGTTTCTTGACTCCATTACAAATTCTACTCCTGTCCCAGTCGCCATTCCCCCCTTTCTGGGGCGGCGTGCTAGCGTAGCCCCACTTATGGGCTGTCAACACAAATACAGCTTCGCTGCCCGACCTAGCGTTGATTATAGTTCGAGCTCCCTTCTTATCTCGTGCCAGGCGTGCGCAAACTCCTTGAGCCGCCGGAAGTTGGCCTCCGAGGCGACGAGGTCGCAGTAATGAACCGGTCCCTCCTCCAACCGAGTGATCCCATCCATCATCTTGCACCGTATGTCCTCATACATGGGGCATCGCCACAGGACGTGGTCCAAACTTTCGTCCTCTTCACCACAGTAGCACACGCTTTCCTCACTCAGCCTCATGTCACACAGCCTCTTACGGAAACATCCATGCCCAGTCAGGATCTGTGAGACCTGATAGTCCGGTTCAACCCAGGTTGCCCTGAGCCTAGCCGCCACGTCCGGGAAGAATCGATATAATTCCCTACCCTTGTCCTCCGCTGCCCATCGCCGCTGCCAATTGGCTACGGCATCGTCTGCGATATCTCTTTTCCCTGCCCCGAGCGCATCCCTCGGCAAGTGGCGAATGTCGTCGATCAAGCCCGCACGAATCACCTCGAGGTCGGCCGGCAGTACGCCCGCCAAGACTGGCAGCGCCGCGGTGCTGACCGACCGGTACGCCTTCGTCAGAAGGACGAGCGCGGGCCTTTGCGTTCTTAGCAGCGCCGACCTGACCGCGTATACGCTAGCGCGTCTCCACCAGCACCCCGCTGCGTACGTGACGGTAGGGACAAAGATGCCCTTGTACAGGACCTTAAGGGCCCTGTACCTAGTTCCCCAGGACGACGCTGAGACACGCGACATTTTGCCCAGCCCTGCTGCAGCACGCTCGCCGATGGACTGAGCGTGTTCCACGAACGAAAGGCTCGCATCAATTACCACACCCAGGACTTTGGTCGAGCGCACGCTCTTGACTGAGGTCCCATTGAGTCTGACCGTGGGCGGGCGCTTGGACAGTCCCCCCTTCAAGGTCATGGAATATGACTTTGTCGGGGAGAAGTCCAGCCTGTTCCGAGCCCCCCACTGACTAATTTGCGCCATGGCGCACGAGGCAGAAGCCTCGATGCCGGCTCGAGAGTCAGACTCAATGAGGATCGTAACATCATCTGCGTACGCGACCACTCTTACGCCGACTGGGTATGGCAACCGAAGCAAGTCGTCCATGAGAAGGTTCCATAGTGGTGGACCCACTACAGAGCCCTGCGGGCACCCCATGGTCGAGACCTTCCACACGACCCCGCTCCCGGCGAAGAGCCCGACACGTCGGTTGGAGAAGTACGCCGTCAGCATCCTATAGATGTTGGGCGGGCACCCCCCGCTCTTCGCCTTGAGCAGGATCATGGGCCACCATGCGTTATCAAAGGCCCCAGATATGTCCAGGAAGATGGCCTGGACATATCTATACCGGCTGTCCTGCACCGCACGAAGAATCTCATTCAGCGCTGTCAGCGTCGACCTTCCCCGAGAAAACCCGTGCTGGCACGGCGAGACACCACGCGTGATCGACGGCGCGCACTGCAACATAACCCTTTTTTTTTTTTTTTTTTTTTGATACGGGGTGGAAAATCCTCATGGATGTCCTCCGCCCTGGGGCGGGCGGAGGGGTCTGTCAGACTCTTACTGACTAAAAACCACCCCGGTGTTCCATCTCACACCTACGTCGGGGGTCGCGGGAACTGGAGATACTTCCGCAACCCCCGGCTGGTGCCGGCCCGCTGCAGCGGGCCACTTCTCGGGTCAGGGGGGGGAGTGAGGTGTTAGACTCCCCCCCGGACGTCTTAGAGGGGCGCGCGTGGAACACTACGCGCCGCCACCTCGGGTCCTGGTGTATGTGGGGGGCGACAGACGTCCCCGAGTCTGCCGCCCCTGGACCCATTTAGGGGGGCCGGAAGAGGGCGTTGTCCGCCCTTCGCCGACGCCCGGTGCGCCTGCTGCGAGCAGGGTGGGAGGTTGAGATCTCCCTTTCCCTTTCCGCAGCCTCCTTCTGCGACATGACACTTTCGCAGAAGGAAACCACCGCGTCCCAGGACTCTGCGCTGTCGACCATCGACTCGACCACGGCCGACAGCGACAGGTCACTGCCTACTTCTGAGACGAGGGCACGGCGCGGCTCCTCCCAAGCGGCACACTCTGCCAGCGTATGCCGCGCCGTGTCCTCCCGGCAGTCGACGCAGTGGTGACACCGGGCGTCCGGCTCCCTGTTTATGCGACACAGGTACTTCCCGAAGCAACCATGCCCCGAGAGCACCTGCGTCACCCGAAACGACAGGGAGCCGTGCCTCCTCCCGAGCCAGCGCTCGAGCACTGGCCGGACCGCCTCGATGATGGCGAGGCCGGCGGTAGGGCGTGAAAGCCTGTCCCGCCATTCCGCCACCAGGACCTCGCGAAGCTGAGACCGACGCAGCTCCATGTGTCGCTGCATCGGTCGCTCGCCCCGCGCCCGCGCTTCCTCGCGCCACCGGAACATTGACGCGAGTACCTTCGCCTCCAGGTCCCAGGGCGGGGATCCGGCCAGTGCACAAGCCGCCTCGTAGGAGACCGTGCGATACCCCCTGATGACTCTGACGGCCATCGCTCGTTGCGGCTTTCGCAGCACGGCGATGCTTCCGGCCGTCAGGTCTGCCGCCCAGATCGGGGCCCCATAAAGGGCCATCGATCGCACGATCCCCACGTAGAGCCGCCTGCAGACGGCGCTCGGGCCCCCCAGATTGGGAAGCAGCGTTGAAAGCGCCCCGGCCGCGCCCAACAACTTGGGCGCCAGCCGCTGGAAATGAGGGCCAAAATCCCATCGGCTGTCGAGCACCAATCCAAGGTACTTCATGGTGGACTCGACAGCTATTCTGGCCCCCCCGACCACGATGTGTGATCCCGGCGGCGGCGCCCGCCGAGGACCGTGAAAGATCACGGCCTCCGACTTGTTGAGGGCCACTTCCAGGCCGAGGTGCCGGATGCGGCTCACCACCTGTGATACCGCAGCCGTCGCCAGCAACGCTGCCTCCCTGTACGAACTCCCCCGGGCCGTGACCAGCGTGTCGTCAGCGTAACACGTCAGGTCCACGCCCGGCTGGAGCTCGCCCCTCAGCACCCAGTCGTACCCGATGTTCCACAGGGGCGGTCCTAAGACGGAACCCTGCGGAACACCGCACGACATGCGGCGCTGGTGCTCGCCATCACGTCCCACGTAGGTGACACACCTCTCGGACAAATAAGCCCCAACTATGCGGCGGAGGTAGGAAGGCACACGATGATAGCGCAGTGCCTCCCGTACACAACTCCAGGGCAGGGTGTTGAACGCGTTGGAAATGTCCAAGGACACCGCCAACATTACCCCGCCCCGGGACACCGCTTCCTCCGCCAGGACTCTCACCCTTGATACAGCGTGTATGGTGGAGC